>CAWUFW010002304.1:0-1200000 GCA_963921515.1 Calotriton arnoldi
TACTCAGCGGAACAAGCGGAACAGGAGAAGCCTCAGCACAGCATGGCCACGCCTCACTGTCCAGGCCATGCTGCCGCTACCTGCAGTGTTCCATCAGCGAGGCACAGCAGTGGAGTCCCAGCAGCTGGCCATCAGTCCATCATCATGGGGCAGCCCACTATTACCCCGTTAGTGCACAATGAAGGGGCATATGATGCTGGATTATATGGGCTCTGGGAGAGAGCTCATTCAGTGTGTGTCCCCCATATTCGGAGGTTTCTCATGCCCCCACCCTGCCTATCCCACATATATGTGCTTTTCCCACTGTTTCTAGAACGGATTAGGAAGATTGAGGGCCTGATTTAGATCTTGATCGTCTTATCACTGTCCAGTGGCGGGGTCAAGAACTCCACCAAGTCGACGGTCTTTCACCTGCTGTATTTAGATGCATGCATGCCGACTCACCGTCCACGTCGACAGAGTGTTTCCCGCCGTGTTCGCAGGACATCGCTGCTGACGTGGCGAACTCCAATGCTGGCAAATAGTACTCCAATGCTGTCAGGGCGACGGTGTCCCGCTGAGCAGATTTAGATTTCAGAATTGTGCTGGCAGTCTCCTATTGGCGGTTCTCTGACAGAGGGAGTCTTTTGCGGTATGCACTCAACAATGCACCATCACTGTGGCCTTTGGATGTATGCTAGTAAAACACACCTGCTATCCATTGGGCAAATGGAAACACCTGCATACCACACTATAAAACACACCCCATTTCAGACCATGATTCTTGGCCATTCCACTGCACCACGACATTCCCTAGCAGAAATGTTACCAGTCAAGTGAGGTTATTTTGTCCCTTTTCCTTGTTCCTTGTCCCTTTATTTCCTTTCATTTATTACCTTGCGGTTATTTTTTTATTTAATCACATTTCTTTGCACAATGCCAGGCCCAAAAAATCCATGTTTTACTGAGGGAGAATTGTCAGTCATGGTGGATGAAATCATAAGAGCAGAGCCACAACTGTTTGGATCCCAAGTCCAAAATACAGCCCTATCTCAGAAAAGGCAAATGTGCACCAGAATAGTCGACAGAGTGAATGCTGTAACTAACAACCTGCACACATAGGAGGAAATTAGGAGAGGTGGAACGAGCTGCAGGGGAGGGTGCATTCCCTGGCCTCCAAGCATCACATGGAGGCCAGGGGACTGTGGGTGGTTCTCCCAGGCCCGCCTTACAACTCAGGCCCCGGGAGGAGAAGGTCTTGCCGATCCTACATCCTGACAGGGGTGGCTCCTCCACTAGGGCGGAGGAACGTAGCCCCACTTCTTTCTCTGAGTGCGAGAAAGCCAAAACATAAAATGGTAATAACTTTGAGTTATTACCAGTTTATGTTTGCTTTGCGCATTGCCGGCGGGCGGTTGGGCAGGGCTGCTCTGCTCTTTGAGCAGGGCAGGGGAGGAGTCGTTTGCCCACTCCTGAGTGCGCAAAGACTGTTTGGTCGGCCCTCTAAGGCCGCCCAAACCAGTCATGCGCATTCTGCCCTTCTCCAAGCAGGCTGCATTGGAGGACATGGCTACCCCATTAGCCCCTGGCTGGGCGGCGTCCAGGCCAATCACAACGCTGCTTGCAGCGTTGTGATTGGCTATGGGGTGGGAGCCTGGCTGCCTGCTTCCTGTTCCTGTCGGAGGCAGGAGAGCAGGAGCCGAGAAGACGCGGGACCCGGTGGAAAGGTAAGTTTAATTTTTTTAAAATATTTTTTATTTCCCCGCGATCCCCCCGTGCCACCCACGCGAATGCCCCCAGTGCCACCCCCTGCGATTCCCCCCCGCGACCCCTCGCGCCCGCCTCCCTACCCACGAGCTGCTGCATCCTGAATGCTTGACAGGAATCCCTGGTGGAGTGGAGTCCGGTAAGTTACACTTTACAAAGTCTCACTTTACTTCAATGTCCTGTTTGTTGGCAACTCAGCTGTTGCCAATATGTTCTGCACATATTTTCATTACAAGGAAACCTCAAACTATCAGTATCAGATAATTTGGTTTGTTTGCGTGAATGTATTGTGTTGCACCTACGCTTACAGGTGTCAATCTCCGTTACATGTCCCATAATGGCATGGTGTCTATAAGTGTTACAACACCAAATAACCCATCACCCATATGTGTGTCAAATTGTAAGTGTCTGTCCCATTTCAAACTGCATAATTTCCGCAGGTATGTTCCACTAACAATTTTGTAAGTGTTGGGAAGTTGTCTTTGAAATGATTACAACTACCATGATGCCCTGTTTCTGTTTAGTCAAAATAATATTGCTATTTCATATTGCTCATTCTCTCTTGTCTAACAGATTTCAGCATTTGGTAAGATGTCATGTAGTGATCAATCCCTATTCAATGCTCACTTTTGAAAACAGTTTGTATTGTTTTCTAAATGTTGTCCCGATCTTCTCAACCAGTTGAATTGATGTCATGAGTTTCACAAATCGGTTTGGTTCAGCAAGCTTTATTCGGTATGTGCAACAACCAAAAAAGCAACAAATATATACATACATACATAACTATTGATTACACAGAAAAAATCCAGTTAATTAGGTACAATAAAATCAGTTAGGAATTATAATACTTTTCCTCACATAAATTGATTTTAAAATAAATGTTGCAACATAAAAACATATCCCAGGGTCATTTAACGCAATTAGTAAATTCATAGCAGCTTTAGTTCTTCTTACATTGTGTTTTTTGAACAATGGTTTTAAATAAATACGTCTAAAATACAGATAAAAATCACAAAAGAGTAGAAAGTGCATGGTGCTCTGTTTAGAGTGGTCATCACATGGGCATAAGGTTATAGGCCGTATTTTCATTTCAGGGAAGGCCACTAGGTGGTGAACAATTCCTAATCTCAGCCTTATTAGTACAAAACGGTGTGAGGGTTTAGTAACTAAAGATAAGTAGCTTTGGAAGCCACCACTATTTACAATAGTTTTATAAAACAGGTATGTAGTTTGCTTCCCTACTGTTCTCATACGAATCTCGTTTTTGTGGGCCAGAAATGTATCCTTTATCTCTTGCTTGGACAGGCCTATCACATATGCTGGATTTTCATGGATCTTGGTCTTAAATAGTTCATTATTTAGATCTGTGATACATTTTATCCAAGGAATAGATAAACTATGGTCTAATTGCAAGCAATCCTGGATGATTGTTTGGGTGAATTTTGTCTCGTTCTTGGCCCAGATAGATCTCCAGAGCATTAGGGGTCGCAAAGCTGTCAAATCCGATAGATATCTCATACCTACTTCTTGATGTGCTATCTCTGAGGATGCGGACTGGGGCAGACATAAGAGGTGTTTTAGGAAAGAATTTTCCTCAAGATGTAATGCCTGGCTGGTATTATGGCCCCACACCCCAGCACCGTATAATGCAATTGAAGCGCATCTGGCTTTATAAATGTCTATTATGTCCTTAATACGGCGGACTCCCAATCTGGATGCAAATCGGAAGACCCCATGTGCACTCTTTAGCATCTTAGAACGGACATTAGTTAATTTGCGCAACCAGTTGCCATTGCCTGAAAAAGTTATTCCCAAATAGCAGAAATTATTAACAGTTTCCACTCTATTACTATCTATGAAAAAAGTTTTTAATTTTTTGGGTTTCAAACCGCATACCATGGTAAATGTTTTACCTTGTTAATTAACAACTTCCTACTAGTAATAAAAGGTTCAAACTTATCTGTTAGTCGCTGTAGGCCAACCGGGGTTCTAGACAGGAGCACAGCATCATCTGCATAAAGCAGAACCGGTATAGCATGACCTGCAACTTGGGGGGCATCCGCCTGCACTGTCTTAAGGACTGTGTCGACCTCATTTATAAATAAAGTAAAAAGCAATAGTGTTAAAACACAGCCTTGGCGGATGCCTCATTTGACCTCAAAATTTGGGGTGCACTCACCGCGTTGACCATACCGAACTCTAGATGTTAATCTCTCATACAACCTTGCGAAAAAATAAATAATGGATTCTGTAGCTTCAAGGTTTAGCAAAACTGGCCAAAGAATAGCATGGTCAACAAGATCAAAAGCACTACTGAAGTCTGCAAAACATAAATACAAACTCCCTTTTTTTGCGCGCGTGTATTTACCTATTAAAAGCTCTAGATTAATACATTGCTCTGTTGTACCTAGCCCTCTTCTAAAACCATATTGTGCCGATGATAAAATCTCGTTCTCGGTGACCCACTCCTCTAGTCTAGCTAATAAGACTCTACTCATTACTTTTACTGATGAGTCTAGAAGCGAAATGGGGCGGTAGTTTTTAGCATCCGATTTGTTCCCTTTTTTGTATATGGGAATAATAATCGATTGACCCCATGACAATGGTGTGCCCTCGGTCACTGCGTGGTTAAAAACTCTGGTAAGTATGGGTCCCCATAGATCCGGTGCTGTTTTATAAACGTCTATTGGGACACCGTCAGGACCCGGGGCTTTTCCTCCTTTACTACCATTTATTCCATCCTTGACCTCATTGAGTGTAATGTTTAGGGGTATTGCTGGCCACTTACAGTAAGTTAGACTGTGGGGTCTAAAAACATCATGATCAAGTGGTTCAAAAATGGCGGTGAAATGTGATACCCATTCTTCACAACTAACATGAGACAATAATTCCGGGAATGAATCGTTTTTTATAAAAGGTGAATTGACAGTTTCCCAGAAGAGCTTGTTATTAGATGTGTCCGCTGCCTCCGATAATTTGTCCCACGCTTGTTCCTGGAGCTTTCTTTTCCTTGTTTTAAGGGCTAATCTATAATTGAATCTTAGATCTTGGATTAATTCAGTATTCCTTGGTTTATTACTAAGGGCCTGTTTCAATTGTTTAGAAGCCTGAGTACATGTTTGGCTAAACCATCCCCTTCTTTGCATAACTTTATCCCTATGTGGGGCGGTCAATATCTCTTCGATGACTCCATTGATTTTACAAAAATTCGTTAACATCATAACGGGGTTAACATCTGTTTTAAGACAATAGGACATCGCTATACCGCATTTTATAACAATATCATTTAAAACTTTAATTGGGTCTACCCCCTCCCATTTAATTCGTGTTCCATTTGGTCTAATCGGGGAAATGTAACCAATTGCAGTTTGTTGGAATGCAAATTTATTGCCCCATATCAGTATCGGCATTATAATACAGTTATGGTCGCTAAGTAACAACTGTGCGATCCTTGGCGTAGAACACAGATGCACAATACTCGTAGAAATTAACACATGATCGATCACTGTGTTTGCATTCCTACCAATATAGGTTGGTATCACCCCACCACTAGTGTCACGTGCACATTGTAGCAGATCAAGATCATATTTCGCTATCATAGTATTTAAAACTCCTCCATAATTTTTGTGTGGGAAATGTATATAATCATCCCCTTCGTCACTCATGTACCCACAGGCTTTACTCATAGACAGTGGGCATATTTGGGTATTGAAATCCCCTACCCATATGATTGCAAAATTAGTATTCATCATTCCAATCAAGTTGTCAAGCCCTTTTTCCAGTTCAAAAACTGCATTGCAGCGGGTCGAATCAAAAACATTATTATAAAAATGAACCAGGAGCACATCCCTGCCATCTTTACAACACAACCACAAGATCTGTGAATGTTCTCCTATTTTTACCACTCTTTTAACAACTGCTGGGAGTTTATTTGACATAAGAATTAGGAGTCCTCCTTTGGCTCTACCTGCAGGTGAGGGTAATGCTAATAGACCATAAGAGGTAAACCCTACAATGTGGACTTGATCAGTGCTCCATGTTTCCTGCATGCAGATTATATCATGTTTATTAATAAAGTCTGTCCATCCTAGACAATCCTTTTTACTTGACAAACCGGCTATATTCCATGTGACAATTGTATAACCATTTACTGGCAAATTCCCTATATGGTCGTCAAGGTATTCACATATTGTTACATCATCCCTACTTGTTGATGGGGTCACTTCAAGCGTGCTTATTACATTTAAGGGGGCATTTGATATGGTCATCAGTGAGTTATCAACCTTTAGTTCTCCATCTCCCGTTAACCCTTCTCTATTGTGACCAGGCTTCACGTTGGGTGAGCGGGCAATGTAATGTCAATCGTTTTCTTGTAATGTGCTAAGGGCTTGGTATCTATTACACACTGGTAAGGCGTATTGGGGATAGATTGGCACTGCAGGGTTTATACTAAGGTACCCCCGATCGACTCCCCTGCTAGAAATAGGCCTTAAATGTCTATAAAAGAAGCCAAGGGGTAATAAGGAAACATTTGGGTCATAGTATGATGGTGCAACTGCTCTTTCCAGGCTATTCCTTGCCCAACTAGGGTATCTAAAATTAATAATAATACAATCTCCTTTAAAACTGTTCTCCAAGGGGCCGATCCAGCTTACTCTTCTTGTTAGGAGTATCTGGCTTGCACATCCCACTGGGTAACGACAATTCTTATTTAGCCAATGGACCACTTTGTTTTTTAGGGTATGGTCTGATTCCCTTTGGCCCGGCTGTAACTGGGGCACATTCACCATAACTGCCACATATGGGCAGCATTCTGGGGGCAAGTTTATAGAGATGTCAGTTCTTCCCTCGATTGCCCTCATCTCTCCAGACTTAGTATGGGTTATAGCTGGCTGAATCCGCTCAGTCCTGTCCCCTCTGGAAGAGCCTTATTGATTATTCGGGGTCTAGTTCGATTGGGGGTGGGTTACAGACCCATTGAGACCATTATTACTCCCTAAAATTATTATTTCTCTAGACCCCAGATCTGTATTTCTGTCAATTGGCATACTTGTTGCCTTATTGACGGTGGCTGTTACTTGTGGGCGCTGATCAAGGAAGCCCCCCGTTGCTGCGTTCATCTTTTCCCGTGCACTATCACCCATATCCCTTAGTGTGCCACTAATCTTGAGTATTTCTCCATTCAGTTTATCCAATTTATTATAGAGGGGTTTAAGCAATTCTTCTATCTTAAGTGCTACTAGAGCTACAATTTGTGAGGCTTGAGTATTAGTTAGGGGCCCTTGTTCAGGAAGATCATCACTCGCCTGAGCTGTTGTATTCTGCGGTGGTACTTTCTTATTTTTATTAATATTATTATTACTCCCTGCCTTTGCCTGGCTCTTTTTACAACCTCTTTTTCTTTTTGGGGTGGGTGATCTGTTGGGCGAATGTAATCGCGGTATATCAGTCTGCATGTGTGGATCAGCACCTGGATCCCCCATACTTTCTCTTGACGTTGGGGTGCCTTGTTGCTGGTTACAAGGAGCTTCCCTTGACTGAGCAGGCTCTAGCTGGACTACTCCACTATCCTCATCAACCATCCCTTCTAACGCCATGCCTGATTCTGGGGAGAGGCGGCGTTCTACTCTGTCGATTTCGACATTGATTGCACTAACTGCGCGCACTAGGTAGGAATCAATAGTAGCACATGGGGGATCAACTACTATTTTTTGCAATTTACGCTTCGCCATTTTAGTTCTTCCTTAAACACAATATCGTTACCTCGTTCAGCTATAAAGTGCAGTGTATAAAAAGTGCAAAGTGCGAAAAGCGCAAAGTGCAAAATGCAAAGGTGCCGAATACAATTGCTTGAGGTCAAAGTGCCGGGTGCAGTACAGAGAGCTACGACCAATTAGGTAAATACAAATTTAAAAACCTCAGAATTTAAAAAGCCTTTTAAAAAAAAAAAAAAGGGAAACGGATTAAAAATGCTATTCACCACTGGGTGTACACAACAGCTTCAATAGGAAAATACTATTCAATATTAAAAATAGGAGGGATAAAGTGCAATTTGGCTGAACCATTAAAAAACCTAAAAATATAATATCTTACTGCTAGCACCAGCCGCTACAAAACCTCCCTACTGCGAGGCGATGTAAAAAAGCTCAAAAGCTCAACAATATTTAAATGGTCAGGCACAGTAAAACGGAAAGAGTTAGTAGCGCGTAGGTTCTCACCGCCTTTGTTAATCAGTTCAGTTCAGGGATATCATCCAACTTAAATTCGTCCATGTTCTCTCAATTATGTTCGTGACCTCAGCACTGAGCCAAGGGGGGTGGCCCTGCCCTGCCTCGTCCGGCCGCGGACGGGCACAGACGGGCCTGCCCTTGGCCCGGGCGAGGCCCGGGAACGCCCGCGCGCGTCCCGTGCTGCGGGAGTGCCGGCAAAGTTTTAACGGCACCGGGAGGGTGACGTCACCTCCCGCGCCGTGTAAGAAGAGGGGCCTGCTGGGGGACCGAGTCCCACCCCAGCGATGTGGCTGGCTCCCTGTTCCTGCTCTTGCTGCTTGGCCCCCCTGGGCCGGAAACAAGACGTCGCTGGGGCTCCCAAAGCCCTGGTTTCACAAATCAAACTGTGTTGACCAAAGAATTCTAAGGTATGAAAATTACTATGCTGAATATAAGTGGTAATTGCACAAATTGACTCTGCACTCATCACATGATGACTAATGCCAAAGTTGTGTAAATGTCTGTTTTGAAGTCAGCTATGCCTTAGAATTGTCAATTACAAAATACACCTCTCCCCTCTGTTGGGTTAATGGTTGGGAGATGTTCGTTATACTTCCTAATCACTTCATAAACATTTCAGGACATCTTATGACCTGCTTATGAGAAGTTGTGCTGTTTGATATTGCTAAAAGTAAGAGTAATATGTTCAATACCACTGAAAGCTATCATCATAATAATCTCTACCTCTTTTTACTTCTAGGTAGCTACACTGTTTGTCTCAAAAGATATGGAGGTATGATACTGATGGAGCAGGGTTTGCAAAATAAAATAAAAGCTGCTCGGATCAAGCTTCTCATTGTGTGGATTATTAACAGAAGTCGTGTGAAAATTAACAGTGAAAAACAAAAAATGGGGAGAACATGAAATTGGCAAATGCGTGCTGGAAAGAGATTAGTATTTCCAGTATTTTTCTAGTAGGGCGCAAACGTGAATGATTAATGTAGAAATAACAGCCAAAGAGATAATGATAGAAATCATGAGTTTTAAAAGAGATATTTTCCTTTGCACTAACTATTCAAAACTGCGTACATAACGGGTAGAGAAATACAAAGCATTAATGATGGAGTTTTGTTGTGTTATGATATTTACTTGTGTATTTGTTTTTCCGAGAGAAAAAGCACACTTTACTGTTCTGCAGAGAAGGCCTCAAAAGTCCTTTTAGGTTTAATTTGCTTTCTAAAACATAGGCTGAAAAGAAATGTATTTTGTCCTTCGAGAGTTCCTGATGATGGCCATGGTTGTGCGGAGGAAGTAATGAATGTTATTAATGGAATTTCCTTGCCGACCGGAGAAAATGTTCTTGTGGACAATCATGCTGAAAGAATTAGCAACAATTTTGCTGAGCGCTATGTGCAAGCTGCTGAAGAGATTATTGGAGTTTCCTATGCTGAAGCACGATGAAGATGTTTTCCTAAAGACAAAGGAATTGTTGAGAGTCAGGGTGGAGTGATCGCACACCCCCTGCCATAGCCCAATCAGAATTCTGGATTTTTGTGTTTTGATACATGGGGGGCTGGATCTTTAGTGAATAAGGGTATAATTACTAGTGTTAGAATTTAAAGGGGGAGCTTGAGACTTTGACTTTACGAGAGGAGAGGGCCGTGTTGCTGATTTCCTTACTTAACTGGCTGGCTGTTGTTCTGCTGATCCTGACTCTTTAACTTTGCTCCTTATATCTTCATGAGGGTGCCCAGCTTACTCTTCGGGCCGGAGAGTGGCTTTCCAGACTATTAGCATTTTGTGCTATAGTTATTCCTAGGTTCGGATGATATTTTGAATTTGCATTTATCTTATTTGAAATTTTCTTTTATCTCTTCACCTATCCACTCACTCATGCCTTGTTTGTGAGATGTATTATGAATTACTGTATTAATGTTTCTCTTGTGTGATGATCTATGATTCAAGCTGTATTGTACTTGCTGAGCATTCATAATCAATTTAAAATTAGATAAAAGCATGTTGATCAGTAACTAGAGTCTGTCATTATTAATGTAAATTTGATTTTTAGTTTTTGAATTACTTTCTTGTTTAGGTCCTCAAAAGTTAGGATTCTGTTTATCTTTGCCAATCCCTATCAACTCTCAAAGGTCCATCGAGAAATAAGGACCTTAGAAAATGATGAATATAGGTAACCTGCTTTGGTAATGATTGTTCAAAATTTACGCAGCGGAAGGTAAGGTGTTGAAATTGGTTTCTGATGGTAAAATTTTGCAAAGCCCCTTTCCGCTGGATCAATACACACTTTTACTAAGAAAAATGTTGTCAATTTCTCAATAGGTCCAACTGCCAGACCACATGGCCAGTAATCTGCAACTGAAGAGACCTCCTTTCCAGCCCAGGATCAAGCCTCCAGTGACGACAGCACTCCTGGTCATCTTATTGACGGTTAGGATCCTGGTCCATCTGGTCAGCATCGGCAGACGGCTCCAGTGAGTCTCACTGGGCCCACACGGATACCTCCCACCCCAGCTGTAATACCTCAGCTAACCAAAGGCTCCACTTCCTGTGTCCCTACCACTGTAACACCGATTGTGTGCCCCCAGTGGGTAATCTTGACACCACAGCACCAATAGCTCCAGTTCACCCAGGATCCAAGCGGATGGGGCACACTGGGCCAAGGGCACAGGGTAGTGGGGTTAGGGGTCGTGGGAGGGATAATGTGAGCTAGCATAGTGAGACCTGGGAGGCCCACTTTTCTAAGATTTATTCAGCCCCAGCTCAAAACAGGGCTTCTGATGAGTTTTCAGTTGTCACCAGGGTCTATATAACTTTGTCCGAAGTGGAGGACGCAATTCAGCAGAGCCTGGGCAATAAAGCCCCAGGCCCTGATGGTCTGCCCATTGATCTAATTAAAAATCAACCGGAATTCTGGGCGCCTCTTTTATTGAATGTTTTTAATAACTTAACTTTTTCTACATTACCAAATACATGGTCCACTAGTATTATTGTGCCGATTTTTAAAAAGGGCGATCGCTCCAACCCAAGTTGTTACAGACCAATCTCCCTGATCGAGAACACGCTGAAAAGTTTGGGGAGGATTCTGTACAACAAGATTAGGACATGGGCCGAGGAAGATCGTATTTTACATCCCTGTCAGCTGGGGTTTAGAAGTAAAATTGGCACTGTTGAACAGTGTCTAAACCTCAACTTGATCATTGGTAAATACACAATAGCTAAAAAATCATCCATCTATTTGGCTTTTATGGATCTTACCTCGGCCTTCGACTTTGTCAATAGGTCCCGGCTTTGGTCCATTCTTTTAAAATACGGTCTGGACGAGCTCTAGTACACTTTTTGGCTTATCTGCACAAGGACCTGAACGCCCTGGTGCGGATCAGTAAGGACGGAGAGGTATCAAAAGACATCAAAGTTGGCAGAGGGGTCAGGCAGTGTTGTGTCCTGGCCCCTCTTCTTTTTATTCTTTATATCAACGACCTGCATAAGTCACTGGTAACACTAACCCATGATGTCCCCAGTATTAATGGCAACACACTACCCGCCCTACTGTATGCCGACGATGCGGTCCTAATGGGCCGCACACCAAATGCTTTACGAATTTTGGTGCGGGGCTTTGTCGACTTTATGGCTAGTTTGGACCTACGTACTAATTTTAACAAATCATTTTTAATGGCTCGTGGGTCGAAAAAGTACTCTAACAATACTATTGTTTTAGATTCTGAAAGTTTACAAAGCCCTCGCACTTTTCCCTACTTGGGGCTGGTATTTGCAGCGAACGGCTTGTGGGCCGACCATGTGGCGTATAGTAGGAATAAGTTCTCCAAAGCCACCAATATTATACTCGGCCTGCCCCAACCTAGGAAGACAGAGGTAGTATCGGCCATTATTAAAATATTTAGGTTACAATGCACCCCTGCTGCCACTTATGGCGCAGAAGTCTGGGGTTATAGTAAGCGTGATAGTATCCAGGGGGAGGAAAACAGATTCTGTCGTAGACTCCTGGGTGCTCCCATCTCCTCATCACTGTATACTTGCCATAGCGAACTGAACCTGCCTTATATCGAAGATTATATTAAGGCTCGCCCTGCTATATTTTGGCTTGCAGTCTGGAAGAATCCCGCAGCTCATCTAACCAGGGAAATAATAACTGACTGCCTTAACTGTGATAAGGGAAGGGAAATACCCTGGCTCGCCGCTGTTAGGATGAGCTTGAACAGTGTGAATCTTGGGCATCTACTCTTAAACCTCATTGATTCCGAAAGCATAAGTAAAAAAAAACCTACAGAAGGCACTATATGCACTTTATAGTAAAGCCAGACATGAAACAGAGGCACAGAAATCCTCTGTCGCTAAATATATGCTGATCGAGAATACCTCCCATTTACCATCAAGTTACCTTTTAAAACCTATTGACCGTTGGGAGAGGAGTTTCCTTTTTCGATTAAGGGCCGGCACAATTAAATTTTTGTTCTGCTTTCCTCTGGGGTACAACTCTAATCTGGATCACTTGCCATGTCCCTGCAACGATCAATGTAATCAATCAATGTTGCATTTTTTATTTTTTTGTAATTTTTATGCAAAATACACAAAACGGTTCTTGATCCCATTTTTTAAGGCCATACCTTTGATTGATTACAAGGCAGCCTACAGGAAAATTATCATTTTGGAGGAGGAAGAACTAATTGTCCGTGTAGGTTCTTTTTTTAAAGCTGCAGTGCGTGCTCGTAATGCCATGTGTACCCCTTGAAGCTTGTCTTGCTGACTTTGTTCTTTTAAAATTGTGGGGCATATTACTAAACTCCGGCGATAATTATCGCTCAGCGCGCTTAGCGCGAAGATAATTATCGCCTGACTAACGCTGAATTTTATCACTGAGATAGCGTGCTATCAGCAACGCTCATCTCAACAGTGATAAAATTGCAAGCGCTAACTGCCAAATGTGCGATTATCGCTGGAAATCCAGCGATAATCACACAACTTTTGGCGATAGCTTGCTGATAGGGCAGGACAGACTCAGCCATGATATCCACCTTCCATTGGATATCATGGCTAAGTCATACTGAGAGCAGGCGTTAGAAAAGTAGCGCTAACCGCGGTTAGCGCTACTTTTCTAATCGCTCTGCATGTTCGCCTGCAGCTTGATAATAGGAGAAATGTCGGTTAGCGACATTTCTCCTGTTATCCTGGGAAGGAACGCCCACTTTGCATCTCATTAGAGATGCAGAGCGAGGCGTGGGGAAAACGGGTGCTAACATGCGTTAATGCATGTTAGCACCCGCCTTGGTAATAGGGCGGTAATATTATCTCCGCTTTTTTGGCTCTTAAAGCCAAAAAGCGGAGATAATGGCCATTGCTAATATGCCCCTGTATTTTTTAACTTGGTAAAGATACAGTTGGCTGATTACTGTTTGTTTTTGTTTTTTAATGTGCATAGTAACTTTTGTTGGAAATTACTTTTTCATGATGTGCTTCACTTCTAAACTTTCCCCTCTTTTATTTGATCTATGTATTACTGTTATATGCTGCTATTTTTATTGTGCTTTTATGGATACATTGTATCTGAATAAAGATCTTGATTGATTGATTGATAGTGAGTCCACTGGAGTCACTCTCACCCAGACCACCATTAACCAAGTCTTGGGCGTCTATCATCAGTCCCAAGACATGATGGGCCAGGTACTCACCGAGCTCCAGGAGATGAAGCAGTTGCAGAGGGAGCTCAATTATCAGATGGAGGCTCACAACTCCATTATGGAATCCCTGACTGGGTTGCTGCAGGACATTTACACCCATATGTGCAGGCATTTCCTAGCACCATCTACCCCTTTCTGTGTTCCTATAACATCTGGCCCATCTACATGTGCCACAGCCACACTAAGGGAGGCCATGCCACCGGAAGAATCACCTGCAGCCACCACAGACCCTGGAACTGTGGATCTCCCATCTTCCGAAGGAAGAGACGTCCATGCATATTACCAGGAGGTGAGGATAGCAAGACCTCTGCCACCGTCAGCAAGAAACCCCAACCCAAATTTCCTCAAGTGTGTGCCTACCATTCACTCTGTGGACTATTTCTGGACACATTTGCCTTTCTGATGCCAGTCGTATTTTTTTACATTGGACTTCAAACAATTTTGACTCTTCAACTATGGTTTCGGTTTCACTCACCATGACTGAGTTCTTCACCTTTTGGTTTGCTTTATCATTTTCACCCTGTTTAATTTCTTTACGTTTAGATCAATTAATTCACAACTAAAAAACTCATAAACTAGTGTTGTATATCTTAACTCTATCAATGCATTTGTTTTCCTCCATCATAACTTTACAATGACATAATTCAAAGTATTTAGTAATCATCGAGAATTAGCAAGTAGGTAATATTTTTTTCAAGTTCCCAGCTATGACCCCCCCCAACAAAAATATACCATTAAATCATCTACTACTATGTTTATTCCATTTGACCAGTAATTGTCTGTCAACATTTTCACTAACATAACAATCCATACAAGACACTAATACTCAGTGCCAGTGTTCACATTTCCTGTTCCAGACCTTGCCAACATGGAAGAAGGGGATGTATCCAAAAGAATAAGATTGAATATGCAAATTGTCATTGACTCATATTATCAACTGTAGCCAGATCATCTGGCCCACATAAGGAATCCTACATCAATAACGCCAGTAGACAAAAACATGGCAGTACTACATTTTATAGACACAGGAACATTCCAGTCCACTGTTCAAGTATCTGGTGGAATGTCACAATTTATTTATTTATTATTTATTTATTTAATTTATAAAGCACATAAATCACCCCCGGAGAGGTATCTCCGCGCTATATGTAGCTTAGCAGACAGTACAAACCAGGAGACCTAAACTAAGAAGAGTTCTGTTTTAAGAAGTTTCCAAAGAGAAAATAATCTGAACATCTTCGAGGTGTACCGGTAGCTGATTCCATTACTGGGGGGCCAAATAGAAGACATTTTTACCACCTGTACGGGCTTTCCTGAAATGAGGAATGACAAGCAGGGATTTTTCTCCTGATCGAAGGGATCTATTCGGCTGGTAAGGGATTCGTTTTTCTGATAAATAAGCGGGACCCCTGCCATTCAAAGTTTTGTGTACAATACAACAAATCTTGAATTTGACACTCTTGCGTATCGGCAGCCAATGGAGTTGACGCAGGAGGGGGAGGAAGGCAGTTCTATTTGGTACATTCCTAACAAGACGGGCAGCAGTGTTTTGTACGACCTGGAGTCTATTTAAATAAGAATCATTTGCTGCAGGCAAAAGGGCATTGCAATAGTCCAGACAGCTCGTCACAAGTGCCTGAATGAGTGTTTTACGCACAGAGAGGGGAAGGAAAGGGAAAACTCTGCGCAAGAGGCTCAACATATTGAAACAAGAGCCAACGGTGGCCATCGCCTGATCCTTTATGGTGAGTTTCTGGCCAAGATGGACGCCCAAGTTCTTAACTACAGTCTTAGGGGTGGGGACAGTGCCCATCTCAGAGGGCCAACATTCGGGGGACCAGAGCGAAAGGGCGTCCCCGAAGAGCATGATCTCTGTTTTCCCAGCATTCAGCTGGAGAAAATTGTCCGTCATCCAAGAAGCGATTGCTCTCATACCCTCAGAGAAACCAGACTGGGTGTTCGGGGTATTTCTGTCGAATGATAGTAGGAGCTGAGTATCATCGGCATATGAGATCGGAATGAAGCCAAATTCTCTGAAAGTATTTTACCAAGGGGGGCCACATAAATATTAAAGAGAGTGAGACTGAGACAGGATCCCTGATGTACTCTCTTGTTAAGCTCCATTGTTCGAGACCGAAAGGGTCCAAGATTAATAGTCTGAGTACGGTGGGATAGGAAGTTGGAAAGCCAAGCCAAAGCTTGTCCGCAGATCCAAATCTCTCTAAGTCTCCGGAGCAAGATGGAGTGGGATACCATGTCAAAAGCTGCTGACAGATCAAGTAGCACCAGCAGCACCGTCTGACCATTATCAAGGAAGTGTCTAATACTGTCAATAACAGCAATCAGTGCAGACTCTGTGCTGTACGTTTGTCTGAAACCCGATTGCGAGGAATCAAGGCACCCCGAGGACTCAATGTATTCCGAGAGTAATTTATTGATAGGTTTTTCCAGAAATAGGGCAGGAGGGAAATAGGGCGGTGGTTTGATAAATCCTCTACTGAGGCTTTTGCCTTTTTCTGGAAGGGGATTATCTGTGCATCTTTCCACTCTGGTGGAAGTAGACCTTCCCTCATGGAGAGATTGAGTATCAGGCAGATGTTGGGAGCTAGTTGTTTATGTAATAGGGAGGAGATACTGGCTGGAATTAAATCCCTGGGTGACCCAGATTTCACTGCTTTCAGCATTGTCTCAACCAGGTCCACTGTAAGGGGAGTAAAACTGTCCAATGAATGCATATTATCCGAGATAGGTGGGATGAAATCTATTGTTTCACTCGAAGCGTCTCAAATTGCAGTGAATTTGTCATAAATCAAATCGATTTTATGTTCAAAATGGTTTGCGATCTCATCGCAAAGTTCTTGAGACGGAGGGGGGGTTTCACTGGAAGAGGCCCCCGGATTGGTGAAAGATTTGAGTATCCGGTATAATTCTTTAGAAGAATTTCCTGCCTCATTGAGCTGTAAGGCAATGGAATCTCTTCGGGCCTTTTAAAAATGTTTATGATAATGAGCCAAGGAAGTCTTGTAGATTTCCTTATCATTCTGGTGATGTGAGCGACGCCAGCATTTCTCTAAGTTTTTGCAGAGAGTTCACTCCTTACGTAATTCCTGAGGGCACCATGCTGCATGTGGCCGACATGCCTTATTAAATTGCTGTATCAGAGGGGCCAGCCTGTCAATGACTGATTTTACTGCTTTGTGGTAGGCAGTTAATCTGACCTTGATATTCCTCGACTCCCCAATCGAGTCCGCCGAGAATTCATTCATAAAGGTGTCTGGACTAATTTTCCGCCACTGTCTCCTATAGCTAAAGGAGACATTTGAGCAGATAATCTCTGCCTTGGCCCCTGAAAGTTGAAAGCCAATCAGAGAATGATCTGACCATACCAAAGGGCGGGGGGCCTCCAAATAAATATGCGGGAGTTGGACAGTACAAGATCTAGTGTGTGTCCTGCCAAATAGGTTGGGCCTTCATTAATCTTTTTCAGTCCTATAGTGGCCAGATCGGCAGGGAACATGGAGGCATCCGCATTGGAGGTCAGTTCACTATGCATATTAAAGTCTCCTAACAACAGGAAGTGTTTGGTTGAAATGGTGTGGGGCGCAATCAAGTCCATTAACTGGGATGTAAAATCAACGGGTGGTTCAGGGGGGCGATGCACCAGGGCGCCTTTCCAGTACTCCTGGGGCGAGAGATCAATTCTGCAGATACAGATCTCTATCTTATCATCAGAACATTGTTCAAGTAAAGAGACCTTGATATAGTGTCTATAGATGACGGCAATCCCTCCACCTGTCCGGTTCTCCCTGTCAATCCGGAGGATACGATAGTTCTCCGGAAGTGCCAGAGTAATGGAAGAGTTGGAACTGGGTTTAAGCCACGTCTCAGTGAGGAACCCCAGGTAGGGGGTTTCTGAGGTGAGTAAGTCCCAGATATCTAGAGCGTGCATAGGTAAAGATCTAACATTGCTCAGAAAACATTTCCACATCCGAATAGGCCTGGAAGGTAGAGTATTGGAAGGGGCAGAAGAAATGTCTCTAACATAATTACTAACCACCGGGTCAGGAATAGGCAGTGTACCTGATTTCTGTCTTAGCTCCATACTTTGAAATCGGCAGTATCTACAGGAAAAAGAACCCTCCACACTATCAAAGGCCACAAGCCCATTGCAGGAACTATTCGCTCCATGTGCTTTGTGCAAGCATCTGATGTCTAGGAGTTCCTCACCCGAGTAAATATATCTTTGCCAGGGAGCAGTATCTGACCTAAAAGATGCTGGGGTCCTGGCTCCTGGCGACGGCTGGGCGTAGACGGGCGCAGATGAGCCTGCCTTTGGCGTGCCGGGCACGCCCGCTACGCGTGTCAGGAGGGCCATGCGACTAAATAGCCAGGGAGCAGCTAGACTGCTAACTCCTGTGGCTCTTCCCCTAGCCGGAAGTGAGGATGAGTCCGTGTGCGCCCGCTCCCTCCACTCAAACGGGATATCCTGCGGTGGACCGGAGAGCGGGCGAAACACGAGAAGGCAGCAAGGAGCAAGGTTTCAAGGAGCAAGGTTTCAGTGGTGTGCCATGTCCTCCAGTGATGAGACACATCAACAGTTACATACACTTTACACACAATGAGAATTCTGCCAATGTGAAGGGAGATTAACATGATTTGGCTCCACAACCACATGTGGTTTGAGCTAATGATGGCACACATATTGCCTTAGTGCCAAAACACAACAGAGAACAACTCCAATGTAATCTTCATGCAAGTTGCCTTGGTACACGATTTGTACAACCAAAGTCTGTGTCTGTCTTTCCGAGGATCAACCTATGTTGCCTTTGTACTTCGAAACAGCACCATAAACCTGCAAATGTCACATCTCTGAAATGTCCAAATGAAGATGACATGGTGAAGGAACTTAAAACAGATAAAAACAAAGGGGCATATTCTCAAGGACTTAACGCCGAGTTAGCAGCACATTATTGGAGCCAAAGTGGTGATAAATCCATTGCACCATTCACAAGCTGGTGCTAACAGCCGATATCACCAGTCTACCTGCGATAGCAGCCGCAAAAAACATTGCCACGGATAACACCGGCAACTAACGCTAATGAGATGCAGAGTAGGCGTTCCCGTGCAAAAAACCGCGGAAACATCACTACGCAACATTCCCAACAACCAGCCAGATCGGCGATAAGATCCAAAAACATGCGATAAGGCGCGTTAGCCGCTGGAAACTAACACCTGCTCCTACCTGGTGTTAAGTCGGACGACAACCTGCCCCATGAAAGGGAGCCCAGCCCAGAGCCACACCTGAAGACCAACAGATGCCATGGAGCTACTGATCATGCAGCCCGGAGCCCCAAGAGGGCCACAACACCCACCGCCACCACACCCAGGACCCCCACCCCCCCATCCCCCCCGGACTACCACACCGGCAGTGGGGTATGTGACGTGCTAGGCCCCTTAGATTGGCAGGGTCACATGTCCTATGACGCCTGTGCTGGATGGGTTTGTTGTGGGTCTGAACGAGCCCTCAGGGAGTGGCTGTGGCATGCTGACGACTAGACCAGTGATCAGCAGATCACTACAGGGACGACCTGGGACACTTAGCGTTGTCGTCCCCCCTGTATGCGTAAGCGGAGTGGACTGGCCTGGCGTATGGCAGGCCCGTGTAGGGGTGGGAACAATGAAGCCGGGGCCCTGGGCGTGCTCCAGTTCTGTGCTGGACATGGAAGTTACTGATGCGTGTGTCCCTGTTGTAGTGAGTACGCCACCCGGACAGCAATCGGCACTGTTGCACCCTGTCACACAAGTTCCACGACATGAGCAACATGGACGTTAGGGGAATCTCCCACCCTACATTCAACCATACGCACATACGTGAATGATTAAAGACATGACACATCTGTGCGATTCTGAATGTTTATTACACATCCAGTGGAGTGTTGCAGCTGGCGCAGTAGAGGGCCATGCAAACCCCACTTCACATTATTGGCCCGTGGAGGGCCAGCCAGAGTCCCACAGGGGATGACAAGTACATCGGAAGAGGAAGAGTTCAGTCCGCAGTCTGATCGCTGTGTCATTGGTAACCAAACGGAACATGGCAGTCCATGTCGAGGCCAAGGTAAGTGTCGTAGAGTGTATCGGGGGACAGTGGAAGGTGATGATGCAAAGGGCAGAACCAAGCAGAAACAGGCCATATGGCGGAGATGGATGCTACTGCCTCCTCCTTACCAGTAAGGTTGGTTCACCCGCATCTTCGTCCTCTGATGGCACATGTGCCTCACACGTGGGTGGTGGTGAATTGCCTGCCGCACTGTGAGGCACTGAAACAACAGGGGGCGAAGATGTGGATGTAGAAGCTGCAGCAGCACTCATCTGAGCAAGACCTTGAGGCAGCAATGCCATGACAATGTGCTGCAGGGCATTGAAGGCCCCAGCCACATCCCGCTGGTGTGCAACCATGGCAGCCATCCTGTCCGCCGTCATCCGCACCATGGTCTCCATGAGCCCCCGCATCTGTCCCAACTCCCGGCAGACCTCGCTGGAGCCACTCTGACTGGACAGTTGTTCTTGTCTCAGTAACATGACTCCAGCGATGTCAGCCATGGATCGCTGGAGAGCATGGAGCGGACTGTGGGTGTCCGTTAGGGACTGAAAGTGGTCCCTGATGGGAATTAGACACCCATGTATGGCATCAAGTCTGGCTGCCATGTGGTTGAACCCCACCCGCACCTGATCAGCCACCTTCTCCTGGCACTCCAACACACGGTGTTGGAAGGCCATGTGTTGGTCGTGGGTGTCCTGGGAGTCAGCCGTGGTGGTAGCTGCTTCCTGCTGTGTGGTCTGTGCAGGGTGTGGGGTTCCCTCGATGCAGCTGGGCTGCCCTGTTCCTGGGCGTGGGGTCCTGAGGGCGTCGGGGTCGATGGTGGTGTGGTCCTCTTCGTCATCAGTGAAGAGAGGTTGGGTCTGCTCTGCAGGAGGTGTTGGTGCTCCCTCTGCAATGTGAAGGGTAGATGCAGCTTAACATTGTGTACACATGTATGTTGACGGATTGTACACATTTACATACAGACTGCATGACAATGTACATTGTTACTGTTTGGGAGGAGCTGCCTACTTGATGCGGGACAGTGGACATTCCGACATCATCACGGATGTGTGTTTGTACTCGTACATTGTCATCCCATGTTTCCCTGCTATGCCAAATGTGATTGGCCAGTTTCTACACACAAGCAGCACCACTTGGGTGCTCTGTTCTGTTGTGAACATGTTGCAGTTCATACCACATTGTTTTCAATGTTGATATGCACTGCATATCATGTGTGTGTGCCGCATTTTGGGTGAGTCGCCCCTGCAGCTCTGATGTGGCTGGCCCTTATCCCTTTCAGGCGGTGGGCCTTGACTTCTGTGCTTTTACAGTGCTGAGATGGTGCATTCTTGGGTAAATTGGGCTCTTGGTGGGGGTTGGGGCTGTGGGGCATGGTTTGTCCGCAGGTGTGTTGTTGAGGTCAGGGGTTGTTCGCGCAGGTGGATGTGTCAGAGTGTGAGCTGCTCCTTTAAGGATGTGGTCCACACTCAGCCACCTCAGTGTGGTGGCGTGCACCATGTCATGATGATCGGACTGCAGCCATGCTAATCGTCATGCAGTGCCACTTGCATTGTCAGTGTGGCTCACGGACCCGCAGCTTTGCTGGGGTCAGCACATGTGCATGGGTTGGTTGTGAGATAAGTGATGTGTGGGCGGGCCTCCTCTGGGCACATAGTCGACGGGGGCCTAAGTGCTGTTGCTATGTGTGCTGCAGTGTGCCAAGGGGATCAGGGACATGATCCAGAGTCATTGTGGATGTGCACTGTGCTCCGCTTGATTGTGCATGTGTGCCATTGTGCCCATCTCCCCCGTCCCCCCAAGCCCTGGTGGTTACTCACCCTGTTGCTGTTGTGTCGGGTCATGTTGAGCAGTGTCCGGTCCCCCAACTCCTGCCACCGTCTCCCCACTGATGACTGTGGACCCCATTTCCTCCATCTCATCCAGCTCCTCCTGTGGCGCTGGACTCCCACCTCCAGTCTGCATTGCTGCCTTCTGGTTGTTGGCGAGTTTCTGCTTGGTCTTGCACTTCACATCATTCCAGCGCCTCTTGACCTTGTCCATTGTCCTCCTCAGCACTCCGACTGCATTCTCCTTGTCCACGATGGACTGCCATGTTGCATTTTTTGTTGCCAATGACACAGTGGAGGTGACGAACAGTTGTTGATGGTGTTCTATCACCTCCGTGATCAGGATCCTGTTTTCCTGCGGACTGAAGTAAGTAGGGTCCCATTCTACCATATAACAGAAATCCTATGTACCATTCTGCTCTGCCCATCAAACATGACACTCCCATATAGGCCCCACCAGTCAGGCCCTGATAGATGACCTAAGGTGTCCGTTTTCCTTCAGCCTTTTAGTACCTGTCACAGTGGTCCCCACCTCCTTAGATACACACATGTAGGCCCAACCACACCTCCTTAGATACACACACTTAGGCCCAAGCCCACCTCCTTAGATACATACACGTAGGCCCAAAGCCCACTGCCTCTTGCTATCATTTTTAATAAAAACAAATCTTGTAGGCCTCACTGATCTGACAGCAGGGACTTGTGCCATCCACAGCGCTGCGAGGCACCAGCCCCCCTTGTAGATTTCCACAGTTACGAGAATAAGGTTAGCCCACACGTACGCGAAACTCTGCTGGTACATCTTGGTCTTTCACAAGCAATATTTGCAATATTTTTAGTTAAGAAACTTTCCAAGCTTGCTCAAGCGAAACCAAACGATGGCTGCCTGGCATAGAGATAATGTATAAAATATGAATTTCCGAGCATCTTACGATGGAAGTTATCTTTTTTTTATGTTTGCGGTCAAGCATCACTGACCACCTGCTAAAAGCACCTGTTTCACCATGATACCACTTCTGTGTTCTCATGAGGCACACTTCTGTGTTCTCCAAAACTTTCCAAAGTTACTGTAAGCGTGCGGTCAAGGACCCACGTCAGGGCCCACGTCAACTGTGGGTGGGAGTTCTGCATTAAGCCATATAAAAGATTTGCACCCATGTCCACGCCCCAAACTCTTCTTCCAGTGCTTTGCACGGTGTGGGTTCCCAGTCGACCGTTCTCCTGATCTTGGGCCTAGAACTTCCATTCTCAAGGTGGTAGTGCTCTTCTCTGATTGCTAGCCTTTTGACTTTGTCAGCCTCTCTAATTTAGCTCATCCACACCCAATTTATTGCATTTATCCTAGCTTAAATTGTGTAGCCTTGGATGGTTTTTGCTATCTTATTTAAGATTTGCCTTCTAGGCACTTGCCTATTCTTGATCCCTCATTTAAGACTTGCCCCTTTAGGCTGTTGCATATTAATTGATATATACCTGAATATTTTTGCTTCACTTAAAATATGTTTATAAAATTGTCAATGCTTTTATTTCATCCTGCTCATGTGTTGATGAGTAGCATTTGAGGATGAACAGTTCTGTGCTTTACTGAATTGCTTAATAAAGTGCCACTGTATTTCACACTGTTGTTCCTTATTTCTCAGAGCACGAGCAGAGCACAGGTCTTGCTCTCGTGAGCTGGTAAGCCATGTGTGACCACCACAGTGTCACTCCATTTACCCTCCAACAGCTGACGACCACGAAGGTCTCGTGCGGACGGTTCCTCTGCAGCGCGGACCTGGGACACACCTGCGGCTGCCCATGGCCTCTCCCCGCCTCTCCCCACCACCAGCCGGGTAAGTCAGGGACACTTTTTTCCCCTGCCTTTCCTCCGGTCTCTGGTGTGTGTGGTCCGGTGGATTGAGCCCTCCGGGGTATCCCCGTGCCCCTCCCTGGTCCCCTGTAGTTTCTGTCATGCCACGACCACCGCCCTCTTACCTCTGTGTGTGGTCACACCTCCACTGCGTTCCCGTGTGTTCCCCGGGTTTTCGGTATGTTCTTGGTTTTCTTGTGGTTTGCTCTTTTACTATTATTTTGCATTGACGTTTGCGCATAGGTTTCTGTTACCTTATCTAGATTTTTTAGTGCCTTCTCATTGTGGTTACATTAACTGTGGTTATCTGGCTCCGTACGCCGAAGTATTGTGTTCTACAGGTTTGAGTCCTTGGAACCCTACAGGGGTGTCCTAAATTCTACAGGTTTGAGTCCTTGGAACCCTACAGGGGTGTCCTAAATTCTACAGGTTAGAGTCCTTGGAACCCTACAGGGGTGTCCTAAATTCTATACAGGTTTAAGTCCTTGGAACCCTAGAGGGGTGTCCTAAATTCTACAGGTTAGAGTCCTTGGAACCCTACAGGGGTGTCCTAAATTCTATACAGGTTTGAGTCCTCATTGATTGTGGTCTATAGGTTGTGCTTCTTTACATTGATTGTGGTATATACCTTGTGCTCATTCTTTCTCCTCCTTCTCCGCTGTGTCCCTCTCTTCCGCTCATGATTTCATTGTGCATGGATTGGGTGTACTCTTATTTTTATCTACCAAATTCATCTCTCTCTTTTCCACGTGTACCTTTCGATTATTAACTGCGCACTTCAAAAAAGAGGAAGTGCCCCTCTCACAGCCTCTGTGCCCTTCGCAGCTTCCACCCGCCTTTCTCTGCTCTCAGCTGCTCTCTCTCTTCCTTCTCCAGCACCTGCTCTCTCTCTCTCCCTTCTCCAGCACTAGCTCCACTCCTCTCCAGCACTAGCTCCACTCCTCTCCAGCACTAGCTCCACTTTCTGATATTGTGATCACAATTAATATTGCATATGCATATGTTGTATGTAATAATTGTTTATTTATTGTCTATTGTTTCTGTTCTTCGTGCCTCTGTTCCCTTTTAACACCCCGTCTGCCCTGCGCCCCCCCCTCCAGTTGCCTCCCAGCCCCGCCTCTCCTGGTGCTGCCCTGCCAACTCTACAACTCACTAGCCGACTGACAGGGCTGCTAGTTATTTCTTGTTGTCTGGGTTGTTGCCTCTGTTCTTTCCCCACTAGTTTCAGCAACCCCGCCAGGTAGCTGTTGTCTGGGTTGCCTCCATTTTTTTCCCACTAGTTTCAGCAACCCCGCTAGGTAGCTGTTCACTTACTGCCATTTAACATTGCACCTCCATTTCGCCTCTTTTTCTGTCTCTCACACTTTTGCCTACCATTTGTCCAAGCCAATTGGTAGCCAAAGGGGAGGTGGAGGCTTCTCTCCATTCCTCTTGTCAGCTCCCTTACCCCCTTCCTCTTCGGTATGTCCCTTGATCCCCCGCACATTCTTAGCCTTCTTATTCATTCAGTGCATGGTACAGCCACCGCAGTCTACCACTCCACCATTGATCGTTTTATTCCCCTCACTCGCCATCAGAGTGACGTCCTTGCTGTTGCTTGGGATATCCTAGGGGTCACCTTCACACCTACCACTGAAATCCGCCTCTCCCTACTATCTCTCACTGATCTACCTCCTTCCGCCTACACTCACACACATTCCCCGCCACCTCCAGATACCACTCGCCCTGATCTGCTTTGGCCTGATCATCTATCTGATTCTTCCACCGCGTCCACTTTAAATTCAGATTGTGATTATTCTGTGTTCACATGTTCTATTTTGTGTAGTTTTCAGTATCAGGACCGGTGGCTTGTACACCGATTTAATAACTGTATTTGATTTGTTTTAGCGAGACAAGAATAACTAGGACAGCAAATGTATTTTTAAACATTCAAGTTGAGAGTCCTTGAGTCCCCCGTGAATATTATTGTTATATTAGTATATCCTGTTTTCAAATTATTACGTGTTGCTGAAGTCTCATCATCATTCAATAGCGATGAGACCCTGCTAGTTAGAATACCAAAAATAAATAAATAAATAAATAAATAAAGTGGCGCAGTATCACAGTTAATATTACATTTACATTTACGTTCCCATAAGTAGCTAAACTCCCTGATTAGCTAAAGCACACAAAGACACCCCCTGCTCCATGTCATGACGGTAGGTTATAAATGCTTTGAAATTCATTGTTACATTTAACTGGAAACACAGGCTTACAATTCCTGTTAATAAAAATATTAGGAATTACAAAAATAGGCTCACGAGTGGAAGGAAGTACTTAAGAGGAGAACATTGGAACGGAGCCAAAGGGCTACCACTCGGTTTACGTTGTTGATGAGCACTGGGAAGGCTCACACACGTAATTATTGATAACGACCAGGAAATAACAGACATATAGATGCAGTTACACTACAAGTACCATGATGTGCCTTAGCAGGCAACATGCAAGGTGTTGCATGACACGTGCAGCCGCAGCACCAAGCAATTAAGACCCAACTACTTTACTCCTACCTGTGTACGGCGTTTTATACAACATGCATGACAGGTAATGCCCCTCAGTTGGGTCTGTGGGAGCATGTGTGTGACTTCATGGTCACAAGTTCAGATGCTACCAGGTCTACTTAGCATTTTATCATTCTGAAGTGAATAGATGCGGGGTCTGTTCAGCCCTTCATCATTCTGAGGTGGATAAAATGAGTACCATTGAGTTGAGGAACAATAAAGATCTGCTATTCATCGTCAAAATACCATTCTAAGTGAACGTGTGCTTACCAAAAAAAAAAAAAAAGACATGTTCTGTTAAAATAGGCTCTATTTAGCATTACGTCGTACAATTAAAAACAACACATGTTTTTTTGAAGTTACGAGGTATTGAAGGGTTAAAGGATTTCTCTTGGGCTGCCGTTATATTAACGCTGGCCGCAGAGTCTGGGCATTGAGCCAGGCAGGAAAAGAAACAGTGAAAAAGACTTCCTGGGTTAAGAAACAGAACAGGAAACTTGAAAATGAATATATATATATTTTTGTACACAGTTGGCAGAACGCAAAGAGCTGTGTGACTGAATGAACAGCATTGTAAGGGAGAGAAAAATAGGTTTAGTGTATAAATTCCTTGTCCAGTAAAACAATTTATGTCAAGTGCGTTGAGAAATATTATTATTATTAAAAGAAATAGTTTTAAAGAACGAATATGGGGAGAGACTGATTCTCTTCCCCCACCGTGGCAGACATGCCTATATTGAACTTGGGGTTAAGTTAGAAAAACACCCATCAACTTTTCCTCTATGAAATAAATTTGGATTCCTCGATATTTAAAAGTTTCCAGTACACATTGAACGGAGTTCCCGACATATGATGGGTGGTGATCAGTATCAGGATTTATCACAATTGCCTTTGAGGCCAGGCATATCACCCAAATTCCGGCAATAACAAGATTAGTGGGGATAAGCGTGTTATTGGGTCCCTAAGAATAGGCAAGGCATCATCTGTACCTTATCATGCATGTTTTTAGCACACTAATTTCTCTAGTACTTAGTATGGGTGACAGCAGACACCTCTGTCTGGAGGTCCCACTGGTGCCCCTGAAAATATGTCCTCCAGTTGAATACACCCTACCAGGTACGAACACTGGCCATCCATAGTATATATAACAACTAGATCTAGAGCAATAAGAGGCCAGGAAGCCCTGTCCGTGTCAGTACCACAAAAAGATAGGGCCACACCAATGTGTTGAACGTTTTTTATGGTGTTAAATTCAGAAGGTAATAAGTATAACTCCGGAGCATTTCCGCCTACCGGCTGGTCTATAGTGAGTTGCACCGCCTGCACCTCTAGATTTCAATTAAGTAAAGCTGCTTGTTCAGCAGTGGGGGTCTATATTGGGTTAGACATTCTGTAATGCATACTTCGTTTGTGAGGGAGAAAACAAGTTGCCCTGTACAAATTCTGATAGGGAGCTGAGAATGGTTTGTTTATATCTACCTGTGTGGTCACTAAATGGCCTTCTAGTGCCCGTATAGCACAGAAAGGTCTACTTGATGTCTCATATTAATTAAAACAATGCCAAAAGATAGCTTGCTGTATCACCTTCATTATATTGGCACGTGATGTATGTGTGATACAGACACTGTAACTTTTATATCAAATTTTAATTCACTGGTGTTCTAAATTGTGACACTTAGAGGCCATCCTAACACAGAGGCACTATGAGTGTAGCTGTGTGGCAGGAGGGAAGGAATAAGTTGTTGGATTTGTGCAGCTCTGTGCAGCATACAAAATATGAGACAACGACCAGAGATCCGTAGGAATAGATTACCACAGATAGCAGCCAAAACGACTTCCTCCACACACGCCCCAGTGCTAGAAAATGTGAGGAATAAATAAAAGTTGATATATAAAGTGTATTTCAATGTAGAAGGATAATATGCATGGAGTAGCGATGCTCAATATTGCAATATTGTCAGAATAGAAAGTATGTAACTTTAAAGGTGCCTTTTTCAACAGCAGTTGCAGTCTTTAGAGGTGGTTGCATATATTTTGCAGCTCAACAACTATGAGTTTTTATTTCCCAATTGTGTTACTGGGATGGAGATTATTGAGATGTTCGTATCTCTTGGGAACAATTATTTATAGTACAATGTTTTGGTTCTTCTCTTGCTTTCGGAGTTAATTGAGGTTTTGAACACTGCAGACATTATTTGTGGGTTCTTCCCCATGTCTCTAAGCAGTATACTAGGTTTCCTGTTTTCGGGAGGTGTGCATACATATGCTCAATATTCATGTTTCCACCGCCTCATGTCTCATTGGGAGTTTCACCAGTGTATTTGTATATTTTATTTCTGAATGTTGTGCCTACACAATGACACAGCTACTCTTGCGCACCTAGCCACAGGTCATAGACAGAGAATGTTTGGTGAAGAGTAGACAACATATTGGGTATGACAGGTGGGTTAGGTGTGAACACATAAAAAAAAAAAAGAAAAAAGGAGTACAACTAAAACCCCTAGGCTGTAACAGGGAAAAATGTCATACTACAGGCCCTACTATAAGTTAGTATTAAAAAGAACTCTCTTGGATAGATATAGAAATCTACCTATAATCAGGTTTACAATCAACGAAACTCACAACGAAATATACACTATGGTGTTACACATATACATGCATCCACATGAATAGGGACACCAATCTGGACCCAGAAAACAACTATGTAACGCACAGGGACAAGGAACTCAAATATATAACACAATCAGAGTTTATTAAAAATGATTTAAAATAACAATAGAAAAATGACGCTGATAAAATACATAAATCCATAATTAAAAAATATTTAAAAACATCATGAGAGACAAAGAAATATTTGTGAAACACTTGAATTCATCAAAAACGGTTATTCTCAACAGCAATGACATATATAGGCACCATCAGTCTATTCATTAATAGTTGCATTACACATGAGGCTGTTCCTGGATATAACCCAAAATAGAGGTTCAGGCGTCGACGCATTTCGGTGGTAGAAAATTATAAAGGTACCACCTTCATCAGGACATATATAATACTTGTCTCTCTCTCAACAGATTAAATTTTTGATGTACCTAATAAAACAAAAATATACAATAAACATAATCCTATAATAAACATCATCCTATAAATCATTTTACATATTCATTGAGTCTATTATTTTTACCATTAAATGCAAATCCGTTCACATCCATTTTCAAATACAAAGTACGGACCGAATATACACATAACATAAATCAAAACATTCATTATCATTATTTAAAGGTCCATTATCAAAGTGTCCACACAGTTGTTAAATGGGTTCCAGCATTACCACACAGACCTACATAACCCATTACATCACATAAAAGTTCATTTCACTACATAGAGGTTCATGCATCTTTTATTAAACTAATTCATCATGCTCAAACCATACGTTACTATAAATACATACAACACACATATATATCTTCCCTCATTCAAACAATAATACAATTGATCAATTATTTATCCAAAATTACATACCGCTGATCGTGTATGAGGGGGATTTTGATGGTTACACAACCAATCCTTCCAAAATTACTTTAAAATACACAAAGGGTCTATATTAGATCAAATCTTAATTCACCATAAGTTTCCCACACGTTTGGATCAAAGCTGGACCATGTGTCCACTGTGATATTAAAGCAGCAACAAATTTCAGCAGTGCCTGAACGGACTACTTAGAAATAAAATGGGCAAGATAAGTACCACAATTGAAAGAAAGAAATAAACAAATAAATAAATAATTAAGAAAAAATAAAAATAGTTTATTGCCTAGGGATCACCCTGTTTTCACTAAGACATACTCCAAGTTCTGATCAACATACATAGAACTGACATGACTTAAAAATGACACTGAAAGCTCTTCTGTATTTATGAAAAATGAAATGTAAAAATATTTGTATGAGTTAACAACGTGCTGCAAAGTTCCTTTCTACCAAGGTATCGAAGAGGAAAGAGAAGGACCCCATCATTCCGGAGCTCTCACATATCAGACATTTTAAAGTAATAGACTCCTCACCAACAGCTGTCCGCATTGCCAAGAGGAAAGCATTAACAGAACAGACTTCAGGGTTGACCCTGCACCCCCTCAACACTAAAGGACTAACTAGAGGAGGGTAATAGTTCCCATTGACTGTCCAAGAAGAAGAAGACGGTGATCGCTTGGTTGTTTATGGATTCAGACGTAGCCGCAACACCCGCCGCACAGAAGTGTCTTATGCGAAAGATATGTATTCATATTGTAATATTTTACGTTATTGTCAGAGTGGCACTACGAAGATTTGATTAGCTCATTGTATTAATGGAAAGGCTTGTATTACTTAAAATGTTGAAGTTGCCAATACCACTGTGCACCCCAAGTAACATCCAATATACCTGCTAGCACATGCACTGAAAATGGCCCTTGTAGGAATGCAAAATGGTTCAACATCCTCTGCCAGTACCGTCAGCACCCCAAATATATATATGCACCCTGTGTCATCCCCTTCCCCTGTTAGAAGTATTAATGCAATTATGCAATAATGTGAATAGTGCCCAAGCAGTTAGACAGCATACTGCACATGACTCCTTCACAGCAACATCTGGTAAAGTCAGATGACAATAGTAGGTAGACAGGAAAATAATGAATTCTGTTATTAAGTTCATACATTCGCCATGCAGTAGGCGCAGGTAGACTGGTTTTTCTAGGGAAATACTACCACACACTGTAAAATGTCTCCTACACCTGTTCATTTACAGAATACAGGAGCAAGTTCAGATTATTGAGGCCAACATCTCTGAAGTGTTTGTAAATAGAACAGTATGGGACGACACCCCAATGATGCACAAGGTTATCACTGACAATTACAGAATAGAAAGGAAGGTAACAAGAATACTTTAGATAGGTGTTCCTGATATGGACCGTAGTATAGCTTTTTGTAGGAACAATGGGTTTATGATAACAGGATCTCTATCAGACTGAAATGGCTCTTTGCCCCACACCATACATTGCCCATGCCAGAATAGAACAGCTTTACGCTTCTACAAATTTATGTCCATGACAATTGGAGTGCTCCAGGTTACTTGAAGTATAGAGCAGCGTCCTTAGGGCCACATAGGGTAGACTAGGATTATGAAGATGAGATGGACTGGAAGTATACTTGGGGAGGGGAGAAAATGTCCAAAATTATAAAATGATTACAAATTGAAGTGACCTCTTCTCTGTTTTCTAGGATGACAGGTACCTGTGGGGCGGGACACAAATTGCAACAGCACCATTTTTTTTAATTCGGACATAAAACATGGCACCTCCAGCCTAATGGATTTCTACTGGGCTTGCGGAGAACGTCTCTATCTCCAACAGCATCCTCAAAGGAGCAGCCTGTGCTCACTAGAACAATGCAAAGTCTCCCTGATCGTTCCAGCAGCAAATATCTCCTACATCAATGCCCATCTATGGCTCTGTTACCTTGCTCCACCGACATTGGCAGTATGCTGAGTACTAAGGGTGGACAGCTTTCAAAGACCTACCAAAGGAGTTTTGCCTATTGAACAGGGTCCAGCTCTTTTTTTTTCCGACACCATCGTTGTGATTTTCTAGATCAAGGCAAACGCACTGTGGCTTCGATATATCAAGAGGAGTGTATGCCTTCAGATAAGGAGTTTGTGCTGCACATTGCCAACAATGAAGAAAATGGCTCCATCACCAAGGCCATCAACGACTTGAACAAGATAGAAAAGAAAAGGATTGCTGGAGGAGGTGCCATAGCAGACACAGCCACTGATTGGTTGAACATTGACTGGATACCTTTGTGGCTGTCTGCCATTCTAAATGTATTTGCTGTTGCTCCTCTGTGCCTCTGTGCCTGCTCCGGCTGCCTCCATTGTGACTCGCTGTGGTTCGGTTTTAGTTTTTTTTTTTTCTTTTCTGCTTTTATGGTGGTTTTTCCCACCTGTCGTGTGTGTTTGCGGGCCTGGCGCTGCTTTTCGCTGATTGTCTTATCGCGATTGGGCCCATCGCACCTTTTTTCACGTTCGCTATTGGATTTTTTTCGCCGTCCCGGTGGGTTCATTGCGGTCATTTTCCGCGTTATTAGGACACTATTGCATGTAACCGCCGTGTTGGGAATGCCACGTTGATACGGAGTTATTTTTCCGCGATGGACGGCGATATGTGAACTTGCGTTAACCTATTTTGGCGATGTTTATCGCACGTTCTAGTGAATGTGCCCCAAAAAGATTACCAATCAAATATCACATAATAGACACATTGCAAAGTCAACTTTTGGAGGACATAGTTTATCAAAACAATCAGAGATAAACAATGTAACTGAACACAGTAGCCAACGTGTCAAAACTTTGATCAACAAACACCTTTGGCCTGAATTTCCCGGAAATTGCCCTTCGTAACAAATTACCACCACATACTTCTCTCATTATCACATCAATAGTTGGTGTAACGGTGAAATTGATAACATGTAAAGATATACTTACACTCATGAGAAGAAGTTGGCAATGGCATCTTGACGTAAGTCAGCTCCTTCCTCTTCACCACTATCATCTTTATTTGGCATTTCGGGATCCTCACCCGGTGGCTCTTTATGGTCTCCATCCTCTGCGATGTATTGGATATTCCATCACAGGGCGATGTTGCAGAGCATGGAGCAGGCCACAATGATTTGGCACACCTTATCGGGTGAGTAAAGGAGGGCTCCACCAGTTTTGCCCAGACAACTAAATGGGTCCTTTATGAGCCTGAGAGCCCGCTCCACTGGCCGCCGTGTTCTTCGATGGGCCTCATTGATGCAGACTTCCCCCTGCAACCATTGTCGGTTGGGATAAGCTAAGCCTCCAAGATGGAAGACAAAAAAAATACCAAAACATGTGACACAATTTCAAATTATCCAACTGGCAATCCCCCAAATAATATTATGAAAGATTGTACTGACCAACAAGCCAGGCCCTTTCAGGTCCAGGTTGTGACATTTGCAGGGGTATTGAGCTGTTCCGTAGTACAACGGAATCATGGGCAGAGCGCATAGACAGATGGAGGTGTTTCTGATTCCGGTAGACCTGTTCTCTGGCGTATGGTGGCACTAAGGCAATATGTGTGCCATCAATTGCTCTAAACACATGTGGTAGGCGACCCAAACCATAAATAATCCTCCTTCATGTTGGCTAAATCTTGCTGCCCTGGAAACTGAATGAATCTGTTGATGTGTCTCATCATTGAAGATATAACTTCTTGTAGCACACCACTGAAAGTTGGTTGTGACATTCCACCAGATACTGCCACAGTGCATTGGAAGGATCCTGTCACCACAAAATGAAGTACTGTAATAAGTTTGACAATTGGTGTAATAGATGTGGGATTTCTGTTGTGAGACTGAAGATCTGGCTCCAGCAGATGACATAAATCCAGTATAGATTGCCTATTCCATCTGAACTTCTTGATTATATCCCTTTCTTCCATGGTGGTATAGTCTGAGGCTGTCATCTGCTCACTCTCCCAGGGTTCATATGTCTGCATTGGTAAAACATTTGAACATTTTTCACATTTTCCACAGCAACATATTTGATATTTAACACTAAAGTCATATAGTTCTACAAAATATATATGGTTTTACTTCATATTTCCATAAAAATATTTGCTTTTGTCTTTTCTTCCTCACAAATTACCTTTATAGCCTAATACTAAATTTAAAAAAGGTATAAATAATACATTTCAAATGTATTATTTTCACATTAGTTTTTCCTCAAAAAATACCATCAACAGAGGTGTAAACAACACTGACCTAATATCACTTTTCAGCACAGTAACGCACTACATATAAATGTTCTTTTTTAAAAGAATGGATGTCCATCGAAGTTTGAATATGTAAACAAACTAGCCCCCATTTTGAGTGGTGGTGATGCACTGAACAGTCACAAACACACTATTTTGAAATTCTAAAATGGCCGGCGCCTGACCTCGCCGATAGGACATTTGGAATCAGACGGGCGTGGCTGAAGTTGACCGCGTAGTGGGCTGTAAACTCGACGACGGACACAGCCATAGGCTAACATTGGGGAAAGTAGAGCACAAAGTCCAATGGCTGTGTCCATCTACGCTGACGATCGCGTACGTCACATACATGTTTCGCGGTGGTTGAGAAAAAAGCTCACTTGCCTCCTAGCACTGCTGCCATCAAGGCCTCCTCCACTTTTGCTGCTGTTAATTACCTGTGAGAGCAACAATGGCTGGTCAAAAAAGGGTGAGGGCCTCTGTCTTCTCGCCAGAGGAGCTGGACTTGCTGTAATAGGCGGTCCTTTCCCTTTATGGCCAGCTCTATGGCTCACCAGAGGAACAGGTACATGTCTGAAATGTATATGGGAGTCTGTCTAACTTTTTTCCATTGACACAGGCTACAATGTCCCTTTGAGTACCTGAGTGAAGTGTAGTTAGTGATGTGAACTGTCATATATTTAGTTCCTTACATAAGACAATAATGTTGGGGTTTTCTAAGCACTTTACAATGTTAAAAAACAACATTAGGTGGCGTGGCCAAGATGGCGGCTGAGTAAGACGCTTCTTACCGTCTCTCGAGCCCGCCGCCGGCCTAATGCTTACTACAGCACCGACGGACCTCCGAAAATGACTGGGATCGTTAGTCCGTGCCCTAGAAACCAAGAGGCACTGATCTGAGGTGGCCGGAGAAGCGAAGCCGGTCTCCCGGGGACTGCAGCCCGTGATTGGAGCAGGGAGCTCAAGGAGCGCGGCTGGTGCCCAGAGACTGTTGCAGGGGCTGAGCTGGCGGCAAGCCGACAGGAGAGGGACCAGGAGCTGACTGCTGTCATCGGGCAGCGAAGAACAGACCCGGCAACCCAGCACTGAGGTGAGGCCGCGATGGTCCAGCGGAGCGAGGGCCAGGCTCGCCCTCGATCCTCGTCCTGGTGAGTGGAGAGAGTGACTGGCCCGGAGGCAGAGCCGAGAGGACTGCTGGGCGCCGTGCGGTAGGCCTTGCATTGAAAATAGCCACAGATGGGCCTAGACAGATGGGAGCTGCAGAAGGGGCCGCGACCAATGCAGCGAGGGCCTCTTACAGGCAGCTAATTACCGAGGCGAAGCCCTGAGCGAGCCCGAAGGGCGCCTAGCCACCTAGAGCGAACACGCAGGTCTTAATACACCCACAGGAATGTGGAGCTCTGTTGCGGAAGCGGGGATTACAGGAAGCTGGGGCAGCGAGACTGACTAGGGCTGGGGCCAAGCACCTAACGATATCCTGTACACCCAGAAGTGGAGACTGAGGGTGGTGGTGGGCCCTTTGGCAAGGCAGAACCCCCCCTCCATATTAGATGGACTAGACACAACTGGCAGCGGTGGCACGGTGTAAGGGGGGCCCCAGTATATCCCCTGATGAGAAAGAGGCGGATCATTCCGACCGGAGCCGTCTGCCGGGGGGAGGTCAGAGCAAAAGGAACTGATCTTGAGCCTCGGAGACCATCTTTGACCTTGAAATTGAGGCAGGCCCCCGAGTGAAAGAGTTAGAACTGAGTGACTGCGACGAACGCGGGGGGAGTGGACCCTCAGATCACGCCTCTGTTTTGCATGAGGCCATAACAGCACTGACCCTCGATTACGGGGACACGCGTAGGATACGGGGCCAGCTCATAGAGTGCCATGACCTAGGAGCCTAAGGAGGAGGGCGCCCTAAGTAAGCCCACGCCACCACAGAGCTAATGGCATCCGCCAGAATGAAAAAAGGGGGCTCTATCAAAGACATGCTTCTGAAAACCGGGGGCTCACAGGAGGGGGAGAACAAAAGTGGTCCGAGTAGAGCGACATCCCCAATGGCGGAGGACTTAGAGGCACCGGTAACACGCCCCTATTTAGAGGCCTCGTTCTCAGGTCTGAGGGAAGACCTTCTTGTAGTCAAGCGGGACCTCACAGGTGAGCTGCAGGCCATGCGAAAAGAAGTGACCGACATTGGGGACAGGGTAGACGCCCTAGAAGAAAGGGACACATCTCATGACGAAGAAATAGAACAAATGCAGCAGGAGATTGTTCATCTTACGGAGCAGCACCTGGACCTACAGGTGCATGTGGAAGACTTCGAAAAACGCTCCAGGAGGAATAATATCTGAATTCAGGGAGTAGCACGAGATGCAGAGGGAGGAAACATCGAAGCATACGTCACTAGCCTGTTCAAAAGTATCCTGGGAGACGCAGCGCAGGATGAGATACGTTTAGATCAGACTCATAGAGTGGGCAGCTGGGGGTCAGGGAGGACCCGCCCATTGGATATCTTAACTTGTGTTCATAGCTTCCCCCTAAAAGAACAGATCCTTAAGAAGGCCCGTGAAGCACAATCAATAGATTTCCAGGGCCAGACAGTACACCTATTCCAGGATCTTGCTGCCTCCATGCTCCAGAAACGATGAGAATTTAGACAGATTACAACATTTCTGCGGGACAAAAAAGTGGTCTACTCATGGGGTCTCCCGTTCCGCATGGTGTTCCGATGGCAGGGTCAACTTCAACAGTTATGATCTCTGGCTGAGGCATGTGAACTGCTCCAAATAGAACAACCAGAGTACCCACGATTGCACGCATGAGTTAACAGACAAAAGCAAGAGGAGGGAGGAAGATGGCGGAGGGTCCCCAGAGGGCGCAAGGGCTCGGGCCCAGATCAAGAGGCCATGGCAGCCGAGAGGAAGGCCTTACTGGATAAGGTGTCCGAGGGCACCACAGCGGGCGCCATAGCCTGAAGATACAGTTGATGCCAGGAGATGCGGCGGTGGGGGGGGAGAGGGACACGAAATCACGAGATGGTGCAACTTGGCAGAGATTTGCCACGAAACCCACGTAGGAACTTTACCACTGGTAACGAGATGACGGACCATTCTGCATCTACACATCAGGGACTTTTTATTTCTTGTTGTTTGATTCTGGGGATTGTTCATGGGTGCCAGCTCAACACACGGGTATATTATATCACTCTTAGTTTGCGCTTCACCACACAGGGGTTCAGGGGGGAGGGAGGCGGTCTGACCGGCCCATTGAGGAATCTCCCCGGATCTCGTCATGTCCACATTCACTAAACAGCTGAGGGTACTAACCCTCAATGTCAAAGGCCTAAATAATCCTGTCAAGCGGAAAGCAGTATTGTTCTACCTCGAACACACACGAGCGGACATATGTGTTTTGCAGGAAACACACTTATTACGTAGGGACTGGAATAGACTTAAGTCTCGAGCCTTCCCCCAGCAGTTCTTCTCTATAACATATAAGGCAGCGGGAGTCGCAGTACTATGTTCACACTCTTTCCAAGGGAAGGTGGGGATGAAGGTGGTAGAGATCAAAGGGCATCTATTAGGGTATTGTATACATTTAGGATCGCACTCCATACTTGTGGGTTCCATATACGCCCCTAATGAGAAACAGGAGCAGTTCATTCAGGAGGCCATTGGGGACTTCATGGCGACACAGGATGGGTGGGTGATTCTGGGGGGGCGACTTAAATCTGGTCTTCCATAATGACCTAGACCGCTCCACCTCCCGACAGGGACCTGCAGGAGCCCTTAGCGCTGGGGCCCTCAGCTGGGTGCGGGACTTGGGATTGAGGGACCTGTGGAGGGACCACCACCGGACCTCGAGAGATTATACTTTTTACTCTCATGCCCATAAGTCAAACGCTAGACTAGATTACTTCTTAGGGTCCAGGGAGGTGCAGGAGGCGTTAACCTCAGTTGAGGTAGATCCCCAAACCCTATCCGACCACTCTGCGGTTGTACTAGACCTGTGCTCTCCCACGCCAGTGCCAAACACCTAAAACCTGGCGACTGAGGGAGGCTCTGCTGCGCTGCCCAGAAATGGTCCAACAAGTGGGGGCAGCCATAAAGGATTATCTAGTGGCAAATGACACCCCTGAATCTCCCCCTGTGATGATATGGGATGCTCTTAAGGCGGTGATTAGAGGAGTATTGATTGCAATATCAGCAGCAGATAACAGGGCAAGACGAGATATTAGGGCAAAGCTCCAGACCCAAGTTCGGGAACTGGAGCGCATTCACCATCGTACAGGAGCCCCCAGGGTGTGGAGACATCTGGAGGCAGCCCGGAAACAACTGGCGGGCCTAGACCTTGACCAAGCCGAATATTCACTTTTGCGCCTCAAACACGCTTTTTACATGGAGGGAACAAGTGCGGGAGGATGTTAGCGAGTAAATTGAAGGGACAACGACAGGCCAATACAGATGAGACTTTGATCACAGAAACGGGGGAGGAGATAGTGGGGGATGAGGCAATAGCAGTCTGGTTCGGGGAATTCTATAAAGACCTATATACGGCACAGGACCTTTTCTCCAAGCCCATCTTGGAATACCTAGAGGGAGGTCAGGTCTCCAGGGTGACGGTAGACCAGGCGGCAGTATAAGATGCTCCTATCAGAATCAAGGAGGTCATATCCGCGATAGCTAGGTTAAAATCTAATAAGTCTCCGGGCCGGGATGGCTTCTCGGCCATTTTCTATAAAACATACTGCAGTCTGCTGGCCACTCTTCTCACAAAGGTGTTCAACATGATCACAGGACCATCGTCACTTCCCCCGTCAATGTTAGAGGCCTCTATCACAGTGATCGCGTAATCGGGCACTGATAAGAAACTATGCGGGTCTTACAGACCGATTTTGCTTTTAAATGTTGACGCAAAATTGTTCACGGGGATACTAGAGGTGAGGCTGAACCCTCTAATGCAGGGCTTATTGGGCCAGACCAGTCTGGCTTTATACCCAACAGACAATGCCTCGATAACACTAAGCGGCTGCTCCACCTTATTGATAAAGCGTCCTGTTCCCAACAAGAGATCATGCTTTTCTCAATTGACGCAGAGAAAGCATTCGACAGGGTGCATTGGCCCTATCTGGCAGAAGTCCTGAGAGATTTCATGCTTGTGTGTTTAGCGGTTATGAGAGACCACGAGCATCGTTTAGGGTAAACGGCAGGAATTCTGATAGTTTTCCAATCCGCTGCGTCACACAACAGGGCTGCCCCCTCTCTCCTCTCTTATTCGCGCTTGTTAGACTTCGCATCTTTTGGCGTGTTTCCCCTGACTTTTTGCTTTCTGACCTCCTGGTTTTGACTCTTTTTTTGCTGATGTAATGATTCTGCGCACTTTCCTCACTGCTGTCCAGTGGGAAAGTGCAAGTGCTCCTGTATAAAATGTGTTATGGATTGGTGTTTCCATGATTGGCCTATTTAATTTAGGTGTCAGTCCCTTGTAAAGTGCACTGAGGGTGCCAGGGCCTATAGATCAAATGCTGTTGGTGGGCTGCAGCACTGGATTGTGCCACCCACGCAAACAGCCCGTAAAGTGTAACTCTGGCCTGCCATTGCAGAGCCTGTGTGCAGCCTGGGGCTGCCATGTCGACTTGGCAAGTGCACACACTTGCAAGTCCCTAAACCTTCCCTTTTCTACATGTTAGTCACCCCTAAGGTAGGCCCAAGGTACCCCTGTGGGCAGGGTGCATTGTATGTGAAAGGTAGGACATGCCCTGGTGTATGTGGCATGTCCTGATAGTGAATTACAGCCTATTTCGTTTTTCACTATTGCAAGGCTACCTGTTCCCCATAGGCCAGAATGGGCAGTTTTGATTATTACAGCTTATAATCCTAACTGACCCAGGGAACATGGTAGAAATTCGAGTTTAGTATGCCTGGACTCAGAATGATAAAATGCATCTTTTAGTGAAGTTGGTTTTAACATTCTGTGTTTGAAAATACCACTTTTAGAAAGTGGGTATTTTCTTGTCTAACCATCCAAGCCTGCCTCTGCGAGGTTGTGTATTCCTTGTCTGGAGTGTGAGTGACAGGGGCTGGGGGATGCCAGGAGACAGGGTGAATCAGCACAGGGCTGAATAGCAAGATCTACATGTAGATGGGTGGGAGGAGATGCACCTGGGACCTGAATAGGGCTGGGCCTTCCCTCCACAATGCTGGCTCCACCTCCTGTGGTGTGTCTGATGTCCCTGGCCTGCACTGTGAAAGGAGAGAAGGAGACTTGTCAACAAAGTGCTCCAGGACTGACCAGAACTGGTTTGGACTAGGCAAAGGCCTCTCTGCCTTCAGAGGACAAAGAGAAATTGAGGATAAAAGGGGGACCCAAACCCCAGAACTTTGGAACTCTTTGGGATCAAGAAGACTGCCAAGAAGAAGAGCTGGAGAAGCTGTGAGGAGGAACTACCACTTTGCTGTGTGCTTTGCTGTGTTGGCCTGCAGTGGCTGCTTCTGTCTTGGGCAGTGAAAGGACTGGAACTGAACTTTCTGCAATCTACTTTGTGAGTGTCTCCAAGGGCTTGAGGTAGAGCTTGCCCCCTGTTCAAGAAGTCTCAGGAACAGCAAAGACTTCAAGCCCGATGCCGTCTATGACGCCGCTGCCGACGCCGTGTCCTGAAGGCACCGCCGCAACGTCGCACCGCGACCCTGGTCTCACAGACGACACCTGCTGATGCCGCCACCGAGCCGCTGCTCGCACCACGACCTGTGGGCACCGCACTTCGCACCGCCTCGCTTCACGACGACGCCATGGTATCCCCGACGACGCCACTCCATGCCGGACTCGACGCCGCTGCTTGCACCGTGGTTCGGGGGCACCGCTCGTAAGTTACACGACGCACCGCCCTCATCCCGCACCGCAGCCTTGGCCCACCGACGCCGGTGCCATCGACTCCAAGCTCGTCAGCCGACGACAGCGCTGCAGCTACAACGACGCCGCTGCTGCACCGTGACCTGCCAGCACCGTGACGAGCACCGCCTTCATCTCACACTGAGACCCTGGTCTCACCGACGACGCCATCCGACGCCGCCACCGAGCCGCTGCTCGCACTGTGACCTGAGGGCACCGCACGCCGCACCGCTGCACTTCGCACCGCAGCACCCGACGCCGGCCGACGCCAGCGCTCCTGACTTCAACAGAGAGGAGATCGATCTGCAACGCGTGTGACTTCGAGGGCCCCGACGACGCCACACCGACCTCCGGAACCGACACCTGCGGACGCCGTGTGTTCGGAAGCTTACCGCGAGGTCATCGACGCCCTGCATTTCTGAAAGGTACTGTTTGCGGGTCTTCCCGACACCGTAGCTGACCCGCGACGCCGCGGTTAGCCAGAACTGTTTGGATTTGTTTGTTCACGACGCCGTGATAGCCCCGGACGGAGCTATCGACATCAAGGAACTGTTTTTAAGGACACTGTGATAACAGAATATTTTTAAAGTACTGTACTGTGGATTTTTATCGTATTTGGTCTTGTTCTAAGCTTATAAAAATATTGGATATTTTTCTAAACTGGTGTGGTGTCAGTTTGTAGTGCTTACACTGTATTACTGTTGGTTATGTGCAAATGCTTTACACACTGCCTCTAGAATAAGCCTGACTGCTCGTGCCAAGCTACCAAGGGGGTGAGCAGGGGTTATTTTAGGAGTGTAACTCCCTTACCCTGACTAGGAAGAAGGGTCCCTACTTGGACAAAGGTGCAAGCCCTTGCCAACTAGAGATCCCATTTCTAACATTGGTTGTCAGCGGTGAGGATAGGACTTGTGTTTGCACTTGACTTACAGTGATTGGTGTGCACTACTACCATATCGCAGACCATTACGTACCACTTACAGGTTCTTTTTGGCCTATTTTTGATCTTGCCAGTTTGAACTTGCTACTTCAACATGCCTGAATCTATAGTATCATCAATTGCATCAGTAGAAATTGCCTTTGAGGAGGATCGATTGAAAGCCTACAATGTCAAGGAGTTAAAATCGATTTGCAAGAACCTGAAAGTCCAGGTCAGAGGCCTCACCAGGAAGGAGGAGCTACAAAAGGCGCTGAGGGCCTGGGTAGCAGCCAGAGGTGCCAGGGGGCAATCTGGTGATCTCAATGGAGAGGTGGAGGAGCCTGTTCCTAGGGTGGATGTGCTTTTGGGAGGGGGAACCCTCCAGGCCAGGCAGCAGTAGTTTGTCCCCAGAGGAGCTGGAGGACAGGCGGGAAGTAAGGAGGTTTGAATTGGAGAAACTCAGAATAGAAAGTGAGAGGGAATAGAAAAGAATAGCCATGGAGGAAAGAAAATGATACTAGATCATGAGAGAATGATCAAGGAGCTGGAGCTAAAGAGTAGATCCGGTTCAGATGGTGGCAGCAATTCTTCAGCACACACAGACAGGATTGTACACATCCCCAAGAATGTAGGTAAAGAGTACAAAAAGGGTGATGACATACAAAGGTGGTTTCAAGGGTACGAGTCGTCTATTCATATGAATGGGGTCCCTGAGAGGAACTGGGGAGCGGGGTTGTGGCCTCTCTTTCCAGAGGAAGCTAGGGATACTCTGATAGCTTTGGGTAAGGGGCAGGACCTCACCTATGCTGACATGAAAGACGCTCTCCTCACTAGATATGGGCTCACACCTGAGAAGTACAGGGATCAGTTTAGGTCCAGTAAAAAGTCTGAGGCCAACACTTGGTTGGAATGTGTGGATATGTTCTGTAGGTCGCTGGATGGTTGGGTGAAGGGCAGTAATGTAACGGATTTTCAGGGGCTCTACAATTTGATTGCATGGGAGCACTTGTCTAGTCTATGTTTTGCAGATCTGCGCCAGCACCTAGTTGATAGTAAGCTAACTGACCCCAGGAAGCTTGCTATGGAGGCGGACCGCTGGGTGAGTACCAGGGTCCACAAGAAAGCGTTTGGGGGAGACTCAGCCAAAGGTGGGCAGGGTCCCCAGCAGAAAGGCGGGGGACAAGGGTAAAGCACAGGAGTTCTCTAAAGGGCCCCAAACTAGTACCCAGTGTAAAGGTTCCCAGCCCCCGGTTATAAGAAGAAAGGGGTCTCTACAGGAAGCCTGTTGAGACCGACCCCCACAAGTGTTATGCATGTGACCAGGTAGGTCACTTTAAGGGGGACCACAAGTGCCCAAAGGGGACACAGCCACCCACCGGTGGACAGTCCAAAGTGTTGGCTAGTGTAGCGCTTGGGGAGGAGGGGTGCCCACAAGAGGGTGTCGATCCCGCAGAAATGACCCTTGTCTCACTAGGGGACAGTGAGATGGTCCCAGGAAACCAGGTGCCCCCTAACACAAAGAAATATAGCACCTGGGTGACCATTAATGGGAACAGGGTAGAGGCTCTCAGAGATACTGGAGCCAGTGTGACCTCAGTCCGGTGTCACCTGGTCTCTGAGAAGCAGGTAGTCCCAGGGGCATTCCACCAAGTAGTTGCTGTAGACAACTCTGAGCGCCAGTGTATGATGGCGCAGGTTCCCTTTGAATGGGGGGGGTCTCAGGTCCCTTGAGGGTGGTTGTGAGCCCCACCATGCCTGTAGATTGTCTGCTAGGTAACGACCTGGAGCAGTCCTTATGGAAGGATGTTGAGCTCAGGTCTCACTTGGAGATGCTTGGGTTGCCAGAGTGGGCATGCGTGTCTACTCGGTCAATGGCAGCCAGAAAGGGTGATCAAGAGGACTTGGAGCCTGGAACAGTGGCCCAAGTCCCTGCCAAAAGGAAGGGCAGGGGGCGCGGGAAACCGGCCCCCGAAGTTCCCACGGACCGGGAGGAGGCATTGGCAGCAAGAAGGGGTCCCACCAGGGAGGAGTTCTGCAGGGAGCAGAACGAGTGCCCTACTCTGGAGGGTCTGCGGCGGCAGGCTGCAGACCAGGCAGCTGGTAATCAGTCCGGGTCACATCTGATCTACTGGGAGAATGGTCTCCTATACAGTGAGCCTAAGGTTGCTGAGCCTGGGTCAGCCCGTGTGCTGGTGGTACCCCAGCGCTTCAGGACCTTCCTACTGGGTCTGGCTCATGACGTGCCTTTGGCAGGACATTTGGGGCAGGACAAGACCTTTGACAGGCTTGTCACCCACTTCTTTTGGCCCCAAATGCGAAGGCAGTCAGATGCACACTGTAGGTCTTGCCAAACTTGCCAGGCAAGTGGTAAGAGTGGGAGGAAGGTCAAAGCTCCTCTCCAACCTTTTCCTGTTGTTGGAACACCCTTTGAAAGGGTAGGAATGGATATTGTGGGGCCACTGGATCCCAAGACAGCCATGGGCAACAGGTACATCCTGGTCTTGGTGGACCATGCCACCCGGTACCCGGAGGCAATCCCTCTCAGAACAACGACGGCGCCAGTGGTGGGCCGGGCATTAATGGGGATCTTTTCCCATGTGGGCTTCCCCAGAGAGGTGGTTTCTGACAGGGGGACCATTTCATATCCAAGTATATGACATCCCTGTGGAAGGAGTGTGGTGTAACCTACAAGTTCACCACTCCTTACCACCCACAAGGAAACGGTCTGGTGGAGGGATTCAACCAGACCTTGAAAGGCATGATCAAGGGTCTAACAGAACCCATGAGGCGTAAGTGGGACGTCCTCTTGCCATGCCTACTCTTTGCATACAGGGAGGTGCCTCAGAAGTCTCTTGGGTACAGCCCCTTTGAGCTCCTGTACGGCCACCCTGTCAGAGGACCTCTGAGTTTGGTAAAGGAAGGCTGGGAGGCAGCTCCCAGGAAAACTCCCCAGGATGTGTTTAGTTACATGCTGGCCTTTAGAAACCAAACTGCCCGCTTCAGGAAACTCGCTCAGGCGAACCTGGAAGCAAGCCAGGAAGAAATGAAAAGGTGGTATGACCAGAATGCCACTCTGGTCGAATTTCAACCTGGGCAAAAAGTGTGGGTCATGGCCCCAGTGGAACCTTGTGCCTTGCAGGACAAGTGGACTGGGCCATATGAGGTGGTGGAGCGCAAAAGTGACGTCACCTACCTGGTGGATTTGCAGGCTCCAAGGAACCCTTTGAGGGTCCTTCACGTGAACCGCCTCAAGCCCCACTTCGAGAGGTCCGAAGTGAGTATGCTCTTGGCGACAGATGATGGGGTGAAAGAGGAGAGTGAGCCTCTCCCTGACCTCCTGTCTACCAAGGAGCATGATGGGTCAGTAGAGGGTGTGATCCTCTCCCCTACTCTGACTCAGGAGCAGCAGGGAGACTGTCACCAGTTGTTGGGACAGTTCGCCCCACTGTTCTCTCTGACCCCCGGTGTTACTCACTGGTGTACCCATGACGTGGACACTGGTGACAGCCCTCCTGTGAAGCACAAGATTTACAGGTTGACTGACCGGGTCAGGGCCAGCATCAAGGAGGAGGTCTCTAAGATGTTGGCGTTAGGGGTGATTGAGCCCTCCAACAGTCCTTGGGCCAGCCCAGTGGTCTTGGTCCCAAAGGCTGCTGCACCCGGTGCCACTCCAGAACTGCGGTTTTGTGTGGACTACCGTGGGCTCAACGCCGTCACCAGGACTGACGCGCACCCCATCCCCAGAGCTGATGAGCTCATTGATCGGTTGGGAGCTGCCCGGTTCCTCAGCACGTTTGATTTAACGTCTGGGTACTGGCAGATTGCCTTAACCGATGGGGCCAAGGAGAGATCAGCATTCTCAACCCCAGAAGGTCATTACCAATTCCTGGTGATGCCCTTTGGGTTGAAGAATGCCCCTGCCACCTTTCAGAGGTTGGTCAATCAGGTGTTGGCTGGACTGGAGGATTTCAGTGCCGCCTACCTGGATGACATTGCTGTGTTCAGTTCCAGCTGGGAAGAACATTTACAGCACCTTGAGAAAGTGTTGAGGGCTCTGCAAGGTGCAGGCCTCACGATCAAGGCCAGTAAGTGCCAGATCGGGCAGGGTTCTGTGGTGTACTTGGGACACCAGGTAGGAAGCGGCCAGGTGGCGCCCTACAACCCAAGATTGACACCATTCTGGCTTGGGAGCCCCCAAGACCCAGACAGAGGTGAGAGCCTTCTTAGGTCTCACCGGCTACTATAGGAGATTTGTTAAGGGCTATGGCACCATCGTTGCTCCCTTAACAGAGCTGACTTCGAAGAAGCAGCCCAGGAAAGTAATCTGGACTGAGTCCTGCCAGAAAGCTTTTGATGCCCTGAAGGCAGCCATGTGCACGGCGCCCGTGCTCAAGGCACCTGACTTCTCCAAGGAATTTGTCGTGCAGACTGACGCTTCAGATCATGGTGTGGGAGCGGTGCTCTCACAACTGAACGAAGAGGGCCTGTATCAGCCTGTAGTCTTCCTTAGCAGGAGACTACTTCCCAGGGAACAGAGGTGGAGTGCCATGGAAAGGGAAGCTTTTGCTGTGGTCTGGGCACTGAAGAAGCTGAGACCATACCTGTTTGGGACTCACTTCCGGATTCAGACGGACCACAGGCCCCTCAGATGGTTGATGCAAATGAGGGGTGAGAATCCAAAACTGCTGAGGTGGTCCATCTCCGTACAGGGAATGGACTTTACGGTGGAACACCGTCCTGGTACAGAACACGCCAACGCAGATGGTCTGGCCAGGTTCTTCCGCCTTAGTGAAGAGAACTCCAATGGGGTTGGGTAGTTCTCCCTATTTTCAGCTGGAGGGGACATGTGTTAGACTTGGCATCTTTTGGCGTGTTTTCCCTGACTTTTTGCTTTCTGACCTCCTGGTTTTGACTCTGCTTTTGCTGGTGTAATGATTCTGCGCACTTTCCTCACTGCTGTCCAGTGGGAAAGTGCAAGTGCTCCTGTATAAAATGTGTTATGAATTGGTGTTTCCATGATTGGCCTATTTGATTTAGGTGTCAGTCCCTTGTAAAGTGCACTGAGAGTGCCAGGGCGTATAGATCAAATGCTGTTGGTGGGCTGCAGCACTGGATTGTGCCACCCACGCAAACAGCCCGTAAAGTGTAACTCTGGCCTGCCATTGCAGAGCCTGTGTGCAGCCTGGGGCTGCCATGTCGACTTGGCAAGTGCACACACTTGCAAGTCCCTAAACCTTCCCTTTTCTACATGTTAGTCACCCCTAAGGTAGGCCCAAGGTACCCCTGTGGGCAGGGTGCATTGTATGTGAAAGGTATGACATGCCCTGGTGTGTGTGGCATGTCCTGATAGTGAATTACAGCCTATTTCGTTTTTCACTATTGCAAGGCTACCTGTTCCCCATAGGCCAGAATGGGCAGTTTTGATTATTACAGCTTATAATCCTAACTGACCCAGGAACATGGTAGAAATTCGAGTTTAGTATGCCTGGACTCAGAATGATAAAATGCATCTTTTAGTGAAGTTGGTTTTAACATTCTGTGTTTGAAAATACCACTTTTAGAAAGTGGGTATTTTCTTGTCTAACCATCCAAGCCTGCCTCTGCGAGGTTGTGTATTCCTTGTCTGGAGTGTGAGTGACAGGGGCTGGGGGATGCCAGGAGACAGGGTGAGTCAGCACAGGGCTGAATAGCAAGATCTACATGTAGATGGGTGGGAGGAGATGCACCTGGGACCTGAATAGGGCTGGGCCTTCCCTCCACAATGCTGGCTCCACCTCCTGTGGTGTGTCTGATGTCCCTGGCCTGCACTGTGAAAGGAGAGAAGGAGACTTGTCAACAAAGTGCTCCAGGACTGACCAGAACTGGTTTGGACTAGGCAAAGGCCTCTCTGCCTTCAGAGGACAAAGAGAAATTGAGGATAAAAAGGGGGACCCAAACCCCAGAACTTTGGAACTCTTTGGGATCAAGAAGACTGCCAAGAAGAAGAGCTGGAGAAGCTGTGAGGAGGAACTACCACTTTGCTGTGTGCTTTGCTGTGTTGGCCTGCAGTGGCTGCTTCTGTCTTGGGCAGTGAAAGGACTGGAACTGAACTTTCTGCAATCTACTTTGTGAGTGTCTCCAAGGGCTTGAGGTAGAGCTTGCCCCCTGTTCAAGAAGTCTCAGGAACAGCAAAGACTTCAAGCCCGACGCCGTCTACGACGCTGCTGCCGACGCCGTGTCCTGAAGGCACAGCAGAGGGCACCGCCGCAATGCCGCACCGCGACCCTGGTCTCACCGACGCCGCCTGCTGATGCCGCCACCGAGCCGCTGCTCGCACCGCGACCTGTGGGCACCGCACTTCGCACCGCCTCGCTTCACGAAGACGCAGTGGTATCCCCGACGATGCCGCTCCACGCCAGACTCGACGCCGCTGCTTGCACCGTGGTTCGGGGGCACCGCTCGTAAGTTACACGACGCACCGCCCTCATCCCGCACCGCAGCCTTGGCCCGCCGGTGCCATCGACTCCAAGCTCGTCAGCCGACGACAGCGCTGCAGCTACGACGACGCCGCTGCTGCACCGTGACCTGCCAGCACCGTGACGAGCACCGCCTTCATCTCACACGCGACCCTGGTCTCACCGACGACGCCATCCGATGCCGCCACCGAGCCGCTGCTCGCACCGCGACCTGAGGGCACCGCACGCCGCACCGCTGCACTTCGCACCGCAGCACCCGACGCCGGCGCTCCTGACTTCAACAGAGAGGAGATCGATCTGCAACGCGTGTGACTTCGAGGGCCCCGACGACGCCGCACCGACCTCCGGAACCGACGCCTGCGGACGCCGTGTGTTCGGAAACTTACCGCGAGGTCATCGACGCCCTGCATTTCTGAAAGGTACTGTTTGCGGGTCTTCCCGACACCGTAGCTGACTTGCGACGCCGCGGTCAGCCAGAACTGTTTGGATTTGTTTGTTCACGACGCCGTGATAGCCCCGGACGGAGCTATCGACATCAAGGAACTGTTTTTAAGGACACTGTGATAACAGAAGATTTTTAAAGTACTGTACTGTGGATTTTTATCGTATTTGGTCTTGTTCTAAGCATATATAAATATTGGATATTTTTCTAAACTGGTGTGGTGTCAGTTTGTAATGCTTACACTGTATTACTGTTGGTTATGTGCAAAGCTTTACACACTGCCTCTAGAATAAGCCTGACTGCTCGTGCCAAGCTACCAAGGGGGTGAGCAGGGGTTATTTTAGGAGTGTAACTCCCTTACCCTGACTAGGAAGAAGGGTCCCTACTTGGACAAAGGTGCAAGCCCTTGCCAACTAGAGATCCCATTTCTAACAGCGCTCTATATGGAGCCGTTCGCGCAGAGTACGGGACTCACCAGAAGTGAAAGGGGTATACTTTGGAGGCGAGGAGCACTTGATCACCCTGTACGCCGATGATGTTATAGTCTCCCTAGACGATCCCCGGTCTTCTCTACCAAGCTTCTAACAGGAGGTCGAGGGTTTTGGTGCGGTGTCGGGTTTTCGGATTAATATCTCCAAATCACAAGAATTGAGCCTGACGGTGCCCCGTACTACGCAGGAACACCTCATGTGGTTGTTCTCGATTTGCTGGAGGTCTAGCATCCGCTATCTGGGCATACAGCTCTCACAAACTATTCAAGAGACAGTGGCACTTAATTACAAAGAATTGGTTGATAGAATTAAATCAGATCTGCTCTGCTGGCAGCCTTACTCGCTATCATGGCTGGGATGGGTGGCAGCCCTAAAAATGACAGCTCTCCCTAGAATACTATATATATTTCTGATCCTGCTCCTCTGGCCTTCACCTGGGGCAATTCAATCCTTGCAGAAGGCTTTTCAGGCCTTCATCTGGGCGAACCGGTGATGCCGGATGAAGCGGAACCTGAGTTGGTGCAGCCCAAGGGAGGGTGGTCTGGGTATCCCACCCCTACAGCATTATTTCCAGGCAGCTCAATTGCGATACATGGTGGAATGGTCCCATGCCGAATCCGAGAAATCATGGCTATTTATGGACATGCATTAGCGGGGACCTCCCTGTGGAAGATTCCCTTCCTGAGAAAGGTGGGCCGCCCCCCAACCTATATCTCTCTGCAATTACAGCGCCTCTACTGAGGGTCTGGGACACAGTTGGGATTAAATATAATCTTACATCATTCCCTTCACCGCTAATCCCAATAGTAGAAAATCCGGATTTCACACCAGGACTGAACCGTAAGGCATTTGAAGCTTGGCAGAGGCCAGGTTGCAGATCTGTGGGACATCTTTTTGACGAAGAAGGCCCTATCCCTTTCGACACACTTAAATCAGACTTCGCGCTTCCTGAGGAGGAGAGATTCCACTACACACAAATTTGGCACTGGGTTACGGATCCGGCAACAAGGGAAACAGCACAACGGCCCCTGACCAGCTTCGAGCGGTGGCTCCTCGGCAGGGACTCAGACAAACGGATATTCACAGATCTATATAAATTCCTGTTGGGCTCGGAGCCCCTGACAAAATCTCTGGCACAGCAGAGGTGGAAACAGGAGCTTGGACGCCCCCTAACACAGAAAGAGTGTCAGGACATATATTATAGGGCAAGACACACAACACCCAACATTTCAAGCACAGAAACAGCAGTGAAGATTGCTTCTTATTGGTATTGGACCCCAGCTAGGCTATATAAAATTAACTCGGATAAAGATGATAAGTGTTAGAGATGTAACAATTCTCCAGGGACACTGGTCCAAATTCTTTGGGAGTGCCCTAGACTGGCATCCTTCTGGGAAGAGATTCTAACATCCACTTCGACACTCAGCTCTCTAGGTTTCCCTCCTTTACCATCCTGGGTCTTCCCAATCCACTTACCTACCCACTCCGTTCCAAACGGGGTAGACATATCACACTAGCCCTCCGAGCGGCGCACCAGGCGATATTGGCCCTTTGGGGCACTGAAAAGGTCCCATGGAGATTAGCCTGATTGCACCGCATCTGGGACCTCCTAAGAATGGAAAGGCTGGCAACCTCTCGTGACCCAGGTGGGGACACTTTTAGAGAAACATGGCACCCATTCATAACACTCCTTTCGTAAGAATTTACTGAGCTCACGTGCCCCAGATACCTCAAATTGTTGCGCCTGACAGAACCCCCAACCCACTAACACCTCTCAGACCTTACAAAACAGGGAGGTGGAAGTACTTTGGACACAGCTGGCACCCGGGGGGGGGGGGGTAGGGAGGGGGGAGGATCTATAGGGTTTAGGGATTATGTTAAAAGCTGCAGATGCGCTGAGAGTGGGCGAATGTTGACGCCATCTCAGCTATGTGACGCTTATATTATGCCTTGGCAGCACAATAAAACAAATTTAATCATAAAAAACAACATTAGTATGTGATGTCTGTTTAAAGCCCTAGATCCTAATTGGTGTGTATGGCGAGATTTTTCTATGTATTTGTTTGAATTATATGTGCTAAGATGAAAACTCACATCGTGGAAAATAGAGAAAAACATTAAATACTCTTAACAACTGTACATAAAAATGTTTCTGTACAAACAACATGAAAATGATGTTAGCTATGTGTATTGTCCCACAAATCACTCAGCCTATATCAGGGCTCTCCAAACAGTCGCCTTTAGAGTAGCAGACAGCCTTGAGGTCATTTATTAGATGGGTACAAGGTCATTTTTGCATGTAAAAGTTAAGGGAAGGCTATGTTCATGTGACATCATGATCATCAGGCTGCAGATAACAAGGCCTTACAATGAGCAGTGCACAGTCAGACTAATGGGCCAGGCTGGGGCTGATTCACAGGGACAAACAACTGAAGTACTGAGGTATATCTGTCATAAACATATATCCTGAGCAGGTCAACTTTTGAGGTGTGCATAATTATACCCCTGAATGCTTTTAACTGGATGACTGTTGAAAGGGAGAGTTACCTAACTTCTTGAGCTAACACTTCATTTCATTTAACTCCCATTTCAAAGTGTGTTGTGTCTAAACTGCAGGACCCTTACTCACAGTGGCCACTATTCACTGTGCCAAAAGTATATATGTTTAGCCTTCAGTAGTTCACAATCTTTCCCACTGATCAGAAGTAGGTCACATCACAGAATATGTAGGAGCCGCCTGGGCTAGGTGATGTCACAGGCCTGGATTGGTGAGTGTAGACCATGAGATGGGATCAGGGTAGGCAACAGGTCACTACAAAAGTGTGTATTAAGATATTGGCGTTGGTCAGCATGTGACAATACACATGTTGTATGCTGACTTATGAGTTATGCTAGTGATGGATGTATACAAATCAATCAAGCAAACAAAATGTCACAAACCCATTGTTTTTCCTTCATTTCTTGTATCCATACAGGTCAACGCACATCAAAAGCGCGACATATGGAAGGCCATTGCATGGAAGTTGCGGACCCTGGGGATCAACAAGCGGTGCAGTGTCCATTGCCACAAGAGGTGGGAGGACCTATGACGCTGGACCCAAAAGTCAGCTGAAGTCCGGCTCGGGCAGTCCTCCTAACGTGGGAGGCGCGTGTGCCGTACCCTGACCCCCCCTAATGGCCTGCATTCTTGCGGTGGCCTATCCAGAGCTTGATGGGCAGTTGAAGGCCCAACAGCAGCAACAATGGAGTATGTTCTTATCAGAGTGTCAAATGTTACATGACTAATATTTTGTTACAGCCGGGATTTTTCACATCAGCATTAAGGGTGATCCACGTCCAACGTACAAGAAGAGTTCTTGAAGGTGTAAGAATTGCACAACATGTATGATGATGTGCTTTGTCTATTAATTTGTTGGAAAGGATCCAACCTGATTCCTGATCACAAACAATGGACTGTTCTGAGCAGACACATGACTGCCTGAACTCCACATATACATCGTGTTGTTTGATGTCATGAGGGGCAGTTGTATCAAACAGGCCAATAGTGTTTATTGTGTCAGGTGTGATGCTCCATCACTATTGTGGAAGATGTAATGGTAGCCCTATTACATGTGACATGGCATACTAGGCACTTATGATGCAGTGGATGTACCAAACATCACATTGGTAAGTTTGGATTCTACACAAACAAGAGTGAGCATGTGATCCAAAATGACTAGTGACCACAAAATTGATCGCTACATTTTGGAATTAAAACATATCCAAATTCTGTTGAGCATTAGAAATACTGTTTCATACATGTTAAAAGTGACAGACAGGAATGTCAACACATTGGTGACAGAGTAACACATACCCAAAACCATTCCTTAATGTCCTTGTCCATATGAAAAAATCAATGATGGAGAAAAAAGAGAAACTTAAAGGGATTTTGGAAGATGGAATGTTCCATCACATTAGGCATCATTAGCAAATGTTGATATGCATCACGGTGTAATATGTTGCATATTGTGATTTTCATTTAATCTTTGAAGTAATTATTATACATGAATCATTGTATGTAATGATTACTTTGATGTTCTATAACATTTTCGCTACAGTGAATGCCAGCGTATTTACTGAAAACATTTTACAAAGTTCAAATAACTAGAGATATTTAGGAGTCAAATGTGAAGATGTTTTTGTTCTCTACTAAAGTATATTAGAAATGTTTCAAGGGCTATGCATTTACTTATGCTGTAGAAGTCATTTGTCAACCCACATAAATATTTGTGTCTGACTGTCTTCAACAGCATGGGTATCTACATGGTATGTGATACATTGCTAAGCTACTTCAGTACAGAATTCATTTATAATTTTTGAAAATGTACATATACTTTAGTGACTTGAAGTAAGTGTTACCATTCTGAAATGGCCAAACAAAGGTAACTTGCTTTCAGTTTATGCTAATATTGGTACAACATTGCAGTATTTGTTGACACACATTGATTCATATTTTACTTATTGAGAATGAAAAGTATACAGATTTTAGGGCCTAGTGAACACAATGTACAAAGATATTTTTGGTGGAAATCGTTTTTGATGACATCAGTTCACTATTCTAAACAGAAAAGGCCAACCATTCAGAAAACATGGGAACTGTTTTGTGATCATAGTTCATGATCAGTTCTGTTTACACAGATCAAATAACACTATTGTATATGTAGTTTCAGCATCATCGGGGGCAGGCGAAGGAGAAGTTGCTAACGTGGGCGGGGAACCAACTGTGCCCCGTGGTTCTTGTGCTGACACCACCAACACTGAGGGACCCAGTGGCACGGAGAGTGAGGAGAGTGCAACAGAGCCAACCAGCGACTCTAAATCTTCTTCGAATGCCTCCTCCAGTGAGCACTCCCTAGTGGTGGTGGACCCCCTACTGCATCTGTTACACCCGCATCCTTGTCCGTCACCCAGAGTATCATCTCTATCCTCCCTCTTGCTTCCCCCCAGTTGGCCAAACCCGCCGCTCTACAAGGAGTGGCGTCTTCTTTGCTCCAGGCAATCAACTCCTGCCCCTGTCCCCCTGCTGCGCCTAGTGAGGAGGCTATTGACCTCCTCTGGAACATCTCCGTTGGCCAGACTTCACTTCTGAATGCCATCCAGGGGCTTGGCTGCCAATTGCAACAAATGGTAGCCTACCTGGAAGGCATTGTCAGTGCTATGTCTGGCCTACAGAAGTCTTTTCAAGGTCTAGCCTCCTCACTGACCGCAGCCTCCCAACCTTGTGCCCCACCTCCCATCCCTTCCCCATCCTAATTCCCTATTCCCAGACCTGTCCCAAGCACACTTACACCTTTGCACGCACCCACACACAAAGACAAAAGCAGCACACCCACACAGAAATACAAAAAACACAAGCGCACATTCAAACATACAGACACCCCAACCCCAACCACCACCAGCACACCCACAGACACAGCAGACACTGCCACACACACACGCACAACCCCCACCACCAGCACGTCCACAGACATCATAACCACCACCACACCTACATGTACGACACCCAGCACCACCACATGCACCGCAGCCACAACCACATCCACATGCACCATACACACAACCAGCACCTCCACAGACACCTCAGCCACCACCACACCTACATGCACCACACCCATCATCAGCACCTCCACTGACAACGCAGCCACCATCACACCCACATGCACCACATCCATGCCCACCACCTCCACAGTATCCACACCCACACACCCAAACATGCACGAGATACACCAGACCCACAGGCACCTGCACCCTCAAGAGACACATGCACATGAGACTCTGCCACTCCCTCTACCTCCCAAACCCAACTCCCTGCTGAACACCCAACTCATTTTCCCATCGAAGATATCCTTTTTACCCTTGCCCGAACCCTAGCCAAACCTCATCAACTCACCCCTAGCAAATGCCAATCCACCCCTTCCACATCCCAAACCACCCCTACCAAATGTCAATCTACCCCTTCCACACCCCAACCCACCCCTTCCACATCCCAACCCACCTCTACTAAACGCAAGAGCAACCCTCCCAAAACCGCCCCCCCCAAAACCAAGGGCACCCCTCCCAAACCCAACCCCCCATGTAAGATCTTGGAGGTGCCTCATCTGCCCATTAATGCCCCTTCCTGTGGAGGTTCCCCTTGGCAGTGCAATTGGAAGCAAGTTGAATGCCACAGCACATCTGTGCACAGGAATTTGTGGACAACATTAGGACTGGCATTTGCCTTGATTGAGAAAAGTTGAGAGACTTATCTCATTGTGAACAAATCACAGTTTTTCTTTTCACCAAGTTTGCCCTGCCATTAATTTTCCTTTGAAATTGTTTGATTCCTAGCAAAGTTTCAGTGTAAAATGTGTAGTACATATTTTTCTTTAGCATGAGGGCAGGGACTATTACATACATTTTTAATGTCTACTATGTTAAGTGCATACACTGGTTAACATGGTATGTGATGGCCATTTGAATTTAGGTGCAGCCATTCAACAAAGTAGCGGACACTTGCACCAACAAATAGATGTTGACACATAATTTAAGGATATTTTACTACAAGTGTGTTTGTTTCACCATGATTACTGATAGGTATGTACACATATGCATCTCACCTTGAAATATAACGTGCAAATAGAAATTGTATACAATACAGGACTTGCACTAGACAAGGGGAAATGTTACGTGGATGATTATGTAGAGTGCTTTAAATTTGGGACTGCCATTGAATTTCCAGGTAATTTCTGTGGTGAAGGTTACATATTGTCTAGTGCAATTTCTACTTGATGTTACATTGCACTTATCCCAATGATGTGTGTCGCATACGTTTTTATTGTGACAATTTTCGTAATTTATTTAAACACACCTGTATGCTGAGTTTTTGATTTTTTATTTGATATCCTTTTTTGTGCATGTGTCCTTTTTAGGTCGAGCCTAGCGTTGCAGCGCATGCGCTGCTAGCTTTGCGAGGCATGCAGTATTCAGTATAGTGTGGAAGCTTTGTGGAAGCTCCGCCCACTCTCCGCCCATCTTTTTCATTGTCTTAGGTCCTAAATGCTGCCTTCCGATTGGTTTTAGGCCTGTTAGTCCCTCCTCATGACGGCCATGTCGTCATTAGTATCCTTCCATGGTTACTGGCCCCTTTACGTCAACACTATTTTGTTCTCGTGCCCCCACTCCCGCAGTCCGTGACTTCTGCCCCCCCACACCATCCCACCGCACTCCTGTTAGTGCCTTCTCGCACGCCCGCACTCCCGTTTCCAATGCAATAGGTCTTGCGTAAATGCGAGTCCTATTGCATTGCAAATGCTTGTTTTTAGTCTGTAAGCACTCTTTTCTTTATTGAGTTTCTTACTTGCAGGCACGACGTGCTTTGCTTGCATTCAGCGCAGTAAGCAGCCAGGACAATTGTAATTACCATCACTAGTGCAAATTCCTTCACACTTGTCAAGGTGCTTCAAACCCTGTTCTCCAACACGGTTTGACTATTATAATCTTTTCTGACTTTAAAATCATTTCACACAAAAATCGCACTTTAACGCTCGCAAAGTACATCTTCAAGAATACAATAGAGTGACGGCGTCAGTATGCCACCCGTGGCTTACATCACGGGAGTCACACGTGAACAAGGAGGTGTTTTGTTAGCAAACTTCCTGATGAGACAGTCAGAGTGGAAGTCTCGTGTGCGTGGTAAATGCCTCGTGCAGCGCTCGAGGAGGTGTCGCCGGTCGCCATGAGCAGACACCGTGGAGCTCAGGGAGGGACAGGAGACCCGAGGAGCAGTAAGGGTTGGAGCCCATTCCTGGCATGTGACACGTGTCACTCTGTCATGTGGCATATGCCACAGCTCATGTGACATGTGCCACAGATTTTTACATTCTCTTTCATGATTAACTGGAGATAATGTCAGTTAATTTCCAAAGGACTATCTTTCACTCTACTAAAATAAATAAATAAATAATAATAAAAAAACAATATAAAAAAAAATTCCCCAGGTGGGGTTTGAACCCTTGTCAAAAGGTACACATAGCTGCTATTATCTACCACTATACCATGTATTCTGCTTTTAAAATCCTTCCCCAACAGTGTTTTTATCATAGAAAAATGGTGCTGTCCTACTTTTATTTCCATGCTGTTTTGCTTTTACATGAAACACATCCACTCTTGATTTCCATGCTTTATATACAAATAGCCCTTCCTTTCTTTCACTCTGCCACTTGCTCCATCCATTTCTTTTTCTTACACAATCATCCCCAAATTCTCATTCCACTAAATAAGGGATTTCTTTCATAGCAAACCTTGCCCCCCTTCCACATGCCACAGCATGTCACCAATGTCTGACATGCATTGGCTTGACTAAAGAGGCCCCAAATCTCCCATACACTGCTAGGGGATGATTTACAAAGGGACAGCTTTCATTTGTGTAAATTAGAAAAAAAATGGAAAAGAATATAAAAATGGATTTTCTCCAGCTGGGGTTGGAACCCTGGTCAAAAATACACTCCTAGCTCCTGTTAGCTTCCACTATACCATCTATATTACTAGAATTCTCTGCTGCTTAAGGCCTTTTGGTCATGGAAAGAGTGTATGGTCCTTTGTCTATTTCCATGTTGTTTTGCTTTTACATGCCACAAATCTACACTTGGTTTTCATGATTTATAAACAAAGAGCCCTTCCTTTCTTTCACTCTGGCACTTGCCCCATGCATTTCTTTTTCTTACACAACCATTCCTAAAGTCTCATTCCACAAATTACGGGATTTCTTTCATAGCAAACCTTGCCCCGCTTACACGTGCCACAGCATATCACCAATGTCTGACATGCACTGGCTTGACTAAAAATGCCACAAATCTCCCAAACACTGCTAGGGGTGATTTACAATAGGGCATCTTTCATTTGGGTAAAATAGAAGAAAAATAGAAAAAAATAGAATTTCCCCAGCTGGTGTTTGAACCCTTGTCAAAAAACATTCATACTCACTGTGAGCTACCACTGTACCATCTATTGGACTGAAGACATTTTTTGGCCCAAAGCCATTTCATCATGGAGTGTGCCTACCTCTTTTTTCTTTCTATGTCATTTTGTTTTTACATGCCACAAATTCTATGTCATGACCGGAGGCTCTGATTATGCTTCTCATTTCTTTACTACATTACCCATGTTTTCCTGTACCTCCCATGTCACATGGTCCAATTATATATGAGCTACCCATATAACTGTAGAAGTCACCATTTTGTGTCCTCTTTCTTTGCTGCTTAACAGCCAGATAAGTGCAGTTTAATTCTTTATGCTTGTACTGACGTAATTATAGATATCTCATATCTCTATTGCTTAGAATGTTTCTTTTCTATATGCTTGTTATGCCATAATTATAGGTATTTCATACCACTATTTGCTGTGAATGTCATGCTTTATACGAGTTGCGGTTCTATGAGGGCAGGAGTGGTAAGGTGACCAAACACCCACTGCATGCGCTACAGCGCTGGGACTCCGTCTTCATTTTCTGAACACTTACAGCGGCCGGACTCTGACGCTGCTTGCTGCCTCAGTGGAGCGGGGAGCAGACAGCACACATCTCGCTGATGTGCGCAGTCCTCTTTTACTTGCGAACAAGGACCACACAACGCGCATGTGAAGAAATTGAACGCAACGCTCAGGGATATTGATAAGAGCGTTTGCTGGCTTTTTCTACACATAACGTGACCCGGCTCTGTATGTGGTGGCAGGTGTGAATGCTCCCCCCTACGCCCGGTCTCACAAGTGTGTGCAGGGTTGTATACATTTGCATAGGCTTTGCCTAGAGTGGGTTTTTTGGTCCAGGCAGCTCCCTCCACATTTAATTTAAGGCACAATCCTTGGCCTTGCAGGGTTAGTTCCACTCCCCCCTTACTCTCTCAGCTCCCAGTAAATTGAGTGTGCATGTGGAGAGAATGGCACAATGGGAGCCCTATAAGGCGGAGGCAAACAACTACCATGAAGAAGGTGATGACCAGCTAGAGCTTGATTTGGTGGATGCACTGGACTGCAGTGTACAGCAATTTGTGAATAAGGCCCTGGTACAGGGGCAAGGTCCCTTCACGGGGCAGTTGTGTGAGTTTGCATGCCAGCAAGGCTGGCAACCCCAACTTCCTCGGGCCAACAATGAGGTGGTACACAAAAACCTTGAAATCAAGGATAGGGGGCTCTTTTGTCCAAAGGGATGGAGCACCCAGTAACTATCAAGTTAAAAGAAATGTTCCCCTTGGATGGGACCTATATTCAACCAATCACTCTCAACAGTCTGCCATGCTTATATACCACACATACAGTACTCACCAATGATTAAGGCACGGATCCTGGCGGAAGAAAAACTTTAGGGGACGGAGTTTCGTTGGAATTAAAAGCCACGAACAAATTACCCTATTGTTAGGAATGCCGGGAAAACATTGATACCCGTGATTGGAAGATGAAACGCGATTAAGGGCAGTTTCGGTTTTAAACAGACCTAATTATTTTGGAGTGAGGTCTTGGATTCACTAACTTAAGGGTTCCTGACCTTGGAGGCATATTGAATTACCTGAGTTAACCTCTTTCAGATTGAAGATTCGCAGAAAAAGATATAGAGATTTTAGGAAAATCATTATCCAACCTCAACCATCAGTTGCAGTGATTTGAAAACCTTAGAATTGAGTGCAGTAGCACCGGTTTGATACAAGGTTGACATATGATCACTTTTTAATAAAAGGAGAAAAAAGTTAATGTCCTGAAGAAGGTGGTCCTATTGCGAATGTGCCACTGAAACGCGTCAACGCCCACAATAGAAGTTGTGTTAAATTTGGAAGAGTCAGCATCAAGTTACAGACAGGGAATTTAGATCCATGCTCTATGCTGTCTATGTACATAGCCAAATTAACATGCTAAAGACATAGTGGATTCTTTTTATAGTCTCCTTTTGAGTTGTGTTTTTAGATTATTGTATTTTCAATGTATTTGAATTTATGTGTTTTTAACGATGTGATCAAAAAAAATTGTGTGTCATATAAACTTGGAGAAAACTTTTTACACTGATTAAAATATATCTATATTTTGACTAAAATAAGCAGTCGACTTATAAGTGCCTTAATCATTGGTGAGTACTGTATGTGTGGTATATAAGCATGGCAGACTGTTGAGAGTGATTGGTTGAATATAGGTCCCATCCAAAGGGAACATTTCTTTTAACTCAACAATGAGATGGGCCCATCAAAAAAGGGCAAAGTCAAGAGTAAATCACAGCCAGAGGTACATGGAGAGGCTTTTGAAAAGCTAAGGGGCAAGAGAGAGACTGAACATGATTATAGTGCCAACCCACAGGGAGAGTCCTCTCAGTCTCACAGCTCACAGCATGCAGAGGCCCTAGACTCAGACTGCTCTTCCCACACTGAGGACAGTGATGAGGGTGAGAAGGCAAGACTCAGTAAGAAGAAATGGGCTCCAGTCCATACCCTTCGGGTGCTCCAATTCGAGCCCACCGAAATAATTCACCCCACGGACTCCAATTGGGTTCCCCCTCCAGAGGTCGCGGAACACCTTCAAACCCATCTATGGCAGAGCTTTGATAAAGAGGTATGTGCACGCCTCCGCATGGTATGCCCCCACCCAGACCTGGTGGGTAAGGTTGCAGACACGCCAGAGGTAGATCCCATCATGGTCACTTTTATGAAAAAATACGCAAGGGATCCGAAAAGGGCCTGGATCGCTCATGTTGGATGTGCCAAGATAAACTGCTTGACCTGACAGGAACCTTGACTAAGATCTTAGACTTAGCATACTAAGCCAAAGAGTCCAACTCCCCAGTAAATACTGACAATCTGATTGGCTGGGCTCAGCAAGCAGTCTGCATGTTAGGGAACACCAACTGCACCATCTCTACAGAGCACCGGAGATCTATCTTGATGAGATTAGATCCTAAACTCAATGATATATCCAATTTGGAAGCCAGCCCAATGGCTGACAGCCTATTATTCGGGGGCTCGTTCATTAAGGAACTGTCCAGATTTTGTGCCACCTACTCGACTATATACAAGGCCCAAATGTCGCTAAAAAGAGTATTCTGGAGAGGCCTTTTTGTCAGGGCCGGGTGCCATGAAGGGTGCGCCGGGCTGTGGAACCCACCAAAGCTCTCAACAAGGCTACTATGCCTGCGGCAAAGGTAGTTGGTATGGAGACAAACCAGATCCCACCTTTAATCGTACTCAACCCAGAGGTGGCCGCCCCAGATTCTGCCGCAGATCCAGACACAGACAATAGAATGCAATCCAGGACACAGGATATACTGGTATGAGTTATTCCCTTCTCGGAAGTGATATTGGGAGGAAGATTGTCGTTATTCACGACAATTGGAAATGCATATGACCCATGTGTACTGGAGACCATTCAGGGCTTCAAACTGGAATTTTATGAATCTCCAACTCAGTCTGACCCCCCAAGACAAATGTATTTTTCCCAAACACAACAAGTTTTTATATTCAAACTCTCCTAGCCAAAGGGGCAATATGCCTGACAACTCCACACCCCAAAGGGTTCATGAGCCCCATCTTTCTGTTCGAAAAGAAGGGCGGAGGTCACTACTAGTTCTAAACCTCAAAGATGTCAATGTCTGGATAATGTACAGACATTTCAAAATGGAAGAAATTCTCTTGCTAAGAGATATTCTACAGGAAGGTGACTGGATGGTCCATCTGGTCCTGAAGGATGCCTACCTCTCCATCCCCATATTCCCACCTCACAGATGGTTTCTACAGTTCATATGACGAGGACAGTGCATGGAATTCAAATCCCTTCCATTCGGTCTCTCATTGGTCCCGTGGTGTTTCACTAAATTAATAAGACCAGTCGTAGAAGCACTGAGGGCTCGAGGAGTATGTCTAATTGACTAGACAACCTCCTGTTGATGGCCCAGGACCTTCAGACACTCAGGACACATCTATCATGGACTATACAACTTCTTCAGAGTCTGGGATTCTAGATCAACTCCCAGAAGTCAGTCCTGTCGCCAGTCCAGCAAATGGCATTTCTGGGTTTCCAGATAGAATCAGTCCGAGCACAATTGCTCCTTCCAACCCAAAAGATTCACAATATCAAAAGGGAATTGAGGTCTGCGTTGTGCAAACAGACTGTATCATTGAGGTAGATTGCCAGAATTGTGAGACTCCTGGCCTCATCGATACAAACCATATTTCCAGGCCCCTCCATTACAGAGCCCTTCAGAGATTAAAAATCCAACAGTTATGGAAGGGTCTATCTTACACAGAACAAGTCCAACTGATGGGCAAAGCCAGGACAGAGATAACATGGTGGTTGGACCACATGGAATCCTGGAATGGTCAAGACCTTTCGGCACCTCGCCAGAAATAGGCATCAAATTGGATGCCAGCCGGTTGGGTTAGGGAGTGAGGTGCGGTACGATGTCGTCAGGGGGTCGGTGGTCGGAGGCGGAGCTCAGGCTCCACATAAATTGCCTGGAACTCCTGGCGGGCTCTTTCGCTATTAGGAGTCTCTCCCCGATAAAGACGGACTATTGTATCTTACAGAGAATGGACAACATCTCAGCAGTCCGCTATGTCAACATCCTCGGGAGGACGAAGTCCCGTCTACTAGCAGAGATTGCCAAGGACTTCTGTCACTTCTGCCTTGATCATTGTATCTCCCTCACAGTGGAGTAGCTTTCACGCTAGAGGAACACCATAGCCAACTGGAACTTCAGACACTTACGAGATTTCAGCGACTGGAAACTGAATCACTCAGTTTTCCAAGCTCTGAACAGATTGTGGGGCCCGTGCGAAATAGATCTGTTCGCATCATGACTCAATCGGCAACTGACACATTTTTTGAGCTTGCGCCCAGATCCGGATGCCCAGGCGACAGATGCATTTATCCAGGACTGGGCTCAGTTCAGAGGCTATGCCTTTCCCCCATTCCTAATGATTCCTCATGTCCTGTCACAGATCAGACGACAAGGAGCAGAAATCATTCTGGTGACACCTTACTCTAGAGCGCAACCTTGGTTCCCAGTAGCCCTAACTCTAGCGAGTACGCCTCCAGTTCTACTCCACGTTCAGCCGGATCTCCTCCTAGACCCGGAAGGTATTCCTCACCCATTGAATCTAGCAGGTCAACTCAAGATGATGGCTTGGATGGTTTCAGGGAAAGATGGCATACCCAAGGCATTTCGCAACAAGCTGCATCCTTCATCAGGCAGGCCTGGCCAGATAACACCCATAAAAGATATTCTTTAGCTCGAATGAGATGGTGTGCTTGGTGCAACACATGGAGTGTTGATCCCGTGGGGGCACAACATTGCATGGTAATACACTTTCTATCAGAACCAGCATCTTCCGGTTTAGCATACCTGTTGGAAAACGAGGCAGTATCTGCGAGGCCTGCACAAATAGCATGCCACATTTATCCTTCACTGGGAACCAAACACCCCATTGTAGCGCTTGACTCTCAGAGGGTAGCGTTGCGAAGCAGTCTAAGGCTTACTCAAGGGAGGTGGTGTGGGCTAGTAATCGCCATTTACCAGTACGCAGAAATAACACTCAATAATTGATTGTCCAGTCTGTACTTTGCTTTATAAAAGGAAGATTACATTTATTAAACACACGTACTACTCAATACTATGCACCAATTTACAAATATACGTAAGCTGTTGGAATTACTTTGTGACATTGCATAACATTTCCACCCCTCCCACAGGGGGGGTGGGGTCTAGTACCATCACTCCCATGTATGCACATCATCTTGCCCCCTAATGCAGTGGGTTGACACAACCTGGAGCGAGGGCCTTGCCAACTGGCACCATCCCAGTGGCGACCCACCCCATCATATCAACAAGCATTAAAAATAGGTACACCAGCCCTGGTGACACATAACCCTGACTGAGCATCTAGGACTGAACATACAGCATACACCTCTACATCTTAGGGGCTAACAGTCTGGGTTGTTCTTCACCTAACGCACCAGCAAGAATACATGTTTGGGCATCACTTTAAATTAGGTACTTATCATATCTGGTAACAGTTGTAATGCATTGCAATCACAGCCCATAAAAGGCATCACAGTTGAAATCACAGGATTAAGCATATACAGCCAGACACCCTAGCAGGAAGGTCTGGCAACATAACCCCACTTTGCTTATGAATTCACCTTACAAAGGTACTTCACATTACACATGCGACTTTCAGTCCCGCTAAAAAAATAACCTGGGTAAAAGCACTTCTCGTGCAATTGCACCTCTTCACCTCCAGGGGATGCCCTTCTCCAGACATCCCCAGCACAGCCTTCCATACATTGAGGCAATCCTTCAGGCACCCCTCAGCTGTAGAACAAAAGTTCCAGCCCAAGGGAAGGTTGATTGCTGGCTGAGCCCTTGAGGGGTTGTTTCTTCTAAGTCCCTCAGAGACTTAGGGAGGGACTTCTCTTCGTGCTGGGGAGGCTGCGTTGCTGCTGCAGCTCCCCTGCACCTTTCACTAATTTGGCGGTGACCCCATCCTCCTGGGGCAACCACATGCCACCAACAAGCCAGTTTCTTTTGCAGGCCTTCTTGGGCTCTGCAGGGCATTATGAGGCGCGTTTCTCCTGGCCCATGCCTATTAGAGCAGCGGCTCTCCCGCTGCTTAGGGGAGAGCCGCGCTGAACTGCCGGCGGCCTCACACCGTGTCCTCGCCTCGTGGGAGGGTCCGGTCCACCCGGATCCCCAGGTGAGTCCTGCAGCTCGGGGAGTCCACCCCCAGCTGTTCCGGCTGTTTTTCGGGGCCCGGTCCCACCCAGGCCCCTTGCACCACTCCGGCTGGCTCCCGGTCCGGCCCGCACCCTGTGTGCGGCCGTGGGAGACAGCGCTGCTCTTCTGGTCTGCCCGCTCCGACGGGCAGACACAAGGCTTTCCACAGCCTGGCGGGTCTTCGGGGGAGTGCGACGGCACTCCTCCCGCCTTCCCGCTGCCGCGGGGGTGTGCGTCGGCACTCCCCCCGCCTCCGCCATCACTTCGGGGCCCGGAGATGGGGTCGCGGGCCCCAGACATCTTCACGGAGAGCGCAATGGTGCTCCCCGGCTTTTCTTCTCGTGTTGGGGCCTGGAGATGGGGTCCCGGGCCCCTGGACCACTTCACGGGGATCGCGACGGTGCTCCCCGGCTTGACTTCACCCGTGAGGGGGAACGCGCGACGGCATGCCCCCCTCCTTCTCACCACCATCACCGGGGCCCGGGGTTGGGGGTCCCGGGCCCCCACCAGTGTCTTCGGGGGGCCAGGGTGGGCTCCTGGCACCCCACTTTGGAATAATTTCACGGGGAGCGCGACGGCGCTCCCTGACTTCCCCTTCTTGTGGGGCAGCCCCCGGGACCTGACCCACCCCGGGGGCACATCTAGGACTGGCGGCGGAGCCCCACGCGCTTCGTTGTTGGTCCCCAGGAGGTCACAGGTCGCCTACCTTCTGGGGGCGTAGGTCGGCTCCCAGGCGGCCGATTTTCATCATTTTGGCCTCCTCTTGCTTCAGATGACCAGATCTACCTCTCTGGAACAGAATACGACACCGTTGCCACGGGAGACTCAGTGCACCCGCTTGAGATCTAACCTGGTGAGCGGTCTACTTACCCTCCTCATCACCCACGGCACGGGCAGACTTAGGATCTTCACCACTTGATATCATTCGATTATTCTACGCATCTTACAACCAAAGACTCAACCTAGTTTTTACTTTCTTCATTGAATTATCACCGGCAGAGCGATTATAAAAACTACACATCTCGTATTACAGCCCTGAAGAAGTCGCGGGACTATTTCCCCCAAGACGAAACACGTGTTGGCTGGTTCCCCTCCTTTTTTTCGCTATAACAAAGATTAAAGACAAAGAATCTTTCCAACTGGACTACTTGGACATTTCTTCAAATGTACTCTATTGAATATACTCATTTCATCATTTAATCACTTGACGTGTGCTCAGGACCTTTGTTTTGAAGCTCTGTGTAGGATCATTCCTACACACAACTAGGGGTTATAGGGTGTTCCCCTTACCTGGTTACACCGTACTTACTCGATATCATAATACACTGCACGCTTACACGACAGAGCGCCATTCTTCCTTTAAAAACCCTATAGCCAGAGAAATATTACACAGCCTTCCCCATTCTATCCTATGGGCAAGATGGCCTTGCAACAGTGAAAAACGAAATGGAGAGTATTTCACTGTTAGGACATGGTACACACCTTAGTACATGTCCTACCTTCCACATACACTGCACCCTGCCCAGGGGGTACCCTGGACCTACCATAGGGGCGTCTGATGTGCATGAAAGGGTAAGGCCTGGCAAGTGGGTGCACTTGCCAGGACAACATGGCAATTTAACAAACTGCGTGCAGGCACTGCAGTGGCAGGCCTGAGTTCTCTTTTAAAGGCTACTGGTGTGGGTGGCACAATTAGTGCTGCAGGCCCACTAGTAGCATTTGCATTACTAGCCCTGGCACACATAGTGCACTCTACCAGGGACCTTACTAGTAAGGCAAACATACCAATCATGGACAACCAATTATCCTTACACTTTACACAGGGAGCACTTGCACTTTGACACTGATCAGCAGTGGCAAAGGGCCAAAAGCATCTAAGCCAATAACACGTGATCCTTCACAGCATCAAAAATAGAGGAGGTAGAGGCAAAAAGTCAGGGGTAATCAGGCCAAGAAATGCCAGGTCTAACAGTAACCTATTCAAGTTTACCAAACAGTAGTAAATTATGTGTGGTGCAATGTTTATAGGATTATGAAATTGCTACTTGTGATATGAGATAGGAGGCTGGAGGACAACTACTCATTGCCTTACAAAAACTCTACAAACCAGTCTCTGCAGCTACCTTAGCCAGGTGGATGAAATGACTACTGGCAGAAGCAGGCGTCAACATTTCTGTCTTTTGTGGCCCATTCTGCCAGAGGAGCCATGGCATCCAAATCGTATGCTCTCGGCTCTCGTGTAGAAGACATCATGAGTGCGTTAAACTGGATCTCTGAGTCTACATATAAGAAATACTATTATAAACCTATTGTAGATGTGGCATCTGTGGTGGTAACACGACTTTAAACTAGCATAATCGGAGCCTCCGGTCCTGACTTAGAATGAAAATGTTTCTATCTGACGCATCAAGAATTTCCAATTCTATTAAGTACACGGAGGCGAGGATTATCCCACACTTTAGATGCAATTGTCTTTGAAGCTATAATTCAGTTGTTAAAAGTGTATTGTTACAACTAATGTTGATAAAAAATGGAGTTGTTTCTGTCTTATTTCTCCCACCCGATGATTTTTGGCAAAAGTCTATGGGGCATATTATCAAGGCGGCGCTATGAAATTATCACCGCTTTTGCGTCCGTTTTCGGGCGAAAAGCAGCGATAATTTCATTGCCTTATCAGCAAAGACACGCTATCGCATGTTTTGCTGACTTAGCGCCTCGTTTCAGCACGCCTAACTTTGCATCGCTAATGAGATGCAAAGTAGGCGTGGCTGTGAAACCAACCAGGGAAAATATCGCGAAGGCAGCTTCGCGATATTAACAAGGAAGGGTAGCGATTTTTAAATCGCGTTAAGTATGCTTTAACGCAGGAATTTAACGTCTGTTAAATTCCTGACTAAGGCATACTTAACATGGGGGTTGATTCTGTGGCTAAGACCACAGGCCCTATCATCTAGGATATCGCCGTTTTCCACCATGGAAAACGGCGATATCCACACTATTTCTGGAATTTTTATCGCCTCGGCGATGCGCGTTGTTGATAACGCGCTAACCGGGCGATAAATTACAGAGATAGCCGGCGATAAATATGCAAGTGCTAAGCGCGCTTTGCGATATTTATCGCCGGCCCTTGTTAATATGCCCCTATGCTTTATATTTATGATGCCAGATTTTACTTTGGGGATCTCTCTCTATTTCAGCAAATGACCAGAACAGCTGTGAGGTGCACTCTGCTTTGGAATTCTTTCCCTTGAGAGGAGTTATATATGGCGTGTTGACTCGCTGCAATTTTAATCCCATTGCAGAGTTCAGTCGCGGGCTGTGGTTGGTGATTGGATCAACTGGAAGTTTTAAGTCCACGTTTGGGCTGTATGAATCTTTGGTGACTTTTACCCTGTTTCCCTTTGGAATATTCTGGGGCTTATTTATGAGCCCTTGCGTCACTTTTGTACCGCCGGTGCGTCACTTTTGTGACGCACCAGCAGTGTAAAAATGTGCCTTGTTGCACCATATTTACAAAGTGACGCATCTAGGTAGATGCGTCACTTTGTAAACCCTCGCGCCACATTATACCTGCGCCAGGTATAATGTATGCAGGGGGCGTTCTGATGCAAGAATGGGTCGTAGAAGTGACGCAGTGAAATCTATAAGATTTCACTGCGCCACTTCTAGGACGCAAATGCGTCAATATCTTACGCCTGCCTCATGGCAGGCGTAAGACTGACGCAGGCAAACTTAACATGGGACTTGCCCATGAGTAATGACCCATTGCTGGAGTTGCGTCACTTTTGTGACACACTCCAGCAATGCGTCATTTTTGCGCCTACAGTAGCGTCAGAAATACTGACGTATCTGTAACTCCTTGCGCCATGATGCGTCATACTGTAAATATGACGCATCCAGCATGTCGTAAGGAGGGCGCAATGAAAGTGACGCATCGCTGTTTTCACGCAGCGATGCGTCACTTTTCATAAATGAGGCCCTCTGTTCTTATGGACTTATCTAACAAAGAAAGAGGACACAAAATGGTGACTTCTACATTTATATGGGTAGCTCATATATGATTGGAGCATGTGACATGGGAGGTACAGGGAAACATGGATAATGTAGTTTGTGTTTTACTTTATTGAGATTGGCTGCTGAAATTAGTAGTAAAGAAATGAGAAGCATAATCCTTGCCTCCGTGTCTTTAATAGAATTCTTGACGCGTCGGCTAGAAAAAGTTTCATCCACACTTGCTTTTCATGCTTTATAAATAAATAACCCTCCCTCTCTTTCATTGTGAGACCAGTCCCATAAATATATGTTTCTCACAAACTCTTTCTGTATAACTTCTGCCACAATTCCATATGTATTTTGCATGCCTCAAAATAACTTTTACTTTTCAAGACTGTTAGCCACAAAATAGCTATTCATTTTTCTCTTTGTGTTCTATAAAATATAATTGCTAAATATTTTCAATTATGTAAGAAAAGTGCATTTGAAACATTCTACTGGTCAGTCTAGAACTCTGGATAACAACCAAGCAGCTTCTTAGTATTTTGCCTAAAGGATTTTGCATCCAATAACATGAGTGAGGTCAGTTGCGCTGTTGCTGTACGCTATCCCAGTGTTTGATTTTATGACGTTCGCTTTTGAACTTTTTAACTGGTGGCTAATTACCGTTTACTTTTGTATTTTTACTTGAGGGGCTCTCACCTCCTCACGCTGGGGAATTTCTCTTCCTTTCTGGTTCCGCCCCGTTCTACCGCAGCTGTGTGCCGATTGGACAGAGGGCCTTCCCGAACCAGCCAGGCTCGCGTCTCACGGCATTTCTGGGTTTTTCCTATTTAAACCCATGCCGTGGCTGGCACGCCTAAGGCAAGCCCGTCTGTGCCTGTCTGCGTCCGGCCGGGGCTAGGGGCCAGAACCCCTGCTCGTTTTTGCTTGCAGCCTCGACTCACTTACTCCTCTCAAGATCTTAGGAGTTTTAAACCCACCCCTAATGATGTTTGTCAGGTTCTTGCCCCTGATGCCAGCGTCAGGTTCTGCTCTCACTGTTTATTTGATAATATCTTTCCCACTTATTCCCGGCCTAGCCCCCACCCTTCTTTCGGAGGAGAGACTTCCCACCTTTCCAGAGTTGACAATTCTGGCTCACATTCATCTAAGGTTTTCCGCTGTTTTGGTCTCAATTGTCGCTCCCTTCCCAAACACCAGTTGCACCTATTTCACATCATAGTTGACATGGATCCGGATGTGGTTTTTTTAACCGAGACCTGACTCCACGACGGATCCATACCAGATGTGATTGCAGCACTACCCCAGAATTTTGCTCTATTAGGTATAAATAGACCTCTGAAAACTGGTGGAGGAATTGCCATCATTTAAAAAAAAATCTATAACTGCAAAATTGAGGCACTCACGATTCCCAACTGTGAAGCCCTACTTTTCTCTAACCCATTCTCCCCAAATTTTACCTTTTCTGGTGCCCTCATTTACCGTCCCTCTGGCCTGTCTAACAACTGGGGTTCCCTGTTGACCGAATAACTTGCCCCCCTTGTTCTTCGTGCTGCAAATTTTTCTGTGCTTGGGGACTTGAATTTTCATTTTGATGATTCTAGTAATAAATCTGCTCGAACTCTTTTGGACAATCTGTTGACCCTGAATCTTTCACTCATCAATTCCTCACCTACCCATGTAGCAGGTCATCTATTGGACCCTATCTTTTCAAATCTTCCCACTCTGTCCACTGCTCCTCCTATTCTGCTAGGCTGGTCTGATCACCTTGCCATTCCTTTCTTTATTGATTTCTCCTTGGCTCATTTGCCTCGCCCTCCTGCCTTGCCAAAGAAAGCTCGGAACTGGTCTCTCCTTGATGGGAAGGCACATAATGAGCTACTTCGGCAGACTGTTCCTTCCATTTAATCTCAACTGGACTCAGACCTGCTACTTGTGAATCACTGGTTGTCTGCGGCTATGCATTCCATTCTTCCCCTTTCTACTAAATCCCAATCTAGAGTGCTTCCCCCCGCTCCGTGGTTTACTGACTCCCTTAGAGCTGGAAAAAAACAATGTAAAGTTTTGGAGAGACTGTGGAGAAAGCATTACGCTACGCGTCAGAGGCCAAAGCCACTTATCTGGAGGCCCAAAAAAAAATATCATGGTCTTTGCAGATCTGCTTGTGCCTCCTTCTATACGGATAAAATTACGTCCACCCAAAATCGTCAGAAAACCCTACTTAAAGTTGTGTCGGAACTTTCTGCATCCAATACGTTCTTGCCATCCCCCCTCCCTTCCATTACACCATTGCAATGAACTCACGCAGTTTTTTCATAATAAGGTTGTGTCTATTCATCGTGAGCTTGAGTTAGATTCCTCTTCTCATGACAACTTCATCTTTCCCACTACTCAACTTTCTGACCAGGGACTGTTCCCCCTGATTTTGCATCTGATGAATCTTGTCAAGTTAAGGCTTGGCTCCCAATTGATTTAATTCCTTTGAGAAATCTACTTGGAAACATCAAGTCTGGCTCCCCACTTGATCCTCTCCCTCCTTCCAAGCTCCGATGCCTGGATGAGCCTGCCCTTGAGGTGATTGCTCAGCTTCTTAATTCCTCCCTAAATCTGGGCTAGTTGCCTCGCAGTTGGAAGCACACTCTGGTGCTTCCACTGTTGAAAAAGACTGGTATAGATCCCCTCTGCTGGTCTAACTACTGGCCTACATCTCTTCTCTCCACCTTTTACAAAAAATTGGAAAAGCACATTAACTCTCAACTCTCTGCACATGTGATGAAACATAAGCTATTTCATCCGTCTCAGTCTAGCTTTCGTCCTGGTCACAGTACCGAATCAGCTTTGTTGGGGGTCACGGGGGACCTTAGGCTGCAGCTTGATTGTGGGGGCACAGCAGCGCTCATCCTTTTGGATTTGAGCGCTGCTTTTGATACTGTCTCCCATTCCATTCTTGTGGAGCGCCTCGTAAGCTCTGGTATTGTAGGTGTAGCCTTCCAGTGGCTGATCTTTATTTTGGAGTATCGCTCCTTTCAAGTCTTTTCTCACACCGCGAAATCTAACCACGTTGCCTTGACATCTGGAGTTCGCATGGTTTGATCCTGAGTCCTCTGCTTTTTAATCTTTACCTTCGCCCTTTGGCAGACATTGCTGCAAAATCTGGGTTGACCATCTTTTCATACACTGACGATACGCAGATTATTTTTTCTTTATCATCTGCTCAACATCAAGATCCTTCTTCACTTAAACTTGGTCTGCGTAACATCTCCTTGTGGATGTCCAGCAATGCTTTAAGGCTGAATGGTTCTAAAACGGAGGTGAACATCCTGGGGAACAATCTTGAGCTTTGGGGAGCCAACCACTGGCCTGTATCTCTGGGACCTTTACCCACCCCGGTTCCTAAGGTTAAGAACCTGGGATTTTCCATCGATAGCAAGCTCTCTCTTGCTGCTCAGGTCTCGGGAGTCACCTTGGCCTGCTTTGCGGTCCTCAAGTGGTTAAAGAAAATTCTCTGGCTAATTCCACCTGCTGCTCAGAGGACTGTCCTGCAGGCTTTGGTGATCTCCAGACTTGATTATGGCAATGTATTGTATCTAGGTGCAGACAAGACCTCTGTACGCCGTCTCCAGCTCATTCAGAATGCAGCTGCCCGCCTACTCTTTAGGTTGCCTCGCCACGCCTCTGTCTCCCCTTTGCTCTATCAACTCCACTGGCTCAGGGTTGGCAAGCGTATCGAATTTAAGGCTCTCTGCTACATGTTTGGAGCTCAGCACGGCCTGGCCCCCGCATACATACTCAATCTTGTCAAGCCCTATCGACCTTCTCGCAATCTAAGATCTGCCAATCGTTTCCTTTTCTCAGTCCCTAGAGTATGGCTGGCCCGTATGGGTGGCCATTCGTTTTCCTTCCTGGGACCAAAATTGTGGAACTCTCTTCCGCTAGAACTCAGGAATTGTCAATCCCTCTTTGCCTTCCGTAAAAGCTCAAGACTTTTCTTTTTAGCCAGGCCTAATGCCAACTGAGCTTCTATCTTGCTTGTTCCGCTGTCAGCGCCGGGACACCCTGTTGGGTAGCTGGGCGCTTTATAAATCTTTATAAATAAAAACTGCAGTCCCTTTTCTATTTCAAGTATTAGGATAATTCATTGATAGGCCTTCCTCTATGCCATGTGACACCCCAGTTTAGCTCCAGTTATTTTGTGAGGTTGTTTTCGAATATATTGCCATACAGTGGAATAATCTACCTCATCAACTATCCACTTCTACCTGCTTAAGCAGTGAAAAGTGCCACCTTTCATATGCAGGTTGTGTCACTCATCCTGGAGAATTGCTGACAGAAACAGGATTCTGACATAGCCACTCCACATTTTGCCATTAAGACAAGGTAAGCAGAAGCATGGGCCTGGATCAAGGTCTGTGGGGTCCTAAAGATTACTGTCCAAAACCTTCCAAATCACCATGTAGTTTCTGTGTAATATGTCAATGTCCTAAATGTGATCCTTTGTCAAACGAACACTGAAATGTGCTTATCGGTGCTTAATTTAAGTCTGTGGCACGAGGTGGGGCATAAAGCGACTCTCTTTTTGGTGAAAGGGAAAATATTTTTAATTGGGCTTTGGCCGAGAGAGAAAGGTGAAAACCCAAGGAAGGAAGAGAAAGTCAGGAAATAGTGAGAAAGAGAGAAAGCAGAAATGAAATGGAACCTGCAAAAGCGAGATAAAGAAGCATGAAGTGTATGTTGGTAGATGAAACAGACATGACTTACAGTCGGCAAAATCACTATAGGATGAAGAAAAGCTTTGGTTTTCTAATTGCTTAGCAAGTATACATACATAAACATACACAGATGATAAGACATGGGTGCTCAGTCAGCGTAATTAAGTATGACTACCCAACACAATTGGCGTTTACTTCAGCTGCATGATGATGATACATGGTGATGCACAGAAAAGCCTAAGGAGAGCACTAGTAGCAGCGCATAATTTGTAAAATACTGAGTGCTGGTACCCGCAACTTTTATGAGAAGCCCGTGGGCCGTGCAATTAAAAGTTGGTGCGTGAAATACCAAAGTTGGTAGTCTCAAAACTCATGATGCACCTTAACTCCACTGACACACATATACCTGCCCATTTATTTCACTCTTGCCTATCCTGCTTCCTCCCTTTGTGATGTTGTTCTCATTTTTCTCTTTCTCTATCTTTCCCCTTTTTTCCCTGCTTTGCCATCTTGAAACAACAGATGCGGAAAAATAAGTGCTGGCCCCCAAAAATAAGTGCTAGTGCCCCACACCGGCAACCACCGGCTCAATTTAGGCACTGACTGGTCGAAGGATAATCTAACTTTGGGTATTAAACAACTATAATGGAGCAATAAACGATTGAGGAAAAGCAGCTCTCAAAAAGCAAGTGTTCTGTAGTATACTGCCCATACATAGAACTTTATCACTGGATTCAAGATAGCCTGGCTAATGAAGGGTGTTACCCCGAAACCGGTCCCAGGATGCTTGTTTCCGGTCCAGGGAGACATGGCTTGGCAGTTCGGTCTGGACTGTTCCCATGAGGCACAGGGTCAAGACTGATTTGCATATAGCTGTGTCTTAACTGGGGTGGCGAAGTGAGCTAAAGAATGATGATGCATTCAACCCAGATCGGGGGGTGAGTGTCTGAAAAGTTTCATCGCTCCGTCCATCATCTCCTTGAGTTTGCTTTATCTTATAGTGTTATGACACACAACAGCAGTTAGGCACGTTTAGTATCTTATGAAGACACACTTTGTAGTTCATGGGCATGGATTTGTTAATCATTCACATTCATGATAAATTGCGCGAATAACACACAATATAGGAATGATTGCACAAATTGGTATTTTGTAGCACTTGGATTCTACCTCCTATTTGACTTATTAAATCTAGCTTGGCCAATTATTTATACCATGAGTTACGATTCTCGTCAACATATTTATGTGACTGTTTACATGGTACATTCATGTTGGAGCTTGTAATACTAAAGCAGCGCATAAAGATTCACACAAATCCTGCCTTGTTTAGAAATACAATTACTGAACATCAACTCTTTTGCAATACATGGAAGATAAATAAGTTTCACAACTTGTTGTTTTCTTTGGTTAAAGTTGAAATACTAACAGTGCAAAAGAGGCCTCGAGCTTGAGCCGAAATCCACAGGGGACTGGGGTGTTAAGAAACACAGTGTTAGACAGTGGTTTGCACCCTGTCCAAGTAGAGACCCTCACTCTAGTCAGGGTAGGGTGATTATACAGCTCAGATAACCCCTGCTCACCCCCTTGGTAGTTTGGCTCGAGCAGTCTGACTTATATCAGAGGCAATGTGTAAAGCATTTCGACATACAAACACAGTAACAGTGAAAACACTACGAAAGGACACCACACCAGTTTATAAAAACAACCAATATTTATCGGAATAAAACACCAAAAATCCTGCATATACAAGTAATGATATCACATTTAAAAGGTTCAAAAAATGTCAGCCCATAGGAAACTATGGATGAGTCTCTTTTAGCAAAAAAAAGCTGGCATGGGCTCAAATCAAAGCCGAAAACAGGCGCAGGGGAGGTGAAGTGCCGTAAAAGCAAAGTGTTGCATTGCTTCATTACTACCAGGGGAGGTGATGCATCAGTTCCTTACTGCCAGGGGAGGTGATGCATCAGTTTCTAATTGCAGCACAGGGGAGGTGATGCATTGGTTCCTTACTTTCAGGGGAGGTGATGTGTCGAACTCTGGATACATTGCCTTGGTTCCTTTCTGCTGGGCCACATCGATGAAGAACTTGGCTCATAGGTACGATGCATTGAAAATCCAGACACGCTGTGTTGATGTGGAGGAGCAGGCAGTGCATTGATATAACAGCCCGGAGCAGGTGATGCACTGATTTCTTCAGCCACACAGCAGGGCCCTGGTGGGAGTCAAAGCGTGCACCATGGAAGTCGATTACACGGTGCTCGGGACTCGGGTTGCAGCAATCCTTCAGCCGCAAGTAGGCACTGCATTGATTCTTTGGCCGCACATCGATGATGCACTGGATTTCAAACTGCACGGCAATGCTGCGTTGGAAAAACAGCTGTTGAGAGTCAATGCATGGATTTTCTGGGTTCTTAGCAGCCAAACCACCTCCAAATTGCCCAAAACCTGAATTGGCACCCCTTGTCAAGTCAGAACTCCCAGCAGACTATTTCAGGGGCTGCAAATGAAGTCTTTGATGGCCCTGAGACTTCTTAACAGGAGGCAAGTATGCATAAGCCTTTGGAGAACCTTGGAAAGCAGGATGTAAAAACAAAGTCCAGTCCTTTCACTCCCAGGACAAAAACACCCTACAGAATGTCAGTTCCTCCTACGGCATCCAGCTCTTCTTCCTGAATGAATGTCCTCTTAGTCCAGAAGTGTTATGAAGTTATGGTGTCACAGCTCCAGTACTTATACCAGTTTCTACCTTTGAAGTAGGCAAACTTTAAAGGAAAGTCTTTGTAGTTCATAGGACCTGCCTTACTCTGACCTGCCTCCAGACACACTACAGGGGGCGGCAAATTCTTTGTGTGAGGACAGGCACAGCCCTATTCACTTGTCAGTGACAACTCCTTCCATCACTCTAGCTCAGGAAGACCTATCAGCCTGTCATCAGCATATGCAGGGCACATCTCAACTCCCTTTGTGTGACTGTCTCTAGTGAATGCACAAACAGCCCAACTTTCATCCTTCCTCAGACGTGGATTCCACAGACAGGAAGAGTCACAGAATTGTAAAGCAAGAAAATGCCCCCTTTCTAAAAGTGGCATTTTTAAACACGCAATATAAAAACCAATTTCACTAAAAGATGTATTTTTAACTTGTTAGTTCAGGGACCCAAACTACAAATCTTTATCTATTCCCAATGGGAAGTTACACTTGTAAGAGGTTAGAAGGCAGCTACAATGGTAACCTATGTGAGAGATAGTCCTTGCAATAGGGAAAAAAGAAATTAGTGGTATTTCACTATCAGGACATGTAAAACACTCCAGTCCATGTCCTACCTTTCCTCTACACTGCACCCTGCTCATTGGGCTACCTCAGGCCTACCTTAGGGGTGTCTTACATGTAGTAAAAGGGAATGTTTGGGTTCTAGTAAGTGGGTACACTTGCCAGGTCGACATGGCAGTTCTAAATGGCACACAAAGAAACTGCAGTGGCAGGTCTGAGACAAGGTTGCAAGCCTACTCATGTTGGTGGCACAATCAGTGCTGCAGGCCCACTGGTAGCATTGAACACAGTGCACTTTAATAGGGACTAACCAGTATTCAAACATGCTAATCACGGATAACCAATTACAGATACAATTTTACACAGGGAGCACTTGCACTTTAGCACTGGTCAGCAGTCCTAAACCCAGCAAAAACAAAGTCAGAAAAACACTGGAGGAAGGCAAAAAGTTGGGGGATAACCCTGCAAATGGGGCAGGTCCCACACACAGTGACTACGGATATTGAATTAATTTACAAACATGCATTTATTCATGATAAAGAAACATGAACAAATCCTCAAAAGGTGTGAATCATTACTTGATATATGTGGATTCAAGAATAGACAGTGTTAAAAATGTGGTTACTGGTTGACCACGATGGAGCGTGGGCCGGTTACAGGGACCCCTTTAGCCCCACTGAAAATTATACTTTAAATCCTGGTGTGCATTCTGCATGGCTTTGTTTTGCGAGGCTTCACATTATCAGAAGTTGTTTCCGATGAAGCCCGGCAGCCATGCTTTGCAGGGCTTTGTGTCACTCTGCACTGATTCCAATGAGGCTAGCAGGTGTATGATGAGGATTTGTGGTGCTTCATGAAGGTTTGTGTCGGTTTTGATGGGGACCACAACTGTGCGGTTAGAATACCTTCAAGTCCACTCCCAAGGGACCAGGACAGGTGTGCCACCACTTGGTGGGCAGAACTCACAGCAAGCAGAGTCTAGGTCCAGTTTCAAGGTGATTTCTGTCCCTGAGGCTAGATTAGGAGGTCAGTCAACTACCCCTTGGAGTCACAATAGTGGTCCTGCATTCAAGATGCAGACCCAGACATTCTCTCAGGCACCAAGGCAGCCAGGCAACAGAGTAGCAGTCTTTCTTGCAGAGCAGCACCACAGTCCTTTTGAGCTTTCCACAGGTCCAGAGGTGTACTGAAGAGTTGGGTCTGAGGGTTCAATATTTATATCTGGTACCCACTTTGAAGTAGGAAAAGGTTCTGGAGAATTCCCTTTTGAAGTCCTTGAATTCTCTGCCTCTCCTGTCCGGGCGCCAAACTGGCTGCATGAACAATGCAGTGATGGCAAGTAATTTGTGTGAAGGCAGGGCACAGTCTGTTCAGTTGCAAGTGAGTCTGTGCCCAGGTCTGTCCCCATCCAGCCAATTTGTGGCCCATCCAGGCACACCTAATCCCTCTATTGGGTGGCTATCTGGAAGGAATAAACAAAGTCCAGCTGCCAACTACACCCAGTCACGCAGCCCTGGAGCAGGCTGCAGGCATCAAATACTGCAAAAAACATGCCATGTTTCTAAAAGTCAAAAGAAAGAAAAAGAGTTAGGCCCACGGGGCAAGGCACAAGCAGGGCTGTTTATATATACTTGAAAAAAGAGTGAGCCTGTACCTTGCGTTCTTTGTTTACTACACGGTTTCACTAAATAGTCAAACCCATTGATTTCAGTTTGAACAGGTATTTTATTTTAACTTTTTTATTTTCACTAGGTTCTTATTTTTTGCTACTTTTGTCAGAAAAAAACAAGTGTCTGGTCATATCAAAAATTCTAGACATAAATGTGCTATACAACATGTATTTACATAGGTCGTGTGTGACTTTAACAAAAAAGAAAACATCCAATACATATATCACATCCAATACATATATCACAATTAATATTCTCAATTTTAATCCTAAAAACTCTTAAAGCATCTATATCCAGTATCCCAAATCAATACAGGGGAAGCTATTATTTTATAAATCTTCTCACTATTCACAAGTTGAATTTTATTCATTATTCCTCTGTATTTTTATGTGCCGTGTGCCGACGCGTGCCATGGGATGCATGCAGGGGGCACTTTCTGCATGCACCCCCTTTCCTGCACGGCATGGACTTTATAGTCCATGCCGTGCAGGAACTGGCTTTGGCGTTCCCATTGTGAGGCCTTTTTAATAGGCACCACCGTGGGAACGACAAAGGACGCCTGCCAGACTACAAGATAACTCTTAATCTGGTGGTTGGCCAGCAGTGTGGGAGGGGGCAGTGGCGTGGTGTGGCGGCCTGCTCTCACACCACAAAACTCATAACCAGGCCCTAAGTACAAACGTATAAATCTTGACTCGCCTAACAAAAGTACTTACTTGACACAAAATTCAGACATCTCCCACCCCCTCCAAAACCAACAGCTTCAGCAAGACATTTGCAAAAAAACTATCTGGCTTCCAGAAAACTTCTTCTGGTACAGCCTGCAACATTGCCGCGCTCAAGGATCTCCACTTCCATTTCTAAGTCCTAAGGTAAAATCTTCAACCTGAATGAACCTGTTTGGTGTATCTGACTGCATTCCATCTTGGTTTGCCTCAAATTGCACCTAGCTCCAGGTCCCCCATGAACAGTGAAATATTCTTGACACACTTTCTTGTGAAAAAATAATACTTCAGGTTCCTCTTACTGGTTTTTCATTGTTTTGAAGTCAATCTGTTTATTCAATTTTAATCTATTTTTGTAGACTGGAGTTGGATTATTATTGTGTTGTGTTTTAAACATTTAAGTGTTTTGGTACTTTTGAATGCTTTACACATTTTCTCTAATTTGACAGTGTTTGCTTTGTGCTATATCTACCAGGGGATTAGTTTAGTTTTAAATTACTGAAACCTTAGCTTGGACCAAAAATGTTTGTGACTTTATTACTTTGCTGACCCATTACCTACTCAAAAGTAATAATTCATTTTCTTACAGGTACTCTATGTGGTTCTTATCTGCACTACATTCTCTCACCCTGCTTTGCAACTGTAGGATTGTCAGAGTTGCCAACAATCTCAGAGTTTGTGAAAGTTTAATATAGGCTGTCCTAAATACTGCCTACACACACCAGCGCATAGCAACTTTAAACTCTTCTGCAAAACAACAAGGAAGAGAGAAGCTCCAATACTTAAAGCAAGAGCACATTACAAGCTCTTCAAAGTTCAGGGTTTACACCTAGAATGAAGTATTAGTCCGTGAGCAGAGAGAATATTGGTTGTATCCTGTCTAAAAAGGTTACATTTTATTCATTTGATGTCTGTGTCTTTCATTTCAGAACAAATGTATCTAAAATGTCGCATAATGTCAGAACAGGACTAGTGAAAGATCTTTGAGCTTTAAGGGCCCAATGTATAGTTTGATAGGCGGTAGTCTGTCAGTCAGGGTGGTGGAAGAAATTACATACGCCACTATGATGGACTACAGCACACCAGATTTAGAGTTAACCTCCAGCCCAGCAATGATCTCTTCTCTGTACCTTCAGAGGAACAGCTGTCACAATGGGTCCTATGAAGTTACAAAAAGCATTGTGAACAGCGGACATCGTTTTTGACGGCCACCCACCAAACTCCAAAAAGATATAGGGGCTCATGAAAATGTTGGGTGTTATCACTTCTGGCCGACACTGACTCAGTCATGGGACCGACTGACACCCGGTCGTCGGCCCGACCGCCCCATTAGGATGCGACCGAACACTGTTCTGTCGCATTCCTATATTTTACTATGGGAACATGCATTCTGGCCGTAAACCAGCCATAATGCATTCGCTCATATATTAAAATGGGAGGTGTAGTTCATCCCTGCACCCCGTGGTAGGCACCTCAAGGGGTCCTCTCGGCCTCAAACGGGAGGCCGTGCACCAAAGGGGGCCCTGCTGGGGCCCTCGAACACGCTTTACAACATGGTTTCCATCTCGGACAGACCGGCATGGAAACCATGTCGGAAACAATGATCATAATCTCAAGGGCGAAAAGAGCCACCCTTGAGATTGCAGACCGCATTCCTACTGGCAGACGGCTTTTCCAAGCCAGTCGGAAGCCAGCCGGAATGACCGGTCTGATTCCATTCTGACCGCCTCCATCAAAATGAGGCGGTCGGAAAGGAATCCAACTGGCCCATTATGATGCGGCTCGCCATCCGAGCCGTATCGTAATGGGCCCCTTAGTGTCATGGTTATGGTGTTGTCGATCCTCAATGCATATGCTAGTAAATAAAGTGACACAGGTTACATCATGGAACTTGTCCCAGACTTGTGCACCCAGCCCCTGTTATTAGCAGTGTCACCTACCTGGTGATGCATGTGATGGATGGGTGTCAATAAAGCCACTAAGGAACAGTAGTTAAGTTCTGTGTTCAGCAGAACACTACAATGGCAAGGATACTAATACGTGATATATTGTGGCCAGGGTTAACCCATTAATTCAGAGCCTTTGCTTATTTTTCTAACTCTTGTATTACCCATGTGAAAGTGATGCCCTTGGAAATCACTAACTGGCACAGTGTGAGAGGTTTATTACATGATTAGATACAGGAAAGCATGTCAGAAATATTTTACATGTACATGATTAGTGTGAACGAGAATGGTTTATAATGCTTAAGTTTGGTAGAAGCAGACATCTGAGGCTAGTGGTAAAAAAATAGAGTACTGGTTAGTTCTCTTTGAAGCCTAAAAAAACTTGAGAATTTGTGGCTTGTAGGACAAATCCAGCATAGTAAGAGAAGTAGAAATCATGAAATATGGTCTTTGCAGTGTCTTCCCAGCCCAGTTACTCACCAATGACTATGCTACGAAGGGAGACTTTATTTGTGTACGTGTACGTGCAACTGCAACTCACCATACTGAAACAGCAATCAATGCATTACGCTCTAACACTTACTTCACGTCTCTAGGGAGACAATCAGGACCCAAAAGGGTTCCGTCACTATTAACTCACAAGATACTACAGTCTGTTCAAGTACATTTTGCCAGAATGTAATCATTATAAAACTACTACATTTATGTAAAATCCAATTTATAATGAAGCTTTTTCACCCTCCAAGGAAGATCTGAGTTTTGTTTTGTCCTTCTTGTGTCATTTCCCCTTGTTTCTCTCTCTCTATTTTATCACAGGGGCCCTCAGTTTGCCGTTATGCTTTTTGACCAGGATCCTAGCCTCTCATCTATTTTTTAAATTCTTAATTACTTTCCTGATGTGAAAGTGAATGTCTTTGTAAACACTCCCGAGCATTGTCTGAGAAATTTGTGGCCTATTAAGTCATGCCAATCCATTTTAAAAAAAATGTGTTTGTTGGGTTTTTCAACTTACATAGAAACATAACATACATCGATGCAGCGTATAAATGCACAGCACGGACGATAAGCATACCTACTGCTAGAGGTAATTCTGCAATGTAGTATCTACAGTGGATCGCAATAGCATTTTAACAGGCATTTGTTAATTAAGCACAGACCTTCACTATGATATGGACACAACATTGTGAAACGATTCCACACTTCCAGTTTGTTCCTAATGAGACATAGGCAGACAAATGAAATACACTTATCGTGAGTTCCTCCCCACCCACAGGGCCCCCAGCTGAAAGTCCAGTTCGTGCACCCAAACCCAAAGTACACAGGTTCAGGTCGAGTGTTCCCTCAGATAATCCATCAGGGGCTCCCAGATGTCTCTTGGGCGAGACGAGGCTGGCAGGAGTTCCGCATAGTTCATTAACTGATTCTTACAATAAATAAGTTCTGCTAGCAATTCCTTAAATTTGTGGGCCCGCCCTCTGCCCCATCTGAACGCCACCCTCCATTTGGCCGGCAACAGACCCATTGCTACAAATTTTCTGTATGATGTTTGCATTTCAGCCGTGTAGCCCAGAAGCGCCAGTAGGGGGACACGGCAAGAGGGGTGTCTATCATTTGGGACAGAGCAGCGATCACCTCACGCCAATACCCATGAACTTCGCAACACTGCCATGCAAGGTGTAAGAAGCCCGCCCCCGCTTGATGACATCTCTCACATAGGTCGTCAGTTCTCAATTTGTATTTGTAGAGCCACGTGGGTGTATAGAAAGTTTGATGCAAGTATTTGAAGTGTATGATTCGTAACCGACTGCTTGTTGTAATAGCTTCCGTCTGGGTGCAGCAATATGTCCACTGCCCGTCCGTCAAGGGCAGCTCCAGGTCATGATACCACGCCTCCCTGACCCCGTGTTTCGGCTGTGTCCTCTCAAGCAGTGCGGCCCAGTATATGCTAGAAACCGTGTGCTCCGGTCCAGTCATTTTGAACAGGGTGTGTAGTGTTTATAGAGTTGGGGGTTCCTGAGGGAATCCCGGGACATTGGCCCTAAGTTTGTGTTTCAGTCTTATATAAAGAAATATCTCCAATGGAGTGACATTATCCCCAGTCAATAACTCCTGCTTTTCCCCGAACGCACCCCTGGTAAAGGTCGCCCTAGCAGATTAGGTCTCTCCTACGGAGCATCTCGCAGCATACAGCCTCATGTGTGACTTGCGCACACGAGAGGTACGGGAGAGGCACAAGTGAGGAGTACAGTGTCGGTTTGCCCACTAATTAAGCTAGGCGCTCCCAGGCTTCGTTAGTGCAGGTTACTGTGTGATAGGCTACTCCAGGGGCGCGCGTTCCCAGAAAGGAGTTTGTGGGCGTAGGAGTCATATATCCCTGCTCGATGGCCAGGTGTGGCATAAAGGGTGGCGGATGGAGCCAATATATTGTGTAGTGGGCTTGAGCAGCCAGAAAATATAGCTCCATATCTGGGGCTTCAAAACCCCCACTGAGGAATGCTTGCGTCATGGTCCGCCATCCCACTCGGGGTTGTTTCTCACCACATGCTAGTTTGATGAGTAATGATAGGAGGGTGTCGAAGAAGGGGCATCCTGGGTTATAGGCTATATTAATGAATAGATGCAATAATTTAGGTAATAGGACCATTTTCATCAAGGCCACTCTGCCAGCCAATGAGAATGGTATCGTGATCTATCGAGACACCCAGTTAGTGATGGTTTCAATAGCAGTGCCATAGTTTGTGCGAAGCGTTTCTTCTTTATTTCTTGTTATTATCACGCCTAGATATTTTATTTCCATTTCACACAATTTCAATGGGAACTGAACAGTGCTGGGCGTGAGCGGGAAAATCTGCGATTTTCTCCAGTTGATCCCTATCTTGGAGAGGGAACCAAATTTGATGAACTCTCTTAGGATCGGTTTGAGGCTAATCTGTGGGTCCCGTAAATAAAGGGTGACATAGTAGGCATGTAATGATATTACTATTTGACGTGAGGAGTGTGAGAAGTTGGCCTGGTATATGATGTCCACTAGTGATAGTGGGCACCTTGTACCAGTCCAAACAACCCCTTATTGATGATAGGTTAAAGACAACCTTTATTGAAAGCTATCCTAGTGGTAGCTATGGAGAGCAGCCTTCAGGCTAAGTCTTGAAGGAATGTAAAGCAGCTTGTTTTACCAGTCTATAATCTCTTGGATGACCAAATGAAAGCAGACCACACAAGGTATATATATAAAATATATGTATTTATTCTAAAACACACCCTACTAGTCTCTTTATGAGGCTAGAGGTAAAAGAACATATGTTACACAGCAAATAGCACAGTAAATCAGCACAATATACGAATGGCCCTAGGGGCGAACCAAACCATATATCAAAATAGTGGTATAAGAACCACGACTTTACTAGACACAAGGCCTAGAGCCTGTAGAATCGTTGGGACTCCAAGGAACCACCCAAGGCAGTGACACAGGGGACCCACGGGGGACGCGTGCAGTGTGAGAACACAGCCGCGAGCGCCCGTTATCTTCTATGGGGAAAGTCGCGGTTGGAATTTTAAAGTTTAAGGACACTTAGGAGTGGACAAGCAGCAAACCCTTTTGGACTTAGATGGTTCTAGGGCCAACACCCACAGGAGCACCGGAGTACTCGAGTTACCTCACCCAGGGAAGCCGGATGCATAGGTGTCAAATGGTGTCGGGTCGCGTCGTCGTTTTCAATGGCAGGAGACAAGAAAGTGCTGATGCCGTGAAGAGGAAAAGTGTCCGAAGAGATCCAAGCCTGGATCATAGATGAGAAGAACCTGAAAGCAGAGGGGACAGAGTCTGGGTCACTTGCCAGTGACCAGGGGCACGATAGACGAATGCCCACCGATGTCGGGTGCTTCAGGAGCAGGAGGGGAAGCTTGACTCTTCAGCCACGAGGACCAGGAGGTGTCAACAATGACCAGGAGCTGGATTCGAGCTGTCCCACGAAGGATGTCGAGTGATGCAGCGTTGGTGTCCAGATTGAATACAACAAGCCTAGGCAACAGCAACCCACGCAGAAAGGAGAAAGATGCTTCGGTGCAGACCAGCAAGGTCTGAGGGAATCACCACGCGCTGGAGAGTCAGGGCACGTCTGGAGCAACCAGGAAAGCCCAAGGAAAATCAGAGTTGCCTTCACAGGGACCCACCAGTCGAGGGACCAGGGATCGCGAAGGAGCCTCAAGCGGAAATGCAAGAAGCGGGCCCACGGAACACTCGTGGAGTGTAGGCCCACAATCTTCGGTGCAAATGGTGCTCGGGGCTTGGGATGCAAGTAATCCAAAGCAGGACTTCAAGAGACGTCGAGAAGTCAATGCACTAGCAAATGTGCACGGTGTCCAGGAGTTCCGGTTCCACGTCACTCGTGAGGGCTGCGGGTCTCAGCTTTGCTGGGGACTTGGGTCGGCCTCTGGGAAGTCTGGAAATCCTCTTCCTGGGCTGCAATTACTTCGGAGTCCGGTGGGAGCTTCGGAGATGCAGACCGGTCAAATGCTTCGTTGGTGCCTGCCAAGCAGGGGAGTCACTCCTTGATCCCAAGGGAGATTGCTTCAGTCCTCTAGTCTTTAGTAGAGCGTTGAAGTTCCAGGATTCAGTTGCAGAGTTTCGTCCAGGGATATCTAAAGTCCTGTTGCCAGGGGTTCCTTACTTATACCTAAGAAAGGGGTTGTACTAACTCTGGGGACCCACCTATGGGAGGGTTTGGAAAGAGGGGTGGCTACACCCATTTCCTTTGTCCAGTTTCACGCCAGAGCAGGGGCTGGTAGCTCCTGCAACCGGTTTGAACTGGACTATGCACAGGGACACCAAATGTGCCCCCAGTGCAGGACTTCAAAGCACTCTGAGAGTGCACCCACCCAGCTCCAATCCACTAAGGCCTGTCTGGGAGGTGGTCACACCTCCCTGTGACAGGAAACCTATTGTCCAGGCCTCCCCTGCCGGAGTTTCGGTCAGCAGCAGGAGGCCAGACTCGTGTCTGTGGCTGCAGCATCCATTTTGTGATGCCAGGGCTCTTTAAGGTTTCCACCGGGTATACCAGTGGGGACATGTCTCTCCTCTAGAAGGGTGGAATTCTACCCCCACCGCCAGAACTGGCGGGGGCAGGATTCCAAAGTGTTTGACACCAAACACGACATGTTTGCGTGCAGCCATTCCAAAGTTAGCATTTACCGCGAGGTTATAATGCACTTAAGAGTATATGGTCAGGCTGCACCACAGACAGCTCCGGTTAAGGGATTCCGAAAGCTGCAGAGGGGCTCTGCTCATGCATGGGCACCCTCTCACATAAAACCAAGCACCCTGCCTTCAGGATTGATAAGGCCTGCCATAGGGGCGACTGATAGGTTTATATGTGCAGTGCTGGTGAGACATAGTGAACCTACATCTCTGTGAGGGGTGCATGCACCATCTCACTCAGCCTGCTGTAGCAGTCCTGTGGTGTCATTTTGGTAGGCTTTCCAGGGGTGGCACAATACATGCTGCAGCCCCTGGTAGGCCCCTGGGGTACCTATGCCCTGGGTACATAGTATACCATATACTAGGGACTTATAAGGGCACCCCAGAATCCAATCTGAAGTGTACCTAAGGTACTAGCAATCCATTTAGAGAGGAAGCAGCTAGGCTGGGGTCCTGATTAGCAGGGCCCCAGCCAGACTAAAGTCGAAAAACAGTGAAGCACCAGCAAAAAGTGGGGGTAACCATAAGAGGCAGATCCTACTCTCCTACAAGGAGTATGGTATAGCATGCTCTCTATGATGTTGCCGTGTCTTGGCCGCGATGGCGAGAGCAAAATGCAACGGGGACAGAGGGTAGCCCTGGCGTGTGCCTCGCATAATGGGGGTTGAATTGGAGTATAGAGCATTAATCTGTATAATGGCCTCAGGCCGGGCCTACAGCAGCTTTTTCCATGCCAGGAATGGCTGAAGAAGGCCCATTCTACCCAATATTATGAACATGTAATCCCATTCCAGGGAATCAAAGGCTTTAATGGCATCTAAGCAGATACCTGCTATGCTGACCTCCGGGTCAATGTCGCGTAGTAATGCAAATGTTGTGCGCAGATTATGGGAGGTGGCCCTGCCAGGTATGAAACCTGCCTGGTCTGGGAGGACCAGGCCCTCCATCAGCAATGTCAACCTATTTGCGACGACTTTAGCTAGGATCTTGGTGTCACAGTTGATGAGCGACAGGGGTCTGTAGGCCTCAAAGCTGCTGGCCTTTCTGCCCGGTTTGAGCAGGGATATGATCATGGCTTGCTGCAGTGTCATGGGAAGAGTCCCAATCTCTCTGGGCTCCTTGAAGACCTGCTTAAGGAAGGGGGCTAGCTCATTTATGTAACATTTATAAAAGTCCACCGAGAGCCCATCGGGTCCTGGGGCCTTGCCGGAACGCAGGCCCATTCTTGCGGCCCGGATTTCATCCTCCGCTATATAGGCAGACAGAAACTCTCTGGGAGAGTCGTTGGTCCACCCAACAGCAGTGTCCTTTAAGTTGGACGCTATGTCAGGAGGGACTTTTCTATGCTTGTGAGTTTTGCATAGTAGGCAGTAAAAATATTAAGGATCTCCTGCGATTCGATATGCCTAGTGCCTTCCTCGTCTATTATTTCCAAAATCTGATTAGCGAATCTGGGGGGTCTGGTTGCCTCGGACAGAGTTCTGCTGGGACACTCGCCTTCGCCAAATGTCCTGGCCACATGATATTTAGATTGGAATTTAGATTCACGTTCCGCCTCATTGGAATATTCAATTAGTAGTTCTTTAAGCTGAACCCTTCTCTGTGGGCTAGGGGCGGAAGTTAGGAGCTCCTCTGTTTTTTTGATGTCTCTTTCTAGTCTATTTAGTGTTCCCCTGATGGAACGTAGGATCCCTCTGCTTTTGGCTATACATATCCCCCGAATGGTGACTTTGAAGCTTTCCCATACACATGCAAGTGTTGAGACACTGTTTTTATCGCGAGGGAAGAATTCAAGAACTTCCTGACTTATTTCTTCACAGAAGGCTCTATCTAGCAAGGTTGTGGGCTGGAGTCGCCAGGAACGATATGGGGATTCATTGTCCGCCGTGTATAGTCTCATGAGCACGGGGGAATGGACTAGGGAGGTTTGCGCCAAGTGCGTCACAGCCTGGATCCAAGTGTTTAGTCCCTTCAACAGCAACCATAGGTCTATTCAGGACCAGCTAGAGTGCATGCTAGAATAGAATGTGCCCTCCCTTCATGATGGATGGAGGGACCTCCAGGCGTCAAAGAGCTGGTGATCTGTCAAGATGCCCGTGAGGTGTTTGGTTGCCTGCGGTTGTGAGGATGAGGTGCCATGTGAGCGAACGGCAAGAGAGTCTAGTGCTAAGTTGAAATCAGCTCCCCATATAATAAAAGTGGAGCCTATTGCTAATATGTGACCCCATACCTTGTCAAAGTAGCTGGCATCATCAATGTTGGGGTGAAGCAACTAACCAGGGTTACTGTGTGTCCCGCTAATCTGCCCCACATCACAATGAATCTGCCCTGTGTATCTTGTAGTGTCCCTAGCGGGCAGTATCTTACGCTAGCTTTGATAAGGATTGCTGTGCCTCTAGCATATGTCGAGTAGGAGGAGAAGCAGCTGTGTGCTGCCCATTTCTTTTCAAAGGTGGGTGCTGCTTTAGGGTCCAAGTGTGTTTCCTGCAACATAGCCACCTGCACTTGGTGTCTGTCTAAGTATCCTAGGATCTGCCTGTGTTTGCGAGGGTCTCGGAGTCCTCGCATGTTCCATGTCAGGAAGGTGTAGCTGTGGGTCTTGTCTGCTCTTGGCTCCGCTATATCTGTCTTGTCCTCTCTGGGACCGGAGGGGTCAGTGTGTTCTGCCATGGTGAGTTTGTATGGATCGTTCTCTATGCTTTCGTAATTGTATGTGCTCAGTATTAATCTGTGCAGCGCCGCCATGTGTAACAAAAAGTAAGCCCGCCCCCACCCACACCTGCGGCCCAAACCCCTAGGTAAATAGTATCCCTCCCAAACCCCCCATTATTTGTTCTGCCTGTTGTGTTGTGCAAGGATGGATGTTGGCACCTCCAGGAGAATAGACTCATTAACGACAATTTAGTAACATGCAAGAGGTGTGTCTTATACAAAACTAAGACTGGTAAAAGCAGTATACTAACGTATGAGTCAATTAGTAACATAACTTCAACATAGTACATCATTCAGGGAATTCCCACTGGGGGAATGCACCAGAGAGGCCGTCAGCGCACCTCGCAGGAGCGAGGTGCCCGGGAAGTCATTATTGCTTGGCGATTTCATTAGTCCCGGCAGTACCACCCATGCAGGCTCCATCAGGGTCCGTGTATGGCCATTCCCGCCAGGGCCGGCGCATATTTTCAAACCGATTAGCAATGAAATAGGGAATGCATAGTCTTACCAGTGATGCAGGTGAGCAATTTCATACAATGACCTGGCCTTAGTCTTCTTCAGGAGCAGGTGACGTCCGTCGGGAGCCGGGATCACCATCCCCAAATTACGGGTGACCGTCTCTCAACAGTTTTTAGGAAATCTTAAGCTTGTTGCGGGGTGTTAAAGATGTGTGTCATCCCACGGTAGGGGATTCGCAGTCTGGGAGGGTAGAGCATCGAGTATTGTATGTTGGTTTGCTGGAGTTTCTGCTTGACCGGTAGGAACTTCCTGCTCGCTTCTTGTACTGCCATGCTGAAGTCTGGGTAGATCGAGAGTTTGTTCCCTTCGCAAACCAGTTCTTGCTTTTCCCTTGCTAGTCTCAGAACCGTGTTACGGTCCTTGTAATTGAGTAACTGCGCCAGTATGGGCCGGGGAGGCGCGCCCGGTGGCGGTCTAGCTGCAAGTGAGCGATGAGCTCTCTCCACCACTAGAACTCTGGAGAGTGCCTCTGCGCCAAAGATCCCAAGCAGCAGTCATTCTACATAGTCTTCCATGCGGCCAGTTGCTGTAGACTCCGGGATCCCCACTATACGCATGTTGTTCCTGCGTGAACGCGCCTCCAAGTCTTCATCCTTTGCAGCAATAATTTTTAACAGTTTATCAATCTCTTGGAGTCGTTCATGGTTCTCAGAGGAAGAGTCTTCGGGGGTGGATATGCGCTGTTTCGTTTCGGTAATACGGCCATCATGCTTCTCCAACCTTTGTGTGATGTAGTCCAAGCGCATATTCATGGTGTCCATTTTGGACTCGATGGAATTGAGGCTTTGGCACATCATGAGGAGGAGTTCTTTTAGATCTGTATCTTGTGGGGTAGTTGATGCTGTGCTTTCCTCTTCCCGGCATGAGTCTGTGTCTTCAGCGGTATTGGTAGTGTTTTTCCAGGCCGGGAATTGGAGTTTGGCCTGTTTGCCATCTGTTCGACCCATGATTCTCCCCTCTGCGTGGTATGGGCGGGCGCTGTATGCCTCTCAGGAAGATCAGGATGCAGCGTCTAGCTCCGCTTGTCCCTCAGGGTGTGCAGATCCCACTCAGGTCAACAGGCGCCAGTTTGTGCCCTCGGGCGGTTATATAGGCCTGTTTGTGCCTTCGTGCAGTTATTTAGGCGAGCCTTGGCTCTGCCACGTCCCAACTCTTCACCCTCCGCCCTGATTCTTGTGTCGCTGAAGAGGGCCCGGGCCCACGAAAAGCAGCGTGTCTTGCTTGGATTTTGCAGGTAATGTCCATTTCAGCCTGTCTTACTGAGCATTACAAGGCAGCAAGGCCGCTCTGCGTCCCAGGATCAAGGCCTCACCGTTCCACGTGCCACCTCCCGGCACTGTACAGGTCGCACAGGTCTATCAGCGCCCTTCTAGCAGCGCGTCTCAGCAGGGTTCTCCTCTCGATCCCTTCAGGCCCAGGTGAGTGTGTGAATGGGGGATCCGGGAGCCAGCCGCATCAGCAATCTCGCGACTCGCATCAGGGCGGCCCATCACCTCAGCCGAGGCCCAAGGTCGCTCAGGGGAAGCAGCGCGGGCTCAGCCCGGCTCAGCCTTAGCATCGGCACAGGCCTACCACAGCCGGTCCCGATCTCACTCAGCGGGTGACCCTCTCCCCGTAGGGTAGCTCTGCATTGGGCAGCTCCTGGATCCGGGCAGCGGCGGCGGCCGGGGTCTCTCCATGGCAATTCCAGATGGCAGGGCCAGGCGATGCAGACCCGGCTAGCTCAATCCGATCGCCGCCATCTTGAACAGCCGTAGGACGCAAAATAGGGATGCGCTGCGTTGTAGTGTAGCTCCTATTTCCCTAATAGGCTCTGCGCATTGGAATAATATATCCTATAGGTTTGACATAGGACTAAGGTCGGTATGTCCCTATCGAGTATATCAAACTTAATTACTTGTGCCAGCTAGCTCAGAGGCCACTAGAAACTTCTTGACAACAAGAAGGGATTAGTTTCTGGCAGCCGCAAAACATGACCACTGTGTTTCCCTTACAGAATCAGGACGTGTCCCAGAGTCGTAGAAACAATAGATAACTATTTCACTCAGCTCAGTTGTGCATGATTCAGTTATTCTCAAAGTCACACAGAAATAACAGACGGGCGTTTCAATAAAAGGTTTATTGAACAGTCTTGTTTCTGTTGTAAGTTAGATGTGCTGTTACGATCACAAGACAGTATGCGAGATAAATAATGTACAAGGTGAGCAGTAGAAATAAATAATACTGCGTTAGCATTATCTTTTCAGCATATATGCATTTACATAAAATGACACAGCCTAAAAATGCGAGTACTCATACGATGCGTTTCTATCCTAGTTCTACCCAGTGTGCCTAACCTTTCCTAGGTGTAGGGAAAAGTAGAAGTAGGTGCTGTATTCCTGACTAGAGTATACTAAGAGTAAGTTACGCCTAGTATGCCAAGAGTCTAGTATGCCAAGAGTCCCTCTAGGTTCTAGTCTGCTCCATACCTGAAGAATGAGAGAGGTAGGAATCTCTATCCGGACTCGAACTCCAACACCCCGCAAGGGAAGTTAGATCACTGGAAGCTGGACTCTCTGCGTGCAGGAATGGCAACGTCTTCTCAGTGCGTCCGGCCGGGAATCGGGCTCCTCTGAAGTCGAGGTCTCCTCTGATTTACAGGGGTTTGGGAAGGTATATTTATACCTGAAAATGTTAGCATTGACGTGAGTTGGGTAGCGAAAGACGTCATGAATGAATCCCTTAAGGAATAGAGGTTCATGCATAATGTATGAGTCCTTGAAGAAATCAATAGTCCTGGGCAAGGGAAACTCCCGCAGCCTGAGGGTCTGTTTTTTCATGGACTCGTTGAGGCGCTAGGGTGGACGGATGTCGGAATCCATGCCTGTATTTGGTATGCATGGTTTATGCCTAAATAAGGTCTGGGATTTTATGCCTATATAAGGGCGGGTTGGATTGTGCCTATATAAGGACATGATTCTAGAAAGCCCGTTTATGGACACCCAATAAAGTACACAACACCCACTCCTCTTTTGTGTATACAACAATACTAAAATGCTAAACATTTAAAATGCTAAACATTAAAATGGAGTACCGCATAGTAAAACATATCCTAAAAAGCTTTAAAAGATACATTAAAATGCAAATGTTTCTGTACATCATCAAGCAGTGCTTTTCTAATTTCCAGCATAAAGTATGAAATTAATGCATTCGGAACGAAAAACAAAAGCAATATTTACATATGACTAAAATGATCGATAAGTTTGTTCAAAATCAAAAGTCATTTCCTGTCATGAAGCTTAAATGAACTGATTTAGACACACAAGATGACTAAGTGTCCCTGGAAGTACTGCCAAGTCTGTATTATAAGGCTAGTTCTACTTTAAGCAGATTGGAGTGCCATTTTTGTTCGAAAAAATGGGACAAAAAGTTCAAATTTGGTAAAGTTCCAAGGGTTTGAAAAATGAAGGCCAAATTGTTGCTGTTGTACTGGAACAGAGTATGCCGAATCAGAGTCAGTTTACTGGTCTGGTGTAAACATGAGATCATCTACTTCAATAGACAAAACATCATCTATTGCCGCTGGTGTAAGTTGGAACACCTCGTGTAGAAGATTGATCGCACAAAGATGGGAAGCATCGCTCTCAGCATAGGCCGCAGCAGCAATGTTCTCGTCCGTTGTAACCTGTGTGCCTGGAGTTGTTTCTCGTACCTCAGCAGCAGCAGGAGGCGACTGTGAGATCTCAATGAATGCTGACATCAGGATTGGAAGCCTCTGGGGACAACACAGAGCATGGGCCGTTATCGGGTCCAGCAAAGCATCGACATCCTTTGGCGCAGCTGATGGATATGTTAGACAGGCGTCCAACACGCATTCTTCACCGCATAGCAGGCAGCGTAGAACAGGTAAGATGCAATCATGCCAGATTTGTCGGAATGACAGGAACCATGTGGTATTAAGGTCCCGTAGACGAGTCATGCCCAATAGCTGTACTATTCGCTCACGGCACTTTCTTTCAAGGAGAGCTTTCTCCATTTCGCTCGGAGTGATTTCGGCGAATCGGCTGGCCATAGCGCAATAGCAGACAGATGAATAAAATTCCGGCAACAAGTGCGAGAATTAATGGTATGCCACCAAACACTGAATGTGCAAAGTTCGGAATGATTCCAAGTATTGCCTGGAACGGTGCTAATAGACCGGTGCAAATGCTCTTAAATACATGTACAATTCCTGTTGTATCTGACATGTTAAAGATACGTGATATCATTTCTACGAAATGTATAGGGCAGTTTGTACGTATTAAAGTCTGTATCTCAGCCGAAGTCCTTGCAACTTGTAGATCATAGGTTTCTCTGGCCGAGGTCAAAGGCACTGTTTGCTGTAAAAGCATGGCTTTCATTCTGCTTAAAGTATCAAATCTTATAAAAGAGACGTTCAGCGAAGGCCATAAAGGCGACTCCCTGACTGTGTCTAGTGGGGAAACAATACTTGCATACAGCAAGTGACCCTGGAGTTGACCGTTACTAGATATGGGATGCCTGGCAACATTCCACAGCAGCTCTGATCATTCAACATGAGGTAACTCCCATTCGAAAGTTGTCCAAACGCTGGATTAATCACAGCAGCTGGTGAACCGTGCTGATGGCAAGACAAGTTTGCCACAGAACCATTACAAGCCCCGTGTAAAATAATGTCCTGGCAAATGAGTGAACCGGTCAGCGCATGTTTACAGTTGATACCGCTAAGATACACTTCACGATCCCCACTCCAACATCTATGTGTATATGGTAAATTCCAAGATATCTTAATGTATTCCTTACCCAACCTTTCATATTTGCCTGCTTGCATCTGTCTGAGGCAATACTGAAACTGAAAAGTTGTCACAGGTAATGTTATTTTGCCATGAATAACCCATACTGTAGCTGGTTTTTCTGCCACTGTAAACGGTAGTTTTTCCATTTTTTCAATGCTTAGCACTGTATACTTCGCTCCTCTTTGTGCCAATTCGATCTGTTTATCAGTGAGATTGTATTCTGCAAACAGAGACGACGTGTTGATGAAACGCCAAGGCACATAGCCCGCTCGCAAAGATTGCAGCGTCCATGTCAATAACACTATAGAACGTAATTGAGACTGACCTTGTTGTAACATAGCCAAATCATGTTCTAGAATGTCGATAGCAGAGGATACAATGCCATCCAATGAATAAATCCTGGAGGACAAAGTTGTTAACCCATTGTCGACTACAGAGAGTGTTTTCTCTAAATTAATACGATCAAGTTCACGTATTCGTTCTGCAGCCTCCATCTGTGACACTTTCCATGCTTCGTTATAAGCAGCATAGATGCCGGCATATATGAAACGTTTTTGACGCGGTTTTCTTGGTCCAAGCAAGAATTCCCTAAGATCTGCGTCCTCTTTAAGTAAGGTTAAGTGTTGCTTCACATCCTGTAGTGTAGATTTATGCAGCCAATCGAGGCATAATTTACCTACACTGTATGTTGTTACTACCCCCGGATGTTGTCTTTGGACATATCTTGGGTCTGGCCTATGAATAGTTAAACCCTGAGTTTTGTTCAAGAACCTTTCCTGACAGATGTTTGTGTCTGTGGGCCAGATCAACCATTTCTTCCAATTCGGATGAGTTCTGTTGAGTTGTAGTATATTGTCAACTGTCACCACTGCCTTTGTATTATTATCACTGGCAGGTGTTGGCACAGAAGGTGTTTTCATCTCTTTGATCTTGGCTAATCCAAGACAAGATGTCTGTTGGACGGTGTCATTCAAAAACATTATTTGTTCAGGGATAATACAGGCTCTAAATAAAGCTTCTATACCCTGTACTTGCCAATCTTTACTACCCCAGACAGTTTTTGTCTCAATTGTGTCTTTCCATAAGTCGAAACCCTGTATAGACAGTTGGGCAATAAATGCTTCAGAGTAAATCTGTTTTGTATTTGTTAACATAATTTTCAGTCCTGTTTTGTTTAAATTTTTATAGTAAAACATTTCTGGGTCAGATATATTATAACCTGAAAAATATGGAAATTTACTAGCAAAAGTTTTTGAACTACTTCGTGGTGGTGTAGGACAATGTTCCCATTGATTAAACATAAACACATTTCTTGGATATGCAGTTTTGTGCAAATAATGATGACCATAGTGGTTATAACAATATAATTCTTCGTAACCAGATGAACCCCCTAAAAATTCTTTTTAGAAAATGCAGCAGATTTTTCTAGATCAAACATTATATCTTGAACAGTTTCTAAGTCCCAATCATCTGAATAGGTACTGGACATAATTAAATCACTTAGTGAAATTTTAAATAAATGTGGAATGTTCAATTGTTCACTTGGACCGAAGATTTCATAATCTGTTTTGTCCCACACTATACCATCCTGTATAGGAACAGCTGTGATGTTCACTGATGACAAGTCTCTTGCTTCACGATGGGAAGATTTATGTGGTTGCAAAAGTACATTCACGTCTTTTCCTTCAGTGTTCACATGGATGTATCTGCCACTTATAAGCAAGCTTACTGTTGTTACCAAAGCTAGCCAGAGCAGGAAAACAAAAAGTCCAGATGTAATCCAGAGTTCAATCCATGGAGAAACCAGATAAGTCTTTTTCAGAAAGTGAATAAAGTCTTGTACTTGCTGCTTGAGTTTTGATGATGCTGGTGTCGTTTCAGGTTCGCTTGGATCTTCTGAGAACGTATCAAAGTCAATGAAATAGCCAGAAGCAGTTCTGTCAATTGTTGGAACTGCATCAGGATTCATTGAAATCACAGGAACCAGTTCTTCACGAGTCACGTTGGTGTAGACAGGTGTATTTGGACGAACTGTTATTTGGTTGTCAAGAGGGATGAGTTCCATAGCTTGGTTGCTTAGTCCTTCATTTGTTACAGCTGAATTCTCGATCGTGATCAGTCTTTCAGTCTGAACCTCTTGAATAGTAGCGAGAGGAGTGCGTCTGCTACTAGGTCGGAGTCCACGAGGCCTACTGCTTAGTATTGGCCACATACTGTGGTTTGATCAGGTCGATTGACACAAATCTTTTCTCCTTTCTTCCAGCAAGGGGCGGCAGAAGTACTGTCCTTGTTCCTTGAACAGCTAGAACAGGTACCGGTTGTCTGTAAGAAGGTCCAAATTCCTTCTTGTCCGCTATTTTTTCTCTGACTAGATCCCCAACTCTTGGAATCCAGAAAGGCCTTGCTGGGACCGCCGATTTTTCCCCAGTGGTGGTTGGCTGTAGGGATATGTTGCTTTGTTTCATTCTTAATTTGTTAAGATCCTGTAAAACAGCCAAACGATCTTTGATATCAAATGTTTTCATGTCCACCACTGTGCCTACGTGCTCTAAGTCTGGAACCCACATTCTTGTCCCAAATAGGACCTCATATGGAGTGACCCCCCCTAGAGAACTTCTTGGCAAATTGTTAAGTGAGCGCTGAACGCTAATGAGGTGTTTGACCCACCCATCACCCGAACCTAATACCCTAGCAATTATAGACTGCTTTATGTCCCGGTTTTTCCTTTCCACAACCAAATTTCCCTCAGGATGGAATGGAGAGGAGTACCGCAATGCAACGCCCAGACTGGCCATGGCTTCTTTGTAAGCCCGAGAGCTAAACGCAGGGCCCTGGTCAGAATGTAGCGTGCCTATTGCGTATGTGCCGATAAAGACTCGCAAATCTTTTATAACAGTTCGAGCGTCAGCCGAGCGCTGAGGCCATAACCATAGGAACCTAGATTCAGTATTTGCGGGAATGCCTTTGTCCAGTAGGACGCTGGCCATTAGATAGCCTAATGCTGTCCAACAGTGGTGTCTGCGCTGGGCTGCTGCATTCACAGCACGGTGTCTGGTGGCTCTCTCGCTGTAATTTACAGTCTAAGCAGTTGTTGATGAATATGTGAATGTGTGTATTCATTCCAGGCCACCAGTACATCTCTTTTAATGTCAAAATTGTTTTTGAGATCCCTTGATGTGACAGACCCTCCCCCAAATGTGTTTCATAAATCAAGGCTGCTCTTCGTTCCATGTTTGGAATTACCCTATCCCCCACTCCAGGGATTCGAGCAAAAGGAACGTTATTCGCATCAATTACATAAGAGTACTTGAGTGGAAACTTTTTGGTAACGCTGCACTGCTGCCTTTGCTTGATGCATTGACAGCCAACATTATCTCACCGTCTATTTTTGTTTTTGAACGAGTGATCGCAGCTACGGAAGCCGTCTGAACAGCCCCCTTCGCGGCTTCGTCAGCCAATGAATTCCCTGCAACGTGAACGCCATCACGCTGATGACTCAGTGTGTGAATCACGTGAGCCTTTGGTAGTTCGTTTTTCAACTGAACTACTTGTTCCCAAAGCAGTTTGTGCTTAATTGTGCCACCTTTCGCATCTTTAAAACCATTTTCAAGCCAGGTTCGTATATAATCATTATACGACTGAACACAGTAAAAGGAATCGCACACTATCAGTGTGAGGAATTCTCGATCCGTACTCTCAAGTGCCAGTTTGAATGCCTGTAGTTCAGCTCGCTGAGCTGTACAATCACCTAGTGATTGAGTTTTTGTGACCATAGGTCTGAAGATGCCATTTCGCATGCGACCTTTAACGATAGCACACGCTGCACTGTAAGCTTGCTTACTCCCTGTTGCGGGCTGTGCGGATCCGTCAGTGTAAATTATGAATTCATACTGATCTAGAGGCAGAATCTCAGTGGGCAGAGGACATTCTTGTTCATATTGGAGAAATGCCTGTGTCTTTAAATCTGGATCAAAAACATATTCAACATCAGTTGCAGCAAGAGAATTAACCCACTGTATCCATCTCGGATGTAAAGCTTTAGCATTTGGAATGCTCGCTTTTGTGACCGCTTCTAAAGCCGGTACTGGGGTAACGACAATTATGCGTTTCCCTTGGGCTAAGGCTCTTTCTTTTGCTACAGCTGTTTGAACTGCTGTCAGAATTTTTTCAGTTGAACTGAAGCGCATTTCCGCTTGTGTATACAAATGTGATTTGTATGCAATTGGTACTTTCTCACCCTCATTAAAGGTTAAGTAAGTGAATCCACATTGACCCGAAATTATTCGAATCACCAAATTTCTTTGACTTACGCGTGTTTGTAAGTGATTTGTTGCTAACATGTTAGCCTGGAGTGAACGCAAAATTATTTGAAAAATCAGGTTTGATTAATGCGTAGAGAGGTTTAACCCTTTCTGCGTAGTTTAGAATGTATGTTCTTCCAAAATTTAGGAATCCCAGTATGGATTGTAAGTTTTTAGCGTTTTGGAGGTTGAGCAGCGCACATTTCTCTAGAAAGTTAGTTGCCAAGCTCTTGCCTTCACTTGAAAGCTCATATCCCAAAAATAGGACATTGAGATGGGCAATTCGAGACTTTTTAAAGTTGAACTTGTAGCCCTCAGAGGCGAATCCCAGTATAATGGTGCTCACCCTGTTCAAGTGTCTTTCCAAGTCATCGTCTGTCAGATAGATGTCATCGACATAGGACAATGCCTTGTTGTCATAAATTTGTAGTAACTCCGTTACTCTCGCTGAGAATAAACCTGGGCTGTTCTTGAACCCTTGTGGGAGTCGACAAAAGTGACGCTGGGTCCCCATTATGGAGAATGCCGTTAAGTACCTGCTTTCAGGTGCTATATTTTGACAAAAGAAACCGTTTGAGATGTCTAATGTTGTTTTGTATTTTTTACGCACAATGTTATTCATTAATGCTGTGCTGTGTGCATTTTGCACTGCAAAAGTTTTAGAACAAGTGTTTAAATGTCTGTAGTCCAAAACTAGACGATATGTATTGTCTGGTTTGGAGACAGGAAACAAAGGATTGTTCATGGAGGAGGTGCATGTTTCAATCACCCCTTGGTATTCAAGTTGATCTAAGATCTCCCTGACCTGTTTTTTAGCTTCTTGCTTAATAAGATACTGCCTCTGTGCAGTTGGTTCATGTTTCAGATTTATTTTATGGTGAGGTGAGTCCTCATCCCATCCTACATGATTTTTATATAATGCTGGAGCCTGGGCCACTGCCCATTTTCTGGCATATGTATATTTTAAGTGAATTGGTATGTGATTGGAGAAGGCAGGCATAATCATGTCCTCGCCGTGTGGGCACTCCCTGACAAATTGTGGTGGCCAGTCTTTTTCTGCTAGAAGTATGTCATAACCCTTTGATAGTTTTTCCCAAAAAAGTGTTTTAACCTGTCTAGGTTTGTCTCCCTCCATCCGGAGTGTTATTTCATATAACCTTTGTGGAGTACTAACCCTGGTGTCTACAGTCTCTACTGTAATGTACTCATTCAAGTCCACTATCTCCAGAAGTTCCATCAGGTTCTGGCGAGCTATTGCGACTTCTGCTGCACTGTCCAGCATTGTCTGAGCCCATTCTCCGTTCTTGAGTTGAGTTCTCAGAATTCTCGGCATGTCTTACTATTAGATCTGCTACTTTCTTTTTGGAGAATTGAGGTTTAGTTTAAATTTTTGTTGCGTGCTTGTCGTCTTTCGATTTCACGCGTTCTTCTCTATGTTCTGTTCGTCCTCTTCTTTCCGAAGTCTGTGATGAGACCTGAAAGGGACGAGAGGAACGTGTATCATTATCTTGATACCTATCAGGTTTTCTCAAATTATCCCTATTCCTGAGGTTGTACCTCCTTTCAGAGGGCTCCTTTTGAGGAGACCTACCTCGGGATTGAGATCTTTTCTCATTTGAATTTTGTTTATTAGACTCCCACTTCTTTTAGAAGATGTAGGAGTTTGTTTAATTGAGTCCTTCTCAGGACTTTCAGATAGTTTTGGTTTAGCTGGTCTCCCACCCAAACTATCTCTGCCTAATTCTGCATAAGATTGTTCTATAATTCTGGGTAGCTCTGTTTGATGTTCTGTAACATCAAATTCCCTTAGTTTTTGTCGGATCGCCACTGCTGCTGCCTCCCCTTTAATATTTGATAATATTATTGTTGAGACCTGGTCGAAATTTTTCAGTAATTTCATACCTAAATTTAAAGCAGGCTCTGCCCCGTATTCGTTTTGAATTTGTTTTAGGACATCAGGTATTACCGCAATTGACGGAATGCCGTGTGTTTTAGTGTAGATGGCAGCAAAGACTGAGCCCCAAGTGGTGCAGTCTTCCAGTTGTGGTGTGATCCCCATTGGTAAACTAATGGTTAGGATTCTGTGTTTCTCATGCGGGCTAGTATTTGGAAATACTGCTTCGATTTGAGTAATTTTTTGAGCTATCCAAAATGGAATTTGCTCCCGCTTAGTGGGCATTTTATCCATGACTGCGTATAGAGTCTGTGGTGTAATTTTTAATGTACTCCCCTGTGGAGGAGTATGATTTGGAACTGTTAATGGTGGTTGGACTGTGAAAGTCCGCATGACGTATTGAACCAATTGTCTGTAGATTTTTATTAACTCTGTGAGTTGATTAAGTATTTCCTCGTCTGACATTATTTCGATGTCTGGATGAGGTGTGTAGCCGGCTAAAATCGGCCAAGTTGCTCCTGGTCTACCTAGTGGACCGAGCCTGGTTATATTTTTGTTATGTTTTAGGGCGCCTTTAAACCAGAGCTGATGCTCTTGGTATGTTAATGGAATCTCAATATCCTCGAAAGGAATGTATTCCTCTGGTGGTTCATCTTCTTTGTAGAAGTGAAAACAAGTGTGTTACTGGATTGGATTCAGGAAGAATTACCCATGAATAGAATACCTCTGTCTGAAAGGATTCATGTGCCTCAATCACGAAAACCGCTCTACCTCCTCTCGGTGGTAGGCCATGTTTTATAAGTTTAAGAGTAATGGCTCTTCTTAAGTTTGGAGCGATGTCAATGACACCCTCCTCGGTTTCATTTAAACCTGTGTTATTAAAAAGTGCTGCTTGGGCTGCATCAGCCGCAGCTCCACCGTTTCCGGCGGGATTGTCCCCGTTTAAGGACATTTTGTTTTTTGAAAAATGTAGAACAAATTTCAAGGAAACAAAGATAAGGTGCACAATATTGTGGAACACTGTATCCTTCAACGTTAAGCAAACCAAACAGCTAATATATAGGGGTCTTCCCTATGTAGCCATGGCGGATACTATCCCTGCCCACTCCAGACGTCTTTTGGAGTATATGGGTAGGGGTCTCTGAGAGAGAAAAGAATATATGCACAGCTGAGTTACTCAGTCTCTAACGTTGAATTAATGCCTTACTAAACGTTGGGCGACACGTAGTGTAGCTCCTATTTCCCTAATAGGCTCTGCGCATTGGAATAATATATCCTATAGGTTTGACATAGGACTAAGGTCGGTATGTCCCTATCGAGTATATTAAACTTAATTACTTGTGCCAGCTAGCTCAGAGGCCACTAGAAACTTCTTGACAACAAGAAGGGATTAGTTTCTGGCAGCCGCAAAACATGACCACTGTGTTTCCCTTACAGAATCAGGACGTGTCCCAGAGTCGTAGAAACAATAGATAACTATTTCACTCAGCTCAGTTGTGCATGATTCAGTTATTCTCAAAGTCACACAGAAATAACAGACGGGCGTTTCAATAAAAGGTTTATTGAACAGTCTTGTTTCTGTTGTAAGTTAGATGTGCTGTTACGATCACAAGACAGTATGCGAGATAAATAATGTACAAGGTGAGCAGTAGAAATAAATAATACTGCGTTAGCATTATCTTTTCAGCATATATGCATTTACATAAAATGACACAGCCTAAAAATGCGAGTACTCATACGATGCGTTTCTATCCTAGTTCTACCCAGTGTGCCTAACCTTTCCTAGGTGTAGGGAAAAGTAGAAGTAGGTGCTGTATTCCTGACTAGAGTATACTAAGAGTAAGTTACGCCTAGTATGCCAAGAGTCTAGTATGCCAAGAGTCCCTCTAGGTTCTAGTCTGCTCCATACCTGAAGAATGAGAGAGGTAGGAATCTCTATCCGGACTCGAACTCCAACACCCCGCAAGGGAAGTTAGATCACTGGAAGCTGGACTCTCTGCGTGCAGGAATGGCAACGTCTTCTCAGTGCGTCCGGCCGGGAATCGGGCTCCTCTGAAGTCGAGGTCTCATCTGATTTACAGGGGTTTGGGAAGGTATATTTATACCTGAAAATGTTAGCATTGACGTGAGTTGGGTAGCGAAAGACGTCATGAATGAATCCCTTAAGGAATAGAGGTTCATGCATAATGTATGAGTCCTTGAAGAAATCAATAGTCCTGGGCAAGGGAAACTCCCGCAGCCTGAGGGTCTGTTTTTTCATGGACTCGTTGAGACGCTAGGATGGACGGATGTCGGAATCCATGCCTGTATTTGGTATGCATGGTTTATGCCTAAATAAGGTCTGGGATTTTATGCCTATATAAGTGCAGGTTGGATTGTGCCTATATAAGGACATGATTCTAGAAAGCCCGTTTATGGACACCCAATAAAGTACACAACAGCGTGGGATTACTTAGACGGTGTCAGCGAGTCCGCACTCATCCCATCAGCTCCCCGGTGAGTCACGTTGGGCATAACATGTTTAAAGGCAGTTTTCGCCACTTTTGGAATGAGGATTCAAGCGGATTATGGTCCCGGGCTAACAGAGCCTCACGGGAGTGCAGCCATCTTGTTCGCCGGCTCTCTAGCGCCCCGAAGTCATGCCAATCCATGTAAAAAATGTGTGACATGTTGTGGCACATGGGAAGAAGAAAAAATGTGGTGTAAAAACAATTGCGTGCAGTATACCTCGTCATTGTTATAGATGGTACAGTGGTCATTACTGAGGGAAAAGCATACATTTTGACAAGGGTTCAAACCCCACCAGGAGAAATTTGTTTTTATAATATTTCCCTTAATTTTTCTATTTTACCGAAATGAAAGATGTCCCTTTGTAAATCCGCCCCCCACCCCCAGGAATGTCTGGTGAGATTTGTGGCCTTTTTAGTCTAGCCAGTGCACGTCAGACATTTTTGACATGCTGTGGCATGTGGAAGGGGGGCAAGGTTTGCTATGAAAGAAATCCCTTAATTTGTGGAATGAGACTTTGGGGATGGTTGTGAAAGATAAAGAAATGCATGGGGCAAGTGCCAGAGTGAAAGAAAGGAAGGGCTATTTGTGTTTAAAATATGAAAATCAAGAGTGGATTTGTGGCATGTAAAAGCAAAACAACATAGAAATAGAAGAAGGACCAGCACACTTTTTCTATGACAAAAAGGCTTTGGGCTCCTAGATCAGTACAGCAAAGCAGATGGTGCAGTGGTAGCTAACAGGGGCTATGAATGATTTTTGACAAGGGTTCAAGGCCCATAACTTATGTATTTGGAATTTTTTATTATGTTTTTGTTAATTCAACCCAGATGGAAGATATATCTTTAAAAAAATCCACTAGCACTTCTGCGGGGTTTATAACACAATTATAGCTCAAACAACATATCCACAAAATGTGGCACGCTGTGGCATATGTCATGGCATATGCCACATGCCAGACTTGGGCTCCAACCCCTTCTCCCGAGGAGGGCTTCACATTCCGTGATTTGTGAGGTGCTGCAGTGCTTCAGGGGGCGTTCCCGTGACAGAGAGCAGTCAGCAGTCCCCCACCTTCTCTCAGAGCCAGCTATCCGCTGAACAAGCAAAGCTAAGCCTCCTTCAGGCTCCGGCGTCAAAAGGTCACTGCAAGATTTGCAGTCACCCAAGCTTGAATGCCTCGCGCCGTAAGTGCTATGGAGCTATACGAAATGTTAAGCCTGGTTTTCCCAACAGCAGAGGTATTTATTTATGTTTGACGAAACATTCTACTTTATTACGATTTTTTTCCAACGTTGAGACTTTGCCACTGTCTCTTGACTAACTCATTTACACTAGCGCTGTTGCACATTTGCAAATATAAGTAGCTATATAAGCATATTGCCACAGAGGATACACATGTTGATCGTGATTCAATGCTGAAATTTTAACAAAAGGGGCAGAAAATTATTATTAATGTATGGAAAATAACGCCCTGATTCATGGAGAGTTTTATGTTCTTGGTATTCTATCTACACAAGTTTGCGTCACTTTGTGGCTTTCCGTTTAGAATGACGGACTTGCCTTACTTCTGTTCAGCCTGACCAATGTTTCACCGTTTCTGTGTCATGGTCAGACATTACACATGTGCACCATCAAAGTTATCATTTTTACTTAAATACTCCTTCTGTAGGATAACTAATGAGTCCCAGTGATGGGCAACAAAAAATGTTTCTAGTGTACTGATTCTTTGGACTTCATTTAAAATTTAATTTTGCAAATGGCGAACATGTGTTTACACGACATCAATGGCCGGGTAAATCTGACCCTTCCCATCCTCTCCCTTTTAGCTCTGTTGTGTGGAACTGAACTTTCAAGAACTTTGAATATGATAAATCTATTGTACAAGTAGAATTTTGCGTCAAAGAGATGGGAGGATGGCGCCTATTGGTTAAAGTTACTAACACTAGAGCCCAGAGACATAGGTTAAAATCCTGCCCTTGGTGTTTGACTTGACATTGTGTGATTTTAGGCAAATCGCTAGACCCTTCACACCCTCTCCCTTTGAGCTTTGTTCTGTAGAACTAAACTTTCAAGAACTTTTATGGTAATAAATCTACTGTACAGTGGAATTTTGTGTCACAGTGGTAGGAGGATGTGGTCTATTGATTAGAGTAACTTACATTAGAGCCCAGAGACCCAGGTTAAAATTATGCTCTTGGTGTTTGACCTAACATTGTGTGATTCTAGGCAAATCGCCTAATCTCCCTATGCCTAAAAAGGTGCTATGTAATATATATACATATATGCTGAAAACGGACCAGACAACTCTTTTCAGATGCTGGTATGCATTTGCCAAGCGATGCTTACATTGGCACCTGCACAACTTGCAAAGTCTGACACAGACAAGCTCTTGAAATAAAAGGATACTGCGATCGGGTGAGATACACTAGGCTTGGCCCAAAAAAAACAATATTCGTGGATTTTTTCCAGAAAATAGTTTCTAGTTTAATTATTTATTTACATGATTTTTCTAAAGCGCGGGCCAGGGCTCCAGAGAGTCACAGATCTGTACACAAAGGCAGTTACAAATTGTGACACAAAAACTCTATAAAGAAAAGCAAGAACAATAAAAAAAATTACCAGTAAAAACAGATTATAAAGAACGGCACATTACATAGTGGCATGCTATTCTGGTATACATGAAGTGCAAAAAGAGGGATTCATTCATAAAAGAGTCGTCCGAAATGTAGCGTAAAATCCGGTACAATGCTCTTCCTTTAAGGCTATTTAGGCCTCAAACGAAAAATCTACAGAGGTTTACATGAAGCCATACCTTTAATAATAAGCCTTGCCTTACTGCGGCTATTTACCCACACATGAAATGTAGCATGTGTCAAACATCTTCCTACTGCAGTCTGGCCTGCAAGATCACTCGGGACCCAGAGTGCATTAAGATAATGTGTTTTCCTGCATTGAAAAAGACAACAGGGATGCTGTAAGCCCTTTGTTTATGGTTCATGTGAGAAGCTTATTTACATGTTGCCTACAATGCCTGCAGCTAAACTCCAATGACAGGAATGTACAGTAGCCTCGCCCTGAGTTCACAGTGCAGGTCAGTTGTGCTGTATTTAGTGCTTTGTAACACAACCCTTAACAGTTTGTAATGCACTATTCATTTGTGAAGGCCAACATCTTTAAAATGAGTAAACTGCAAAAATTATGCTACAGGTGTTTCTTGTTGTTTCTTTACATGCCCGACACGAATATGTGGTAGTCTGTGAAGCAAACTAAATGTCGCGCACGACGGGTGTGGGACAATATATCTGCTGATGTCAGTGTCCACAGAGTTCTGCCAACTTCCTTCAATCAAAGCATATATGAATGGATTTCAAGCCCTGTATTTTGTATGAGGAAAGAAAGAAAAACAATCACTTATGGGCATTAACAGGTCCTTTCTTTGGTTTTCGTCCTGTCAAAGGGTGTCTGGTGTGTGATGTATCCCTGCCGGCCTTTCCTAAACAGATTTATACCTCCTCAGTACTTGGTCTCTGGTTTCACACATCAGTTTCATGCGTGTTCTACTGTTTGGAAGAAGCCTCTGTAGCCGGACCTCTTGTCATTAGCACATGTAAACAAGCATTTGCAATGCAATAGGTCTCGCATTTACGCGAGTTTGAGCTATTGACATTGCAAATAATGCCTTTTATTTTTGTTTTCATTTTAAAAACATAAATAAAAGGCATTGTCATTTACAATGCCAATAGCTTAAACTCGCGTAAATGCGAGACCTATTGCATTGCAAATGCTTGTTTTGAAAGGCAGCTAGCACCAAATTTATGAACACAATGTGGTTATATAGGTGTGGTACTTTGAAAACATTTTCTTAGACATCAACATTAGGGACATATGAATTGCACATTGGAATGCTATTACTTGTGTGAGAGATTTGAAAAATACACGAGCCCCGAGTAAATGTGAACAGCCAAGTGAAAAGGTAACATGTAATGGGGGAGGTTACTTTTGGTTACGGCGACAATGGTGTTGATTTACATCGTGATCAGCCAGCAGAGGCAGGATGTGTAGGATCAGGTCCATGACGGTACAGGAAGTGGGAAGGTGAGTAAAGGTGTGTTTGTGCCTTATATGAGTTCCATTCTGCTAACTCAGGTGTGGAACGCACATCGTGATTGGCCCGGCAGGGAAACTGGCAGCCCTCCCTCTGACAGCCACTTTTGCCTATCCCGCCATCAACGCAGTCAAGATTTCCTGGCAGTGATGGCAGGACTGCGGGAATCTTTTGTCTATGGACCCGCTAACATCTAAATAGTGCATGTGAAACGTCAAGTTGGCGGGTGGGAAGACCGCAGAAAAAGGCACAGCGGTCTCGATCTGCCAAGATCTAAATCAGACCTTAAATCTCACCTGCTCACTGAATGTGTGTACAATCTCCGGTGTTTCCTGGACAGGAGCTAGAAAAGTAAATCTGATCCACGCACTACACGTATGCACGTTCTCTAATATTTGTTAGAGTAGAGTTAGAAAATTAAACCTGATCCCCCTAAGTATATGCAATTGCCCAAGTGTTTTTGGATTGGAGTTAGAATATTACATTTCACCGCCCCAAAAGCTTCAAGTGGAGCGATACTTAAAGACTATGACCACAGAATCTGTAGCCATTGTATAGCCCAATTACCCTCAGTGCATAACTTAAAAAGGACAATATCAAGAAAAAGAATAATTGAAAGAATAGCAAATGCAGCACCAAAACATTTGCAGGGATAGACATTTCAGGGTTTCACTCTATGTGACAACCTCAACAATGAGAAACAAATGATATTATTGCAATTGCAAAAAATATACAACATTAACACAATGCCTAATATAGCTACTCGGCAACTGCATAACTGCGGCTCTAGAAATAACTGTAAATAAAGAAGTATTGAAAAGGGTAGGAAAAAACTGGAATTTGTGACAACATTTTCAACGGTAACTTTTTGTCACAATGGCCGATCGACAAAAACAATACACCATTATGTCTGGTAGACCCTTCTGGTTGAGGGATATACAGGGTTTGTAAGTTTTCCAAGAACCCAAGGTACCCAGAGCCAACAACTTAGATGCACTGTACAATGGTTTTTCATTGAATACCAAGTATAGACCAATTCTTATAGGGAAATAGGCAGAGTGAAAAATGGTTATCAAGAAAAACGAATGTATTTCTGAAATGGGCACAAGATATAGAGTTCAGGAACAGTGGTTATTTCTATATCTCTGAAGTTGTGGGTACCCGAACCAGCGTTTGATTAGGCGATATTTTTCAAAATGTCATCTTTCTTATACACTGGCTTACATTTGAAAGGCACAAATGCAGCTAATTCCAATTGATAACATCAAATGTTATACTATTCTAAGCTCCCACAAGTCTCCCAATAAAAATGGTACCTCACTTGTGTGGGTAGGCCTAGTGCCCGCGACAGGAAACGGCCCAAAGCGCAGCATGGACGGAGCACATTTTCCCACCAAAAACTGACCCTTTTTTCCAATGTGGGTAGCTCTACATTTTGGACACTAGCTCAGCCGGCACCTAGGGAAACTCAGCTAACCTGTACATTTTTTAAAACTAGACATCTAGGGGTATTCAGGGTGAGCTGACTTGCATGGCTCTCACCATATTTTGTTTACCCAGAATCCCTGGCAAACCTTAAACTTTGACTAAAAAACACATTTTCATCACATTTCTATGATGGAAAGTTCTGGAATGGGCGATGAGCTACAAACTTCCTTCCACCCGGCATTCCCCGAAGTCTCCCAATAAAAATGGTACCTAACTTGTATGAATAGAGCTAGTGGCCGTGACAAGACACAGCCCAAAACGCAACTTGGATGCAGCGCATTTTTCTATAGCAAACTGACCCTTTTTTTCCAATGTGGGTAGCTCTACCTTTTGGACCCTAGCTTAGCCAGCACCTAGGGAAACCTAGCCAACCTGTTCATTTATGAAAAACAGACACGTAGGGGTATCCAGTGTGGGCTGCTTGCATGCCTCTCACCACGTTTTTACCCAGAATCTATTGTAAACCTCAAACTGTCATTCAAAAAACAAATTCTTTTCACATTTCTGTGATGGAAAGTACTGGAATCTGCAAGGAGCCACAAACTTACTTCCACCTGGCATTCCCCAAGTACTTGTCTGGTTAGATCTAGTGGCCGCGACAGGAAATGGCTCAAAATGCAACATGGACTCAGCGCATTTTACCACCGAAAACTGACACTTTTTTCCAATGTGAGTAGCTTTACATTTTGGATCCTAGCTCAGCAGGCACCTAGGGAAAACTCGCCAACCTGTACATTTTGAAAAATAGACACCTAAGGGTATCCAGGGTGGGCTGGCTTGCACAGCTCTCACCACGTTTGGTTGCCCAGAATTCCTTGCAATCCTCAAACTTTCACAAAAAAAACACATTTATCTCACATTTCTGTGACGGAAAGTTCTGGAATCTGTGGGGGCCGCAAACTTCCTTCCACCCGGCATTCCCCCAAGTCTTCCGATAAAAATGGGTCTTCACTTGTGTGGGTAGACCTAGTGGCCGCACAGGAAACGGCCCAAAACGCAACATAGAAGCAGAAAATTTTTTCCACCGAAAACTGACCCTTCTTTTCCAATGTGGGCAGTTCTACATTTTGGACTCTTGCTCAGCTGGCACCTAGGTAAACATAGCCAAACTGTACATTGTTTAAATCTAGATACCTAGGGGTATCCAGGGTAGGCTAACATGCGTAGCTCTCACCATGTTTTGTTTTCCCAGAATCTCTTGCAAACCTCAAACGTTTACTAAAAAGCACATTTCCCTCGCATTTCTGTGATGGAAAGTTCCAGAATCTGTAGGGAGCCACAGACTTCCTTCTACCCAGCCTTTCCCCAAGTCTCTCGATAAAAAGGGTACCTCACTTGTGTGGGTAGACCTAGTAACCGTGACAGAAAACGTCCCAAAGCACAACATGGACGCAGCAGATTTGCCCACCGAAAATTGACCCTTTTTTCCAGTGTGGTTAGACCTACATTTTGGACCCTAGCTCAGCCAGCACCTAGGAAAACCTAGCCAACCTGTATATTTTATTAAAACTAGACACATAGGGGTATCCAGGGTGGGCTGATTTGCATGGTTCACATCACATTGTTTTACCCAGATTCCCTTGTAAACCTCAAACTTTCATTAAAAAACACTTTTTCCTCACATTTCTTTGATGGAAAGTTCTGAAATCTGTAGGGAGCCCAAAATGCCTTCCACCTGGCATTCCCCCAAGTCTTCCTATAAAAATGGTACTTCACTTGTGTGGGTAGACCTAGTGGCTGTGACAGAAAACGGCCCAAAACACAACATGGAGGCAGCGCATTTTCCCTCCGAAAACTGACCCTTTTTTTCCAATGTGGGTAGCTGTACATTTTGGACCCTAGCTCAGCTGGCACCTAGGGAAATCTAGCCAACCTGTAATTTTTTTTAAACTAGACACCTAGGGGTATCCAGGGTGTGCTGACTTGCGTGGCTGTCATACTTTTATTTTACCCAGAATCCCTTGCAAACCTCAAACTTTCACAAAAAAACACATTTTCCTCACATTTCTGTAACGGAAAGTTCTGGAATCTGCGGGGAACCACATACTTCCTTCTCCCCCAGCATTTCCCAAAGTCTCCCAATAGAAATGGTACCTCATTTGTGTGGGTGGTCCAAGTGCCCGCGACAGGGAAGGGCCCAAAACGTATTGTGGAGACAGCAAAATGATCTATCACAAAACAGCCTCGTTTTCCAAGGGAGTCACCTGTGTTTTTGGTCCAGAGACCTGGGGGAATACTGGGTGGTAGGAAATGTGTGCCGGCCCGGTGATCCCACAACTTTCCCACAAATAAATGTGATGAAAATTTGATTTTTTTAGCTAAATTTCAAGTTTGCAGGGGATTCTGTGTAAGAAAACGTTGGGGGATCCACACAAGCCACACCTCTCTGGACTCCCTCGGGTGTCTAATATTCAGAAATGAGAAATGTCTGGGTTTGGTAGATTTCCCTAGATGGCCACCGAGCCCGTGACCAAAAGCGCAGGTGACCCCCTTGCAAAACCGGGACGTTTTGTGATAGATAATTTTGGTGCCTCCACAACACGTTTTAGATCCTTCCCTGTCACGGACATTTGGCCCACCCACACAAGTGAGGCACAGTTTTTCTCGGGAGACTTTGGGAAACACTGGGTGGTAGGAACTTTGTGGTTGTGTCAGGGTCTGCTAGACGGAATGAATGTCACTGACCTTCGAGACGCCGACCAGCGGGGACGATGGGTAGATGAAAGGTTCCCTTATTCCCTTTAATGTAACCCCTCACAGCGTACCAAAAGACACCGCTCTGAGAGAAAACACCCCGGGGAAAGGGGTAATGGAGAAAACAATAAAGTAGTGCTGCTAGGCCTGTTGTCTTCTTCCACTGTTCTAGTCACGAGGGTGGAGTGTTCGGGACAGGAGCCACTTCTACCACCGTGGAGTACTACAGTGAGACACAAGAAAGAAAGTGATGCAGAGAGGTAAAAGACACCAAGCACAATGACTGCAGTGGGTGGAGATACCCCCAGGACTTAGACAGACACATACAGCACAGGAGTGCTCCGAACAGAAGCAGCGCCTCAGCATTCCATTGCGAGCATGTAATCCAAGGTGCGAGCCTCTACATCCAGTGTCAATAAACAAAGAATCCAAATGTTTGTGCAAGCCAAGTCTCGGTCCCTTTGCTCTAAAAACGAAACCTAAATACCTACACAGAATTGAGAGAATCACATCCAGGTATGTAACAAATACCGAATAAGGCTGTCCCTGCAAAAACTCCCACAACGTAGAGGTAATGTCACCACACAGAGCACTCTCACCGCTCCGGACGCTGTAGCGCAAGTCCTGCGCTGAGAAGCGTTAAAGACACAAAGTACACCTGAGCGCTGTTAGGAAAGCACAGCTCTCAGAACGGGCATCCAGTGCTGTTAAGGAACACAGCGCACACAAACCAAATCCTTGTTCGCTGTATGACAGCACAGCGCAACAATACGATCTCTGGCAACACCAAAGCGGGTGGAGAGATCCTTCTCTCCCCTCCCGTCTGCCCGCAACAATACCTTATCGTCGCGCTGAAGGGTGAAGAGCACCCTTATCCAGAATACAGCCGGCTTGGCTGCAACACACTCCGTCAGGGATCTTCAATCGCCGCACTGTCAAGCCAGTGAACTCCAGGAACACAAACCGCAGCACACGCAGGAAACAGGGAACCGGAAGTAAATTAAATTATCAAGCCCCGACCTCAGGAGAGGGAGGGGCTTAAATAGCGTTCCGAAACACCAGGATCGTTCCAGGATTTCCCTTTTGCCCGGTATACCAAGGACTTCTGGGACTTGCAGTCTCTTGGTAGACTCCCGATAAACAGATCACCGGACACCACCCTCGCTTCAGTCATTGCATTATAGAGAAAGGGAGAAAAGGCCCTAGCAGTTGGTGTGATTAACCCCTTGATCCCTAGCTTCCGCTGTATCACCATGACAGGTTGCCTGCAGATTCCAGGACTTTTCCTCACAAAAATACAAGGAAAATGTGTTTGTCAGGCAAAGTTTAAGCTTTGCAGGGGATTCTGGGTAAAGAACCTGGTGTCAGCCATGTAAGTCATGCACCTCTGTACTTGAATGATTGTCTACTTTTCAAAAATGTGCATATTTACCTAGGTGACAGCTGAGCTAAGGCACAAAATCCGGAACTACCCATAATGACAAAAAAAACAAAGGACTTCTCACCAAGGGCCATCTTAACTCCACAGATATAAATATGGTACTCATATGATAAATGTAATCCACCACTTACACTGGCTGGTTTAGAACCTCCAGAAATGCTGGCTTCAAAGCACAAATACTTATCAAAGCATCTAAATATTGAAACCTAGCCTTCTGATGGTGAGCCATAAAGCCACTTTAAGGCACCACCCACTTTATGGTCCATTCACACGCTATTCACACACCACACTCAAGATTTTCATGCCACAGGCCCAGCCCAACAAATCAGTGCACTCACATCAACATACAGCCGCCATTCAAGGGCCCATCTCATTCAAGCGCCACAGGATGGAATCAGTTTGAATACATTTTACCACCTGTCAAGTAACCGCCTCCTTCATTCTGAACATTACCAAGTGCATGCCTAGTGAACCTTTACTAATGGCTCCCATGACAGCCACATGAGGCTCAGGAAGACAAGTCTTTCAAGCACTTTAGCGCACTCACTGTGCTAAATCCATTTCCTTCCAGTTTGTGGATGCAAGTTGGGGGTGTCCGAGTATGCCCCAAGGCCTTTTCCTCAAACTGAGCGGGAATATCTACCTGTGAAACTAAGGCAAACATGCTAGGGAATTTTCCAAAGTTTCTTAAAGAGAACTTCATAAACTATGAAGAACTGTAGCTATTGAAATGCATGGTAGTCTGTGAGAACGTAGCATATGTCCTATCCACCATTATGTGCAGTGCTGTGACTGTAATGCACTTATCATACAGAAAACTGAACATCTACTAAGTTCTGATGGAGGATGAACATGGCAAGCAGGTCAAGCATTGACCCATATGTTCTATAGTATTTCAATGCGAGTGCGGCACCAATGGATTTGAATCCATAAGTGAAGATGAAGTCATGACGTGTATCTGTTGTACCTTTACTATCTGCCTTCTACCCCTGGGAAAGCACACTTACCATAAGCTTTTCTTACCCGTTCATGTCTCTGTCCTCATCAGAGTCAGACTAATCTTGTATAATTGCCAAGTGAACTTATACTAAGACCTTCCATTCCTATCTGCTTGAAGCTCGAGAAAATGTGTCTTTCATGTGCCATCAACGCACTTACTGTGCTAAATCCAACTCCTTCCAGTTTGTGGATGCAAGTTGGGGGTGTCCGAGGATGCCCTGGGAGGCCTGTTCCTCGAACTAAGCGAGCAAATCTACGGTTGACAGAACACCTACCACGTTCTGAAGGCGGATAAAGGTGTCAAGCAGGCCATAAGGAAGTCCATGATTTCCTGAAATAGAGGAACCAAAATTCTGCGGCTGCTTGCCTAGTGAAGAAGTGGCCCATAGACAGTGGGTATCCATGCACAGCCATTGAAAGGTTTACCTAACGGCAGCTCCACCTCAGTCAATTTCCCAGTACTTTGCTTCAGTATGATACAACACAAAGCGCGTACAAAAACACAGGGCTAGCTGATATGGGCACTGGGGACAGTAAACATGACTCTCCTGCCTCTTTCTTTGCTTCGAGCTCACTTTACAGGTGTTTTAGGAATGCGATCAGCAAAGTGTCACTCCTGAAGCCTTGTCATGTCCTCCAGAACATATGAAGTGGAATCTGCTGCTTTTGTAGCAGTGAAACTTTCAATCACAGACAGCTGAAAGTCAAGAAAAGACATGAGTCTTCCTGTGGTTGTCTGACAATAAACAACATATACATTGTATGGTGCCATCTGGCTCAGGTGGGTAAATAATTTCTTGTACCTATTGCGAGTTTTATGGCTTGCGGCGGGCTGATGTCACAGATGGGTGGGGGGCAGTCGGGAGATGACGCAGAAGCAATTCCGCGTTTCCACCGCCCCTTCCTTTTAGAAAAGGAATCTTCCAGTGCAAGCACCGGAGGATCCTATTTAGCTCTCCCCGGTGTCAACCTATGGCTGTTTCACGCACTGGGGAGGTAGTGCGTGTGTCGACCATTGACTGACACACGCACCAAAGAGGGTAAAACAAGCCCACCCACATTTTATCATTTCTACTCCTTTAATGGACATTTACAAGATAACAAAATACCTCTCATATAATCACTCCTACCAAACAAACAAAACAAAATATACATTGTACTATTAAACATGATAAAAGAATAAAAGAGTTACTCTTCCAATAAAAATGTATTAGACTGAGTTTGCAATATTACATACAATAGCAAATGTATATGCAAACCAACAAATACACAGTTATTTCAATTGCAACAGAGCATATGACCTCACTTTAAATAATCTACCCTAACCACTGAATGTTCGACCAACAGCACATTCTAATTCCAAATGAAAAATATTTTTGCACTAGCATTTGTGCCACCAAAAAAAGTGACCAGATAGTGTGACCTAATTATCAACTCCACATTTTACAAAGAAAATGAAGAAAAATTAACCCCACTCCTAGATTACTTTGAGCATACCTGTGTTGGTTGTCTGCACTGCTCAAGACACAGATGCCAAGCCAGCTTCCACATAAAGTGGTGGAATGTCTATGAAAGTATCCAAAACAAACAATCCAGACCCAACAATGCACCAGAAGGCTGGCACAACTAATTTTAAGCAACAATAGGCAGACATCATCCAACACTATAGCAATTATTTTTATTCACCCAAAAAGAACATAGGGGGTCATTAGGATGGCAGGCGGACATGAGTCCGCCCGCCATCCTAGCGGTAACGGGACCGCCCGCCTGCCAAGTGGCGGTCCCGCCACCCTGATTATGATGCGACTACCACTGCGGCGGTCGCATCTGGCGATTTAACATTGCGGCGAGTGCTGCTGGCTGCAGCACCCGCCACAATGTGAAATGGCCATGTTGTGCATTTCCCTGCACAACGTGGCAGGCACCGCGCGTTGCCTGCCACCTTGTGCATGGAAATGGAGGGGGGTACCATGGGTACCCCCCCAGTGCACAGCTGACCCCCCCCGAGGGGGCCCGCAACAGGCCCCCAAAGCCAGTCTCCGCCTGCCTTTTTGCGGCGGACAATCCGCCGCAAAAAGACAGGCGGAGAGGGCCATTGTAATCACTACGGCGGTGCCTGCACGGCACCACCGCAATGATTGCCTGGTTCTGGGTTCCGCAAGGCGGGCGGAAAAGGACCGCCTTGCGGAACTGTGGCGGTCGGTGTTTCCGACCGCCGCGGAACAATAGTGATTCCCACCGCCATCCTAATATGGCGGTGGGTAAATCACCTTTTGATGGCGGGCGGATCGCCTATGCCGGCCCGGCGGTGGCGATCCGCCTGCCATCGTAATGAGCCCCATAGTTACCAGGAACTATGACACCAACAAGCACTATTCCAAACTGTAAAACCTAGTCCGCGCCAAACAAATACAATATATGCATGAAATACTATGCAAAAAATATAGTATATACATAAAACTACCACCCCTAGAGTACCTACACTCCATATTATATGCCCTATTATAAAAAACAAAATTTCCAAAAGTAAACAATAGAAAACAGTAAATGAACAAGTAAAATAAAAAAATGCGAAAATATCCTAATTAACAAATATAAAAATCCCACCTAAAAAACCTGAAAACATCAATATACAAACCTATATGAAAATGTACTTAAAAATAAATGGCAAATTTATCATTTCAAATACCATACAATTAAATACATCAAAAACATACCAATAAATACTTTTAGATAACAGCAACAAATAACACACATAAGACTTAGGGCCCGATTCTGATGCGGGTTGGAAAAGCTTCCCGACCGAGGGCCTGATTCTGATGCGGTTAGGAAGGCCTCCTAACGGCATTTGCTCCTTCCAAATCGGATCGGGAACGTGTCTTCCCGACCGAGGGCCCAATTCTGATGCGGTTAGGAACAAATGTTCCCATTGAAGTCAATGGGAGTTCAACCAAATCGTATCTGGAAGCATCCGGATGCATCCTACTCCGCCGGTCGGACTTTCCCGATCCGAGTGGGTCGGACACCATTTCCCAACCGATTCGGTCGGGAAGCTTTTCCAACCCGCATCAGAATCGGCCCCTTACTGTTAACACTCCAAACATAGCCACAGTGAGGAAAGTGTTGGACTTTGGAGGGTTTTAGATTTACTATTCAACTCCAAACTTAGCCACAGTGGAAAAAGTGATGGACTCTGGGTGGTTCATATTTACTGTTCCAATTCCAAATGTGGCTACAGTGAGGAAAATGTTACACCCTGAATGGTAATCAAAACAATTCACACTACAAACAAATTCAGACTACATCAAATAAATATTTTACCATAACCTCATAAAATATAATTATATTTTCTAACAAGTTAAAAAACACAATTATTTACAAAAACATAAAAATTATATAAAAGTAAATATTGCAACATTAAATGTAAATATTTTTTACATTTAACATGTTTTATTAGCACTAAAAAAATTAAATATATTAAAATATTTTTTACAAACTAAACAGTGTGTTTCATCCAGTCAATTAGAAGGCAGGCAACATTTCTGTGTGAAACTAGTGTGGGAAAATAGTGACTTAACAAGTTAAAATGGGTGCAGTATTTTAATTTCCCTGGTAATCCCATTTGCTCATGAGACCTTTGGTTCCAATTAGGTAGGATTATCCACAGAGTCAAAATCTTATTCACCCAAGATAGGTAGTGTTCATATAGGAAGTCTCTTTCTTGCAACCAACATAGTAATGATTGACCTTACTCCTGTTGGTCCTTAGATAAATGTTAATGCTCTGAATTCCTATAAATGGTAAATAAACTTGTTATAAACATTGATAAACAAAAATTATGTGTTCTAAGAAAAGCACGCCATCGTTTTCGTGGTAGTTAGATGGGGACACACTGAAACTGGTGAAAGATTAGCAAATCTAGGAATAATATATTTGAATAACTTACCTTGGAGCTACCACTGGCAAACAATGAGCGCAAAGCTCTTAGACCTTCATAATGAGTTGTCCAGAGCGGTTTCCCCAGGGGATACCGCTTCAGCAAACTATGAGCAGTCCAGTGTTTCTGGACCTGAAATTTTGAGTCTAGAAACACCTGACCCAGTTTTTACCTGGTGCAGATCTATGTGCAGTAAAATTAGAGTTGGAGAGGACAGGGGCTGCAGTCAGAGGCACAGCCCGCACCCTGCTGGTTCCCGTCAGCACCATGGGGGGAATCAGACAATGTTCACTCCAAAGAGGCCACTGCTTCCACAACTCCCAGGCGCCCTCTCTGCCCTCCTCCAAAAATCCCACTAGCTGTACTGGCCATTTGCATATATTTGCTCTGTGCCTAGAGCAAATGGTAAATATCAGTGTTAAACTACCCAGAATCAGGGTAAATCTGTGTTAAAGGACCCAGTAATTCTTGGTTCAGCATGTTATTCTTCATTCTGGGTGGTTAACACATAATCCCCATTAACTCATGGACATATGCTGGCTGGAATTATTAATTTCTATCCGATATCTCTCCACACACACCTACATACACCACTCACAGATGCAAATGCACAGACAGCAACACAACACACATTTCACTTTACAGACAATCCCTACCACTCAACACACATGATCCCTACGTATCAAGGTCTACATATACATTTCACACCCACACAATTTCTCCTGTGCTTACATGACCACTCACATACTACCCATACATGCCTTGCCGCATCAACATACACATTTTTACTGTTTTATTGACACACACATACACCCACAGCAAATAAGTTACCTTCAGAATTAGACATCCCTGACAGATGATTTTTGGGATTGTATTGGTTACTAGCAGCAAGTAATAGAACAACACAAGCTCAAGTTCAACACACCCAAACAAAAAATCAACAAGCCACTCAGACATGAGCAGGATGAATACAGAAGTCAACGCTGATCACTTCAAGACAAGTAAATACCACCAGATCGAGTCTCCCAGCATGCAGCTCTGCAGTGCACAAACAATATCCATCTCACAGTCAGGTCCCCCAAAACTGACCAAATGGTGATTCCAGAGGGTGTATACTCCTTCTCCCCAAAACATTACCACAGGCAATCAGACAGCAGGGTTTCCAGAGTGAACATGATCATCACTCCCCTCCACATCCCGTTGCACCATCAAGTAGGCCACCAACGGGGCCCAAATGTCTTTAGGAAGCGAGTGTATTGGCATCAGTCCCCAATAGGTGTTGAGTTGTTTCTTTCAGTATGCAGCATCCAGCAGCAAGTGGGCCAGTTGAGGTGCGGGACGCCTACCCCAGTGGATGGCCACCCTACACTTAGCCAACAGCAGCAAGATAGCAAGACATTTGCGCACGTCCACAGGGGCATCTTTAACATATCCAAGCAACGCCATCATCGGTGTCCGCTCAGGCATATAGTTCGTGAACAGCATGATACTATTGAAAACTTCAGACCAAAAGCGTGCAACTTTGGGGCATTCCCATACCAAGTGCAATTAGTCAGCATTGGGCTCAGCGTAACGCAAGCAGTGCGAGTCATCAAGCAGACCCATCTTGTATAACTGTGTGAGTGTACGTCAAAGTCTGCCGAGATATTTAAAATGAACTAGGCAAATCCTGTAGTTTGGGGAGAGGGCCAAGGATTGAGAGCAACAATAAAGCCACTGTTCCTAACTAATAGGGGTTGCCAAATCCGCTGACCAGGCACCCGGCGCAGTGTGGACCGGTGCAATCTCCTGCATCATACTGTTGAGGCATGTGATGACCTTGCGCAGTGATGGGTTAGCGAGCATCGCCTCCAGTACAAGGAAAGTTGGGAGGGCTGCCGGAAAGAAGAAAAGAGTCATGCATGACATGCAGGGCTGCCCACAGCTGATGAAAAGTAAGCAGATCCAGAGGTTGGAAGCAGGGTCGCCTGACACTCGCAGTGGGGGAACAAAGGTCCCCTTTGGGTACACATCCCCAAAGGTCAAGAGCTGCAGCCGTCTGCTGTAATACCCGACTCCCACCCCAATAAACTCTCCCATTGGTTCTGCTGCTTAATTGAGCAATTGCTCACGTAGAGAGGATGTGGCGCAGCGGTAGAGCTGCCGACTATAGAGCTGGGGAACCAGGTTCGAGTCTCGTCTTCGGCTTCAACATCCTGTGATTTTGAGCAAATCACGTAACCTCTCTGTGCCTACAAAAGCGGGCGAATGCAGAAAATAAGAAAGGCGCGCTGCCCCCAAAGCTGCTGCCGTGCTTAGCAAGGGGGAAATGGAGGAGCTGCAATGCCTCATCAGGTCAAATATTTTAAATAAAACATACAGCACAACTTGGGGTAGGTAGGGAAAAAAGACAAAGCCCCACGGACGTGAAGCGTGCTCCGCGCCGAGCATGAGGAACATACAAAAACAAGCGGCCGGCGGAACGAGGGAGAGGAGGGGGGCCACGCCCCCAACCAGATGGCACACTGCAGGCAATTAAGTGCGAGCGGAGCGAAACTGTAGTTAGTCGCCGCTGCCTCGGGACTACACGGAAGTTACCATAGGGCCAACAGCCAACAGAAATCAAGAAAACAACAGCAATGCCAAACTGGAACCAATCGCGAGGGGCAGGAGAAATTACACGGAGTTGAAGCCAATATACAGATTACTTTAAGTCTCGCTGAGACAGCGCATGCAGCGCATGCGCTGCCAAGGCAAGACCTAAAAAACTAGTACTGTATCTTGGGAATGGGACAAGCTAGAAAATAATCAACTACGATTTGTAATAGTTATTAAAAATCCAATTCAATTTGCAAGTTGGATTGTCAATAAATATTAAGGAAATTCAACTACGATTTGTAATAGTTATTAAAAATCCAATTCAATTTGCAAGTTGGATTGTCAATAAATATTAAGGAAATTAATAACTTCCCTATTAAGAGGGTTCAAGTTGGTTTGGGGGTCTTGGACATACTGGGCAACATCATCCGTATACACAGAGACCAATATTCTCCTAGGGGTGAACGCAAGCCCCCAGTGCAAATGATGCTGCCGCAGCCAGGCAGCTGTGGGCTCCATTGTGATGGCGAAAATAATAGGCGGCAAGGAGCATCCCTGTTGCATCCCATGCGTGATCTCAAAGTTGAAAGGGATCATGCCGCTAACGCCTAGATGGGCTGTAGGTTGAGCATAAAGCAGTTTAATCAAAAGCAGGAAGGTGTCACCGACTCCAATGTGAGCCAGGAGGTGAAAGAGATAGGACCACTCATGCAAATCAAATGCCTTAGTGTTGTCTACCTGCACCGTTACCGCACCAAGCTGGGGGTCATTTGAGTGTCGAAGTGCAAACAAGGTTTGCAGATTGTGTGCCATTGAACAGCCAGGTTTGAAGCCAGATTGATCTGGGCAAACAATATTCGGTATCAGAGGGAGAAGCTCGGAAGCAATGAGTTTTGCTGCTATTTTATTGTCTAAGTTGATCATGGAAAGTGGTGTGTAGGAGTCTCAGCACTGGGAGCCTTTTCAGGTTTCAAGATCGTAACAATAAGAGCCTCCTGAAAAGAGGGCAGAAGTGCGCCACACAATAAGGATTATTCATATATGGCCAAGAGATTGGGGGCAAGGAAAGGGGCATATTCTTTATAAAAAGCTGCCGTCAGGCCATTTAGGTCCGGCACCTTATCTTCAGGCATAACATTCACCTGTATTACATCCTCCACCGTAAAGGGTTCATGTAGATACCAACGGTGTCCATCCCTGACAGAACTTTACTTGCACACACACAAACACAGAAAAACATCACACATTACACTTCACAGACACATTGTAATAATTAGCATAGAAACTCACATTATCCCTATCAAAAGTGTACATACACATATCTCACACACACACCCATGATTTCTGCTCGTGTGCATACACAACCTCTCGCATACAGTTCTACACACACTTCCATTAGACAGGCATATGACACAGAAACTTTGGAAAAGTACACACAGCATTTTATTTGTACGTACACACATCTCTGACAGGCACACTCTTCCAGGCACACATACACACTCTTGTATCCAGTTTACACCATGGTACATACTCATCCATCGGTTCCACCAAGAAAGTACAGAGGCCAAACTCAAATTAGTACGAATCACTGACAAAATATCGACTACAGAAATATCGACGACAAAAATATTGGAGCCAAAATATCGAAGTCAAGAATATCGACATCCTATCTACATCATGGTAAGTACAAAAATATCGAAAATTAAATATCGATGTCAAAAATATCGTTGTAAAAAATATCGTTTTTTTAAATGTTAAAAAATAATCTAAAATAAAGTAAATAATACATATAATTAAAAAGAAATGTAGTTAAAATTATTTAAAACTGTTTAAAAATAAAAACTGATACATATAATGTTAAAATTAATTAAACATATATATATATAAAATATAATATATATACTTACTTAATAATATTCATAAATAATTTGTTTAATAACTTATAAATTGTTAAAAATATTTTATAAATTATAAATACAGACATACACATACAAAAATATTATTATTAAAAATTTTAAAAATATATTTAACAAATTAAAAAAATTACAATATTTTAAATTTTTGTAAAATAAATGATACACAACATTAAGTAAAACAATACAGAAAAATATTGGATAGCGGAGGGAAAAAAATTACTATTCCCACTCCAAAGAGTGCAACAGTAGGGAAAGTGTTGAATAGCGTAGGGGTAAAAATTACTATTCCCACTCCAAAGAGTGCAACAGTAGGGAAAGTGTTGGATAGCGTAGGGGTAAAAATTACTATTCCCACTCCAAAGAGTGCAACAGTAGGGAAAGTGTTGAATAGCGTAGGGGTAAAAATTACTATTCCCACTCCAAAGAGTGCAACAGTAGGGAAAGTGTTGAATAGCGTAGGGGTAAAAATTACTATTCCCACTCCAGAGAGTGCAACAGTAGGGAAGGTGTTGGATAGCGAAAGGGTTAAAATTACTATTCCCACTCCAGTAATTGCAACAGTAGGGAAAGTGTTGGATAGCGTAGGGGTAAAAATTACTATTCCCACTCCAGTGAGTGCAACAGTAGGGAAAGTGTTGAATAGCGTAGGGGTTATAATTGCTATTCTAACTCCAGAAAGTGCAACAGTAGAGAAAGTGTTGGATAGAGTAGGGGTAAAAATTACTATTCCAACTCCAGAGAGTGCAACAGTAGGGAAAGTGTTGGATAGCGTAGGGGTAAAATTACTATTCCCACTCCAGAGAGTGCAACAGTAGGGAAAGTGTTGGATAGCGTAGGGGTAAAAATTACTATTCCAACTCCAGAGAGTGCAACAGTAGGGAAAGTGTTGGATAGCGTAGGGGTAAAAATTACTATTCCAACTCCAGAGAGTGCAACAGTAGGGAAAGTGTTGGATAGCGTAGGGGTAAAAAGTACTATTCCCACTCCAGAGAGTGCAACAGTAGGGAAAGTGTTGGATAGCGTAGGGGTAAAAATTACTATTCCAACTCCAGAGAGTGCAACAGTAGGGAAAGTGTTCGATAGCGTAGGGGTAAAATTTACTATTCCCACTCCAGAGAGTGCAACAGTAGGGAAAGTGTTGGATAGCGTAGGGGTTAAAAATAACATACTTATCAATTCAATAATTGTTTTAATTAAATAATAATTTATTAATAAATTAACAATAAATTATTTATAAATACCAATAAATGAATAAATAATTACTTTAATAACATTAAATTTCTTCCCACCCTATTCCCCAATAAACACAAAACCCACTCCACATAAAATTTAACACAATTAATATAATTATCAATTAATCAATTAATCAATTAATAAAAATTAATTAACAATTAATAATTATTTAACAATGAAATAATTATCAATACCAATAAATAATAATTAATACAAATTAATGAACGATAAATTAATCATCAATACCAATAATTATGAATAAATAATTACTTAATTATAATAAATTACTTCCCACCCTATTCCCACCCTATTCCCCTATAAACACACAACCCACTCCTAAACTGAATTAACACAATTAATATATTTATCAATTAATTAATTAATAAAAATTAATTACCAATTAATAATTAATAAACAATAAATTAATTATCAATTATCAATACCAAAAAATAATAATTATTAATTACTTTATTATAATTAATTTACTTCCCACCCTATTCCCCTATAAACCCACAACCCGCTCCACTAAAAAATGTATATGATTAATATAGTTATCAATTAATCAATTAATAAAAATTAATTACCAATTAATAATTAATTAACTATAAACCCACAACCCGCTACAGAACTAAAATGCAAAATGTAATTAAAAATAATAAATAATTTCTAAAAATTATGAATTAATTTACTATAATTAAATTACTTCCCACCCTATTCCCCTATAAACCCACAACCCGCTACGGTACTAAAACGCAAAATTTACTTTAAAAAAAATGACTAACTTCTAAACAATTAATACATATATTTAAAAAAATAATACAAAACATAACAAAACATGTGGAACACATACATATAAAATACATACTAAAATACATAACACTAACATAAACATCGACATTATTAACATCGATATTTTTACTATCGATATTAACAACTTCGATATTAACAAAAACGATATTTCTTACCTTCAGGTCGATATTCTGGTCACCGATATTCTTGATGTCCATATTCTGTCCCTACGAAATTTAAAACTCGATATTAATGTAGGTCGATATTTAAAACTCGATATTTTGACTGTGCACCATTAGTACACATGACTGTATCCTGAGAGGAAATTTTATTTGTGTATATCAAATAAAGAACATTTAATTTGAACATTTACTGTGTCATGATTCACATCTAAGGGCCTGATCTAAAGTTCGGCGGGCAGGCTACTTTATTACAAACATGACAGAAATCCCCTCTGCTGAGCTACAAGTGCATTATATCCAACAGCATTTGGGATACCTGTCACATTTGTGACAGAGTAACCCGTCTGCCAAAGTCTAAATCATGCCCCAAATCTTTTCCCTTACCACAAATACTGATCACAAAAAATAACATAATTTGAACGCAATCTTCCATGTGGTTTGAATAATGTCAGTCCAGTTCAAAGCTAAAGATGTGGTCAAAATGCCGATGGCACCAAAGTATCATAGTCAGAAAGCAGTGAGGAAGCACAGCGGGGTTTAGAGAATAGTGTTGCAAATGGCTTTAATTCGTACGTTCAAAGTGCAGCCAGCCTAAGGGGCCGATTCCGATTCAGGCCGGAAAACGTACCGACCGACTCGGTACGGGAATATTGTCCGACCGACACGTACCGGCGCTGCCCGATCCGCGTAGTACGATGGAATGCATGTGAATCACGACCGACTCGTACGGAACACAAGCCGAACGACCGAACCGCACGGAAACCAGCCATCCGGCCGGGAATCTACACGAATCGAACCGACCGACACGGACCAGGAATGAACCCGACAGAAACGTACCTGCGAACTCCGACCCGCGCAGTACGATGCAATGCGCGTAAAACCAGACCGAGTCGCACGGAGTCCAAGCCGTACGACCGACACGCATACAAAACCCAGCCGAAGCAACCCAATACTCCGCGTCCGACGCGTACGCCGCACATGAAATGCATCAGGAACACAGCTTGAAAGACTCGGAGAAGCCCGCACGAGCCAACTGTAGCATCCAACTCGGTCCGAAGAACGTCTCCTACATGCATAAAAAACACAAAGGAAAAAATACAAAAAAAAGGGCCAAACAAGCAATGACAAAGTCAATAAATACAGGGGGAAAAAAAACATGGAACAAGGACACACCCCCAACTCCACCCATATAAAGGCCACAAATCCCTACCATGATCCTTTGCAAATTCAACTGACCTGCCAGCACAGAACACCATTAGACAGCAACCACAGACACACTCACAACTCATCCATCACACAAGCCACACACCATTAGCACCTCACAAATAGCACCCTCACATACACCCAGCAAAACCGACACTCACCCACCCTCACTTGCACACTGACACACACATCAATCCCCACCACCCCCCATCACCATGCCCCCAAAGAAGAATCCAAAGTTCCTAGACAGTGAATTGGAAGTGCTGGTAGATGAAATCCTCAGGGTAGAGCCACACTTGTTTGGTACATTGGTCCAACAGACCCCCATGTCGCAGAAAACGAAGATGTGGGAGAGGATCGTCGACAGGGTGAACGCACAATCACCATGTTTGCGCACAAAGGAAGACATCCAGAACAGGTGGTATGATGTGCGCAGGAGGGTCAAGGACCTACTAAAGAAGGATTACGCCTTGAGTCATCGCACCGGCAGTGGCCCTCATGCCAAACCATTATACCTCAGGCCCTGGGAGGAGAAGGTGCGGGCCATCCTACCACCAGTGAGCGTATATGGACTATCAAACATCCCAGAGCCTGGTGAGTACACAACAAATATACACAATATTGTGTGACAATACACACACATCACTGTCAAGGGGATAGTCAAACCATGCACCCTTAGCAAATCCACAGCAACCAAAAGATAATCATCCCAAGATGTGTATGTCAGTTAGATAAACACAATACATGCCATCTCATAGTGATATGTAACTGTGTCATGACATGTACAAACCTAACAACAAATAGAGCTAGGCAGTGGCACAAATCTAACCAACAAACACTGTCAGATATTTTGCCAACACTAGAACACCACCTCACAGGGAAGCTCACTGAAAGGAAGGAATTCTGTGTATGCTGGTGAAGTCAGTGTAGCCAATAGCATGATGGGAGTTGTAGTCACAGATATTGGTCACCCTCACAATTGGCCCATCAACACCACTCAGAACCATGCCCACATCACAGGGAGTGGAAAACAACTGACAAGATGGCTGACACTGGGTACTGCTGTGGGGAGCACAAGGCCCTGCTGGGAACTGTGCACCAACCAACAGCAGGACACCACTGACTGACATCCTGAAATCCAACTTGCACTCCCTGCAATGGAAGCACGTTCCATGGTGGGATATCTGGCTGGGTGGGAAGGAGGACTGACAGCTCTGACCATAGTCACCAGCAGCTTTTCTCACACACCCCCTCAACACAAACTCCACACAACTCACCTGGGAGAATGCAATGCCTCACACTCTAATTAAATATCCCACAAAGAACAACCACACTGGGTTATGCTGTGTGAAGCACAGGGACACTTTTGGGACTTGTAGCCAAACAAACACCAGGACAATACTGTCAGCCATCCTGTCAGCACAGGCACACTACCCCAAAGGGAAGCAGAGTCAAAAGGAAGGAAGTATGGGCATGCTGGGAACGGGGGTGTAGGCAATAGCATGATGGGAGTGGTAGTCACAGATATTGGTCACCCTCACAATTGGCCCATCAACACCACTCTGAACCATGCTCACATCACAGGGAGTGGAAAACAACTGACAAGATGGCTGACACTGGGTACTGCTGTGGGGAGCACAAGGCCCTGCTGGGAACTGTGCACCAACAAACAACAGAACCACACTGTCAGCCATCTTGCCATTGCTGTCACACTCACACACAGTGAAGTCCACTCAAAAGGAAGGAAGTATGGGCATGCTGGGAAGGGGGGTGTAGGCAATAGCATGATGGGAGTGGTAGTTACAGATCAACATCCCCCACCCACATGGCCCAGCAAGCTCACACTGAAGCATGCACACCTCACAGGGAGTGAAAAGCCACTTCTAAGATGTCTGACAGAGGTGCTCTGTTGTGGGGAGCACAAGGCCCTGCTGGGAACTGGGCACAAACCAACAGCAGGACACCACTGACTGACATCCTGAGAGTCAACCTGCACACACTGCAAGGGTGGCATGCTTCATGGTGGGATAACTGGACTGGGGGGAGAAGGAGGGCCGGATGTCAACCAAATACCACCAATGCTGGCCATGCACACACCTCGACATTCCCATTGAAATGCTTCAGGTTGGCAGGACAATGTGCTACACCAATATCAACCTCTGACTGTGACAACTTAGGACAATGCAATGTACAGGCCCGCATCCAGAGGTACAGTCACAACTGTCAGGTGTTTGAACCATTGATGCCTGTAGAAACATAACATACATTGTGTGTCTCTTCCAAAAACAGGTGATGATGGGGACACAGCAGCAGACGATGAGGAGTCCCTGTCCCAGGCTCCGGGGGACACTGAGCTCACTGGTGTGGAACAGCCTCTGCCCTCCTCGGATGGCGAAGACCTACCTGGCCCCTCCGGTGTGAGTCATCATGCAGCACCAGCAGGACCAACATCTGCACCCCCTGAACCCACCCCTCCAACAACTGCCAATACACAGACCACCCCCGCCAACACGGACAGACCAAGGACCACCAATGACAACAGCACAGGGACACCGGCCCACCGTGGAGCAACGGACAACAACCCCAGTACCAACCCCCAAGGGGGCCTAGGGTCACCTGTGCGTGCCACCGCGGGTCCTGCACATGTGGCCAGGGGTGGTGGGAGAGGTGGTAGGCAGAGGTCGCTGTTTGCAGAGGGGTCTGGACTGCATGATGACCCACAACTGGTACGCATTGCTGATGCATACCAGAATAGCACAGGAGAGGTCAGCCAGGTAGTGGGGATCCTCAAGGACATTCAACAGCAGCAGGCTGCCCATCATGCCCGCTTGGACTCACACATGTCCCGTGTGGAGACACACATGTCTCGCATGGAGTCCAAGTGGGACACATTGCAAGAACTGACAGCGGTGCATAGGGACATATTGACATGCCTCCGCCAGATTAGCACCAACATGGCCACACCTCCCTGTGTGCCCACAACATCTGGTGCTGCAACAACTGCAACTGCCACAGGGAGGGAGGATGACTCTGGCGGAGAGTCCTCTGCACCGCAGCAGCCTGCACGTGAGGGTCCCCCCCCAAAGAAGAAGGGTCGTCCGAGGAAGGAAAACTGAGAGGCCGATGGCCATGTACATCCCCCAGGAACCCAGCACATGTTCTGGAAATTCTCCTTTGTGTGCAAACTGTTCACCCTGTCGAATGCAACCCAACTCTCCCACCTGACATGGGGAGTTTAAGTTGGACCAATGTATCAGATGACTGTGGACTTCACTCAGGACATTTCTGCTACCAACACTTCCAACTCATCTGGGAACTTTGGATTCCAATCCCAATGTGCAGCACCCACCATCCTGTGCACTATCCTCACACATGTATGTAAATAAACTCACTAATACACCATACTTGCCTCTGTTGTGATTCCAACGTTGTTTTTGTCATGGAGATGATGATCTGCTAAATGACACTGTGCATGCTAACTGCTACAGCAAGTTCAACACCGTCATGTGAGTCATGGCGACGTGTCACATATGAGGGAGACACACCACTAGGGCTGCACAACACATACACACCAGGGCCAAGTGACTCATCGCCTACACTGATGTTGCCAGGAAATAAAGTGGAATGCACAGACACCACACCTATTCAGAGTCTGTGCTAACTAGCCCACAGGTGCAGTAAGCAAATGTCAGTCAGATGTGTGACCACAGACAACGCACATCCCAAACTGAAGCACAGGTTTATTACACATTTGCAACATGTTGTTTCCACTACAGATGCAAGGTAATCCCATGTGGCAGTGGCCACACAGTCACCAGGTGTATAAGAAATAAAGTCCAGGGGTGTGTGGCACATCACCTGCAGGGAAACGACTGCTTCCACCCTGGAAGTTGAATCATGGTGTCGGGGGATCCGAGTTGACCAAACAACTCTGAAAGTACCCTGTGAAGGACAGACATGACACACAGTCAAAAGCACTGAAGAACAGGACAGAACTGCAATACTCATGCCCAATACATGTCACAAGATACCTACACAAAACCAAGTTAGCATGTCAACACTGTTGGGGAGTACAGACTACCTGTAAGGACACATCGCTGCACGCATCCAGTCAAGTAGCACATGGCCACACTCAAACAGCAACAGAGCACCACCAACACATATCATGCAAACTCAAATCATCGACATACCAACTCTGAATACTCACATTCAGCTGAAGAAGTTGGTGATGAGCTGTGTGCGGACATCACCCTCATCATAATCACTGGCATCGTGGCGCAGGCCAGGATCCTCCACAGGTGGCGGATGTTGGTCATCGTCATCAAGGATGAGAGGCAACTCCTTCCGCACTGCCAGGTTGTGTAGCATGCAGCAGACGATGACAATCTTGCACACCTTTGCTGGGGAATATGGGAGGGCCCCTCCTGTCTTGTCTAGGCAGCGAAAGTGGCTCTTCAGGAGCCCAAATGTCCGCTCGATCACTCTCCTGGTCCGACCATGTGCCTCATTGTAGCGCATCTGAGCTGGTGTCACAGGGTTCCTGAGGGGTGTCAGTAACCACGGCATGTTGGGGTATCCGGAGTCACCTACATACAGACAATTGCACATTAGCTGAGTTGGAAAAGAGGGTGGAATACAACATTGCAGAACACACACAATGGTACAAAGTCGGTACACACCGACAAGCCAGGCACGCTGGTTCTGCATCTGTGACATCATCCTCGGGATGCGACTACTCCTCATCACGTAGGCATTGTGTGCAGAACCAGGGAAACGGGCACACACATGTGAGATGCTCATATCTGCAAGACATACCACCAGGGCATTGATAGAATGGTAATGTTTCCTGTTCCTGTATGCCTGCTCTTGTGCCTGTGGTGGTACCAAAGCCACATGTGTCCCATCAATGGAGCCGATGACATGTGGCATCCTCCCGAGGGCATAGAAGTCACTCTTGACGTTAGTGAGTTGTTGACGTTTAGGAAAATAGATGTACTGGTTCAAGTATGTTAACATTGCCTCCAAAACATCGCGTAGCACACGGCTGAACATGGTCTGTGACATCCCACCAGCAGACGCCACAGTGTGTTGAAAGGTACCGGTGGCAAAGAAGTGTAGGGCTGCCATCACCTTCACCTTGGGGGTCAGCGCTGCAGGGTATGGCCGGCCAGGTTGCAAATGTGGGGCCAACCGCACCGCCAATTCCTCAATCAGCGGCCTGTTGAAGCGGTACCGTCGGATGCAGTCACGTTCAACCATGGTTGCAAGGTCAGGGAATGGTCTATGGACAGCTGGTGCCCTGCAGTGCATAGGTGAAGAAAGAAAGATTGTCAGTCACCCCACATATGTGGCATTGACCATACTCAATATCACATGATACATCATTACAAGACACAAGTACCTGATGTGTGTGCCGTTCTGTATGGACATATATGGCACCTACATGGCCAACATATAACATCACAGTTCAACATGTGTTGACAACAAGTTCCAGGTTGTGCTATGTGAAATCATTAGGCTGTGTCACAGTACCCATGTACTGCTGTCACGTTCCAAACACACACCACAGTGACATGTGAGGACAGATGTGCCACAGGCATCACAGCTCATTGACAGGTAGATTCCCAGGGACCCTGTATTGCCACATGGACACTGGCATGACATGGCGTATCATGTACACGTCAGCAAAACAACCATGACTCCCACAGGTAGTGGCCCCTGTTGCCTCTGCAGGACAGACATGGACGTCTGTGACACACACACGCACAACATCAAAGTCCATGCACAAACAACGTGGATGTGGAGACTGTCTCCCATTGTGCACATGGAATCAGAGACATCGGAAACACAACATGCACACAGACTGTGGAGGGCCATCTCTATTGTTGCAATGGGTCACCCTGTGACGTACATACCTTCCCACATGGGACTCAGGGTGTATGTGACATGACATACACATACACAACCTGGAAATGTGACCATGCCACATGCTCTGAACTGAACAGTTGCACATCACAGTGGTCATGTGCACAACACACAAAGGATTCTGTCCCCATGAACACGTGCACAGCCTGGGAGTGGCTGCCTCCAAGTGCCACCCAAAAAACCACATGTTGACCCCTATACACACACAGGTAATGCAGCCTTACATGCCTTAGGATACAGTGTGGACAGGCTGTGGTGTTGTAGGTGTGCCCCTGAGTCCCTGGCAAGTAAATGTGGCTGGCATACGTTCACCAGTGACAAGCATGGTGACATATGCGAGTGACTTGTACAGGGACGCGTCGTACAGCAATGGTCCGATCGGTGCTCACGCATTGGCCATTGCATATGATGTGGACGGATGCGTGTTGTCATCCGAAATACGCGTCGTACAGCAATGGACCGATCGGTGCGCACGCATTGGCCATTGCATATGATGTGGACGGATGCGTGTTGGGTTTTCGAAAAACGCGTCGTACAGCAATGGACCGATTGGTGCGCACGCATTGGCCATTGCATATGATGTGGACGGATGCGTGTTGGGTTTTCGAAAGACGAGTCGTACAGCAATGGATCGATCAGTGCGCACGCATTGGCCATTGCATATGATGTGGACGGATGCGTGTTGGGTTTTCGAAAAACACGTCGTACAGCAATGGACCGATCGGTGCGCACGCATTGGCCATTGCATATGATGTGGACTGATGCGTGTTGGGTTTTCGAGAGACGCGTCGTACAGCAATGGACCGATCGGTGCGCATGCATTGGCCATTGCATATGATGTGGACGGATGCGTGTTGGATTTTCGAAAGACGTGTCGTACAGCAATGGACCGATCGGTGCGCACGCATTGGCCATTGCATATGATGTGGACGGATGCGTGTTGGGTTTTCGAAAGACGCGTAGTACAGCAATGGACCGATCGGTGCGCACGCATTGGCCATTGCATATGATGTGGACGTATGCGTGTTGTTTTTCGAAAGACGCGTCCTACAGCAATGGACCGATCGGTGCGCACGCATTGGCTATGGCCTGACATGGTAACGGACGCGTTTTCGTAGTTTAAACGAGTTGGATGCAGTGAATTCAGTTGGCCACCCACAACAATGTTGCAAATTCATGGGTGTCATGAAGTTGAACTTTTGAAGGATGCTGTGGGCGTGTATAAGTGGTGCAATTCCATGGATTGGCCAGATTCAGAAGATGCAAACGACTTGGACCTATCACTTTGGACACATGGGACAGTATCTGCCTCTGCAGCACACATATAATGCTGGCTGTTCCCCTGAGAGCTCACTTGCCTGCACTACATGCTCCAGGACGACATCTGCCACCACCACTGCTGCTGTCTCTGCATCCTCTGGCTACTGCAATGGCACGTACTGTGGAGAGGGCCCCAGCCTTCAGCACTGAGGAGAACCAGGCCCTGCTGAACAGCCTCCTTCCACAGTACAGCAAGCTGTATGGGAAACCAGGGGAGCAGGTGAGTGTGCTGTCCACTGCCTTACTAATTGTGCATGTTGTCTGATAGCAAGACATACAGAGTGTACACCAGTGTCTAGCATGCTCACTGAGTAGTTGTCACCCCCCAAAGTTTGTAGTCACATGCACTGAACAGGTACAGTGTAGTGACAGTGCATTACAACAAGGTTTGACTGTCCAGGCAATGATACCATTTAGTAGCTGCTGGCAAACTGTTCATAGCCATAGTTGCACTACCTGTGTAGATCATATGCCTCTGTGATTGAGACATGTATATCCAACTGTGTGATGCACGGAAATGTTGCATGTGTAGTAATGGCCTTTTCACTTTGTCATCCTCACAGGTTGATGCCCACCAGAAGCAGGACATCTGGCTGACCATCGTCCGGGCAGTACGATCTGTGGGGGTCTACAGGCGCAGGATCCGCAACTGCCAGAAGAGGTGGCAGGACCTTCGTGGCTGGACCCGGAGGATCGCAAGGGTCCAGCTGAAGCTGTCGCCTCCTCGCAGGAGGGGCGGACACCGGACCCTGACCCCCACATGCTCCGGATCCTGGCGGTGGTCTTCCCTGACCTGGATGGGCAGCTGAAGGCCAGACAGCAGCAAGGAGGGGGTAAGTGCTAGCCTCAACTGTGTACTATGACTGACATGCTCTATGCACTCCTTTAGCCTGGTTCCACTTCCACAGTACAACTGTCATGTCGTCCTGGACTCATGTCCCTCACTTGTGTCATGCCCCCCTCATCTGATACACAGGTGTGGCCCTTACAGTCTGTGACTTAGGTCACTTGGGTACTGTGTACTTGCAGTTAACTGTGGTTCAAGTTGGGGACAGCATCAGTTACAGGAACTTTGTGGTGGGCTGCATGGGTGGTACAATTGCTCACATTGCCTGTGATCTGACATGTACTCTGGGTATGGCTTTAATATGTGTTCCAATTGCTGCTCTGACTCACCACATGTCTGGGGTATGTGCCACACACCCATGCTGCTGCACAGACCAAGGTAGGGGCCTCAGAAGTATGTACATCATGTGTGTGACACATGCATAGCCACCTGCCTAGTGTTCAGGGTAATACCATGTTGCACATGGACTAGGACTGTAATGCCTACTCCGTACATCGAAGGCACTCTGTTCTCCCACTCCCGTGTATCAGCATAAATATTGGTCATTGTGAAGAGTGCACTCAGGTGTATGCCTCTGTGTCACCGTGGTGTGGCCTTGCTATTTGGACTCCTGGAGTGTTTAACAATTTGGGGTGGCCAGCCATCTGAGTTGTGACTATGGGATCTGCACATAGGTCAATGCATAGGTCTCTGATCCCTTGACTGTGCACAATGTTGTATGAAACATTGAGGTGCAGGCAGCTTTGGTTCATTCTCATCAGACGGTGAAGTACTCATGTGTATGGATTTGTGTTTGCAGTCACTCAAATGTCTCATTTGATTGACGTGGGATCATCTCAGTCCTCATGATGTGGGTGGCCAGGGGTGTACATGTGCACCTGTCAGCTACAGGGCTTACCTTTCTAAAACTCCCCTGATTGTGACACAGTGCAGACTGGTGTTGTGTGTATGCACTGCCCCTGTGACAGGAGACAGTTATGACTGACTTGCCAGACAGGCCTGTGCCATGACATTCCAATCGCAAAGGGTGATCCAGCAGTGGTGTGATATGTCCTGCATGCACACCATTGTTGCATTGTCTATCATGACATGAGGACATCATTGTGTCTGGTGATGGAAGCAAAACCCGCATATCAACAGAGACTTTGCCCATCACTTTTCCTGACACATGTACTGAGTCAGTGGCAGGAGATGGCATGTGTTTGGAGTGACACATTTCCATTTATTCTCTTGGATGTCCAACAACTGTGTATGTGGTGCATGTGTGCACATATGATTAGTCGCATACAACAGGCAGCAGACAGATGTGTGCATGTACAGGTAGGATATGTGTGGCATGACTGACTGTCAGGCAGACAATGGGCTTCTTCCAATCAGTGTCAGCACTAATTGCAATGTCTAGCAAATGATGGCAGGGCTTGCTCTGTGATGTGCTGTACTTACTGTGGTGTGTGTGGTCAGTACAGGTGACTAATGTTGCTCTGTTTATCATGATTGTTTGCAGATACATCCACAGCCACAGGAGGAGACAGCTCCACGGACCAAGAGGAGTGGCAGAGCCAGACTGGGTCCACTGCAGGGGAGAGCGAAGGGCCCAGTGGCACGGAGGGTGAGGGGAGCCACACTGAGGAGACCTCAGCTACGACCACCTCGGCTGGGGAAAACAGCACTTCCAGTGAGGACTCCCTTGTGGAGGCGGGTGTCAGCAGACCAGAGGCTACGTCAAGCAAGTCTGTCCCCGCCACCACCACCATCTCCACCCTCCCATCTGCTCCCATCCCACATGTCCGTGGAGGCTCCCGTGTAGGGGAGCATGTCTCCTTCATGCCAGGCACCGCACCTCCTGCCTCTGTCCCCCCTGCTGCCCTGAGTGTGGAGTCTGTGGACTTACTTAAGCAGATCCATGTAGGGCAGACATCAATGCTGAGTGTCCTCCATGCACACACGGGTCTTTTGACACAACTGGTGTCATTCATGGAGGGCATGTCATATGGCATGTCTGCCCTACATTGGACCAATCAGTCCATGGCCTCCTCACTGACGGCAGCAGTGTCCCTCCTGCAACAGTCCCTCAGCCCTCCTACCTCTGCCCCATCCACAATACCCAGCACCCTACCTGTCCCAAGCACACACACACCGGCACCGGCACACACCAGCACAGACACAAGCAGCACACAGACACACAAGCCAAAATCCAGACGCACACGCACGCACAGTCAGGGGACTGATACCTCACTCACAGGGGATGGGGCCCAGACACACACACACGCATCCACGAGCACTGCGCAGTCCTCAGATACCTCTCCCTCCAAAACCCCTTCCCTTGCCTCACCTGCAACCCCCCTCCCAGAAGCTCTTCCTCTGTGAGCTTGGCCTCTTCCCCACAGATACACCTGACACGAAGTCCAGGCGGAAGAGGCGACCACCACACACAGAGGGAGTGCCCCTCACACCCGGACACCCTCCCCCAGGCACAGGCAGACAGAGGACCCCATTCGAAAGTCCCCCCGGACCAGGAGGGGCAAGACCCCACCACCACCACCACGCAGCTCCACCACACAGTCTCTCTCCTCCATCCCCCAGGCCACCACTGCACAGGTTCCACCGCCACACCCTGCCCCAGGTTCCCCCACACACCGATACTGCATCCCCAAACTGCTTAGGCCCTCCCCCCTACCACTTGCTCTTCCACCCCCAACCCAGACGCTCTGCCTGTTAGTGGCACTGTTGTGGAGGCCGGGTCCCCCCCCTCTGTCCTGCCCACCTCATCTGCCCCCCCTTCCACTCCCTTGGAGTTATGCACTGCAGTGGAGTCCACAACCACCCCGTCTGACTCGGGCACTGCAGTGGGGACCCAGTCCACTCCATCTGACCGGCCCACTGCAGTGGTTGCAGCACCCACACCATCTGAGTTGTGCCCTACAGTGGTGCCAGCCCCTACTGAGTCAGACACCTCCACTGCAGTTGCCAGTGACACTCCTGCACCCACCACCCCTTCACTGCCTCCTTCTGGCATCCCCTGATCCTGTCCCTGCGGTGCCTGGCGTGCCCCTTGTATGCCCCTCCGAGGGGGATGTCCCCTGTCCGTACCAGTGCAGGCAAGCAATGGGTGACAAGTTGTCACGTATCACCCTGTTGGGACTGTGTATTTGGACTGGCCATTGGCCTTAGTTTCTTTTGGACTTCAGATTTTAATTTAACATTTGCTGAATAAAGCCTCTTTTTGTTTACTTGTGGTTTTTCTTTGGATGTACATGATGTAGATGAGTATCATCATGCATTTGCAGTTGTAATAGTGTTCAGATCAGGAAAATGAAGTGTTGCTGTGATGGACTCCATGTGGTCCATGGGATATGTGTCCTAATGTAGTCTGGATCTATAGCATCCTTTGCTGCAGTCTGAGGGTGTAATGTTCAGCATTTGACACAGGGATGTACGTTTTGCATTTGTAGATTTACATCTTTGGCTTACACTGATGCACATCTGGTGAGCTTACCACTGTTCAATGTTTCTATTTCCCTGACTGTGTGCCCATCTCCACTGGACATGCAGTTTAGCACATCAATGTTGAAGGACTCATCTGTGTATACAGTGCAACTTGCTTGACAGGTGTGTAGGGTGTATGCAGATGACTGACGTGACACTCCCGTACCCAGGCTGATGTGAGCAGAGCCTTCAGTGTGTTGTAGTTGTTGACTCACTGACCGAGTGTTCTGCTGACATGTTTGAGTCGTGCACAGACAAGGTTTGGCACAGCGGACCTTCCACAGGAGTGGAGTGCCCTCATGGCAGTGTGTATTCCCGTGACATTGGCTGGGCCTGTGTTGTGTGTTGTGTGAGCATGTCTGTGTGTGTTCCCTTCCCTTTTCCTACACAGGCTGTGTCCCTAGGGATGTTCCTGTTTGTGATGCTTACTGAGTTGTCCTGTGTTCATCCAGCATCTTGTACCTGGTTTCTCCGGGATGTGGGTGCATGGCAAACTAATGTTCATCAGGTTGTCAACCCTAGTTGTCTTTGTTGTCAGGGCTGGGGATGTGGGCCAACGCAGATGGGACACAGTCAGGATTCCCCTTGGCACTTGTTGGTTACACAAGTCATGTAATTTACAGTTTGTGGTAGCTTTCATTGATTGTGACACGTTGTGTGTGTGACTGCTGCCACTCCTCAGGGTCAGAGCTGCAATGTTGGAAGTTGTCTATGTGTGTTCTTTGTGGGTGACCTTGACTTCTTCATTGGTGTGTGACTGTGGCCGGGATCCCATTGATTGTGGTGGATTTCACGTCATGCCCATGTACGGCGTACTGTGCAGTGTGTCAGACATTCACGAGTCTTGTTGACTGGCCATGTGTGATGGGTTTAGCACCTTAGTTCCCACCACCCCCCCTGGGATTGTCATGGGTGCATGTGCAATGTCACCAGTCCATGTGAGCTTCACAGCTGCACATTGGTGGAGATCAAGGTGTGTGGTGTTGAGTGTGTGCAAATGTGAGTTGTTGCACGGCTAGACCCCTACCTCCATATTTGCCTTGGCTGACAGGCCGTGCTGATTGATTTGTGCTTGTGTAGGTGTGATGGTAGTTAGTTGCTCAGGACACATGGCTGTGGTCCACAGTGTGAACGACATCTACCTTTGTCATCACAGTGGGATTATCATGCAGGCTAGTGTCACCACAATGTGGGGTCCCTGGGGGTAGTGCTGTGGTGGGTCTGTGTCTTGCTGTGTTAGTTGCTGTTCCAACAAGCTTGTGTGACATGTGTAATTTGGGCTCCCTCTCATCTAACAATGCCTGATTGCCCACATAGGGGAATCCGATCCATGAGTTACTTTTGTGTGGCACTGTATACACATCTGTGTAATTGTGATTCAGGCCTCCTCATGTGTTGTGTGGTTGCCTGGGGACACTGGCTCACCCCCATCACCTGTTGTGTTTGATATGCAGTGTGAGGCTGCCTGTTTGTGTTTGTGCATCTGCACCACTGCATTGGCATATCTTTGGTGTGCCATTGGCTGTATGTTGTTTGGTGGATTTCCCCTTCTGTCCCTGGGACTCCTAGGTCATCAGTCAGCACAATGATCATGGTTTGTCTGTCCCATTGCTGCCATGGTATGGTATTTGTTCACCTCACATCTACAGTCTCCACAGGATGTCTACATTTGTGTGTCCATTGGTGCAGATATGTGGGTCTGCATTATGATGGTCACTTCTGTCATTGTGTAATTGATGAATGTTGACAATGTCAGCCCCCATGGGTGATGTTTGTCTGCACATGGCCAAAGGTATGTCTTATTTGCACTGCACTGTTTGCCTCACCCAATCTATGTTGCTATGGGACACAAGCACTACTTTCCCACTGATGTGTTTGTTGTTGTGTGACCAGGAATCATCCATGCTGTTTGGCAGTTGCAGCTTTTTCCATGACAACACTTACCTTTTGGTCACTGTGATGATGGGGGTTTAGACCCCATTGCCACAATGTTCAAAATGTGCTTCGGCTATGGATCCCACACTTACATTTTGGTCACTGTGATGATGGGGGTCTATACCCCATTGCCACAATGTTCAAACTGTGCTTCAGCTATGGATCCCACACTTACCTTTTGGTCACTGTGATGATGGGGGTTTAGACCCCATTGCCACAGTGGTCATGGTCTGCTTGCATTGTGGAGGCCACACACATTTATGTGTGACACATGTGATAGGGGGTCACATTGTATGTTCAATGTCATGTTCAGTGTTGTAGGCATTTGACACAGACTACACACGCTTGTCATGATGTTGGGGTGATGTCTTTTGCTGACATTCCTTATGTTGGAGTATGCTGGTTGTGTCATGCATTACCCGTCCTATGAGTGGGGATGGTAGTAGTGACAGGCATCCAGCCCCCATGAGTAGGGGTGGTGGTAGTGGTAGGCATCCAGCCCCCCATGAGTAGGGATGGTAGTGGTGACAGGCATCCAGGCCCCCATGAGTAGGGGTGGTGGTAGTGGTAGGCATCCGGCCCCCCATGAGTAGGGATGGTAGAAGTGACAGGCATCCAGGCCCCCATGAGTGGGGGTGGTGGTAGTGGTAGGCATCCAGCCCCCCATGAGTAGGGGTAGTGGTAGTGGTAGGCATCCATCCCCCTATGAGTGGGGATGGTAGTAGTGACAGGCATCCAGGCCCCCCTGAGTAGGGGTGGTGATGGTGACAGGCATCTAGCCCCCATGAGTAGGGGTGGTGGTAGTGGTAGGCATCCAGCCCCCCATGAGTAGGGATGGTAGTGGTGACAGGCAGCCAGGCCCCCATGAGTAGGGGTGGTGGTAGTGGTAGGCATCCATCCCCCTATGAGTGGGGATGGTAGTAGTGACAGGCACCCAGGCCCCCATGAGTAGGGGTGGTGATGGTGACAGGCATCCAGTCCCCATGAGTAGGGGTGGTGGTAGTGGTAGGCATCCAGCCCCCCATGAGTAGGGATGGTAGTGGTGACAGGCATCCAGGCCCCCATGAGTAGGGGTGGTGGTAGTGGTAGGCATCCGGCCCCCCATGAGTAGGGATGGTAGTAGTGACAGGCATCCAGGCCCCCATGAGTAGGGGTGGTGGTAGTGGTAGGCATCCAGCCCCCCATGAGTAGGGGTAGTGGTAGGCATCCAGGCCCCCATGAGTAGGGGTGGTGTTAGTGGTAGGCATCCATCACCCTATGAGTGGGGATGGTAGTAGTGACAGGCATCCAGGCCCACATGGGTAGGGGTGGTGGTGGTGGTAGGCATCCAGGCTCCCCTGAGTTGGTGTGGTGGTAGTGGTAGGCATCCAGGCCCCGCTGGGTAGGGGTGGTGGTAGTGGTAGCCATCAGGCCCCTATGGGTGTGTATGGCATTGGTGATAGCCATCCAGCCCCTATGGTTCTGCTGTTGCAAGTGTACGTCTTTTCTGCATCCCTATGTGTGTGTGACATATGTCGGGTACGTGTCGTTTGTTTGTGTTGTGGGTGTTTGACTTACCGTCTGCGCCGTACGCGTCCGTACCGGTTCCGGTAATAGATGTAGAGTATTGGTAGGACCTGCGCGATGGGATTCATGGTTGGGTCGTCTCGTTCGGGTTTCGCGTGGCTTCGACTCGTACTCGTCGCTGCCTTGTTCGTCTCGTAGCCATAGATCGTCTTGTGGCGCGAATCGGAGCTTATGTGCAGCTCTCCCGGATGCTCTGACGTACCGGACGTAGCAACGGGTTCGGCGCTTACGGAGTGCGCATCGTACTAGTCCTGCCGGAAGGTGCTGTATATTTGCTTCCGTGCGACTCGATTCGGCGTTTACGGATCCGGCTCGGGCGGGGAACAGGAGCTGAAATGGGTACGTACGGCTCGCTCGGAATCTGAGCAGTTATGCGCATCGTACTTGCTCGTTCGGACGGGTGTTCGAATCGCTCGGGAAACACGCGTTCGGCTTGTTTTTTTCCCGGACGAATAGTGTTAGGTGCGCTTCCGGCCGGGATCGGAATCGACCCCTAAGTCTTGGACTTCATTTTGTAAACAAATTTTATTCAGTTGACGTTACAACTCAAACAATCACTGTACGGGGACAGTGAGCATACATTGATAACTGCACACTGGATGTCAACGTTCAGACAGTAAGCCATCCACCCCTATACGTCAGCTTTTGCCGTGCGTGCCTCATTTACCTCTATTTTGGGCAGCCCACATAAATAGCAAACATTGGTGGTAATGTCTGTCAACTCAACCAGAATCTGCTAATAAATCATATCCCACGTCCCCGCAATAAATATTTCACATCCTTCAAGCCAACTCCGGTGAGGCCAACAGGAAACGCAGTAAGAAATGCAAAAACAATACCCATCCACCCACCCTCGCAGTCTCCCTCCCTTTCCCGCAACTCTCCCCCTCCTCCTATCCCTCCCCTCAGGCATGTCGCTCACCCATGGGAACTCCCGTGGAAAGACAGAGTCCGTCTGTCAGGTAGTCTAACACCCCAGTATCCGCTCAGTAGGGACAAGCTAAAAAGTGGAAGCACACTCACGCGTGGAAATTTTATCCGCCAACCCGCTAGAAGGCCCGGAGGAAGTTTGGTTGGGGCAGGATGTCAGACCCCCCGTATTACCCTGCTCAGTCGACTGAGGGTTCGTCATCATCCTCACTCGGGCGCTTGAGCTCCTCCACCAACGCCACCCACGCCATTGCGGCCTCCAATGTCTTGTCGTTACCCGTTCTGTGTGCCATTTGGAGCCGAAAGGTACCCTCACTATCCGCCCACTTTGTAAGCTCCCGCGTCCACCTCAAGGTACTTGGGGGGTGCTCGCCTTCCAATGACAGGTAATTTCTCGCTTGGCCAATACTAGTCCTAGATCGATAAATTTACTGGTGATCTTGTTCTTGGCAGTGTGAGGAAACCAGTGTAACAGACAAGTCCCCGGCGTCAGCTCGATCTCCCGGTCCGTTATGCCATTCAGTCTGGTCAGTATCTCCCTCCAAAACCCCAGGAGTGATGGGCAGGCCCAGAGCATGTGTAAAAACTCAGCATTGTCTAGATTGCATCTCGGGCAAACCGCGCGGGTCCCAAAATATTTGTTAATTTTTTGAGGAGTGAGGTACGCACGGTGAAGGACAAAGAAGTGTATTAATTGGAACCTCGCGTTCCTGGAGGTTTTCCATGCTCTTTCTACCATCGCTTCCCATGGTTTCTCTTCGATGGGCACACCAAGATCTATCTCCCATTTAAAGCGTAGGCTATCTAGAGGGCGTCGCAACTCCTGAGTAAGTCGCCTATAGAGGCAAGTCACTGCCTTGACCGTCCCAGCCGCGGTCACCACATACTGGCAAGGCAGGGAGATCGCTGGTTCTGCGATCCCCATCTGCCAATGCTTACGAATGGCTGCCGTTAGGGAAGCGTGCAGAAGGAAGTCCCCCCTAGGTATGTCATACCGCTCTAGCAAATCATTGAAGGGTAGGAGGGTGTTGTCTTCATAAAGGTCTCCTATGGCGGAGATGCCCGCCTCCCTCCAAGCCCGCAACCCTTGCCAGTCCCCCCCATGCGGCAGTGTCTCGCAAAGCAGCAATGGAATCTCGGGCGCATACGGGGGTCCCCGTGAGGCCCTCCGGATCACCCGATTCCAACACCTGCGCATCGCCCACAGGTCCTCCTGGGCCCCCCGCCCACGCAGTGGAAGCCGCATCAGTACACGAGCAAGTTGAGGCAGGGTCGGGTCTGTGGTCTCAACACCCTCATCACGAAGCCGCCCAGCCATCCACTTCGTGAACCATTGTATTTGGGCTGCGTGATAGTAGGCCTCTAGATCCGGCACAGCAAACCCTCCCTCTCCCCTAGGCCTCATCATGGTGATAAGTGCTACTCTGCGCCTCCCAGTACCCCATAGAAATCCCGTGATCATGGTGTTGAGAAGAGTAAAAGTTTCCTCGGGATCCACAGTGGCAGCGCGCCAAAGTAATAAAGCAATCGCGGCAGTGTGACCATTTTCAGGAGCGCCACCCGTCCCGCTATCGAGAGAGGAAGGGTCCCCCAAAAATCAAAGCTACTCCTGGTGTTCCGTATCGCCCGACCTATGTTACCATCCAACACATCTGCAGCCGCGTGATATACGCGAACCCCCAAGTATGGCAGGCACCTGCTTTCCCACCTCACATCCAGCACATTCGGGGAGCATTCCTTCCGGCCCGCGTGGGGAACAAGCAAGTCTTGTTCCAGTTGACCTTAAGGCCCGCGACCCTTCCCAGCCTGTACAACAGGTCCCTGGCACCCTGCAGGTCGTCCGCCGGGTTGGCAAGAAACAGTAACAGATCATCTGCATATAGTGCTATGAATTGAGTTCGGTTCCCCACATCCACTCCCCGGTAGTAGTGCCCCGATCTTGCGTGCACTGCCAGAGGCTCCACCGCCAGCGCAAACAACAGGGGAGACAGCGGGCAACCCTGCCTCGTGCCTCTACCCACTGCACAAGCTTCTGAAATCACTCCTCCCGTGCGTACCCTGGCAGTGGAGCTCCTGTATAGAATTGCCGTCCACGCCACAAAGTCCTCTCCCAGCCCAAACGCTCTCAGTACCCTAAAAAGATATGGCCACTCAAGGCTATCGAAGGCTTTTTCCATATCAATCGATAAGATACATGCCTCCTCCTTATCATAGGTGGTCGCGTCTAACAGGCGAAACAGCCGCCGTATATTCATGGCAGTGTTGCGGGACGGGATAAACCCCGACTGGTCCATATGAATAAGCGTCGTCATATGGATCAACAGACGATCGGCCAAGACAGAGCTCAGTATTTTGTAATCTAAATTGAGCATGGCCAAAGGGCGATAGGCTGTGCGGTCCCAGGGCGGCTTATCCGGTTTCAGGAGCGGTATGATTACTGCTTCCTTTGTCGAGTCCGGCAAACACCCATCCCTCCTTGACCTATTGTATAGAGCCATCAGACGAGGGAGAGGGTGTCCGAGTAAGCAGAGTAAAACTCAACCGGGAGGCCATCCGTGCCGGGAGTTTTGTTCCTGGCCATGTGTTTTATGGCTTTCCTAATCTCACCTAGCTCAACGTCCCGACCCAGGATCTTCGCTGCATCTGCACCAATCTGAGGCAGAGCGATAGCATCTAGGAATCCCGCATCCTCCGCTGCCCCCGCCTCCAACTGGCTCCGATACAAGGAGGTGTAGTAGTCCAGGAACTGGGTGTTTATGTCCTGTTGGCCATAATGGCTCAAACCATCGGGTCCCCGAATTTCTAAGATCACTGACCCCCTGCGTGCCGGGTTGGCCAACCAGGCCAGAAGCGCCCCAGATTTGTCTCTCTCCGCATGCGCCCGAGCCGTGTATGCCCTATAATCGAAGCATCTCAGCCGTTCTACCTGTATTGCCAGGGCCTCCTTGGCCTCCAGAAGATCTGCCTGTCTGTCTACTCTTTCGGGCCTATCCCTTTCCGCGCACCGGAGCAGTTGTTCTGCCGCCAACACCTCATCCTTGAGGACCCTCCGCACTCCCACCGCCTCTCCTATACAGCGACCCCTGATAACCACCTTGAAAGCGTCCCACTCCTTATGGGGGCTGTTAGTTGTACCAGTGTTATGTAGGAAGTAGTCCTCTATGGCCGTAGCTATGGTCGACCGGAACACCTGATCCTCCAACACCTCCGGCCGAAGTCGCCAGGTGGGAATCGAGGGCCTAGTTCTCACCCAGTGCAAGGATATTAGCAGGGGATTGTGGTCAGACACCGTACGAGCTAAGTATTCACTCAGAGTAACCATAGCATGTACATCCGGGGAGCAGAGAATATAGTCTAAGCGCACGTGGAGTTCATGTAAACCCGAAAAGTAGGAGTAGTCCCGGTCCAACGGGTGGTGTACCCTCCAGGTGTCCATCAGTCCCCAGTGTTGTTGCCAGTCTCGTCTGGCCTCTGCGACCCTGTGGGCTGGAGCGTCAGGGAGCGGCGGATGCGAGCGGTCCAGATCAGTATCGACAATGCTGTTGAAGTCTCCCCCCAGTAGCACCGCCCCAGTCAACTGTTGCGCCAATGTCTGTGAAAGTTGCACTAGGAATGAGGGCTGATCTATGTTGGGGGCATATACACTCCCTATTGTGATGTCTCGACCATCTAGCCGTCCCGTCACCATCACATACCGGCCCCCCGGGTCTATGATTTGTTGGACACATTGAAAGGGGATCCCCGCCCTCACCCAAATTAAGGCCCCCCTGACAAACGCCGAGTACGTGGTGTGGAACACCTGACCTCTCCAGCGACGTTGCAACGCCTCTCCCGCCTTCTGTGTCAAATGAGTTTCCTGCAATAATGCGATTTGTATCCCCCTTCTCACCAGGTAAGCATGTATTCTGTGTCGGCGAGTCATAGTGTGCATCCCCCTAACGTTCCAGGTTATACATTTGATACCTACGGCGGAACCCATGGCTCAATCCCCTGACCTTCTCGATACCCACCCCGTAGAGCGACATGCCTGACCCCGACCCAATGTTCCCCAATAAAAAACAAACCCCAACTCCCACTCCCCAGGACAGGCGCACACAAACAAGTCCCTATCCAAACAAAAGCACTCAAGCAACAAGTCATCGAGGCGGCAGAACGCAGACCAACCCCGCCAGACCCAGGACCCTCCCGGCTCTCCCTCCCATGTCCATAGTACTCATGGGAGACCTCAAAGTATGGAGACATCATCAGCTAGCCGCAAGTCCGCATATATAATGGAAAACATCAGCCAATAGCTGCGCGCTACCCCCTCAATATAGTACATGTGGTGCACTCAGCCAAACATGCCGTCCGCCGTCTGCGGAGTAACATCCGGGAGGTCTGCGTCCAGGGTCCCCGGAACACTGCTTGTCCCTGAGCTCCCAGATCCCGCCATTTCTGGGTCTGTGACAATGCTGGCTGGGCTCACCGAGCCCCGACTGATCTCCGCCACCGCCCTAACCGCTCTAGAGCGCTCTTGACTCCGACCCGCAGGCGCCGGGGACCTCCGAGGAGCCAAAGTAGGAGACTGCCGTCGACGGGGCGAATCCAGAGCTGGAGAGCGCGGCCCACCCTCGCCCCGCGCGTCCAGCCAGTCCCAAGCATCCTGCGGGGTATGGAAGAAACGTGTCTCCGCGTCTGCGGTCACTCGGAGCCGAGCCGGGAACAGCACGGCGTAGGGGAGATGCAATTGGCGAAGTTTACGTTTGACAGCCAAAAAGGAAGAACGTTGTCTTTGCACTTCCCTAGTATAGTCGGGGAAGATCATCACCTTGCTGTTCCCTATCTGGAGGGACTGCTTCTCCCTGGCCTGCTGCAGAAGATGATCACGGTCCCGGTAGTGTAGTAGCCGCACCACAAACGGGCGCGGGGGAGCGCCAGGCTTGGGCGGTCTGGCCGGTACCCTGTGGGCTCGCTCCAGGGCATAAAAGGGGAGAGACCCTCCGGGGCCACCGCCGTTCGGAGCCAGGATTCCAGGAACTTGACAGCATCGGCCCCTTCCTCTCGTTCCGGAACCCCCACTATACGAAGGTTGTTCCGTCGGGACCGGCCTTCGCTATCCTCGGCCCTCATTTCCAGCACCTTTACTCTAGTTTCCATCGCGTTCAGGGCATGCTGTAAGGTGGTCACTTTGTCCGGAATATCCTTCACAGCATTCTCGTTAGTCATCACTCGCTCTTTAAGTTTGCGGTGGTCATCTTTTAGTAGGGCGAGGTCAGTTCCTATGGCATCAATTTTTGCCTCTAGGGCTGTTCTCGAGGATGTGATGGCCTTCATGATATCAGCCAGGGTGGGATCTTCCGATGTTCTCTCCTCGCGTCCCCCCGTCGCGCTGTCCTCCTCATCCGTGTGACGGTCTGGGTCATCTAGCCGCAGGACCTCGAACCCCTTTCGTCTGGATGTGCGGCCCATCGCGGCTTCTCAGCAGGGGGCAGCGAGTTATTCCAGGCGCCACGTGTGTGACCAAGCTCCTCGCTCAGTGGCCAGTTCCACCTCCCTCGGCGGTCGTGCTCAGCCTCGGTCCCGAGGTCTCCGCAACGGCCCCCAATGTGGCAAGGAATCTCGGGGCTCAACTCCCCCGTGAGCGTGCGGGTCAGTCGGCTCAGGGGCTCACCAGTCACCAGGCCCACAGTGTCCGACATCTGTCAGGATCCCCCAAGGCCTCACGCATCTTCAGGCCATTCATCCACCTCGTCTCAATCATGCGGAGGCCCTGCAGACACCATTCGCACTCCACTCGGGGGACACCACCTCCCGCGAGCCGTTCGTCGCAGCTCCTCTGCGACCTTAACTTCGCGTTCTCGTCGGCCCCAGCCGCAAAGGTGGGAGCCAGCCGGTCCCAGCACTCGAGGCGCAGCCTCACCAGTAGCGGAGCCCCTTCACACTCAGGGTTCACACTCCCGACCCCTCACTCCGAATGGGGGCTCTCCTATTCGCACACCTCCCTCTTCTGTGTGCATGGGCCGCAGTGTCTCAGTGTCTCTCGCCCCTTCCACCTGCTCCCAGTGATCTTCCGGTGTCGTGGTGGGGTCTAATCAGCTGCACAGCGCGGACCGCCTCACCAGCAGCGAGGCCCCCCCAGCCACTCGCTAGGCCCGCAGGGCTCCTCACCCTCTGCGTGCGCTCGTAGCACCCGGGGCCGCCATCTTAGGGCCAGGCACACGCAGGAAGATCCTTCGCCGATTCCTTCCCTCTCCCGGACTCCCCCTCGTCACAGGCTCGGCAGGGCAGGGCTCGGTCAGCAGCCCAGTCGCGGGGAACGCATCGGCGTCCAGGGACCGCAGCCGCCTCACCTCCTGCCTCCGTTCTCAGAGGCCCCAGAGGTCTCCGGCACCGGCCGCAGCCGCCATCTTGGGAGAGCTCCGCTCGGGGATCGCCCGGCAGCGCAGAACTCAGCTCTCCCTGCAAGGCGCGGACAGCTAGCGCCCCCAAATCCTCGCCAGTGATGCCAGAAGTATTCCGCTGCGGGCTCAAGGGGCAAGGGCCGCCCCAGGATGTCAGGATATTCGTTAAGGAAGGGAGGCCACGGAGGAGCCCCGAGGTCTGCTGCGTCCTACATCGGCGTCAAGCCACGCCCCTAAGTCTTGGACTTCATGTAATGTGTCTAGATTGCCTGCTGAGCACAAAGAGATGCAGGTTGAGTCCCAGGATAGTCAGGTTTTCCCCCAGGACAGACAACCTTACCTACGTTCACAGTGCAATGTGACTGGATGTCCTAGCCCCTTACTGGAGTACCAATAGACTGTCCTGAACTTTTATAAGCCCACCATTCCTGGCTTCTTTGCAGCTGGAGGTGTGTAACGTAGAGCATTTTTCACTGATAGACTTCTTACAAATTTCTATTAGTGACATTCTTCTTGAGCACATGGTTATAGAGACAACCCTGTATGAAGCATAGTTTTTTCAGCAGTATCCTAGTTTGACATTGCAGGTACATTGTGCCCTGGGGGCGCAACTTTCGTGTGTGCCCGCTTTGAGCGCCCCCTGGGCACAATGGCTTTACAGAAGGGCCTGCACAAGCGTCTGAGGCCCCTTCTGTAATACAGATAGCGTTGGAGCACATTTTGCACCAGCGCTATCATAACAAGGAGTTTCCTCATTTTAATGGGGGTGTGGCACCATGCAAATGAGGGAATCACTTTGCCTCTGCACCAACGCCGTATTACCAATGTGGATGCAGAGGCAAACATGCCTTTAAGAGGCGCACTGAAAGTGTGCCACAAAAAGGGGGCGCATTTTCAGTACGTCTCCTAAAGGCAGCCATCTGGGGGGAAAAAAAAGGGGTCCCATAGACCCCTCATACATTTCCCAACAGGCGGGTGCCACCTGTACAGTGAAACACAGAGCATCTTTTAAACAGCTGCTCCATATTTCACTTGAATGCGCTACCCTGGGGGCAGAGCGAGTTTGCAGCTGCAGTGGGGGCAGTGCATTCATTCTAATATGGTGCAGTTTCTTTGCTTGCATAGGGTGCAACTTTTGAAAGGTGTGCTGTGAAGCAAACAAAGAAAGTGCATTGTATCCGTAATACGGCCCCATTTGTATGTAGCACTGGTCGAAAAAAAATACTGGTCCCAACTTCAGACCAGTATTTTTGCATCCAGTGTGGTAATTTGCAAACCGACCTATGTACAAATAAGTAGATTTGCAAATTTCCGATTCCTTGGCGATCGCAATTCGACTGACCTCAATAATGCTAATGAGATAGGTCGCAAATTACTACCCACTAAGTATTGCAGCCATCGCACGGATGGTGGCCTGCTGGCATCAGCAGGCCACCATGTCTGTGATTTCTTTTAGATAAAGCAATTTTTTAATGCATTTTCTTAAAGGAAAATGTTATGCATTTAAAAAAATGAAATGTGTAAGTTTTCATTTTTCAAGAGTAGGGAGTGGTCCCTGGGACCACTCCTTACTCTTGAAAAATGTTTTTGTCATCATTCACATAGGGGGAAAGATTACTTGGGGGGCCTTCCTGTTTACAAATGGCTTATCACCTCCTCTTCCAGCTGGTAAAAGATTAATTGTTTGAGGACGGAATACGGTTGCAAAACATTAATACATACCAATGCAAATTGGAAATTTGGAAGGGACGCCCTAAACATGCCCCTTCCAAATACGGATGTGGACTTTGCTCGCAAACCCAAATTGCAATTTGGTAATGTTACAGAATTGCAATTTGTGGTTTCTACATACAGAAAAGCCGTTTTGCAGTCGCCAATGGCCCGATTTGATTCATCAGATTTTTTGCAACCAAAGAAAGGCTACATACATCTGGCCCTTAGTGTGATTCATCCTTATTTTCTCCCCGTGCCATCTGTTGTTTAACAGTAACATATCTACGTCTGCATAAACTATTTAATTTTATTTTTAAACCCATTAAGGCACTGTGCACTTTTTTGGATGACAGTACGATTAAAATCCTAATTTGGCAGCTGGGAGGCTTAATGCCTGCAGTGAAGGCAAATAATGGGAAATGCATATGCTCTTTGAACTGTACTTTCTCTTTCACCCATCTGATATTACATTGCAGTATGTTTTTATAATATCGTCATTTTTATCTATGCTTTCTATTTTTAAACTTTGGTTGTTTAACATGGATGTCAGCAATGGAACTGGTGGGTAAAATTAAATATTGGGAATGACAATTCAATTGGAAAAAGTTTCATCTGAATTAAAAAAATATTTGAATTGCCTGATGATAAATTTTAATTACTGTGTTTTTATGAGCTTAGCCTGAATAAAATGAAACAAAAATATAAACATTAGATTGAAGAATTTCTTTTCAAAATATCTTGGTTTCGTCTGTCTATAGCGTTTATTTGATTTGAGTAGACCTGCCATTCTCTGGGACTTTCTCCTAAAGAGTGAACACAATCTTGATGATGATGCCCTAGGACACCATATAGCTTATGTTGAGTAGCTTATAATGAGGCTATTCTAGTTAAGCCATTAAGGCTGCACGATTCCAAGCTCATCAATTGTGTACCTATCTGGATGTAGGAGCAGGATTCAGAAATCAATTATCATTTGGTGGGCTTCCCCGTAGACTCCCTATAGGGGATTAATTGGAAAAGAATGGAATCTGTGAGGAATCAGTCTCAGACTTGGGGTGCTCCAGGGGTCAGGCCTACAGAAATGTATTTCCTGCCAGTTAGGACATTGTTTTCCAAAGGCCCAAACAAGCTACAGCAGTGGCATAAACATACAAAGGCTTAGAGTTCTGAAGAACGGGCAGATTGAAACTAGGAAGGCCCTTTATGGCTGGCACTGCAAAGCTCAGTCCTGAGGGGTCTGTTTCCCTTCCGGGCTATGAGAGACAGTTCAATTAGAAGGACAGTAAGCCTAGAGGACTGTGCTTGGCAACAGTGGTTGTTGGGCTTTATCTGCTTTCGACACAGTTTGCACCTGTTTGACTTTTCCTCACGTTTTCGGTGTTCTCTCTACCCTCAGGAGTTATTTCCCTGTTAGGCGGGGCAGTACCAATGCTGCCGAATCACTCCGTTCCCTTACAGTTTCTTTTGGCTTATCGGTTGGCGTTCCTCCATTGCTGGTGCTCTCTTACTGCTACATCTACATCCGAAGCTCTGCTGGACTGATGCTCCCTTCGAGTTCAGTTCTCTAACTGTAACCTGGTAGCTGGGCAGGGCTTGTTAAAGAGCTACCCTTACTTTATCCAAGTAAGCACCCTATCGTATTTCTTTTGCTGTGAGGTGCCATTGTTAAAGGCTTGCTTCTAATGTATTATGGGCTTTTTTGTTGTAGAAACCCGAAGGTCTAGCGAGTCTTTGGAAAGGGCTCAGCCTCACTAGCATCCAGGCTGCCTCACTCTCTCTCCCAGGGGTCTCTTTTCATCTGGGTTGGTTTATCTTCAAGAGTGTTCTCCTCCCCGTGAGGGTGCCCTGTCTTATGAATAGAGGCAGATTCTCGCCGCTCCGAGAAACCATAACTGGTCTCAAGTTCTGACAGACTCTATTTTACCAATTATTGATTGACCCCTGGTTTATGGGTATAAATGATAGAAACATTCTATTTATGAATACACCTAGGGTGATAATCTAAGCTAGATACATATAGATAAATTATTGTCTATATATTTTGACATATCTAATCCACAGACCTTTTATCAAAGCAGTATAAGCTTCTTCACAATAATGCTGTCTCTTCTAGGCATCTTCTCGAGGTCGTCTGCTCTCCGGTCTGAGATTCAAGCTCCAGGATAGTCTCTGAAGCAAGCTGCTCCATCTCCAAAAAGGACTGAACACTTCCAGTCTGGAGTTCAATTTGGGCACATTCATTTTCAAGATATTTAAATCCTTTCTGAAATCTGACTGTAGCTGCCACAGATCTTTGAAAAGGGACTTGGGAATGTCAGTGTAGGAAACTGGATTGTTAAACTATGATGAGAGGGGGCTCAATGTTAATATGACCTGTAGCCGAACTCCTACAAAATCAAAACAATCTAAAGCCTCATTTATGCGCTGCCGGAACATCACTTTTTTTACGATTTGGTGGCGTAATGTGCCACTGGCATATTTATATGGCCAGGTAAAGCCATGTTATGTGGCTTTTCATGGCCCTATAAATATGTGCCCCTTTCATGCAGAAAACTGCATGAAAGGGGCTTTACATGGGTGTTGCTGGGGCGTTCCTAGCAACGTCAATGGCTTTTTGACACTGCCCCAGATTTACGAGATATCGTAAGTCTGAGGCAGTGCCAAAAACTACGGCACAACAAGGAGAAATATTTGCAGGAAGGTTTTCCTTCCTGCACAAAAATAATAATCCCCGCAACGCAGGCACCCTTGCACTATGATGCAAATGTGCCTGCGTTGGCGCACTGCAGCCCATTGTGCACCGGCGAAGGGGAAAAGGAAAGGAATGCGCCGTATCTAATAGTTACGGCGCATTCCTGCCCTTTTCTTTTGCCGTAGGGCAGTGCTGTAGCAAGGCCTGCTGCGCTGTCTTACGGCAAAAAAAAGCCCCATAAATTAAGCCACTAGATCCTACCATAGTAACACCTTCTATAAGGGGATTTCTGTAAGGAATCCCTCTGTAGCTTGGTGCACGTGGCAAGGCCTTCCTCAGAGAAAATTGCACGTGGTATATCAATAGCAGTATTAAAATTCGATTTCAGCTAAGAAGTAAACAAGATAAAGTAAACAGGATTAAGTCCCCAAACTAATTCAGTGAAGATGAACAAAACTTTATTGATTGAAATAACACAAAAAATAAGTAAATAGGATGTTGGAAGCAGGAACTATTAAACTCGAAACGGGATGATTTTTATATGAAAAGTAGTTTTTGGAAAGTAAAATGTCAAAACCTTTACAGTGCAGCAGTACAATCATTTCTGACATTCAAACAAAGCAATGTCCGACAGGGAATACTTTTAAGATGATATTTTGGGGGAAAATGCTGTCCTTTCAAAACACAGTTTAATTATTTTACAGCAACTGTCCTTGTTTTAAAAGTCACTGGTGTAAGAAAAGGTCCAGGTCTTCAAGACTGATTGTGTAGCATCTCCCCTGGTGATTTGAAAGAGCAGAAATTGTCAGATGGCTCTTCTTGAACACCATAACTTAAGTCCAAGTAGAACAAATCTCTTGCCCCTTCTCTCAATCTCAACACCAAAAGTCCACTTACCATTGGCCTGGATGGTTTTCTTCCTTTTGAACACAGCGTCTTCTGTCACTTGGATCTTCAGCAACTTACCATGCACTGGAAATAAGTTGCACAGCAGGCAGACTTCTTCCAGAGATACCTCTGGAATCACTTGTCTTTGCTGATCAACAAGGGCTCAGCTTCCCTTGTACTCAGAAAAGCACCAGAGACCAAGTGGGAGATTCTCAAACAGTTGGTGCTGGGTTAGCGTCACAAAAGTGATGCTAACCAGCACAAAATGTTTTTCCTGATTCACTTTCCAGTGCAAAAAATGTTTGCACTGGAAAGTACCTTAAACGTAATGCAAAGCAATATGAAGCACTGCTTTGTGCTACTTAGCGCCAAGGGGGAGTTACATGGGTGGTACATGGGTATTCCCATGCTGTGACCCATGCCTTTTGACGCAAAACCCTATCTACAAACAATATTAGACAGGGTTAAGCGCCAAAGGTTAACGCCATTTGAAAGGAGGTGTTAAAAGGATAAATGTTTTTATTTCTCCTTTCTTTTCCGACTTTGCATGCACGCTGCACTGTGCAGCACACATGCAAAGTCGGAAAAGCTTTAAAGTGTGTCTAAGCATAGTATTTTGAACTGCAAGGGTAGCCTTCCAGTACAAAACCTATGGTAGACTGAGGCATGCATCCTAGCACTATGGGGCTAAAATCTGCATCAGCGCTAGGGAGAGGGGAGAAGAGAGCCATATCTCTGTAGATATGGCGCTCTTCTGTGCCCGCCCTGTCACACAGTACAGCTCAGCAGTTTTGGCTGCCGTGCTGCATTCCGTGATTCTTTTCAGAATCTGGACCCAGATATTTATGATAAAGCTAGAGTTACCACTCTCTTGCCCTTCACTAGGCAGAGAGCATTTTTCCAGCAGATAGTCTTCTTATCTTTGTCCAAGCAAGCCTCTCCCTGAAGGTGGATGCAGTACCTCTAATAGAACACACTCAACTATGATTGTCAAATAACTCTAAGCAAATCCTATTAAAGTTCTTGCACATCCCCCTCCTAAATGTTAAGGCAGAATTACCCATTTCCTCTTTCACTTAGCAGGATTACTGCAGAAACTAGAACCCAATGCTTTGTTCTCCGGTTTTTATTTTAACAAAATGGCAGATTACTTTTCTCTCTCCTATCTACCCCAAATCAATTTGCTCTGACTCTACTGGAGCAAAGTAAAATATCACCAAATCTAAGCACATCTCCTTTCCCATCTGTGGTGGGATTCTCCTCCAGTTCATTGAGATCCCTCAGCCTCTAAGCAGACATGTGCCATGGATCCCCATTGCCATGCACCTGCCACAGCAGAAGGGAACTGAAAATCAGGAAGTTCTTTGTCACAGAAAGCATTTAGTAGTGTTAGAGGGTGTCCTCTCTTGATGGCATGAGGGTAGGGTAGATTTCCTTTAAGCTTGCCCCTCAGCACAATCTAGCTCTCATCTAGACCAAGTATCTCAAGTTGTGGTAAAAAGGGTACCCCTCGTAGAATCCATCTAAGCACACCTCGGGCGAAAGCAGAATAACTTGTGTAGTACATCCAACTGTGCCATCTCTTTTGTGATGCCAGTCCCTCCACCTCAATGAGATGCATTTCCTGCAACATGGCAACCTGTACCCTACACTGTCTAATGTAGTCCTGAACTTAGTCTCTCTTGCTAATGGAATCAAGACCCCGCACATTCCAGGTGAGTAGCCTAATAATGGAGCATATGTTAACCATTACAATCTGTTGTGTGCGCCCGCACCCTGGTTCAGCCCCCTTCTCCCAGTCTAGAGACCAGCCTTCCATGTACCACTATTCCCCCAGCAGTTGATAGAAGCAAGATGAAAGAACAATCAAAAACTACAGTAACAATCCTCAACTGTGCCCATCCAGGATGTTCACGCTGAGGCGCAGTGACCAAACTGACCAACACACAAAATATAACTTGATGTTCATGCAGCATCCAACTCACCGCCAGTCTCCTGCAGCACCAATTGGGGGGTGTATAGTCCATAGTTCTGGTCTATCAATGAGCATTGGCCCCAGGTAATACAGCAAGGTACTTCAGCCCCAAAGTATTTTGGAATCATGCCAAGTATGAGGATGGGCTTCTTTCCACAGTGTTAAGAGACAGTGATCAGAATGGGCACCATTTAGTTGAAGGTCATATAATCTCATCTGCAGTGCCTGGTGTGACTATTGGTAATAGGAGACTTGTATCTGATCCAATGGGGCTGCCTATGGCTGAGTGTGTTTCGTCATCCGAGCTCATGTGTTCTATCGAGTTGCCTCCACCCTTCACTAGAATGGCAGCTGCCACCACAGTACGTCTCCTACCCTCTTTGGCCTGTTGCTGTGTGGGGCGTACTCTGCCGTAGCACAGACGGCGAGAAGCCCAGCATCAACGTTCCTCTGCTGTTGGGTCTGTATGCATTCGGCCCCCGGAATCGTAAGCGTCCAGCCACTGCCATGTCTCCTCTGGTGAGGTGAAAAAGTGAGATTCCCCATCCACTTGGACTCACAGCCAGGCCGGGAACAAAAGACCATATTTGATTCCTAGCTCTTTTAACCTTCTCTTTTCGGCTAGGAATGAGGCTCTTTGCAGCTGTACTGCTGTTGTAAAGTCAGGTAAAATGGAGATGCATGTGTTGTCATCAAAAAGAGGCAAGCAGCACACGCCTGTTGGAGTATGAAGTAACAATCCCGATAGTGCAATAGGCGTGCAATCACAGGCAGAGGGGGCGCCCCTGGGGCTGGGAGTCTCGCAGGCACCTTCTGTGCCCTTTCAAGGGCATAATGCTTTCATAAGCCCTCAGGCATTACCACCTCCTGCAGCCAGTCCTCTAGGTACGTGAGCATTGATGGACCCTCTATGCACTCTGGCAGGCCAATCACCCTTACATTGTTCTGTCTGGTCCTGTCTTCCTGGTCCTCAATCCTGAACTCCAAGATTTTAATTCTCCCAGTCCACGAGTCCAGGTCAGTTGTATGTGCCTTGGATACAAGATCCAGTGGCCGCAGGTCCGCCTCCACCAGTTTGAGCCACTCAGCCATTTTGCGATGGTCATCTCGTAAGAGCCCAAAACCAGGGAATCAATTTTGGACTCAAGTGGGTTTCGTGTGGAGTCTATGGAGGCCAAGATGGAGTCTAAGTTGTCCTCTGGGGGTAGGCGTGCCACCCCTCGAGGGGCAGTGATGCTCATGGTGTCCTCCTGGTGGTGCTGGGATCTCCCTATGTCTAGCCCAGTGGCTTGTGTTTCAGTCAGTTTGGTGCCAGTCTCTAGATGGGGAACAGTAGCGGCAGGCTAAGGCCACCCAGTGTGTAGGAGTGTGCAGGAGGCTACGTAGGGCGGTACGCAGTCAAAATATTGTTTTTTTATATCGACCTACACTAATATCGAGTTTTTAGTATCGTAGGGACAGAATATCGATGTCAAGAATATCGGTGACCAGAATATCGACCTTAAGGTAAGTAATATCGTTTTTTTATATCGAAGTAAGTAATATCGAAGTAAGTAATATCGTTAGCAATAATATCGTTGTTAATAATATCGATATTTATATTAGTGTTATGTATTTTAGTATGTATTTTATATGCATGTTTAACATTTTTTGTAATGTATTTTTATTATTTTTAAATATATGTAATAATGTTTAGAAATTAGTAATTTTTTTTAAGTAAATTTTGCGTTTTAGTATCAGAGCGGGTTGTGGGTTTATAGGGGAATAGGGTGGGAAGTAATTTAATTATAATTAATTAATTAATATGTTTTTATTTATTGTTATTGATTATTAATTTATTGTCAATTAATTATTAATTGGTAATTAATTTTTTAATTGATTAATTTATCATTATATTGATTATAATTAATTATTTTTTTATTTATTGTTATTGTTAATTGATTTATTGTTAATTAATTATTAATTGGTAATTAATTTTTAATAATTGATTAATTGATCAATTAATTATGTTAATTTGTATGTGTAGCGGGTTGTGGGTTTATAGAGGAATAGGGTGGGAAGTAATTTGATTATAATTAATTAATTAATATTTTTTATTTATTGTTATTGATAATTAATTTGTTGTTAATTAATTATTAATTGGTAATTAATTTTCTTAATTGATTAATTTATAATTATATTAATTATAATTAATTTATTATTATTTTTTATTTATTGTTATTGTTAATTCATTTATTGTTAATTTATTATTAATTGGTAATTAATTTTTATTAATTGATTAATTGATAATTAAATTAATTGTGTTCTTTTATGTGTAGCGGGTTGTGTGTTTATGGGGGAATAGGGTGGGAAGTAATTTAATGTTATTTAAGTAAATATTACTTTAATTTTATTGGTATTTATTATTAATTTTTTAGTTACTTAGGGGCCCATTACGATACCCGGCGTAAAAAAATCCGCCAGGCATGGAAGCGGCAAAAATCCGCCCGCACACACCGTCTGAACACCGACCACGCCATTACGATTACACAAACCGAAAACCGCCATCGGCGGAAAAATCACACAAAATACCGCCCGCCATCGTCCGAGTCGGAGTCAAACCGCCCGCCACGGACGGAAACACGCACGACAACACAAAACCGCCCGCCCTCACGGCCGACACACCGCACGTGAAATTACGATCGCACCGCCATGAGCGCGGGAAAACTACAAATATACCGCCCGCCAGCGCAAACAACGCCGATGAGAATCGACACGGCAGAAGCCATGGCGCCCACGTACCTGCACAGAAACCATCCGCTCACAAAACCAATAGCACACAACATGGCCAACAAGTCCACACAGCAAGGCACGCACAAATACACAAGCACAGTACACATCCCGAAAACACCCCCCGGACAAACAAAAACTACAAAGGCCAGAACCCCAGACACAACACACCTGAAAACAACAGACCATGAGGACACACCCACATAGGTAAGTACAAAAGCAGCACTCCCACAGACCACAACCCCTTGCAACATTGCAAACCAGAGAGGAGAGGAGAGGACACAGTGACACAGCAAGGACAGCAGCACACCACAGAAACGCACACATCACAACCACCACCACCACCACCACCACCACCAAACACCTGCACCACAAACCCCTGCACATTACACAACACACACCGCACCAGCACCACAAACACCATGGCACCACAAAGAATGCCCAAGTTCACGCCCATTGAGCTGACGGTCATGGTCGACGAGATCATCAAGGTGTACCCACAAATCTATGGGAACATGGTCCAGCACACACCACTAGCCACCAGAAACAGAATGTGGAACCGGATCGTAGACCAGGTCAATGCAGTCGGGACCCTGCCCAGGAACAGAGGAGAAATAAACAAACGTTGGAATGACGTCAAGAGCCTGGTCAAGAAGAAGGAGGGCAAAAACAGAGAGCTGGCTGCCGTCACTGGCGGAGGGAATCCCGCGCTCTTCAAGACCTTCAAAGCGTGGGAGGAGAAGGTGCGAGTCATAATACATCCGGAGATCCTCGCCGGATTAGCAGGGGAGTGGAGGCTGGTAAGTACAAACTAATGTATACCAGCACACCGCTATGTACTCACATGCACTACCACCATGCCACAGCTCCCAGGGACAAACACCCCCATGTCCAGCACACAATAGACAACACATCACACACACACATGCAACAGACACCACCACACACAGCCCAAACCGAACAACTGTAAGATACGTGGGGACATGTGTACACTCAGCCAGCCACGTAACCACCAACAGGTCCCCAAATATGCCAGAAGCGCCACAACGAGCACCCACCACACCCATGTGTCCGCTACAGCTGCACTAACCGACAAGTAACAGGTAAGTGGCAGGAACACAAAGTGCAGTGGGTGGGACGGTGGACAGCCCAAGTACAACACACACCAGGCCCCTAGTCCCACAGCACAGCAAGGAGGAGCATCCCCCACACCCCACAGCCACGTGTCAGCCACCGCAGTGCACAACGACAGCCGAAAGGCAGACATCACGGTCCACAGCAATCGGTGTCAGTGGGTGTCCAGCCACCCCCACGACCCACAACACCCCCCACCCCCACAGACCTGCAACATGGAGCACCCCCGCTTAGAGCCATGTGGCATCCAGTACAGTGCACGCACGAACAACTTGCAGGTGGGAAACTGGACAGGGCTGGATTACTGGAGGCATGAGGACCGGAACACGACCAACACATGGGACATGTCACGTAGCAGACGAACACGCAGCACCGCCCACCGTCACGAACAAGTGAACAATGTGCACACGGACATGAACAACAGACTCACACCCCACATGACCCATCACAGACATAGCAACACCCAAGGAGCCACGTCTGCATGCACAAGCCACACTGAATATAGTACCACACGGCAGCCACTGTGCAACTCATCACACACAACCGAAACACCATTGAAGTCCTGTCCATGTAGCCCCTACTGCCTGTCAACCACACACCCCACAACTACGCCTATGTAAGACAAACAACACTAGACGCAACAGAGCGGAACAACATAAATGCACACGAACACCACTGAACCCATCAAACACACAGACACACCATGCACATACAACATACCATCCATCCCATCCGTCAGCCCCAGTCTCATGAAAGGCATGTCATCCGCACAGCTGCCACACATACAGCAGTCACGCTAAGATACATGCCTAGGACAACCATGTGCCAGAAGTCAATGAAGCGCACGACACACTGTGAGCAACAACACACAACATGGGCCACACCCCCCCGAGCACTGCAGTGATGCACATGGCACAGGGCAGCACGCACACCAAGGAGATGGGACAACTGCAATACGTTGGCTGGCACACAACCATCACTCACTCATAACGATGCGTCCAATGCCATGTCCAGTAATCACAACAGACAGCAAATATGCAGGCCATGTCAAGCATGCACACACCTCAAACCATGCACTGTCATGCTGCCACAACACATGTCACGTTCGGCACCCATGGCTCACAGCATGTACCCCAAAAGCATATTCCCTCCCAAATGCGAATCTGGGGCATGGCCCCCATGTTGCCATATGCGTTCCTAAGCGTTCCATTTGAACCCCAAAAGCATATTCCCTCCCAAATGCGAATCTGGGGCATGGCCCCCATGTTGCCATATGCGTTCCTAAGCGTTCCATTTGAACCCCAAAAGCATATCCCCTCCCAAATGCGAATCTGGGGCATGGCCCCCATGTTGCCATATGCGTTCCTAAGCGTTCCATTTGAACCCCAAAAGCATATTCCCTCCCAAATGCGAATCTGGGGCATGGCCCCCATGTTGCCATATGCGTTCCTAAGCGTTCCATTTGAACCCCAAAAGCATATTCCCTCCCAAATGCGAATCTGGGGCATGGCCCCCATGTTGCCATATGCGTTCCTAAGCGTTCCATTTGAACCCCAAAAGCATATTCCCTCCCAAATGCGAATCTGGGGCATGGCCCCCATGTTGCCATATGCGTTCCTAAGCGTTCCATTTGAACCCCAAAAGCATATCCCCTCCCAAATGCGAATCTGGGGCATGGCCCCCATGTTGCCATATGCGTTCCTAAGCGTCCCATCTGAACACCAAAAGCAAAGTACAAACCAGACCCAGGATGGGCCAGGAGCCCGCATACACCAGAGTCACAATAAGTAGGGGCACAGCAACACACCCATCGGCATGGCCAATCCGTCCCATGCCACATGTGCACAGCACACAGTCCCATTGCTAAGCACACACAACTACAAATGCTACAGCCACACACACGCCTCCGGGAAACCCATGTACGAGATTGCACGAACTGTTAATGTCAGACGACAAATACATACTTCGCCAGGTGCAACACAATAACAAATCTCATTCTCTCCACAGGTGACGAACTGCTGGATGCTGGGGATGGAGCCAGCAGCCAGCACAGCCAGCCTACAAGCCCCCAACGAGGACACACGGATGTGGAGGATCTGTCCTCCTCTTCGGACACGGACCACCAAGCAGGCCCATCTGGTGTGGCAGGGCCCAGCCGCTCCCCAGGACCCCTCCTACCCACCAACCCATCATCCAGGGCTGCTGAACATTCCCAGCCCCCTGCTGCCACTGTCGTTGCGGCCACACCCACGGTCATTGCGGCCACTACCACTGCCGCAACCGCCACCATCGCCGCACCGACCACCACCGCCGCCACCACCACCACGTCTTCGCTGACACCAGCCCCAGCGCAGATGGTGGCCCGGCCGACTGGATCCACCCTGGGAGCCACAGCGAGGACCGTGGTGAGCAATGTGGCTAGTGGGCAGGCCGGTGGCAGCAGGACTGGTAGGAGGAGTAGGGTCAGGGAAACGCCAGCCTCCCCTGGGAGCCATGCCCTGCCTCAAATGGCCAGAGTCCTTGGGGCCTATGAAGAGGCCCAAGGACAATGGGTCAGGTCTGCTTCAGACACGCGGGAGGTGCTGGGGGTGCTGAGGTCCATGGACGCCCGTATGGGCCAACTCGTGGACCTCATGGGCCAGCTGGTGGTGGCGGTGAGGTCACAGCCAGGGACAGCAGCTCCCCTCCGCCACCACCTGCCGGGGTGCAGGGTCGAGCAGCAGTGTCCAGTTCCCCTGCGTCCACAGCCAGTGAGCACACCTCAACCACCAGCATGTCGCAAGCAGGCACCCCCCTCGCAAACGTGGAAGGGGCCGTCCGAAGTGGAAACCGATCTCCCGGGAGGACTTCGCACGCTCCAAACGCAAGTGAGGCAGCCAGCCAGCCTTCCGCCAGCCTTCCTTGACCAGCCACTGCATTGACTTGGACTACGATCCCACTCCACACAGCCATCTGGATGGCATGTGTGTGTTGGACTATGGACATAGAACCAGTGGGTACACCCTGAGCATCACGCAGCCATGACCGACAGCTCATTGTCACTGCACGCACCACTTTTGTCATCACCTTACACACAATCACATGTCACAGTTTGAAATAAATGCACCTCTTACACTAACTGCTGTTTGTGCCCTGTGTTTTATTTGTACGGAATACAACGGCCACCTTGGGCGGAAAGGCACCTGATGCGTGGCATGGCAATGGAATCCGGAGGACCTGTAGGGACCTAGGGGTGGGAGACAGAACAGGAGCACATTCAATGAGTGTGTCACACACCCATCACACAGTACATGTCAACAACTACAAGCAATGTACACACATCGCACAGAGCAATAGGGCACAATGCCACAGCCACCAACAGTGGCATAGTACCCTGGCCATGGAGCGTTGACACACAGCACGCAGTGAACAAACGGCCACCCTGACACAGCACACACACACCTGCACAGATACAGCCACATCAGCCGTCGTACATGGACACTCACCGTCAAGTGAAGTAGCGGGCGATGAGCTGCTGCCGCACATTACCAGCTTCCTCCTCTCCGCTGTCCTCCTCACTCGAGCTGTCCTGGTCTGCGGGCTGGGGCCCTGGTTGATCTCCGTCATCCACGATGAGGGGGATCTGCTTCCGAATGGCCAGATTGTGCAGCATGCAGCACGCCACCACTATCCGGCACACCTTCTGTGGGGAGTACGCCAGCGCACCCCCGGTGCGGTCCAGGCACCTGAACCTGGACTTGAGGAGGCCAAAGGTACGCTCGACCACACGTCTGGTCCTCCCATGTGCCTCATTGTAGCGATCGTCTGCTGGGGTGCGAGGATTCCTCAATGGACTGAGCAGCCATGCCCCATTCGAGTACGCAGAGTCACCTGGGTGTGAGGGACACAGAGAACCGTTGCTATTCCAACTGGACAGGGGACAGCATCGCACAACCAGCACGCTACACCACTCCACATACTCACCGACAATACAGCCACGATCCTGTTGCATATTGGACATCAGTCGTGGCAAGATGCTGTTGCGCATTATGTGTGCGTCATGGGCCGAGCCTGGGAACTTTGCACACACGTGGGTGATCACCATGTCCGCAAGGCACACCACTTGCACATTCAGGGAGTGCGTGTGCTTCCTGTTGCGGTACAGGTGCTCAGTGGCCTGTGGTGGAACAAGGCCGACATGTGTGCAGTCAATGGCTCCAACGACGTGTGGGATTCTGCCAAGGGCATAGAATGCACCCTTCACTGCCGCCAATTCACGAGCCCTGGGGAAGCGGATGTACCTGTTTCGGTACAGCATCATGGCTGCCAGTACATCCCTCAGCACCTTGCTGAACATGGGCTGGGACATCCCTCCTCCAATGCCCACTGTGTGCTGGAATGACCCAGTGGCGAAGAAATGCATGTCGGCCATCACCTTAGCCGTGGGGGTGACAGCAGTCGGATACACCCTGCGGGGACGGAGATGGGGTTCTAACATGGCACACAGTCGATGCAGGGTTGGCCTGTCCAGCCGAAACTTCCTAATAACCTCTGTATCGTCCATGTCCGCCAGCAATTGGTATGGGCGGTCAATGTTCGGTCTCCGCCTAGGGACAATGGCAGAGGACACATGTCAAAGCAACACGACACATAGCAATTTCACATACACATCACTGACATGACTGAGCAAGCACATGAGCCACAGCCCAGCTGTCAAGCTGGGACGGCACGGCCACAATACACTTACACAGGTCTCCCAACAATGGCAATGGCTAGTGATACAAACCGCTGCCATGTGCATGCACATGGGGATCTAGGCCCCAATGACTTGCGGGGCGTGCTGATGGGGACTGACTGCATATCCGTCAAGCGGCAACGCCACGGCAACATGAATGTCTGCTGAGCATGGAACTGCTTCCGCGGCTGGATGAGTATGGCACACGACGACGACGATGTGGGCACAGGCTGAGCGGCCAAAACAAGTGGGACCTGTGGCACGAGGGGATATGAGACAGTAGTAGGTGTCAGCACTGCACCCTATGTACAGCACTGTACGGATCACACCTCCCGAAACATTGACAGGTGTCCACATTGACAGCCCCATGCCAAGACGGCTGTGTGCTTGCAGTCACACGTCACAGGTGAGAGGTTACATTGCACGTGCCAGGTGGCAGACATACATAGTGGGAGCTGGCATGTGTGTGCATGTGTCTCCTGTTCAGGATCCACCAGATGGGCGCTGACTCTGTACTGACCATTGGACACAGCATGTTCCGTGGAAGGCTTGTGTGTGAGGGATGGTGGCACTGGATGTGCCTCCGTTGGGTGGGGGGCCATGCACAGGGCGGGTACGTCGATGATTGCGCATTGTTGGTCACGGTGGGTGCACCAACTAAGATGTGTTGCCCTGTGTTAAATTCCTATGTCCGCATGATGATGGACTGTAGATGTGGGCAGACTACACATTGGTCGATGTGCTGTCTATATGCATGTGCCTTCACACCAGGCACAGCTGCCCCTGCACATGTGACCCCTGCTGGACTCGCTGCTGGGTCTGTGGAGCTGATGCACCTTCTGCGCGTGGGGCGGACAGCTCTCCTCACTTCCCTCATTGCGCATGTCATGACTTTGCCGCAGGTGACATGGATCATGGAGGGCCCACATGTACGCGTGGGTAGGCTACACATGATTGTTCACTGGTCGCCACCCCCAGTCAGTGTTTCGAATGGGAAGGTTGTCGTGCTGGTGGTATGTTCGATGTGGCGGATGGGCGGGCCTAGGTGCGGGCTTACATTCCGGACATGGGGGGTAGTTGGATTGGCGACTAGTTGCAGTACACACGGGACACGTCTCTTCCTTTCCACATCTGGGTCATCCCTTGTACTAACTGACAGTGATACAGTCATCTTCGCCCCAGCCCTCATGTCCTCCCTCGCTCCCCCAATATGCATGCTCACCTGCGAGGCTAGCGCTTGCACAGGCAGCCCCAAGCTCGCACCAGAGAGGGCAAGGAGTGTATGTGTGGGTCCAGTTGCACGAGTGGGCTGTCTCAGGGTATGATGTGTGGCGGGACGCCGTCCACCTGCGTGGTGCCCCAAATGGAGACCCGGCCTGCATGGACTATGCATCACAGTCTTCGCCTTCCGGATCCGCCACCTGCGACACCCAGTGGCTGTGGCTGCCCTTGCGGCCAGGCCGCGTCCGTCTGTGGCTGATGGCCCACACATTCACTCTTTGGCCTCTCTGGGGAGGGCTCGGGGGTGGTGGCGCACGCGCTTGCACTTAGTCGCAATGGCATGTGGCGTGGTTGGTATGATGGGCAATGGATGGGATGGTGCGAGCCACCTCCCGTGACGTCAGTGCTGCTCGTGCTGTGGTGCGTCCCCCTACACTTCCATTTGACTTGTGCCATGCTAGACGTTGAGGTTCTATTGCCTGCGTGATATGACCAGGAGGAGCGCGAGGAGACCTCTCACACACCATGCTCCACTGCCATCCCGTGCCCTGTATCGCCTGTGCGGATTGACTATGTTGGGGTTACACCTGGTCGACTGGGGCTGTGTGTGCCTTGTCAAGGGGCATGGCGGGCGCACAACAGGATCCAGCTTGTCCACAGAGGGTGGGCTGAGGTGCGCCTGGTACCGCTTTGTACGTGTGCCCGGCTGCTGTGCACACACGTGTTCACTCCCCCCGACAGGTGTCCTCTCACAATGCCCAGGGAAGCGGTGGTGTACTGTTCATGACCCCTCCCAACACGGCGTGCTCCAACTTGGCATGTGCGCATCTACCCGTCACACCCACCCACCTGAGCACTGCGTCCATACGACTTCACACGACACATGTGTGTCTTCCACAGTTGTGCTACTCATTTGCGTTGACATCCAATACCAGTGGACTACATGGTCATGTCACGACTGCCGTGTACTTCACATACTCTCATCCTCTCTCATTCGTACTTGTGAAATGAGTCAGCGGAGACAGTTTTGGTTTCAAACATTATATTGAGTCTTCTGTCCTCTGTGATGCAGTATAGTGGACACTACTGGCAGCGGAATACATGTTGAGGATATACTGAGCATGATTGCAAATGGGATAGGGTGTGGGGTTACATGTGATTGGCTGTTGCATGTGGGATGTGGGCTTCAGAGTGACATCTGCTTGGCCAAGGCTGTGCTAATGTACATTTACGTATAGCTGCGGAGCTGCGGACTTTGACACAGACGGTATACATGTAGCCTACCAGACCGCTTGGCATCATGGGCACAGTCCATCTCAGTTCCATGTGACAGGTTTGCTGCGGTTGTTCCTCATGCACGCGTGCATGTGAGATGACATCAGGGCATGTGCTTGCGTGCATGCAGCGGCGTGCCACTTGTTGTTGCACTGTGGTGGTTACTGGACATGTCACAGTCACTGGGGTCGTGTTGTTGTTGTATGCACTTGTCGTCCATGCAAAGGTCCTGGTATGGGATTCCCGGGGCGGGGGTGGGAGGGGTGCAGCACCCACAGACTCCAGGCGACCTATTCATGTCCACTGAGCGGTGTGTGTGTCCATGTGCGCTGGATCCTTGTCGTGTCCTGGTTGTTCGTGCAGTTCCGTCCATGTGGGTGCGATACACAGAGCCCATGCCACTGCCTCCCACGATGCATGCGGTGTTCCTGGATGTGATGGGGAACAGTGTGCATCTCCCGGTCATATCCGATGTCATGGCGATGTCGTTGATGGTGTGGTTACAGTTGCCGGTCGTTTGGTATGGCTGTTGTGGTGGTGACTGGCCAGTCCGTGCGGAAGCTAAGCATGGGTGCGGGGTTGGACATCATAGGTCAATCGGGGAACCTGCGTTGTGGTCCGACGAATTTACAGGTTGTCAGGTATGCGATGCCGTCCAGCAGGGCTTCCATGTCATTGGTGGTGTACATGTTTGCCAGCCAATGTAGCGGATGGTGGCTGTCAAGGTGTTGTTCGTAAGTTGTCCCTTGGAGGACCATGATGGGGCATGCTGGGTGACATTCGATGTAGCTGTTCTCGATGATCCGTCGTGTGGAGGCACAGTGGTCCCATTTCAGTGCGGGTAGCGATGTTGGCCACATACGCCATGCCCCCATAGGCAGAGCAGGCCCTGTCGTGTGCGTCCAGAGGGAGGAGTAGTGGTAGCAGGTCCGCCTTCAGACATGCCGGGTTGGAGAGGCATATCTCCACGGGATGCTGGTAGGGACACCTCCGACAGTAGAAGACGGGCATGACGCAGCTGAACAATGTGATGCGGTAAGTCAGTCGGTAACTTACGTTCAGCAGGGACAGGAGATCGCATCCCAATATATGAAACAGGTTGGTTTTGTACAGCTTGAGCTGTTCGGAGTAGTTGGGTAGGTGTGTTGCGGTTGCCATTTCGCAGCGGTGCGTTGTGGTGGCGTGCTCCGGCTGTGTGTGCAGTCTGCAATGTGCACGCTCCGAGGTTGCTGTGAGCTCTGTGTAGTCGTAGGGAGACAGGACTTGTGTTCTGTTGGCTTGTTTGGAGGACACGGGCCCTCATCCCACATGCTTCTCAGACAGTTCAAGGTCAGTGATGTGTGACTCCTTCCAATTAACTTGCATGTGGCCGACATGGGGGAGTGTTTTCTTCTTTCTTCCCCGTCCGTTGTGTGCTTCTGTGATATGCGCTATCTGCCCTGTGGTCGGTCTCCTCGGCATGCCTGTGTTGGTCTATTCTTGGACAATGGCTGTATTCACCGGCTTCTGTCGTAGGGCTGTGGTTTCGGAGTTGGAATGGAAGGTCATTCAGTGCTGTCTGCTCTCCCTTCTGTGGGCGGCAGGCTGCCTTTCCACTCTGCGTTGGGCCTTGTGTGTGAATGTTATTCTTGGGCCACCTGTTGTCGGTCCCCGGGCTCTTTGGTGTTCCGTTTTATATGTCTTGTTCATATGTGCAGGGTGGTATGGGTGTTTCAGTGTGGTACTGGCGTTCCTCTTCCCGAAGGGGCCCTGCTTCTCCTAGTTGGTGTTGCCGCCGCTGTGTGCTACGCCATGTTTGTTACACTGGGGTGTGTCCTGCTGTTGCGTGTCTTCACTGACATGTGTGCGTCGGTTGTGTGGCGTTGGGTGTTGTCCGTGAATTGGGCGTTGGGGACATGTCTGTGGCAGGCCTGTCACGTGTCATGTGCGTTCGGGGTGGGGCTGATGTGTGTGCTGCTTGGTTGTGTCCCTGTGTCTGTGTGCGACGCATGCATGGCGCTGCGGTTGGCCTCTGCGTTGTGCGCATGTGTGGCGGCGTCATCGCCGCTTTGGGGCCGTGACGGGGTTGTTGGTTCCTAGTCCCAGGTGGTGTGTACACATGTGTTACGCGATGTTACGATTTGGCCTGTGTGTCATATGTGGATGCAATGGTGGATGTGTAGTGTACACGCGCTGGTGGGGGGTTGTCCGCTTTTTCCGCCCTTGCACTGTGTGCGCTGTTTGCGTGCACTTGTTGTGTGTGTGCCTACCTGCGTCTCCGCGGTACGTTGCGTCCTTGGTGGTGCATCAGCAGGAGCATGGGGAGGGCCTGCAGTGCTGGATTCATGCTCGGGGGAGCCGCTTCTTCGTTGTCCGTGCTCGGCGTCCGTGTTACCGCTTCGGTTTGTCGTACGGTATCTCTTGGCCGTGGGAGCCGTTTGTTTGCGGCATCGTAATTTATACGCCGGGCGGGACGTGTTTCGTCGGACGGTGTGTGTCAGTTGGGCTGCGCCGCTACGTGTACGGGCGCACTTTGATGGCGGACGGTGTTGCTGGCTTGCCGGCGGTGTTTGGCCTACTTTTCGCATCGTAATTGGGCGGGCGTGTGGACTGCTGCGTGCCGGCGGTAACTGGTGATTTTTGCATCCGCCAGCACGGCGGTTGTGCTTCCGCCCGCCATCGTAATGAGCCCCTTAATTATTAATATGTTATTTATTTTACAAAAATTATTTAATTAATGAGTATGTTAATTTAACCCCTACGCTATCCAACACTTTCCCTACTGTTGCACTTACTGGAGTGGGAATAGTCATTTTTACCCCTACGCTATCCAACACTTTCCCTACTGTTGCACTCACTGGAGTGGGAATAGTAAGTTTTACCCCTACTCTATCCAACACTTTCACTACTGTTGCACTCACTGGAGTGGGAATAGTAATTTTTACCTCTACGCTATCCAGCACTTTCCCTACTGTTGCACTCACTGGAGTGGGAATAGTAATTTTTACCCCTACGCTACCCAATACTTTCCCTACTGTTGCACTCACTGGAGTGGGAATAGTAATTTTTACCCCTACGCTATCCAACACTTTCCCTACTGTTGCACTCACTGGAGTGGGAATAGTAATTTTTACCCCTACACTATCCAACACTTTCCCTACTGTTGCACTCCCTGGAGTGGGAATAGTAATTTTAACCCCTACGCTATCCAACACTTTCCCTACTGTTGCACTCCCTGGAGTGGGAATAGTAATTTTTACCCCTACGCTATCCAACATTTTCCCTACTGTTGCACTGTTTGGAGTTGGAATAGTAATTTTATTACCTCCGCTATCTAATATTTTTTGTATTATTTTAGTTAAGGTAGTATATAATTAATTTTTAAAAGATTAAAAATAATTTAATTTTTTTAAATTTGTTATATATATTTATTTAATTTTTATTTCTATTATTGTTTGATGTGTATAGATGTATTTATATGATATATATTTTTTATAAGTTATTATAATAATTATTAAAAATTATTAGTAAGTATATATATTATATATTATATGTTTAATTTATTTTTACATTACATATATATTACTTATAATTTTTAAACATTTTAAAATATTTGTAACTATGTTTATTTTAATTATATATATTATTTACTTTATTTTACATTCTTTTTTTAACTTAAATAAAAAACGATATTTTTAACAACGATATTTTTGACATCAATATTTTTTTTCTCGATATTTTTGTACTTACCATAATGTAGATAGGATGTCGATATTCTTGACTTCGATATTCTTGCATCGATATTTCTGTAGGTCGATATTCTGACCTTCGATATTTTGTCAGTGATTCACGTAGGGCAGAGCTCCCCAGATCTTTCGAGCAAGTTCCAGGGTGGGTGAATAGAATCCCAGAGTGACCAGGGCTGCAGTGTGCGCGGCCAGTGGGGTTCAGCACTCACCATTGCTCCACATTATGTCTAGCTGGGGCACGTCAGTTGCACCTCCAGCAAGTCGCATCTGGCTGTGTCAGGGCTTCGAGATCCCACTATGTGCAACTCAAAGCCTCTCTCTCCATGCTTTTCACTGCTTTTCTTGTTTGCAAAAACAATGTGCAGACATCTAGTATTGGCTATTACAGATCTGTGTATGTTCTTACACTCTGGAGCCTTTTATGCTGAAGGTAATGTTGATAGCACAAGGATATCCTCTGTGTCCTCTGCTCGAGCTCCGGAAGTGGTCAGCGCACCTACAACGTAGCAGTAATCATGGCAGTGAAGATCGTCCTTCACAGCGACTCCAGGCCTCTGGCCCTACCGGGCTCAGGCCGCCGGCACTCTTCAGGCCACAGCCACAACGCTTATTTTGTCTCCCGCTGAGGAGGAGATTGGGCTTCATGTCGGACCGCTGGCCATGTATCTTGGTCGCCGCGTCATGGTCCCGGTAGTCCATCGTAATGGGTCCCCATCCCTTCAGCACTCACTGCTAGCTGGGGGCTCTGGGCCCCGGCCCACGTCAGTTTAGGCCTCGCCTGGTGTCGTCATCTCATCACGCATCCGACCGCTCACCGCACAGTTCGGACCCTTGTAGGAGGTGCTGATGTTTTGAAGCAGCAATTTAGAGGGTCCGGCCGTCAATAGGGTACCAGGATCAAGCAGGATTGATTACCGGGGCCAAGTAGAGTGCTGTTTTATCTGGGTCCAATCATCATGGTGGCTAGTCCTTCCTCATGTAAACAGAAAAATATCATACCTTGTACAATATGCTCAGGTTTGTACTTCCCAATAATGAAAGTTATAAATGTTCCCACCTCTTCAATGTGTTTTACATTCTCGAAGAAGTGCATCATAAGTCCAGACAACTTATCTTAGCAAAAAGAATCAGCCATATAGATTCTGCATTGTATATAAAAATACGGAGATGGAGGCTATGTTCTGAAAGAGAAATATTTATAAAATTAGAAGTGTGGTAACACCAAGACACCGCTTATCAGTTAGAGCTAAAGAAAGGGCAATACCCTCCTTGGCTTCCTGACTCCCCACGTAAAGGAAGAAAGAACAACATTGAATTTAGGGAAAAAAACATTTTGGGACATAGACCGGGAGAGCATGGAGAAAATATAACTCCTTAAGGAGTATGACCATCTTGACCAGGTTGGTCCTTTCCAGTAGTGACATACGTAAATGTTACCACCTCTACGCGGTGCATGTGGATTTCTGAAGAAGTGAATTATAATTCCTGTCACTCTTAGCTCAGAAACTGTATTTCTTGTATACCGCAAGATCTTGGTATAGGGTAGTATCCACTTGGGTCTTATCTACATATGATTTTTAACCTGAATAGTGACTGAAACGATGAACTGAAGGGCCAGAAGTCAGAGAAAGCTTTGAACAGTGTCAGTGGGTGTGCTCTTCATGGACGTGAGAAGAGTTGAATGTGCTGAACTGCTCCTGAGACCCATGGGACTGAACTGCAGACCACCAGCACACACTCATTACTTAAAAGACAGATCATTTGACAAGTAATAAGTCTCCTTTGAAGCCTATATAATAAAACGTTATCCACCCAGAAATGTTTAGCATTATGTTAGTACAAACTACCGGTGGTACTGAGATTGTCTAGGACAACAAATCTATAAAGGCTCCATTTACACCCCTGCTGCATCCTGATGGGAAACAGTGCTGCGGAGTGCCCATTTATGTGTTGAACTGTCGCAGGTGATACTCGGCTGGACTAGGAACTGAAATCAGCACTGGCAATCAACTCGACCGGCCCCTAAGGGGCAGGGAGGATGGGGGTTCCAGTGGGAAGCACCACTCCCGCTGCCGCTTTTGTTACAGGTAGCCGATATTGCAGCACTGCTGCAAAACTGGCCACCTGTAACAAAACCGGCCCCCACCCTTCCGGCCCACCGGGGAAACCTCCGGTGCCCGCTACTACCAGTCAAGCCCTGAGGTGATATATGGTGCATGATGTTTGCTTCTAAATGAGATCTGGGATGAAGCCTGTGCATTGAGAATTGAAATGTGCTCCTCCCTCTACATCAGTTGTCTAGCAGTGTTACCGTGCTCGTGCCCACCTGTTGAAGCCACCCGTTGAAGCCACTGCAGTCACTGTTGCAGAATGTGCTAGCTTGGAATGTCAGTCTCGGATAAACTATACATTAGAGCTGCATCCACATGGATATATGGCCCTTAGCCCTTCCACCCGCCTCTCTGCCTTTCTTTCCTGCTGAATCAGCGCTCAGATTCCGCATTGTTCTTGACTGGGGTCAGCCGCCTTCGCCCAAGTGGTTGGCATGTAGTCACTGAGTCTGCCCCTCTTTGAAGAACCTAATTTTAATCGCAGTGGCTATTGTCTGATTTTGGTGAAAATTATCTATGATGTTTGCATTTTAGTGTATTTTTCTTATACCTATTTTAAGTTTATTTTAACTGACTTGGCACAGTGTGAACTTCGGATTTATGAGATGCATGTTTTAACAACATTGTTCATATTTTACTGCATTAATTGTTGCTTTTATGGTTCACATAATTTGTGCCAAATAAAGCTTTTGACTGACTGAGTCCGCTCCTCTCAGGGAGCCGGGGGCATGTGCGCCAGCCTGTAGGGTTTGGAGTCCCTTGTGGTAGTGCAGTGTGGGGAGGTATTGAGGCGCTAAGGTGCTTAAGTGGCCAGTGACAGTGCCAGGGCTGTGTTGGGCTTTCTGTGCCAGAGACAATCTGGAGACATTTTGGAGCTTTTTGGACATTTTGAAGTTTATAGGGTTGAGCTGGCATTGACAGCACAGCAAAGAGGAAGGAGGTAAGTGAGGTCTGTCTCTCCTTCTCTTCTTCCAGCCTATGATTTGTCCAAAAGGTTCTAAGTATTTCCTGGACTATTTTTGGAGCTTTTGGATTCTCCTGACACAGACCATTTCGCTGGTGACTGTGTTCACATCGGTGCTAGCATGACTGTGTCTGCTTCTGTGCTAGTGTCTCTACTAGCAATTTTTAAAGTCCTTGGGAACTCCTAGTTGTTTAGTAAGTCATTTTTCTGTAACTATTGTGCCTGTTTCTGGCGTTTTTTAGGTTGAGTCTGTCATTGCAGAAGCAAGAAACATAAGGCTCTGAATTACCGTTACATTGCGAGGAACAATCAGAAAAGAGGCAAGGCGCTCGTGTCCCGGTAGGCGGTGGGTCATCAGCCTGCAACATTTGGGCAGTTGTGTTTCTCTTTGTACCTTCAGCCTGTTAAGCTTGGTTGGCCTTGCAGGTGGTTGAAGGGCACGCTGACCTTCGCTCTTTGTTGCATGGTTGTGTGGTTGGGGGTGTATTCCCTTGTAAAACCACCTCTGTGTGAAGGCAGCTACAGCCCGTTTAATGGCAGTTGGAAATCTTGGCATATTTTGATACAAGTGTATTGATTGCATTATTCCACCTCCTTCTACAGAATGAACTCATTAACAAAGGAGCTTCATAATCAGAAAATCACCTACAAAACTCCCTTGGTAGATGTCAAATCGGTTGTCTCGTTGGATGTTCATTCAAGCTACCCAGAACACACAAATAGGGTTATCTCTACTCCCAAAATACGGACTATTTTGGATTATTTCCCAATTTTAGATGGAGAGAATAGATGTACTGGTAAGAACACGTTCATGAACGTCTCTGTTCCTCTGCAAAACTCAGGCTCAGGATCTAGTATCTCTCATTGTCCGAGGTTCTTTTTCACCAGAAAGAAACGTATAAAATAAGGTAAGCCTACAGGAAAGTGCAAAGAGGCACACCACACCAGTCACAGGATCTCTACCATTCTGTAATGCCTCTCATTCTTTTGATGATTCAGTAGTGAAGATTTTGAATGAAGAATCAGGACATTTCCAGGCAGATGATCCATTGATGACAGATGAACTACTACTAAAGTAGGCCTCTGTTATGGAACGCAAGATTGCGTCATCAAATACGGGTGAAAATATCTCACATACAACAGAGGTTTCTATGTCAGCAATGATATCTTCCATGTACTCAGTTCTGCCTTCAATTCTAAAGTTAACCAACAAACAATTGATGGTCAGAGCCAATCATTATCAATGCTGTACAAAAAGCCCTTACAGCAGATACTGCAGATGGCGTTCATAGAAAAAATACAATGATGCTCACGAACATTATTAATCCAGAGTCGAGTTATATTGGGCATGTAACTCCTTGGGCCAGAAAAAGGGAAGAACTAGTCTGAAAAAGGCATCGCAGCCGCTTCTAGAGATGGAACCAGTGATGGTGCCAGGGAAGGAGTAGAAAACGGTATCTTCTTCGCAAATTATTTAAATATCTGATTCAAATACCTCCTTGATAAACATTAATGGGTGTAAGGAAAGGAAATTAAGTCATCCTAAGGAAAAAGTTAAGGTCTGTAATTAAAACAAGGTTAGGCGAGCGAAATTTCGGAGAATAAAATAAACCGGCAAGGAAAATTAAATTACGAAATGCCTTACAGGGATCATAGGACACAGGATCTGGCCAATCGATTAGTCCCTCTAGGGAAAATCAAGTGGCGCCCTGAGAGCAGAGTACTCTCACCAAATGAGCTTTCAACAATGAAAAATGTATCTTGAATCCCATAGCTTTGCCTTTTTCACTAGCTTCTCCTCCGAGGCAAAGTTTCTTGAACTTAATGTGTGCAAAGAACTCTGATTCAAATCATCTCTCTGCTAAACTGCTCCAACATTCGATAACCTTCATGGATCTTTTCCCTCTCACGAGGGAGGGGCTTCCCTAATTTTTTACTACATCCCTGATTAATTTATACTCTGAAAACTGGTTAAGAGTTTTATTAAGTTCAGGGTCAGAATACACATCCGAAATCACAGTCCTAAATCATCTAAAGCAGGGATTATTTTATCTCCTCTGTTTTTCTCATTACATTTAGCTGACTTTCCTGAAAGGATTAAAAAGGTTAACGCATATCCTCCGAAGTTGAGCTCTAAACCAATTTCTCTGTTAACGTATGCGGACAAACTAATTCTGATGTCCCTTACTCAGATTGACCTCCAAAAGCATCTAGAGGCTTTTGCAAATTATTCTGAAAATCCTAATTTATCGGTGAATAAAGGAAAGACAAAAATCATGATTAAGGGGGCATCAGGATTAAAATCCCGAAATCATTGGTTTTACAATGGCTCTAAACATGAAATTGTAAAGGCCTATTACCAAGGGAGGAATGTTTCCAAAAGTTTACCTTGGACGAATCACGTTAATGGGCAAATTTTCCAAAGCAACGGCAATATGGTTTGGTCTCAAGAAATATTTTAGTAGTGTGGGGTGTAGGTATGTGGTGAAAACACCACCAGTCGCATTATATGCTGTGAAGTCCCACTCAGTTGCATCCATGAAGAGATATGCTAGTATTGAACCCATCCATATGGAAATCTTACTTAGGCTTAGGGCAGTGGTCTGCAATTGAGATGATTCGCTTGGAGTGACTCTTAAGAGCATATGCTTACAGGTGTTTTCTAGCCCTGAAAACCGCATTAAAAACGTATTTAGCAAGTGTTTTCACATGATTTATTAAACATTTTTATGCTTTCAAAATTATTTTTCTACTCCACGGAACAACTAAATATGGCAAGAGATTAATTCTTTACAAAAAACTTGGTAAAAATGTTGGCCTTGAAATGAACACAATTGATTAAATTAAATAGTTATCAATCGTAACTAGACCATTGTTTGTGGCTTTCAAGACTCCAAATGAATTGTGCATTCTCTACATATGGTGTAGTGAAATTTTATCTAAGAGCGAACCAAGAACCTCATGTTAGGAGTAAACAATAAAAGAACTCTCAGTTTGTCCAAGGAGAAACTTGTTGGTAGTCTAAGTGATATTCTTTGCTTTTTTCTTGTAATCTGAATGACGAACGCAGCCAAAGCGTTTTGTCCCGAAGACAATGGAACTTCTTCAGGGCTAGTTAATATTATCCAAAAGGTATTTTTGTGTTCATTTCTCATCCATTCTTGAAATGTATTTGATAGAATCATAAAAACTTCAGCAGTCCCCTGAATCTTCTGTTTAGAACTGTACTACAGCATCATGGCCGTGTGCCAAAAGCACTTTGACTACAAACACGTATTCTCATATTTGACTGATAAAACAACAATTTGGGAATATGTATGGAATTTCAATTTTCTCCTTGGACAAACTGAGTTCCTTTATTGTTTACAGAGTGCTTCTTTCATATTTGCGTATACCAAGTGGTAGACCTGTCAGCCCTAGGGTGGTCTTGCCCTGTTTTTTTCCCTTTTGCGCCTCATTTTTGCCACCGTATTTTTACTGGACCTAGGACTCCGGGCGCCTTACCACTGCTAACCAGTGCTGAGGTGCAGGTGCTCTCTCACTCAAGATGGCTGCCACAGGCCCCTGCTACTGCAGAGGGGCCTTGCACACATACACACTAGTAGCCAGGGTCAGGCTGGGACATAGGGATACAGTATCCATTCCGTCCCCGCCTCTGGGCCACATAGCCAGACATGTAGAAGGTTCCAGAACCTTCCAGGCTGTGGGAGGAGTTATGTTTTGCCGCCTTTAGGAGGGTCACCTGACCTAGGGGTATAAGAGGCATGGAGGGAAATCTTTTAGTCAGTTGGGGCACCACTGATCCTGGGAGAACCTCTGCCGGAGTACAGGCTTTAGGGCCTAGGGGGGAGACCTACACTACTGCTGCTGACAAGGCTTAGGCCCTGCTGTAGTAAGTTAGCTGAGGAACGCCCACCACCCACTGACCTTGCCCAGCGTGAGGGGACCCAGGGAACCACCTTCAGCGTGCTGGGAAGAACATCAAGCACTCCCAGAACCACCAACTCATTCCCCCCTCATAAGAAGAAACTTCTGACAAGAAACTTTTGACAAGAAACTCATAATAAGAAACTTCTGACAAGAAACTCCTGACAAGAAACTCCTAAGAAGCAACCAATCTGGAACAGCCGCAAGAAACCTTAATTTGGGGAGGCCTGACCGTCCAGCAAGGCCTGAAACCTAAACTGCCACACTGGGGATCACCAGGTAAAGCGCCGTGCCCTGAAGCGCTAGACCTTCACCCCCTATCAACTCCTGCCTGCTGCTGGGCTGCCCCCCAAGAACCTTTCCAGTCAGCCCTGCCCACAGGCTGCTGGTGCGCCCCGCGTTCTGTCTCCACGAGGGAGAAACTGCCCCCCCTCAGGTCACTGACCTCGTGAGGGAATCACCGCCGCGGCCGCCGCCGCGTGAGGAGAAGTGCTGCTGTGAGGGAAGCCCTCCTCGAGGCCGTGTGGTGAGGTGCGCCGTCCGCGCCCTCACCGAAGGAAGCGCTGTGGTGAGGGAGGCCCCTCGAGTGAGTGTGGTGAGGTGCGCCGTCCGCGCCCTCACCGAAGCCTCCAAATTGCCCCCAAGACATCACCGCCGGGCCCGGGGCCCCACCGCCGAAGTCGCGGCCGAAGAAATCACCGCCGCAGCCCAAGGGGGCCGCGTGAAGGAGCCGCGGCCTAGCGGGATCCGCGAGGCCTCCAGGCCCCGCCGACGCCGTTGCTGGGCAACCGGGGACGCCGGCCGCACCCCCGGGAAGGCCGCGCAGCAATTGGGCGCCGGCTCCCGCCACGCCCCCAAGCGCCGACGGAGGCCGAGGAAGAGCTCCGGCCGTGCAGAGGGAGACGGGGAGCCGGCCGGAGAAGACTGCCGGCTCCCGCTCCCCTTCCCGAAAGCCCGCAAATCCACTCACTTGATCCCGGGGGCCGGAGGAGGGTGATACCGGCCCCCGCAACGTCCCGCAAATCCCGCATCCACTTACCCGATCCCGGGGGCCGGAGGAGGGTGATACCGGCCCCCGCAACGACCCGTAATTCCGGCCAGAAGGCCGAGGCACCCCGACCGGGCCCCGCCCTTCAGAACACGGGCCGGGCCTGGAGATCGCCAGTCGCTAGGAAGCGCGACCAACGACCGACACATCAGGTGAGCCCAGGAGGCCCCTAGGGCCCGCAGAGACGCCACTGGGGGCCGGGGGCCACCATTAACCCTTGCATTAAACCTGTGTAACTTTCCCCATGAGGCGAGGCCCCGGAGAGGAGTGGGCCTAGCCTGGAATTAACCCCTGAGGGACACAGAAGCCCCAGAATACAGGACATGTTGAGGGGTTCCCCACATTGTTTATTAATTTAATGCTGATGCCTATTGTAATTACTGCCTAGGCCTATGCTTATAACTGCAAAGTCTTTACCTAAGGGGGAAAGTGATTAATTGAATTGAGCTGAAGTGTACACCGCCAAGAGTTGAAGTGTTTTATGTTACAGGTGTACTGGAGTTGCGACGCCCACTGTACTGAATGTGGGTGCGCCTAGATTAATGCAGGCCTTGTTTGAAATGTAACGTGAAAAGCCTTCTTTTAAGTAATTGAATATGCTTGAAGTGAACTGCATGTTTAGGCCCATGTTTTATTAATGCACCTTGTGATCATTATTGGTGCTACGTTTAGGAGATGATTCCTGCGGCCTTTTAGTGGCCTACAATGTTGATGAGCTATGATGCTTTAATAAGAATGTGCACCAGTTGAGTAATGCAATGATTTTAAATGTAGATCTGAATTAATCTGCCTCATCTGATGCTACCTTGATTTATATAAAAAGATCTTGATTTTAAATACACAAGCCTGGTGTGGTGTCCTGTTATTGCGTCCGCATTTCTGAGTCAAAGTAAGAGTGTGCTGCACAACTGCCTTACACATTGCCTTCGCGTGCTTTCCCGCCTCGCGCCATGCTACCGTGGCGGACTCGGTAACCCCGGTTCCAACATTTGGTGTTCAGCGGTTGGATAAGGACTGGTGTTTGTGCAGCACCCTACAGTGACTCAGTGTGCGCCGCAATTGGACACCTATTGAAATGCAAGTGCTAGGAATTCTTTTGTAATTGCCGATTGTGTACATTCCTGCGTTAGACCTGCTACCTACAGTCTAGAACCCTTTCCCTAAATTGTCTGGGGCCCCACCTAGGAGGATGGAGTTTGAGTTGGCCAACCTAGAAAGGTATACGGTGACACAGCTCAAGGAGTTCTGCCTAGAGAGGGGGTGGCCGTCAAGCGAGGCGCCAGGAAGGAGGTGCTTCAGAAAGCTTTGAGGGCATGGGTAATGGCCCACCCGGAGGGAAGAGGGGACGAGGAGCAGGGGGAGGCAGACAACCCAGGAGAACTGGACCTACTGCACATTGATGTTAGCGAGAATGTGTTGCCAGGAAGACGTTCCAGGGCAGGCAGTAGTGCGTCAGGGGGAGTTTGTCGGCAGAGGAATTTGAGGACAGGAGGGAGGAGAGGCGATTAACATTAGAACTTGCTAGGATGGAAAGAGAAGGAGAACAGGCAAGGCTAGCCATGGAGGAAAGGAAGCTTGCGCATGAGCTTAGCCTGAAGGAACTAGAGCTCCGAGCCTTGCAGATGAAGATGCAGGGCAAGGTGAATGGTGGCAGCGTACCTGCTGGGGTTCCACAGGAGCCCAAATTTTATCTACCAAGAGAGGTGATAGCCAGTTTTAGTGTAGGAGATGACATCGATAAGTGGTTGGCGGCGTACAAGGTGGCTTTGGTGGCCCATAGAGTTCCTGAGAGCTACTGGGGGGGAGGTCTTTACAGGTACATACCTCCACCAGTAAGGGACACACTTTTAACCTTGGATAAGGGGGATCAGACCAACTACCCTATCATGAAGGAGGCCCTGCTCAAGAAGTTTGGCCTCACCCCAGAGAAGTACCGCTAAAAGTTCCGCAACAGCCACAAGCTTCACACACAAAACTGGGTGGATTTTTTTGATTATGCCCGGAAGGCATTGGAGGGTTGGGTGCGTGGCAGCAACGTTGATAATTACAAAGGGCTGTACGACCTGTTCTTGAGAGAGCACCTCCTAGAGAAATGTTTTCCGGAGCTGCGCCAGTACTTGGTGGACCGCAAGCTGACCAATCCTAGGGAGCTTGCAGAGGAGGCAGACACGTGGGTCAGCACTCGGGTGTCCCACAAGGGAGCCGGGGCGGACCCCCCGAAAGGTGGACAGGGGTTCCCCCAGAAGAAAGAGGGGGGAGATAAAAAGAGGGAGTTCTTTAAAGGCCCCCAAAATAGACCGCCTGGGAGAGGGGTAGGTTCCCCATCCCAATCTGGATCCCAGAAACCCACTTATCCTGACAGGAGTCAGCAGCCCAGAACTGTGCGGTGCTACGAGTGCGGGGAGGTTGGACACTACAAGGGGGATCCCCAGTGTCGCAAGAGAACCCCAGCCCCCACAGGAGGTAAGAGCCCCGGGGTGGCCAGTGTAGCGCTTGGGGAGGAGTTGTCCCTAGGTAGGGGAGGTGAGTGGACAGGCTTGACCTTAGTTTCCCTGGGGGATAGAGAGATCATCCCACGGGTTCAGGTACCCGCAAACACTGCCAAGTATCGGCAGAGGGTCCTGGTGAACGGGGAGGAGGTGGAGGCTCTGAGGGACACAGGTGCCAGCATGACGATGGTGAGACGTCAGCTGGTGTCCCCAGAGCAGGTGATTCCTGAGGTATTCCACCCGTTTGTTATGGCTGATAATAGCCTGGGTCATTACCCCGTGGCCCAAGTTCCCTTTGAGTGGGGAGGAGTATCAGGCCTGTTGAAGGTTGCGGTGAGCCCTGCCATGCCAGTTGACTGTCTGCTGGGTAACGACTTGGAACATACTGTCTGGAGGGAGGTAGAGTTCAATGCCCATGCTGAGATGTTGGGATTACCAGGATGGACTTGCGTCGTCACGCGGTCCATGGCTGCCCGACAAGGAACTCAGCCCGGGTTGGAGCCTGAAATAATGGCCCAGCCCACTGCTGGACGAGGAGATGTCCAGGAGGAGACACCCGGTGAGATGGATGGGGAGCCCGCGGAGGTGACCCCGGAGTCCGCTGAGGTGGTTGGTGTTCCCGTGGGGGACCTGCCGACCCCTGCAGAGTGGCAGGTGGAAGGAGGGCCTACCCGGGAGGAATTTTGCCGGGCGCAGAAGGAGTGCCCTAAGCTTGAAGGCATGCGGCAACAGGCCGAAGCCCAAGCAGCTGGAACCGAGACTGGTAACTACCATGTCTACTGGGAGGATGGTCTCCTCTACAGTGAGCCTAAGGCTCCGGTGCATGGGTCATCAAGGGCCGTGGTGGTCCCCCAATGCTACCGAGCCTTTCTGCTAGAGTTGGCACACGAAATACCACTAGCAGGACACCTGGGCCAGGACAAGACGTTTGCGCGTCTGGTCCCACATTTTTACTGGCCCAGGATGCGCGTCACTTCTGACACTTTTTGCAAGACTTGCACCACTTGCCAAGCGAGCGGCAAGACAGGGACTAAAGTGAAGGTCCCTCTAGAACCTCTCCCAGTTGTCGATACCCCTTTTGAGCGGGTAGGGATTGACATTGTCGGGCCATTGGACCCGCCGACTTCTGCAGGACATAGGTTCATTTTGGTGCTGGTAGACCACGCCACCCGGTACCCAGAGGCAATCCCTCTGAGGACCATCACTGCACCGGTGGTGGCGCGGGCCCTGATGGGGATTTTTACCCGAGTGGGATTCCCCAAGGTCGTGGTGTCAGATAGGGGCACGAATTTCATGTCGGCCTACATGCAGGCCATGTGGAAGGAGTGTGGAGTGACCTACCGGTTCTCCACTCCTTACCACCCCCAGACGAACGGGCTCGTGGAGCGCTTTAACAAAACCTTGAAGGGGATGATCAGGAGCCTACCCGAGGACTTGAGAAGGAAGTGGGACGTCCTCTTACCCTGTCTGCTCTTCTCCTACCGAGAGGTGCTGCAGAAGGGGGTCGGTTTCAGCCCCTTTGAGCTGCTCTATGGCCACCCCGTTCGGGGGCCCCTCAGTCTTGTCAAGGAGGGGTGGGAGAAGTCTTCCTCGAAGCTTCCCCGTGATGTGGTCAGCTATATGCTGGCATACCGCAGCCAAGTGGCCAATCTGTGGAAGAAGGCCTCGGACAACCTAGAGGCTAGTCAGGCCGTCATGAAGACATGGTATGACCGGAACGCTCGGGCGGTAGAGTTAGACACTGGACAGAAGGTGTGGGTCATGGAGCCAGGAGAGCTTAGCGCCCTCCAGGACTGGTGGACTGGACCGTTTGAGATCTTGGAAAGGAGAGGCCAGACCACATATGTCGTCGATGTGAAGACCCCCCGTCAACCCCACATGGTGTTCCACGTCAACCGCCTGAAGCCACACCAGGAGCGTTCAGAGCTCACTCTCCTAATGATAACAGATGGAAGTGAGGAGGAGGAGAGTGAGCCTCTTCCAGACCTTCTGGCGGCCCATGAGAAGGATGGTTCGGTAGAGGGAGTGGTCCTCGCCCCATCCTTGACCCCAGAGCAACAGAGGGACTGCCGACAGGTCTTGGGGCAGTCCGCCTCGTTGTTCTCCCTCACGCCTGGGATCACGCACCTGTGTACCCATGATGTGGACACAGGGGACAGTCCGCCAGTAAAAACCAAGTCTTACCGGCTGTCCGATAAGGTCAAGGCTAGTATCCAGTGTGAGGTTACCAAGATGCTAGAACTGGGGGTGATTGAGCCTTCCAGTAGCCCTTGGGCTAGTCCGGTGGTGTTGGTGCCGAAAGCGGCCCCACCGGGCACCACACCAGAACTTTGGTTCTGTGTGGATTACCGCGGACTCAACTCAGTCACAAAGACCGACGCTCACCCGATCCCTCGGGCGGATGAGCTCATTGACCGGCTGGGAGCAGCCCGGTATCTGAGTACCATTGATTTGACGTCAGGCTATTGGCAGATCACCATGGCGGAAGGAGCAAGGGAGAAGACTGCGTTCTCCACCCCCGAGGGCCACTTTCAATTTCGGGTGATGCCCTTCGGGTTGAAAAATGCTCCAGCCACTTTCCAGCGGTTGGTGAACCAGGTGCTGTCTGGCCTAGAGGCCTTCTCTGCTGCCTACCTGGATGACATAGCTGTCTTCAGTAGCAGCTGGGAGGACCATCTGGAGCATCTCCAGGAGGTGCTACAGGCTCTGCAACGGGCTGGTCTAACCATCAAGGCCAGCAAGTGCCAGATTGGACAGGGATCTGTCGTGTACCTGGGACATCTGGTGGGCGGAGGTAAGGTGCAACCCCTCCAAGCCAAGATCGAGACCATCTTGGCCTGGGAGCCCCCAAGACCCAAACCGAGGTCCGAGCTTTTCTCGGCCTCACGGGATACTACCGCCGGTTCGTCAAGGGATATGGAACCATCGTGGGCCCATTGACGGAATTGACTTCAAAGAAGCAGCCACGCAGAGTCATCTGGACGGCTGCCTGCCAGGAAGCCTTTGAAACCCTCAAACGTGCAATGTGCACCGCACCGGTGCTCAGGACTCCAGACTTTGGACGGGAATTTATCGTGCAGACAGACGCTTCTGAGCATGGCATAGGAGCTGTGCTCTCGCAGCTGAAAGACGATGGCCAAGACCAGCCAGTGGCCTTCATTTCCCGAAGACTACTCCCCCGGGAACAGCGGTGGAGTACCATCGAACGAGAAGCCTTTGCCGTGGTTTGGGCTGTAAAGAAGTTGAGGCCATACCTTTTTGGTTGTCACTTCCTGATCCAGACCGACCACAGACCCCTTCGCTGGCTCATACAGATGAGAGGCGAAAACCCCAAATTGTTGAGGTGGTCCATTTCCCTCCAGGGGATGGACTTTCGGGTGGAACATCGACCCGGTGTAGACCACGCCAACGCTGACGGTCTCCCCCGGTTTTTCCGCCTTAGCGACGAGAACTCCCTAGAGGTTGGGAAGCTCTCCCCTCTTTCAGCTGGGGGGACGCGTGTTAGACCTGTCAGCCCTAGGGTGGTCTTGCCCTGTTTTTTTCCCTTTTGCGCCTCATTTTTGCCACCGTATTTTTACTGGACCTAGGTCTCCGGGCGCCTTACCACTGCTAACCAGTGCTGAGGTGCAGGTGCTCTCTCACTCAAGATGGCTGCCACAGGCCCCTGCTACTGCAGAGGGGCCTTGCACACATACACACTAGTAGCCAGGGTCAGGCTGGGACATAGGGATACAGTATCCATTCCGTCCCCGCCTCTGGGCCACATAGCCAGACATGTAGAAGGTTCCAGAACCTTCCAGGCTGTCGGGAGGAGTTATGTTTTGCCGCCTTTAGGAGGGTCACCTGACCTAGGGGTATAAGAGGCATGGAGGGAAATCTTTTAGTCAGTTGGGGCACCACTGATCCTGGGAGAACCTCTGCCGGAGTACAGGCTTTAGGGCCTAGGGGGAGACCTACACTACTGCTGCTGACAAGGCTTAGGCCCTGCTGTAGTAAGTTAGCTGAGGAACGCCCACCACCCACTGACCTTGCCCAGCGTGAGGGGACCCAGGGAACCACCTTCAGCGTGCTGGGAAGAACATCAAGCACTCCCAGAACCACCAACTCATTCCCCCCTCATAAGAAGAAACTTCTGACAAGAAACTTTTGACAAGAAACTCATAATAAGAAACTTCTGACAAGAAACTCCTGACAAGAAACTCCTAAGAAGCAACCAATCTGGAACAGCCGCAAGAAACCTTAATTTGGGGAGGCCTGACCGTCCAGCAAGGCCTGAAACCTAAACTGCCACACTGGGGATCACCAGGTAAAGCGCCGTGCCCTGAAGCGCTAGACCTTCACCCCCTATCAACTCCTGCCTGCTGCTGGGCTGCCCCCCAAGAACCTTTCCAGTCAGCCCTGCCCACAGGCTGCTGGTGCGCCCGCGTTCTGTCTCCACGAGGGAGAAACTGCCCCCCTCAGGTCACTGACCTCGTGAGGGAATCACCGCCGCGGCCGCCGCCGCGTGAGGAGAAGTGCTGCTGTGAGGGAAGCCCTCCTCGAGGCCGTGTGGTTAGGTGCGCCGTCCGCGCCCTCACCGAAGGAAGCGCTGTGGTGAGGGAGGCCCCTCGAGTGAGTATGGTGAGGTGCGCCGTCCACGCCCTCACCGAAGCCTCCAAATTGCCCCCAAGACATCACCGCCGGGCCCGGGGCCCCACCGCCGAAGTCGCGGCCGAAGAAATCACCGCCGCAGCCCAAGGGGGCCGCGTGAAGGAGCCGCGGCCTAGCGGGATCCGCGAGGCCTCCAGGCCCCGCCGACGCCGTTGCTGGGCAACCGGGGACGCCGGCCGCGCCCCCGGGAAGGCCGCGCAGCGATTGGGCGCCGGCTCCCGCCACGCCCCCCAGCGCCGACGGAGGCCGAGGAAGAGCTCCGGCCGTGCAGAGGGAGACGGGGAGCCGGCCGGAGAGGACTGCCGGCTCCCGCTCCCCTTCCCGAAAGTCCGGAAATCCACTCACTTGATCCCGGGGGCCGGAGGAGGGTGATACCGGCCCCCGCAACGTCCCGCAAATCCCGCATCCACTTACCCGATCCCGGGGCCGGAGGAGGGTGATACCGGCCCCCGCAACGACCCGTAATTCCGGCCAGAAGGCCGAGGCACCCCGACCGGGCCCCGCCCTTCAGAACACGGGCCGGGCCTGGAGATCGCCAGTCGCTAGGAAGCGCGACCAACGACCGACACATCAGGTGAGCCCAGGAGGCCCCTAGGGCCCGCAGAGACGCCACTGGGGGCCGGGGGCCACCATTAACCCTTGCATTAAACCTGTGTAACTTTCCCCATGAGGCGAGGCCCCGGAGAGGAGTGGGCCTAACCCCTGAGGGACACAGAAGCCCCAGAATACAGGACATGTTGAGGGGTTCCCCACATTGTTTATTAATTTAATGCTGATGCCTATTGTAATTACTGCCTAGGCCTATGCTTATAACTGCAAAGTCTTTACCTAAGGGGGAAAGTGATTAATTGAATTGAGCTGAAGTGTACACCGCCAAGAGTTGAAGTGTTTTATGTTACAGGTGTACTGGAGTTGCGACGCCCCCTGTACTGAATGTGGGTGCGCCTAGATTAATGCAGGCCTTGTTTCAAATGTAACGTGAAAAGCCTTCTTTTAAGTAATTGAATATGCTTGAAGTGAACTGCATGTTTAGGCCCATGTTTTATTAATGCACCTTGTGATCATTATTGGTGCTACGTTTAGGAGATGATTCCTGCGGCCTTTTAGTGGCCTACAATGTTGATGAGCTATGATGCTTTAATAAGAATGTGCACCAGTTGAGTAATGCAATGATTTTAAATGTAGATCTGAATTAATCTGCCTCATCTGATGCTACCTTGATTTATATAAAAGATCTTGATTTTAAATACACAAGCCTCCGGCTTTCTGAGTCAAAGTAAGAGTGTGCTGCACAACTGCCTTACACATTGCCTTCGCGTGCTTTCCCGCCTCGCGCCATGCTACCGTGGCGGACTCGGTAACCCCGGTTCCAACACCAAGTCTGTGATATTTGTTTTTTTTTAATGGTTAACCCAGGGAGTAGAGCACCTGAGCCTTGGAACGGTTTGGAGTGCGGCGTTACACCCCATAACCATTCTTAGTTTTACAGGTCATGTTCAGAGTATATTCATAGTTTACATTTAGTTTGCTTCTATTAGGTGTCAATCCATGGGTAAAAGAGGTGGGAACTGAAGAGCCTCATAAGTGTCAATTCTGTAATGCTAGGATGCAGGACAAAGTCCATGTCATTTTTTGTCCTGCTTTTGGTGATAAAGGGTCCCTCTCTCTTTTTCTAAAAGATTGAGGAATTTAAGAACCAAATATATTGCCCCAATTTCGTTAAAATATGCCAGTGCAACATGCGAAGAGGCTTTACTCCTTATGATGAATCCACCATCCCTAAATGTTTGTTATAGGTTGAAGAGATTTTTCACATCATTTTTTAAACTGTAGATAAGATAACGAGGGGCTTATTCAGATAATAGCTCCGGGAGGCACGTCATCACTTTTTAAAACCTTTGTTTGATTGGGCAATTCATTGGTATTTTACTTTTCCGAAGGATGCATGTCGACACTTTTTAAAATACTAATTGATCAGTTGAGGCTATTCATGGGTAAATGGGTATTTTACCTTGTTGATGTTTTTAAGTATTTCTAAAATTTGTGAGTGATTAATGATTAATACCGCTGTTATTTTTAATTGAATTTCTATAGGATGAAACTTTTTACATGCATCTTTTGTTGGAACATAATTTATTGTAAAATTGATGTACTAATTTAAGTGATATCGTCGTTTTATAACCTTGTTCACTGTATTCTATTTTGGAATTTATAGGTGTATTTTATTTGGGTATTATTATGCTGGATTTTTAAATCGTTTTCCACATTGGTAAAATAGTGCTTCTGTGGATTCAGGACTATAAATAAAATAAATAAATATGGTGCATGAATCCAGAAATAGCACTGGAATTCGTAGTCTAGGTATTATTATTCACAGATATGACCATTGGCCTAATTTGTGCCATCTTGACATCTAATATTATCATGGCAGGCACTTTGTGGGATGTCTCAGCCCAATCTATAAGTGACATATAGAACTCTGTATGTAGTGTAGTGCCCATCCCAGGGGTCAACCCTTTCCCCCATAGAAAGACCAACTCTGTAATTATTACAGTAAGCAAGTATGTATAAAATTATGCATTAAACATTTTGTCTATGCGTAGGGGTGAAATGGGGAGATATAAGCCTGGAACTAGGGAGTGCAGTTATTCATTTTTTAAAAACAAAAAAAGGATAACACAGGCAGTCTTTCATAATGGTGGAACTGGAGCACCCTGTATTATAGCTTCCACTAAATGCATTGATGCCAGCAAATATTCTTCCATGAGCAGCTTATACAGCTCACCATGGGGTGCATCTAGGTCACAGACTTACTTTTTAGGAACCTGCTTCACCCATTGTTCACACACACAGGCATAATTGGGGCTGAACTTTCAGTGGAATGGAGCTTATCCAAGTGATCGAATTCTGGAAAAGTCAGTGCTTCTAATTCTGGGGTCATAGCCCCTGTTCTGAGCATTACATAAATGGGTATACAATTGACCAATCACCTCCTAAATTTCCACGGTCCTTTATCTTACTGTCCCGTCATGGTCAGCTATATTCATTACATAGTGCCGCTTGGTGGCTTTTAAGACATTGCTGCTTTACAAAGACCTAATTTTATTCTCATATTCAAATTACTCTTGTCTGGACGATTGTTCCAGCAGAGAGTATTGTTCTGAATGAAGTCTTCGTATCTATGAGTGCATAGGAGTCATATCCAGTTATACCTTATCCAGTAGTTGGTCCCTAAATCGGATGATCAGTGCCCCTTGCTTTAATATTCAATTAGACAGCATCATAGTGGTTGCCATTACTTACTTTACCTTACAGGTTGTCGCTGTGTGTTCACAAACATGATGGTCTTTCCGTCGACTATCCCCTTGGGAGTATCCCAACCATAGCGTTCATGGTGGGATTGACACCAAGCAACAAAAACTCCAGGATTTTTTGTTACATTACAATGATCAAGTAGGAGAGTCCTATTGAATGTACGAGAGTGAACATGAAGTTGAATCAGTGTTTCATTTTCCATCTAAGGCGAATGGGTCATGCTCGGAGACAACTATTAGTTGAATGGGGATAGCCACAGTATCGCCCCACACCCGGCTAATTATCAGTAGGCTCTGCTTGATCTGTGCCCCAAAAATGGGGTATAACAAGTCTTAATTGTGTGTTAGCTGATAATTATTGGAACTGACAATTTTCCATCGATCTTGTATTGCACATAACTGAGGGGAATCTACGAGAACCATTTTATTTTTATTTATAAAGCTACAATTTTCCATAAACTATCACAAATTATTCCACGAAGGAAAGGGTTTGAGAGTTTGTAATGTGTAAGCATTGTTACAGTTGAAAATATGACAAGCAATAAAAATATACTCAAAAAGAAGAATAAGGTTAGCAGCGAATATGTGTTTTAGTTTGAAGTGTGTATCCATTTTATTGATCAGCCTTAATTTAAATTCAGACAACACATTGTGAACATACAGTACCATTTAAAGAAGAGTTTAGAAGATTTTGATTGCAATTTTATATTTGTGATTACAGACGATAATGTAATTTGTAAATCGTAATAGTTTGTCGTTAAATACACTAATAAGCGCAATAAAGGACAGAAAGGCACCTAATACCTTTCACAACTGTTTTTGTCACTTAAAGAGACAGATGCTTTTTGACTGAGAATCTCTGTCTGTACATAGAAAAATCATACCAACATTTTTAGAAATGTTTTCCAACCAGAAGTGAGCTCCCTACTCGAAAACACAACCGGAAGCCAGCCATCAAGGAAGGTTAACTCTTCTCCCTTTTGGGATGTCAGCGAGAGTAGGGGATCAGGATCTTTATGATAATTAAAATGATATATGAAGTAATTCGTTTATGAAGACATTATTATGAAGAGCCCAATAGGAAAAATAATATTTTTTGCATTTGTTTGACAATAATGAACACATTGCAATGAATGCCAGAATGAAGGAAATCCCACCCAACGACCTTCACCCACGCTCTAACCTTAAAACATGTCCTTACCCTAATTGTAAACACATCTCTGACACTAACAATAAACTTATTCCTGAACCTAACCCTAACTTAAGCACGACCCTTACCTTAAACACAACGCCAACCCTTCCCCTTCCTTAAACTAGGTGCTAACCATTATTTGCGCCCAAGTTCAAACCCTAGCCCTAGCTTTAACCGTGATATATTCTTCAACCCTAGTTTACTGTAATCCTACAATAATACACAAAAAATCCAATGTTTAGTTGATTTTTTTCATTGTCACTCCCATAAAAAAATCGAAGGGCCTGATTTAGGGTTTGGCTATGGGATACTCGGTCACAAATGTGACGGATATCCGGTCCGCCGTATTACAGGTGCATTATATCCTGTGGCACTTGTAATACGGTTGATGAAATTGCGAGTATCCCATCCTCAAAACTCTAACTCAGGCCCTTCATTTTAACTTATGTTATTATAATTTCTTCCTAATGATCTTCTTCATGACAACTACTTAATTTTCACGTAATGTACCCCAAATTCAAAAATGCACGTTAAGGCTGTTATTTGCTAAGCAATTCAAGAAGACATAGCTTTACAAAAATACTTTCCTTTTTTTCCAAATATTTGGTTTCAAATGCCCTGGGGAGTGTCTCTCTCAGCAGTCTGTTATTTTTACTTGGACTGCAACGTTGGAGAGATAATTCTTCAAATGACCTCCTAAAAGGGGTGAAGATTGGAAGTTCCTGAGACGGGTTTACGTTAGTGTTTTCAACCAAGATGTAGTTTGTGGCTGGAAACAACTTAAAAGCTGTCATGGAGTCTTTTCTAACAGTAGATTGAGGTTAACGTACTCTCAAAGGTCTTACATGCCTTTTAAGGGAAGCGATGCATTGCTTATATGGCTACACTTCACAACTATTGGAAGCACTCAGACCTTGCCCTGACCTGCACTCTTATACGGAGCACGTGGCACATGCAACCTAGATATACATCTGAGATTCATGAATGATAACCTACTTACTACTTGTGCATATGATACACACCAGAATCAGTGTGTTTCCCCTAATCAAAGATATGTATGCAGGCGTCACTTAAAGCAAATATCCCAAACAGCATAATTAATCAACAGAACATATGACTGATTGCGAGCACAAATTGCAATTTCTTGGTAAAAGTGCAAATCAGATATTAGCCTAACGGCCTTCAAGGTGTCTCTGTGGAAGCCGAATGTTATTGTCAGAGATGAATTCTATTTTGGGTACTATAATTCTAATTACATAGTCTACTGTAATCAATACGTTTATGATTGTGGGTTTGTTTTTGCTGATGTAGAATGGCAAGGTAACCTTTCCTAACTGCCTAATGTATGAGCAGGGGGAGAGGAGGGGGGGGGGCTGGGGATAAACACCTGTAATAAAAGTCAAAGTGTCTGGTGACATGAAGGAGACACCGAGCAAAACCCGACTCTTCGTGTGAAAGCCTCCCAAAAGGCAACATTCAAATGCTGATACCTCTTTGTACATATACAATGCATGACAGATTAGGTTCGTAGCTTTGGAAGTGTACTGGTTGCTTTGCATTGGGACATACAATAAAACTTTCTCTTTTTATCAATACTTGTACGCACGTGAGCGACTCCGCTTCAGCCTGGCTTTATTCTCAAGCTGAGCGACAGTCGCTCTGAAGTCTCCACGCGCGAGGCCTGCATTCTGTCCCAGTCTGTCTTCTCGCGTTTCCTCCGGTGTTCATGCAGTTTCCTCTGCATTGCTTTGGGCGGGGTTGGAATTAGAGGGGGCGAGTAGGCCGGGAGGTGTTGTCTTCGCTTTCCTTTCCTTGTTATTCTTCCTTCTCATCTTCATCCCCCTCACTCATACTGCTGATGGAGATCGCAGCCTCCTTCGGAGAAGAAGGGGACGAGGGTTTAGGGGGCCTCCGTGTTAGAGGGGGGGATGGTGAGCGAGATGTTGAGCGGGACGGAGAGCAGCCTCGAGTCGGGCTGCCGGAGGGGCTCTGTCGCGGTGAGAAGGCTTGCAGCATTCGGCCGCTCCTCTCTTGAAACATCAGCTTCTGGTGGAAGAAAAGAACAGTGGTACGTGCACGTTAGTGAGCTGACACTACCACGGCTCTTACAGCAAACATGTCATTCCTTTGGTACAGAACCACGTATGTGGCCTTGTATTCGTGTACTGACGTAGATATTCTGAAAGCACGTTTGTGTTCAAGATTTGTGTGTATTAATTGCATCTATGTAAACAAGGTCCATTTATTCCATTGTCATTATTAACATGCGACATATGACTATATTGCAAATACCAGAAGGCTAATTTAGTAGTTATGACGTCACGTGCAATTTAATTGGACACAACTTTCAGTTGCACCCCTCTTACGTGGACCTAAATAATATGGAAATATGATAACTCCCAGTTTATTACCCTGATTCCCAAAGATGCAAGCAGTTATCTCAGATTGATGTGCAAAGCTATGTCGAATCAAGCAGATCCAGTTTAGCACAAAAATCAAGAGACCTGACCACGTTGCGCAAACGCAGAACACTCCCCGTGACATCACCAGCAGCTACCCAGGAAGAAGGAACCTCCAGCACAGGGCCGTTGCCTTTGGTTCCAACAGAATCACATTCTATCGACTTACGTCTTTCTTTGGAGCACAACACAACTGCAGGCAACTGACAACGTACTCGCCTACTCAACAGAATCTGTGCATTCACCACTCTGCCTGTAGGAAGTATCAATGCACTAGGAAATTAAAATGTGAGTATGGGGGTTCTTTGAAGATTTCCCTGAATGGCCTGCGGGCAGGGAGACGTGGGGAGAAAGGGCGGGTGCATGTGAGTTTGTATGTGAGTGTGTATACTCGTATGTCAGCACTTACTTGGAAATTAAACAAGCATTGGAAATGCAATAGGTCTCGCATTTGTTTGAGTTAGAGCTTTTGGTGTTGTAAATGGTAATGTCTTTTACCCATGTGTAATGGAGTTTATGTATGTGGTGTGTAGTGGAATTATGTGGGTTGGATTGTAATTGTTAATTGTGGAGCGGCATAAGTAAGGAGAGTGAGGAGAAGAGCAGCATGAAGAAGAAGGAAGGAGTGAGAAGAGCAGCGTGAAGAAGGAAGGAGTGAGGAGAAAAGCAGCACGAGGCACAAGGACGGAGAGTGAGGAGAAGAGCAGTGTGAGGCACAAGGATGGAGAGTGAGGAGGAGAAGAGCAGCATGAGGCACAAGGACGAATAGCGAAGAGGAGAAGAGCAGCGTTAGGCACAAGGACAGAGAGTGAGGAGGAGAAGTGCAATGTGAGGCATAAGGACGGAGAGTGAGGAGAAGAGCAGCGTGAGGCACAAGGAAGGAGAGTGAGGAGGAGAAGAGCAGCGTGAGGCACAAGGAAGGATAGTGAGGAGGAGAAGAGCAGCGTGAGGCACAAGGAAGGATAGTGAGGAGGAGAAGTGCAGCGTGAGGCACAAGGAAGGAGAGTGTGGAGAAAAGCAGCATGAGGCACAAGGACGGAGAGTGAGGAGAAGAGAAGCGTGAAGCACATGGTAGGAGAGCGAGGAGAAGAGCAGCATGAGGCACAAGGAAGGAGAGTAGGAGGAGAAGAGCAGCGTGAGGCACAAGGAAGTAGAGTGAGGAAGAGAAGAGCAGCGTGAGGCACAAGGAAGGAGAGTGAGGAGAAGAGTATTGTGTGCACAGGGACAGAGAGTGAGAAGAGCAGCGTGAGGCACAAGGATGGAGAGTGAGGAGAAGAGAAGCGTGAAGCACATGGAAGGAGAGCGAGGAGAAGAGCAGCATGAGGCACAAGGAAGGAGAGTAGGAGGAGAAAAGCAGCGTGAGGCACAAGGAAGTAGAGTGAGGAAGAGAAGAGCAGCGTGAGGCACAAGGAAGGAGAGTGAGGAGAAGAGTATTGTGTGCACAAGGACAGAGAGTGAGAAGAGTAGCGTGAGGCACAAGGATGGAGAGTTAGGGGAAGAGTAGTGTGAAGCAGAAGGACGGAGAGTGAGGAGAAGAGTAGCGCGAAGCAGAAGGATGGAGATTGACGAGAAGAGCAAATGCAACATTCTTAGATAACTATCCCCTATGTAAATAATTACTTTTGCCACTAACTGTGCATAAATGTATCCTATGTGGCTATCCTTAAAATCTGGCATGGATCCAACCCAGGGGCGTCGAGGGAGTCAAGGCCCTAATACAAGCCAGTAAATTGGGTTTTCTTGCCCACTCGTTGCGTATTAAAAAACACCAATTCCGTACACGTTACAGCTATCATCCCCGGTGCAACTGCATCTGCTGAACTAATGATAGTCACGGCGGCGAAAGGTGGCCTGCAAGTGGGGAAGAGGGCGGGCCCCAAAGTTTAAGGAGTTGCTGGAGGACTTGATTTATTGTCAGGACCAGTTGCTTTTGTATGCTGACACCTTACCTAGGGCCTCGAGGCCGAGAGATATATGGGGCCCATTGCAGAGCTATCTTCTCGCTCGGGCTACGGAGTCCGAGTCTGATGAGCCGGGGTCATTGGCGCAATAACAGCCCCTACATGTCAGAACTTTCTTGTACGCGGGGTCCTCCCGTTCACGTCTACCTTTGGCATGGGTATCAATACCCTTGTGGGAAATCGTTGTGATGTGTACTGTATCTCAGTAGCCTGCCGTACTATAGTTGTTAATGGGTGCCTGGGGGGGCTTGTACAATGTCAATGATGTATTCGTGTGTGTCATTGAATATCAGTTCAGTGCAATGTATAACATGAAATGTGCTTACCTTTTGTAACAACGCCGTTCATTCCCTTTCTACACAACCATTTCTGATGCCTGCAATCAAGAATGTATCGTTTGGTTGTATTGATTTTGTATTAATGGAAACTAATAAAAAATAAAATAAAGAAAATGATAGTCACGGCGCCTATCCAGCCTCCCTGCACCAACTTTGGGCATCTGCCCCTTGTAGTCATATTTTTAACATTGGTACTGTGCAGACTCAGTTAAGAAACCTTGCAAAGCCGAAAAGAAAGCTTCTGGTGCAGGACCCGCCCTCAGCTCACTGGTGATAAGAAATCTGATGCAATTTGCAATCGCTACTGTAAAGCCCTACCATGTGCAAGTGTGTACCACCGCAAGAAACCGTTACAAGGTGACTTCCAACAAGCAGATAAATGGAATGAGCACTTGTGCTACAAACACGATAACACACTACTCCCACATCATAAGAGTTTGAGGGAATGTGCGGTGAACGAAACATTTGGATGTTTAAACAAATTATTATGTGTTTAGAAACAACAATAGCTGAACACTGGCAAAAGTGTGTTTGGGCAGTACTACCAAGTTACCTCATGCCATGTATCACACATTGTTAGAAATGGAGGTCTCTAGTTGGCAAGGGCTTGCACCTTTGTCCAAGTAGGGACCCTTCTTCCTAGTCAGGATAAGGGAGTTACACTCCTAAAATAACCCCTGCTCACCCCCTTGGTAGCTTGGCACGAGCAGTCAGGCTTATTGTAGAGGCAGTGTGTAAAGCATTTGCACAAAACCAACAGTAATACAATGTAAGCACTACAAACGGATACCACACCAGTTTAGAAAAATATCCAATATTTTTATATACTTAAAACAAGACCAAATACGATAAAAATCCACTATACAGTACTTCAAAAATAGTTACTTCTCAAAATGTCTTTAAGTTGCAAAATACGTTGAAAAACACAGTTCGTACGAGTCGGTAGCTCGGTCCGAGCCTACCGCGATGCTGAAAACAACAGAGTCTCGCAGTTCCCGCTGACCGCGTCGCTACTGGCCAGCAACAGCGGGACAGATTCGTTCACAGTACCTTTCTTAGTGCGGCTCACACAGGCGTGCGAGTCGGTCTTGGCATCTGTCGTGGTCGCGATGCAAAATGGAAGCGGTGCAAGGTGCGGTGTCCCTCGATGCGGTGCGAGCAGCGGCTCGGTGACGATTGTGCAGACGGCGTCGGTGAGACCAAGGCTGGCGGTGCAGGGCGAGTCGGTGCTCGATGCGGTGCTGGCAGGTTGCAGTGCGAGTGACAGAGCCGGTTGTGGCGTTCGTCGCGGTCACGGTGCAAGGTGGAGGCGGTGCAAGGTGCGGTGTCCCTCGATGCGGTGCGAGCAGCGGCTCGGTGACGATCGTGCAGACGGCGTCGGTGAGACCAAGGCTTGCGGTGCAGGGCGAGTCGGTGCTCGATGCGGTGCTGGCAAGTTGCGATGCGAGCGACAGAGCCGGTTGGCGGGAATTGGCGCTGGCCGAGCCGGACAGCTGTGCGTGACGCGTCGGTCACGGGTGTCGAGCCAGCAGCGACCGTGTCGGTGAGCCCAGGCCAGCGAGGTGAAGCGAGGCGATGCAGGTCGCGGTGTCTCTCGATGCGGTGCAGGCAGCGGCTCGGTGACGGAGTCGGTGAGACCAAGGCTTACGGTGCAGGGCGAGTCGGTGCGGCTTGCGGTGCCTTTGGGACACAAGGCCAGCGACGGAGTCGGTTGACAGAGTCGGTCGCGGTTCCCTCTTCTCTGTGGCAACTGAAACAGCAGTTCCAGGAGCGGTACCCAGAGGTTGGTGAAGTCTTTGCAGTCCCTGAGACTTCTTAACAGGAGGCCAGCTCGGTTCAGGCCCTTGGAGATACTCAGCACAAGTAGAGAAAGTTCAGTCCAGTCCTTTCACTGCCCAAGGCAGAAGCAGCAGCTGCAGGCCAACCCAACAAAGCAACAACACAGCAAAGGGGCAGTACTCCTCCTGGCAGCTCTTCGTCTTGGCAGGTTCCTTGATTCCAGCGAGATCTAAAGTTCTGGGGTTTGGGTCCCCCTTTTTATCCTCAATTTCTCTTTGTTCTCTGAAGGCAGAGAGGCCTTTGCCTAGTCCAAACCAGTTCTGGTCAGTCCTGGAGCACTTTGTTGACAAGTCTCCTTCTTTCCTTTTGCAGTGTAGGCCAGGGACATCAGACACACCACAGGAGGTGGAGCCAGCATTGTGGAGGGAAGGCACAGCCCTATTCAGGTCCCAGGTGCAACTCCTCCCACCCATCTACATGTAGATCTTGCTATTCAGCCCTGTGCTGACTCACCCTGTCTCCTGGAATCCCCCAGCCCCTGTCACTCACACTCCAGACAAGGAATACACAACCTAGCAGAGGCAGGCTTGGATGGTTAGACAAGAAAATACCTACTTTCTAAAAGTGGTATTTTCAAACACAGAATGTTAAAACCAACTTCACTAAAAGATGCATTTTATCATCCTGAGTTCAGGCATACTAAACTCGAATTTCTACCATGTTCCCTGGGTCAGTTAGGATCATAGGATGTAATAATCCAACTGCCCATTCTGGCCTATGGGGAACAGGTAGCCTTGCAATAGTGAAAAACGAAGTAGGCTGTAATTCACGATCAGGACATGCCACACACACCAGGGCATGTCCTACCTTTCACATACAATGCACCCTGCCCACAGGGGTACCCTGGGCCTACCTTAGGGGTGACTAACATGTAGAAAAGGGAAGGTTTAGGGACTTGCAAGTGTGTGCACTTGCCAAGTCAACATGGCAGCCCCAGGCTGCGCACAGGCTCTGCAATGGCAGGCCCGAGTTACACTTTACGGGCTGTTTGCATGGGTGGCACAATCCAGTGCTGCAGCCCACCAACAGCATTTGATCTATAGGCCCTGGCACTCGCAGTGCACTTTACTAGGGACTGACACATAGATCAAATATGCCAATCATGGAAATACCAATCCATACACATTTTATACAGGAGCACTTTCACTTTCCCACTGGACAGCAGTGAGGAAAGTGCGCAGAATCGTTACACCAGCAAAAACAGAGTCAAAAACGGGAGGTTAGAAAGCAAAAAGTCAGGGGAAACACGCCAAAAGATGCCAAGTCTAACACATGTCCCCTCCAGCTGAAAGTAGGGAGAACTACCCAACCCCATTGGAGTTCTCTTCACTAAGGCGGAAGAACCTGGACAGACCATCTGCGTTGGCGTGTTCTGTACCAGGGTGGTGTTCCACCGTAAAGTCCATTCCCTGTAGGGAGATGGACCACCTCAGCAGTTTTGGATTCTCACCCCTCATTTGCATCAACCATCTGAGGGGCCTGTGGTCTCTCTGAACCCGGAAGTGAGTCCCAAACAGGTATGGTCTCAGCTTCTTCAGTGCCCAGACCACAGCAAAAGCTTCCCTTTCTATGGCACTCCACCTCTGTTCCCTGGGGAGTAGTCTCCTGCTAAGGAAGACTACAGGCTGATCCAGGCCCTCTTCGTTCAGTTGTGAGAGCACCGCTCCCACACCATGCTCTGAAGCGTCAGTCTGCACGACGAATTCCTTGGAGAAGTCAGGTGCCTTGAGCATGGGCGCCGTGCACATGGCTGCCTTCAGGGCATCAAAAGTTTCTGGCAAGACTCAGTCCAGATCACCTTCCTGGGCTGCTTCTTGGAAGTCAGCTCTGTTAAGGGGGCGACAATGGTGCCATAGCCCTTAACAAATCTCCTATAGTGGCCGGTGAGTCCTAAAAAGGCCTTCACCTCTGTCTGGGTCTTGGGGGGTTCCCAAGCCAGAATGGTGTCAATCTTGGGTTGTAGGGGCGCCACCTGGCCGCTTCCTACCTGGTGTCCCAAGTACACCACAGATCCCTGCCCGATCTGGCACTTACTGGCCTTGATCGTGAGGCCTGCACCTTGCAGAGCCCTCAACACTTTCTCAAGGTGCTGTAAATGTTCTTCCCAGCTGGAACTGAACACAGCAATGTCATCCAGGTAGGCGGCACTGAAATCCTCCAGTCCAGCCAACACCTGATTGACCAACCTCTGAAAGGTGGCAGGGGCATTCTTCAACCCAAAGGGCATCACCCGAAATTGGTAATGACCTTCTGGGGTTGAGAATGCTGACCTCTCCTTGGCCCCACCGGTTAAGGCAATCTGCCAGTACCCAGACGTTAAATCAAACGTGCTGAGGAACCAGGCAGCTCCCAACCGATCAATGAGCTCATCAGCTCTGGGGATGGGGTGCGCGTCAGTCCTGGTGACGGCATTGAGCCCACGGTAGTCCACACAAAACCGGAGTTCTGGAGTGGCACCGGGTGCAGCAGCCTTTGGGACCAAGACCACTGGGCTGGCCCAAGGACTGTTGGAGGGCTCAATCACCCCTAACGCCAACATCTTAGAGACCTCCTCCTTGATGCTGGCCCTGACCCGGTCAGTCAACCTGTAAATCTTGTGCTTCACAGGAGGGCTGTCACCAGTGTCCACGTCATGGGTACACCAGTGAGTAACACCGGGGGTCAGAGAGAACAGTGGGGCGAACTGTCCCAACAACTGGTGACAGTACCCCTGCTGCTCCTGAGTCAGTGTAGGGGAGAGGATCACACCCTCCACTGACCCATCATGCTCCTTGGTAGACAGGAGGTCAGGGAGAGGCTCACTCTCCTCTTCCACCCCATCATCTGTCGCCAAGAGCATACTCACTTCGGACCTCTCGAAGTGGGGCTTGAGGCGGTTCACGTGAAGGACCCTCAAAGGGTTCCTTGGAGCCTGCAAATCCACCAGGTAGGTGACGTCACTTTTGCGCTCCACCACCTCATATGGCCCAGTCCACTTGTCCTGCAAGGCACAAGGTTCCACTGGGGCCATGACCCACACTTTTAGCCCAGGTTGAAATTCGACCAGAGTGGCATTCTGGTCATACCACCTCTTCATTTCTTCCTGGCTTGCTTCTAGGTTCGCCTGAGCGAGTTTCCTGAAGCGGGCAGTTTGGTTTCTAAAGGCCAGCATGTAACTAAACACATCCTGGGGAGTTTTCCTGGGAGCTGCCTCCCAGCCTTCCTTTACCAAACTCAGAGGTCCTCTCACAGGGTGGCCATACAGGAGCTCAAAGGGGCTGTACCCAAGAGACTTCTGAGGCACCTCCCTGTATGCAAAGAGTAGGCATGGCAAGAGGACGTCCCACTTACGCCTCATGGGTTCTGTTAGACCCTTGATCATGCCTTTCAAGGTCTGGTTGAATCTCTCCACCAGACCATTTCCTTGTGGGTGGTAAGGCGTGGTGAACTTGTTGGTTACACCACACTCCTTCCACAGGGATGTCATATACTTGGATATGAAATTGGTCCCCCCGTCAGAAACCACCTCTCTGGGGAAGCCCACACGGGAAAAGATCCCCATTAACGCCCGGCCCACCACTGGCGCCGTCGTTGTCCTGAGAGGGATTGCCTCCAGGTACCGGGTGGCATGGTCCACCAAGATCAGGATGTACATGTTGCCCATGGCTGTCTTGGGATCCAGTGGCCCCACAAGATTCATCCCTACCCTTTCAAAGGGTGTTCCAACAACAGGAAAAGGTTGGAGAGGAGCTTTGACCTTCCTCCCACTCTTACCACTTGCCTGGCAAGTTTGGCAAGACCTACAGTGTGCATCTGACTGCCTTCGCATTTGGGGCCAAAAGAAGTGGGTGACAAGCCTGTCAAAGCTCTTGTCCTGCCCCAAATGTCCTGCCAAAGGCACGTCACGAGCCAGACCCAGTAGGAAGATCCTGAAGCGCTGGGGTACCACCAGCACACGGGCTGACCCAGGCTCAGCAACCTTAGGCTCACTGTATAGGAGACCATTCTCCCAGTAGATCAGATGTGACCCGGACTGATTACCAGCTGCCTGGTCTGCAGCCTGCCGCCGCAGACCCTCCAGAGTAGGGCACTCGTTCTGCTCCCTGCAGAACTCCTCCCTGGTGGGACCCCCTTCTTGCTGCCAATGGGTCAGCTCAGAGATGTCTCCCAGTTCGGCTACCTGCTCCCCTGTAGGCACCGGGCGTCCCCCTCGAGGTCCGCCTCCTCCCGGTCCGTGGGAACTTCGGGGGCCGGTTTCCCGCGCCCCTGCCCTTCCTCTTGGCAGGGACTTGGGCCATTGTTCCAGGCTCCAAGTCCTCTTGATCACCCTTTCTGGCTGCCATTGACCGAGTAGACACGCATGCCCACTCTGGCAACCCAAGCATCTCCAAGTGAGACCTGAGCTCAACATCCTTCCATAAGGACTGCTCCAGGTCGTTACCTAGCAGACAATCTACAGGCATGGTAGGGCTCACAACCACCCTCAAGGGACCTGAGACCCCCCCATTCAAAGGGAACCTGCGCCACCATACACTGGCGCTCAGAGTTGTCTACAGCAACTACTTGGTGGAATGCCCCTGGGACTTCCTGCTTCTCAGAGACCAGGTGACACCGGACTGAGGTCACACTGGCTCCAGTATCTCTGAGAGCCTCTACCCTGTTCCCATTGATGGTCACCCAGGTGTTATATTTCTTTGTGTTAGGGGGCACCTGGTTTCCCGGGACCATCTCACTGTCCCCTAGTGAGACGAGGGTCATTTCTGCGGGATCCCCACCCTCCTGTGGGCACCCCTCCTCCCCAAGCGTTACACTAGCCAACACTTTGGACTGTCCACCGGTGGGTGGCTGTGTCCCCTTTGGGCACTTGGGGTCCCCCTTAAAGTGACCCACCTGGTCACATGCATAACACTTGCGGGGGCCGGTCTCAACAGGCTTCCCTGTAGAGACCCCTTTCTTCTTATCACCTGGGGGAGGGGAACCTTTACCCTGGGTACTAGTTTGGGGCCCTTTAGAGAACTCCTGTGCTTTACCCTTGTCCCCCCCACTTTTCTGCTGGGGACCCTGCCCACCTTTGGCTGAGTCTCCCCCAAACGCTTTCCTGTGGACCCTGGTACTCACCCAGCGGTCCGCCTCCATAGCAAGCTTCCTGGGGTCAGTTAGCTTACTATCAACTAGGTGCTGGCGCAGATCTGAAAAACATAGACTAGACAAGTGCTCCCATGCAATCAAATTGTAGAGCCCCTGAAAATCTGTTACATTACTGCCCTTCACCCAACCATCCAGCGACCTACAGAACATATCCACACATTCCAACCAAGTGTTGGCCTCACACTTTTACTGGACCTGAACTGATCCCTGTACTTCTCAGGAGTGAGCCCATACCTAGTGAGGAGAGCGTCTTTCATGTCAGCATAGGTGAGGTCCTGCCCCTTACCCAAAGCTATCAGGGTATCCCTAGCTTCTTCTGGAAAGAGAGGCCACAACCCTGCCCCCAGTTCCTTTCAGGGACCCCATTCATATGAATAGACGACTCGTACCCTTGAAACCACCTTTGTATGTCATCACCCTTTTTGTACTCTTTACCTACATTCTTGGGGATGTGTACAATCCTGTCTGTGTGTGCTGAAGAATTGCTGCCACCATCTGAGCCGGTTCTACTTTTTAGCTCCAGCTCCTTAATCATTCTCTCATGATCTAGTATCATCTTCCTTTCCTCCATGACTATTCTTTTTTCTTCCCTCTCACTTTCTATTCTGAGTTTCTCCAATTCAAACCTCCTTACTTCCCGCCTGTCCTCCAGCTCCTCTGGGGACAAGCTACTGCTGCCTGGCCTGGAGGGCTCCCCCTCCCAAAAGCACATCCACCCTAGGAACACGCTCCTCCACCTCTCCAGTGAGATCACCAGATTGCCCACTGGCACCTCTGGCTGCTACCCAGGCCCTCAGCGCCTTTTGTAGCTCATCCTTCCTGGTGAAGCCTCTGACCTGGACTTTCAGGTTCTTGCAAATCGATTTTAACTCCTTGACATTGTAGGCTTCCACTCGATCCTCCTCAAAGGCAATTTCTACTGATGCAATTGATGATACTATAGATTCAGGAATGTTGAAGTAGCAAGTTCAAACTGGCAAGATCAAAAATAGGCCCAAAAGAAAAAGAACCTGTATGTGGTACATAATGGTCTGCGATATGGTAGTAGTGCACACCAATCACTGTAAGTCAAGTGCAAACACAAGTCCTATCCTCACCGCTGACAACCAATGTTAGAAATGGGGGTCTCTAGTTGGCAAGGGCTTGCACCTTTGTCCAAGTAGGGTCCCTTCTTCCTAGTCAGGATAAGGGAGTTACACTCCTAAAATAACCCCTGCTCACCCCCTTGGTAGCTTGGCACGAGCAGTCAGGCTTATTCTAGAGGCAGTGTGTAAAGCATTTGCACAAAACCAACAGTAATACAATGTAAGCACTACAAACGGACACCACACCAGTTTAGAAAAATATCCAATATTTTTATATACTTAAAACAAGACCAAATATGATAAAAATCCACTATACAGTACTTCAAAAATAGTTACTTCTCAAAATGTCTTTAAGTTGCAAAATACGTTGAAAAACACAGTTCGTACGAGTCGGTAGCTCGGTCCGAGCCTACCGCGATGCTGAAAACAACAGAGTCTCGCAGTTCCCGCTGACCGCGTCGCTACGGGCCAGCAACAGCGGGACAGATTCGTTCACAGTACCTCTCTTAGTGCGGCTCACACAGGCGTGTGAGTCGGTCTTGGCATCCGTCGTGGTCGCGATGCAAAATGGAAGCAGTGCAAGGTGCGGTGTCCCTCAATGCGGTGCGAGCAGCGGCTCGGTGACGATCGTGCAGACGGCGTCGGTGAGACCAAGGCTGGCGTTGCAGGGTGAGTCGGTGCTCGGTGCGGTGCTGGCAGGTTGCGGTGCGAGTGACAGAGCCGGTTGTGGCGTTCGTCGCGGTCACGGTGCAAGGTGGAGGCGGTGCAAGGTGCGGTGTCCCTCGATGCGGTGCGAGCAGCGGCTCGGTGACGATCGTGCAGACGGCGTCGGTGAGACCAAGGCTTGCGGTGCAGGGCGAGTCGGTGCTCGATGCGGTGCTGGCAAGTTGCGATGTGAGCGATAGAGCCGGTTGGCGGGAATTGGCGCTGGCCAAGCCGGACAGCTGTGCGTGACGAGTCGGTCAAGGGTGTCGAGCCAGCAGCGACCGTGTCGGTGAGCCCAGGCCAGCGAGGTGAAGCGAGGCGATGCAGGTCGCGGTGTCTCTCGATGCGGTGCAGGCAGCGGCTCGGTGACGGAGTCGGTGAGACCAAGGCTTACGGTGCAGGGCGAGTCGGTGCGGCTTGAGGTGCCTTCGGGGCACAAGGCCAGCGACGGAGTCGGTTGACAGAGTCGGTCGCGGTTCCCTCTTCTCTGTGGCAACTGAAACAGCAGTTCCAGGAGCGGTACCCAGAGGTTGGTGAAGTCTTTGCAGTCCCTGAGACTTCTTAACAGGAGGCCAGCTCGGTTCAGGCCCTTGGAGATACTCAGCACAAGTAGACAAAGTTCAGTCCAGTCCTTTCACTGCCCAAGGCAGAAGCAGCAGCTGCAGGCCAACCCAACAAAGCAACAACACAGCAAAGGGGCAGTACTCCTCCTGGCAGCTCTTCCAGCTCTTCGTCTTGGCAGGTTCCTTGATTCCAGCGAGATCTAAAGTTCTGGGGTTTGGGTCCCCCTTTTTATCCTCAATTTCTCTTTGTTCTCTGAAGGCAGAGAGGCCTTTGCCTAGTCCAAACCAGTTCTGGTCAGTCCTGGAGCACTTTGTTGACAAGTCTCCTTCTTTCATTTTGCAGTGTAGGCCAGGGACATCAGACACACCACAGGAGGTGGAGCCAGCATTGTGGAGGGAAGGCACAGCCCTATTCAGGTCCCAGGTGCAACTCCTCCCACCCATCTACATGTAGATCTTGCTATTCAGCCCTGTGCTGACTCACCCTGTCTCCTGGAATCCCCCAGCCCCTGTCACTCACACTCCAGACAAGGAATACACAACCTAGCAGAGGCAGGCTTGGATGGTTAGACAAGAAAATACCTACTTTCTAAAAGTGGTATTTTCAAACACAGAATGTTAAAACCAACTTCACTAAAAGATGCATTTTATCATCCTGAGTTCAGGCATACTAAACTCGAATTTCTACCATGTTCCCTGGGTCAGTTAGGATCATAGGATGTAATAATCCAACTGCCCATTCTGGCCTTTGGGGAACAGGTAGCCTTGCAATAGTGAAAAACGAAGTAGGCTGTAATTCACTATCAGGACATGCCACACACACCAGGGCATGTCCTACCTTTCACATACAATGCACCCTGCCCACAGGGGTACCCTGGGCCTACCTTAGGGGTGACTAACATGTAGAATAGGGAAGGTTTAGGGACTTGCAAGTGTGTGCATTTGCCAAGTCGACATGGCAGCCCCAGGCTGCGCACAGGCTCTGCAATGGCAGGCCCGAGTTACACTTTACGGGCTGTTTGCGTGGGTGGCACAATCCAGTGCTGCAGCCCACCAACAGCATTTGATCTATAGGCCCTGGCACTCGCAGTGCACTTTACTAGGGACTGACACATAGATCAAATAGGCCAATCATGGAAATACCAATCCATACACATTTTATACAGGAGCACTTGCACTTTCCCACTGGACAGCAGTGAGGAAAGTGCGCAGAATCGTTACACCAGCAAAAACAGAGTAAAAAACGGGAGGTTAGAAAGCAAAAAGTCAGGGGAAACACGCCAAAAGATGCCAAGTCTAACACACACCCTGCGCTAATCCAGGTTGGAAGAACCAGCGCTCTGCATTCTGGGAGTTGTAGTATTGCTCTTTCCGCATGAGCTCCCAAGTTTCAGAATGGTGAGCGATATTAGCTAAAAAAAAACACAGAACTGGTAGTGCATGACAATCACAGGTGCAGAGGATGTATTTGTAAATGAATACCTACTGGTAATTTTAGTGAATCATATTTGCGTTAGCCTTCAGCGATTACACTAACCTCTCGTAGAGGCAGACAATGCGACCAACACTGGGATGAGGAGTGTGAAATGCAAGTGTAAGTCCCAAATGTGACCCTCCCAGGGGGTCATTTACTAGCTGGGAGCCTGTGGATTATGATTAGAACATGCTTCCATATAACACACACCAGAACAATGGCCAGAGAAGCACGCGCTCTGGAAAAGCACCTCAACAGGGGCCATAAGCGCTAGAGTTTAGAAGGCAATAGGTAGATAAGCTGCAGAAGGTGTTGTGTTCACGTTTTGTACAGAGATCTCACTGTTCCTATGTCAGTGCATACTTACGTGTGCGGTTATGTCCAAGTGAAAACACTGCACACTGTGATGTTGTTCCTTGCCTTACACTGAAGTGCAAAGTTTTTAATAACGGACTGTACTATATTCACAATTTGAACACATTTTTTAAAAAGTGTTCTTGCGGTGGAAGAATCCAACGCACACTCCTTTTTCAGTCTTCACTCGCTCGCTCATTATACTCCATCATAAAATTTCTGCCCGCCACTATTAAAATCCACCAGCCGTCACTAGCAACAGGGATAATGATTAATTGTCATGCCACAAACTGAAAAATGGATAACATAGACATGTTTAGCATTCCTACTAGCAGGGACGTCAGAAAACAGCATCAGATCACTGGGTACATCAGACTGTAATGTAGCAAGAAACTTATTTCACATATTTAACTAGTATTTGTAAGGCACTTGCGTTTCTAAAGTTCTTCCTAACGGACTGTGTTAAAACTGGCGAGCGAGGGCGTGGCAGTTAGAGAAGTTCTGTTCTACGAGGTGAAATGCGCATTTAGTGTTCCAACTGGATGCATACTTTATTTGCATATGTTTTGCTGCTGTTAGTGACTGTGCCAACAAAAACTGGAAGTGTAAGAATGTGGCATGAGTTCCACTTGAAGTAATCATGTTAGACCTCTGGCCCTGTAGCAACCATTAGTAATGTAGCGCTGCAAAATGCACAATGACACTAGCATATTTTGTGGTGGGGAAGATGGTCCAAAATATTATACTCCATTTCCTTCGTCGTCTCAAGATTGCTTACTCTTCCCAATGGCCGAACTTCACGTATATCCGATAAAGAATTTTAAAGCAGATGTCTTTTCCAAGACTGTCAATCACATCTGAGTTTCTCTCTCTTGAGCAAACACTGCATGAGGGCATTTCCCTTTTAATGCAAAGATCCCGTTGCCCCGTTTCGGACTCCCCTTACTCAAAATCTATTAAATTGTCCTTTCCCAACATTAAAAAACACACTTACACACACAACAATCCTGAATCCTCTCACCTCAGCCCTCCTTCTCCCTCCTATGTTATTGTTGCCGTCCTGTGGGGGAATAAGCCAGACGGACTCTTCCGAAAGTGGGAGCCATGCTCAAACAGGAAGCATGGGGCCCGTGTATATTAAAGTTATGCACACAGTGCACTGCATGGGGCATTTGATGACACTAGGTAGCAATTCTTGGGAGAAGTGCAATGAAGCCAGGTGGCCACGAGTTAGTGCTGTTAGATGGGTGCCGTGCTGAGAAAGAAATGCTCACCCGAAATGTTAAAACAAGCTACATAACAGCGCGGCGGCCGTGAGATGGGTGCCGCACTGAGAGAAAAATGCTTGCCTGAAATGTGAAACAACAAGCGCCCGCTATTGCTCAAGCAGCGTCGCATGAGTGGTATGTGCAGCCACCACTGCTAAACCGTGAGGTGCCCAACTGCTTGGAAAACAAGCGCGCGCCTCGCGCTGAAAGGAGGCAGCAGGGGGAGGGGAGAGAGGAGGGGGCTTGCGCCAGTTTCCCTTGCGGGAGCGAGCAGGAACCATTGCTCGCTCCCACAAGGGAATCGCCAAATGTGCACGCGTTGCCATTCAAAGCAATGCAACGCGTGCACGTTTTGGGCAGAAAAAGGGAATCGATTGCTAAAGGTCTTTTTCCTATGCAGCAGCGCATGCGCGCTGCGTAGGCGAGACCTAAAAAGCAATACAACTCGACCTTTCCATAAAACATAAATCAAGCTCTCGAACTTCCTATACCACATCCCTATCAAATGGACCAACATGCCGCAGCGTGGCTCGCCAAGTAGTGGATCACGTTCAAGGTACTGCCAGATGGAGTAAGCTATTACTGGAGGAATCCACCATCCCGTATGTAACAATAACAATATGCATATGATAAGTATCAGCGCGCGGGTAAGAGTCATTTAAGTGTCACATTCTCTGCAACCAACACCCTGCTTATTATCTGAACCACCTCGCAACATTTCCCTCCTATTTCCGAACCGCCATACACAGCATCCACATTTCTCCCACGCAGGAGACTCTACAGTGAACACGCTTTGAATCCCCTACCCGGACGGAGCACAGGACGCTGATGAAAAATCAGAGGGGCTTATTTACAAGCCCCTTGCGCCGCCGGTACGTCACTTTTAACATGGGAAAAAGTGACGTACCGGCGGCGCAAGGGGCTTGTAAATAAGCCCTAGAGTACTTCAGTGTCCTCGTTATGCTATGAAGCACTATGTAAATCGTGCCTGTGCGCCATTACATGCGCCTGGCACCCCGTGCACCATGGACATGAGAACGCTGCACCCCTGCTGACCGCAGAAGGGACACCGGTGAGAGTTTCTAGAATCTCTGTAATACCTGAATATTCAAGGATTTGACCATCCAAAATATATCCCAAATTTTGACTAGAACCAATTTTTCAGCCTAATGAGGAATGACTTTCTTTGGATAAGCTGAATGGGAATAACTGGTAATGATGAGCGAGTGATTGCGCTGGCACACAGAGCACAGGACAAGAGCCCATCCCAGGCCAGCTGCTTCTAGTGACTGAGTTCATTTCTATTCGGCTGTGGCGAGGAGTTGGTCGATTAGTGCACCCAACGAGGTAGGATAAGCATTGCCATGTTCGATTGCCAGATGGACCATGTATGGAAGGGAGTGCAGCCTGTAGTAAGCAGAGTGTGCCTGTGCATATTCAGAATGGAGCTCAAAGTCAGGTGCACTGGCCCCCCTTCCTCACAGTAGCCTTAGTATCTCCCAGCAACTGCTGGGTTGTTTGCCAGTCCATGCATGAGTAAACCTATTAGATTTCAGATTCCTGAAAAAGTGTTCATTCATAGGATAAGATTGATTGTAAAACAAGTACAGCAATGTAGGCAATATAACGAGTTTCATCAGGGCGATTCTACCTGGAATGACAGGGGAAGGCCGCACAACCTTTTAATATGTTCTTCAACTTTCCACATGGCTTCCCAATAGTTTTCCGCTACAACTGCGGCTCTATCACGGCTAACCCAGGTGCCAGGTATTAAACCGATGACTGACACCAGGAGCAGGAGGAGTCAAGGGTGGAGATATGAGTACCAGGGATTAGTGGAATTATTGTTGACGTATTACAGTTTATTGTATTCTTGATAGTCAGTGGCGTAGCTGTGTATGTGTGTGGGGGGGTGCGTGCTGGCGATTCCTGCAGGTAAGGGGGAAGGGTGAGGCGGGGGTGCATGCTGGCAATCCCTGCGACGGCTGCAGGTAAGGGGGGGGTGAGGCCACCGCCCTCAAAACTCCCCCTGCCACGCCACTGTTCATAGTGTTTTAAATGTCGTAAATTCTCGGATGAGCAGGCTTTGGTCCTGAGCAGGATTGTGTATTTTTAAGGTGATGTCATCAGCCTTTAGCGCTATAAAGAGACTCTGAAAAGTGAAGTTCAGGCCTCTATTGGTGTGAAGTTGTCTTTTTGCACATGCCAGGGGCTCCGATCCCAGGGCATATAACAGGGGGGCGATGGGCAGCTCTGACAGGTGCCTCTCCCCAATGGGGTGGGGCCATTTAGCTGAACGTTGGTGGTGCGTTCTGTCTATGACAGGCAAAGCAATTTAAAAGACCTCTCAGGATGCCCCATTCTGCTCGGTACCGCAAATAGAAAATCCTACTCAAGGAGTCGTAGGTCTTAGAGGCATCCAAGACTGGCACTGCTTCTATGTCTGGATTCAACTAGTGTATCAGGGCAAATAGGATCGCACATTATGAGCAGTTGAATTGACTGGCATGAATCTCACTTGGCCAGCAATGACCAATCTACTCTATTCTACTCTACTCTATTTGCCAATCGTGTTAATGAGAGGAAGCGGTCCATAGGAGTCGCAGTATTATGGGCATTTACCGGCCTTTAATACCGTTGTTAGTATTGTCTCCTAAATGATGGAGGAAGAATATCTAATGTCAGTGCCTCATTATATACCGATAACAGCCAGGGAGCTAATTGGTGCTGTAAGCTTTATAAAACTCCCCTGGTAGCTCATCATTGCCTGGAGCTTTAAATGTGAGAATACTAGAAATAGCAGACACTATTTTCTGGAGTATTGTGCATTATCTAGCCAGGCCAGAGCAAAGCAGTCTAAGTAGATTTGGTACTCATTAGGAGCAGGGGACTTACGGGGAGTGTGCAAGCTGACAAAGGGACAGTCTCTCTGCCCCTGCTGGGGGCATATGAGGGCAATAGCCATCGATCTGCCCCAAGGGGGGGGGCGGGGAAAAAGCCCACTTGGAAGCCAGGGACTATTTGTTTTTAGTAGTTCAGAGATGGGGGCTGCCCAGAATGGGGATGCCAATGCCCCCCCCTCCCAAAGAAAACAGCCACAGTCTTTCTGCCCTCTCTGGAGGGCACATGGGACAATAGCCCCCAATGTGCCCCGTAAGGGGCAGAAAGCCCACTAGGCACCAGAGATTTGTTTTGTTTTGAATATGTAGGGGTGGGGGCTGCCCAAAATGGGCATGCCAATGCCCCCACCCCACCAAACACATATGGGACAGTCTTTCTACCCCCCGGGGGCAGATAGGGCAATAGCCCCAGATCTGGCCCCCGGGTGGCAGAAAGCACACTAGGTACCAGGGATTATTTTTAGTTCAATATGTAGGGGTGGGGGCTGCGCAAATTGGGCATGCCAATGTCCCCTCCCTCCCTCCCAAAAACTAAAGGGACAGTGTTTCTGCCTCCCTGGAGGGCAGAAAGCACACTAGGCAACAGGGATTTTTTTTGTTTTGAATATGTAGAGGTGAGGGTTGCCCAAAATGGGCATGGCAATGTCCCCACCCCACCAAACACTTATGGGACAGTCTTTCTACCCCGAGATGAGGCAATACCCCCAGATCTGCCTCCGGCGGGGGGGGGGTGGGGGGGTAGAAAGCACACTAGGCACCAGGATTTTTTTTATTTTGAATTTGTAGGGGTGGGGGTGCCCAACAGGGGCATGCCAATGCCCCCTCCTTCACAAAAACTAGAGGGACAGTCTTTCTGCCTCACCGGAGGGCAGAAAGCACACTGGCTACCAGGGATTTTTTTTTGTTTTGAATATGTAGGGGTGAGGGCTGCCCAAACTGCTCCCACCCCACCAAACACTAAAGGGACAATCATTCTGCCCCCCACTTGGGGACAGATTGGGGTAATAGCCCCCGATCTGCCCCCCCTGTGGCGACAGAAAGCCAGCTAGGAGCCAGGGATTACATTTTTATTTATATTTAGGGGTGGGGGCTGCCCAGAATAGGCATGCCAATGCAACACCCCAACACAGAATAGCCACAGTCTTCTACCTCCCTGGGGCAGATGGGGCAATAGCCCCCAATCTGCCCTCCCCACCGGGGGGACAGAAAGTCCACTAGGAACCAGGGATTACATTTTTAAGTAAATGTAGGGGTGGGGGCTGCCCAGAATGGGCATGTAAATGCCCCACCCCAAAAAACAGCCACAGTCTTTCTGACCTCCTGGGGGGCAGATGGGGCAATAGCCCCTGATCTGCCCCACCAGGGGGACAGAAGGCCCACTAAGCACCAGGGAGTATTTTCTTTAGCCAGAGTAAGGGTAGAGGCTGCCCAGAATGGGCATGCTAATGCCCCCACCCCACTCAAAAACAAATGGACAGTCTTTCTGCATATGGGGGCAATAGTCCCTGATCTACCCTAGTAGTTCAGGGATGGGGGCTGCCCAGAATTGGGATGCCAATGCCTCCACCCCCCCAAAAAACAGTCTTTCTTCCCTCTCTGGGAGGCACATGGGGGCAATAGCCCCCAATCTGCCCCCCCCAGGGAGGGGGGGGGGCAGAAAGCCCACTAGGCACCAGAGATATGTTTATGGGCATTTCAGGGAGCAGCCCCTTAGGCATGGGTCGCTCCCCTTTTTTTTGTGCTCACACTTTGGCCATTTTTGCCCACCTTGGGGGCAGATCAGCAATATCTTTAGGTTTATCAGCCCACAAGAGGGGCAGAAAACCACTAGACACTATCAAAAGTTTCTCTGTGTGTGTGAACTGGAGTTTGGCTGACGGTCTGTGTGTACTGGCATTTGGCTGGCTGTGTGTGAACCTGCATTTTACTGGTGGTGTGTGTGGACTTGCACTTACCTGGCAGTGTGTGTGCACTAGCGCTTGGCTGGCAGTGTATGTGGACTGTTGCTTGGCTAGCGGTCTGCATCGATGGCACATGTCTGGTGGTGTGCGTGGACTGTCAGTTAGCTGGCAGTGTGCGTGGACTGTTGCTTGGCTAGCGGTTTGCGTGGATGGCACATGTCTGGCGGTGTGCGTGGACTGTCACTTGGCTGGCGGTGTGCGTGGAGTGTTGCTTGACTGGCGATGTGCTTGGATGGCACTTGGCTGGCGGGGTGCATGGATGGCGCTTGACTGGTGGTGTGCATGGATGCCACTTGGCTGGCGGTGTGGCTTGCGTGGTCCTCCAGCGTTTTATTACCCAGAATCCTCTGCAAACCTCAAATTTAGCTAACACTTCACACTTTCCTCACATTTCTGCATGGAAAAATTGTCGGATCACTGCGCTGGCACAAATTTCCCAACACCCAACGTTCCCCTTGGTCTCTTGAAAAAAATGGTACCTCACTTGTGTGGGTGCACAAAGCAAAGAACCTAAAAAGGTATAAAATGAAAAACTGAGGGGGAACCAAAGTGGGTCCAAAAGGGCAGGTTTCTTTTCGTAAGTTTTAAGGCTGACTCTGCTTTGGGCATTGACACAAGTGAGGTATCATTAGGTCTCGCCTGAGCCAGCGCATGCGCTGCTCTGCAAGACATTTAGAAAGCGGGTTTTCAAAGTGCTACCACAGGCATTTTGGTGGCCTCAAGCTTGCGTCAGCCGCCATCTGTCTTTCCTCCTGTCACGGGTCATTAAGTGGATCGCGATCAAGATGCACTTTAACTTTCGCGGCGCGCGCGCATACAACTCCTGGTTTCCTTTTGCCATCACGCGCGCCTCGCTTCAATGCCCCTCCCCCTCCCCCACCACAGAGCACGTCTCGCAGCTTGTTTAATTATTGCTTTTCGTCCATCGCGGTCACGGACGTCTACCCCATCTGCCTTTTAATTATTCCCGCTACCAGGAACACACAGCTATGTTCTTGGCGCCGTGCTTTATGTTTCAGCACGGCACACGATTTGCTCTTGCACCCCTTCTGCTTGTTTTCATTTAGTGGTGAATAAAGCATTCTTTGTCCGCGCTGCGCTGGTTTCACTTTCTATGTTGTGTATTTCCCCGGCTCCTCCACCCCACTCTCTACTCTCCATCCCCCTTCCCCTCCCTTACAATCACTCACGGGGCTCCATCCTGCTCCTGTCTGACACCACCCCCTCCGCCTCCTCACTCATGGCAGCTTGCCCCCTCCTTGTTATTCTTTTGAAGTGAAGGATCTGACAGGTGGGATCGTCTCTCTGGAGAAATATCGAGGCAAAGTAAGTAGTTTCCATCTGAGACTTTGCGAGTACGGTACTTGTGTTAGAATGCCAAGCGCTTTTAGAAATATCAGATGTATGCAGTAGACTCGATGAAAATACAGCCGTGGTTGCGGTTTACTTCTCAAAAAAATCTGACATGTAGCACTTTCGGAGAGGGAGAAAACGGGGTTGCATCTGACAGGGGCTATGTGTGATTCCATATATGCTTGAACATCTTTTGAAAGCAAATAACAAAAGGGAATGAATTGAATGCACTTGGGACAAAGCTGATAAACCTTTACTACAATGCTGTCAGTTCAGTAGGTTTTATAAAGTTAGCCTGGCTGTATATGCAAATAAAAATTATTTATCGTTGGTGACATTGTCTGGGTGAAGATTGAATCGTATCGTAACTGCATTCATATAGTGCTTCCCTACTCCCGACAAAGAGTTAAAGCATTTCATTAGAACACTTTGCCTCTATATCATTAAGCGTTTCCTTGCAGGTGGCGTTATAACTGCATTTTCAGTTATGTTTCGCTGTGTATGTTGCTCGCTGCACAGCCTGAAATGGTGTATGTTAATGTGTTTCCCTAGAGTTGCTAACCCCGTTCTTTGGATCCAGGCCGCCCTGGTTGTAAACATGGTTAGTAAATGTCAGCACACAGAAAGGAACTACAGCGAACTGCAAAAGCTGCACAGGGAGCTCCTTACAGTCCTGACCTTTCCTTGCAATCAGTTTGGAGAGTCGGAGCCAGAAGATCAAAGCTTTTGCCTCCAGGAGCTACGTGGCCACCTTTCCCATCTTCAGCAAGATCAACAATCTGGGGACGAAGCCGAGCCGGCCTTCAGATTCCTTGCAGATAACTGACTCAGTGGATATTACACCTGCTTCTGGCAAAAATCGTACATGTATCCGACTCATGCTTGCACCAACACTTGTGTTTTCTGATTTTGAAAGAGAAGAATGCTGGTTTATTCACATATAATAGAAATAATATTGTTGGCTAGCAGTGACTGAAATACCATCTGTCATAACTGGTGCAAAGCTTATAGTGTCTTTATCACTTATGGTAAAAGGTGCTTTGGAAAGCCAAGTGTTAGAAACAATATTTACTTTGCATTGTTTTTTCAAAATGTCACATAAGAGCATTGTTTCAGGAAAAATCCTCTTGAAATTTGGATGCAACCTATCATTAGGTACACTGCCTAAAATGCGCCTTAAAAACGTGCTTCAAAGTTGCTCCATGGCAGCAAATGGTGTTCTCCACAGCTTCAGCAAGCAGCTCGCTCTGGCCTATCACAACAGAAGGGTCTGCAGTGATGTGGCAAAGCAGAGAAAGCACGTGTTGTGTTGTCATTAGCATTTCTAAAGCATGCATTCTGTCCTTCGCATGGCCTCAGAAACTGGATATACAAAGGTAGAAACTTGTGAAAACTTGATTGTAACCGGATTTTATACTATGTCTTTGGGAAAAAGAAAGCTGGAAAATAGTTAGCCGCTCCACATTCCAATACTGACAACCTCGGTTGGCTTCCAACACAATTTGCATATTTAAAACAAAACATGACCGTACATGTAGATCAGCTCGGCTTCAGATAAGAGGACAATTGGTTTCTACTCCTTCATAATCTAGGTCTTTAAAATTCATCTTACTTTCCACAGAAGAGCTGCAAGCTGCTGCAGTGCATTCTGGACATATTTCCAAACCACACCACATAATTCTACACCAAACCACATAATTCACCTCAACTACACAATTACACAACACACCACATACATCCAAACCACACCACACAATTCCACATCATGCCACACATTTCAACAGCACACCACATAATTAAACTCCAGTATAACTCCAGTACATACCACTCCACAAAACAAAACACCATTCCACACAATTACACTCCATAACACAATCCTACTCCACATAATACCAGTACACTCAATACCACATAATTACTATCCACATAATTCCACAACTAACAATTCCAATCCAACCCAAATAATTCCACTACACACCACATATATGCACTCCATATCTCATGGGTAAAATACATTGTCATTTACAACGCCAATAGCTGTAACTCAAGCAAATGCGAGACCTATTGCATTCCCAATGCTTGTTTTTATTGGGAGACTGAGGGAAACACTGGGTGGTGGGAAATTTGTGCTGGCACAGTGATCTCACAACCTTCCCACACAGAAATGTGGGGAAAATGTGACTTTTTAGCTAAATTTGAGGATTGCAGGGGATTCTGGGCAAGAAAACGTTGGGGGATCCACACAAGCTACACAACCCTGGCCTTGCCCCGAGTGTTTAGTTTTCAGAAATGTCTGGGTTTGGTAGGATTCCCTAGATGGCTGGCGAGCCCGGGACCAAAAGCGCAGGTGCCCCCGATCTATCACAAAACAACCTAAGTTTACAAGGGGGCACCTGAATTTTTGTCCCGGGCTCAGCAGCTATCTAGGAAAACCTACCAAACCCAGACATTTCTGAAAAGTAGACACCCAGGAGAGTCTAGAGAGGTATGGCTTGCATAGATCCCCCAAAGTTTTCTTACCCAAAATCACCTGCAAACCTCAAATTTAGCTAGAGAAGTCACATTTTCCTCACTTTTCTGTGTGGGAAAGTTGTGGGATCACCGTGCCAGCAAACATATCCTACCACCCTGGGTCCCGCCAGGTCTCCTGATAAAAATGGTACCTCACTTGTGTGGGTAGGCCTAGTGCCTGCAACCGGAAATGACCCAAAACCTATTGTGGAGACAAAAATTATTGATCACAAAACAACCTGGTTTTGCAAGGGAGTCGCCTGCGTTTTTGGTCCCGGGCTCGACAGCCATGTAGGGAAACCTACCAATCCCAGACATTTCTGAAAAACAGACACCCGGGGGAGTCCAGGGAGGTGTAGCTTGCATGGATCCCCAAAGTGTCCTTACCCAGAATCCCCTGCAACCTTCAAATTAAGCTTTAAAAAACATTTTCCTCACATTTCTGTGTGGGAAAGTTATGGGATCACCGGGTCGACACAAATTTCCTACCACCCAGCATTCCCCCTGGTCTCCCGATAAAAATGGTACTTCAGTTGTGTGGGTGGGCCAAGTACCCGCAACAGGGTAGGGCTCAAAATGTATTGCAGAGACATGAGAATTATATATCACAAAACGACCTGGTTTTGCAAGCGCGGCACCTCCATGTTGGGTCCCGGGCTGGGCGGCCATCCAAGGAAAACCTACCAAGCCCAGACATTTCTGAAAACTAGACACCCAGGGGAGTACAGGGAGTTGTGGCTTGCATGGATCCCCCATCGTTTTCTTACCCAGAATCCCCTGAAAACCTCAAATGTAGCTAAAAAGTCATATTTTTTCAAATTTCTGTCTGGGATCACCCCCACCAGCACAAATTTCCTACCACCCAGCGTTCCCCTCTGTCTCCCAAGTAAAATGATACCTCACTTGTGTGGGTGGGCCAAGGGTCTGCGACAGGGGAAGGCCAAAAACATAGAGATTGGGGGGATAGCATAGCGAGCTCTAAGCGCTATATTTTTTATGTTCGTTCTTAGGTGATTCTGCATTGGACACCCACACAAGTGAGGTATCATTTTTATTGGGAGATCAAAGGGAATGCTGGGTTGTAGTGAATTTGTGTTAGCACTGTGATCCCAAACAGAAATGTGAGGAAATGTGATTTGTTTAAGCTAAATTTGAGGTTTGGAGGGTAGTCTGGGTAAGAAAACATTGGGGATCCACACAAGCTACACCTCCCTGGACTCCCCTGGGTGACTAGTTTTCAGAAATGTCTGGGTTTGATAGGTTTCCATAGATGGCCCTCGAGCCCGGGACCAAAAACGCAGGCGACTCGCTTGCAAAACCAGGTTGTTTTGTGATAATTTTGATGTCTCCACAATACGTTTTGGGCCATTTCCTATGCAGACACTAGACCTACAAACACAAGTGATGTACCATTTTTATCAGCAGACTTGGGAGACTGCTGGGTGCATGGAAGTTTGAGGCTCTCCGCAGATTCTATAACTTTCCATCACAGAAATGTGAGGAAAATGAGTTTGTTTTGACAAAGTTTGAGGTTTGCACGGGATTCTGGGTAACAGAACCTGGTGAGAGCCACACAATTCACCCCATCCTGGATTCCCCTGGGTGTCTAGTTTTAAAAAATGTACTGGGTTGTTAGGTTTCCCAAAATGCTGGCTGAGCTAGGGCCCAAAACCCACAGCTAGACACATTGAAAAAAAAGGGCCAGTTTACACTGGAAACATGTGATGTGTCCACGTTGCGTTTTGGGCCATTTCCTGCCACAGGCACTAAGCCTACCCACACAAGTGAGATACCATTTTTATAGGCAGACTTGGGGGAATGCTGGGTGGATGGAATGTTTGCGGCTCTCACATATTCCAGAACTTTCCATCACAGAAATTTGAGGAAACGGTGGTTTTAAAAATGTTTGGGGAAGTTTGCAGAGGATTCTGGGTAACAGAACCTGGTGAGAGCCACACAAGTCACCCCATCCTGGATTCCCGTGGGTGTCTAGTATTAAAAAATGTACAGGCTTGCTAGGTTTCCCTAGGTGCCAGGTGAGCTAGGGCCCAAAATCCACAGCTAGGCACATAGCATCAAAAGGGTCAGTATTCACTGGAAAAATGTGATGTGTCCATGTTGCGTTTTGGGCCGTTTCCTGCCACAGGCACCAAGCCTACCCACACAAGTGAGGTACCATTTTATAGGCAGACTTGAGAGAATGCTGGGTGGGTGGAAGTTTGTGGCTCCCCACAGATTCCAGAACGTTCCATCACAGAAATGTGACGAAAATGTGTTTTCTTTTACAAAGTTTGAGGTTCGCAAGGGATTCTGGGTAACAGAACCTGCTGAGAGCCACATAAGTCATCCCATCCTGGGTTTCCCTGGGTGTCTAGTTTTAAAAAATGTACAAGTTTGATATGTTTTCCTAGGTCCCGGCTGAGCTAGGGCCCAAAATCCACAGCTAGGCACATTGCAAAAAAGGGTCAGTTTTCAGTAGAAAAATGTGATGTATCCACGTTGCGTTTCGGGCCTTTTTCTGTTACGAACGCTAGGCCTACCCACACAAGTGAGGTACCATTTTCATCGGGAGACTGAGGGAAACACTGGGTGGCAGGAAAATTGTGCTGGCACGGTGATCTCACAACCTTCCCACACAGAAATGTGAGGAAAATGTGACCTTTTAGCTAAATTTGAGGTTTGCAAGGGATTCTGGGTAAGAAAATGTTGGGGGATCCACATAAGCAACACATCCCTGGACTCTCCTGTGTGTCTAGATTTCAAAAATGTCTGGGTTTGGTAGGATTCTCTAGATGGCCGTCGAGCCAGGGACCAAAAACGCAGGTGCCCCCGATCTATCACAAAACAACCTGCGTTTGCAAGGAGGGCTCCTGGATTTTTGGTTCTGGGCTCAGCAGCCATCTAGGGAAACCCAGACATTTCTGAAAAGTAGACATTTGGGAATGTCCAGACAGGTGGCTTGCATAGATCCCCAAAGTTTTCTTATGCAAAATCACCTGCAAACGTCCAATTTAGCTAAAGAAATCACATTTTCCTCACAATTCTGTGTGGGAAAGATGTGGGATCATCGCGCCGGCAACAATTTCATACCACCCTTGGTTCTGCCAGGTCTAGTGTCTGCGACATGAAATGGACCAAAACTTATTGTGGAGATATCAAAATTATTTATCACAAAACAACCTGGTTTTGCAAGGGAGTTGGCTGTGTTTTTGGTCCCTGGCTCGACAACCATGTAGGGAAACGTACAAATCCCGGACAGTTCTGAAAACTAGACACCCGGGGGATTCCAGGGAGGTGTAGGTTGCATGGATTCCCCCAATGGTTTCTCACCCAGAATCCCATGGAATCCTCAAATTTAGCTTTAAAAAAAAAAATCACTATTACTTATTAGACTTAATAATACTTAGTTTGTCGACTTTGTAAGGGTGAAAGGCTGTGTTCGAGTGGCTGATTTTTGAACCATGTGACTGCAGCCAGTGTTTTACTCACAAAACTATTCTGCTAGCTTGAGGGTAACCCAGCTTGATCGAGGATTATTTCATAACGAAAAAATGTGCCAGTATATACAATCCGTCTTTTTGCTTATGCAAGTAAGTTTGATGATCAACAAAAACGATTTTCCCATGCTACTTACTAAACAAGAAGCAGAACTTGTTCAAAGTAAATTGGTTCCAAGTTTTTGCACGCATGCAAATGTTGAACTGGCACAGCTGCCACAAAAACAAACTATTGGTGCATTGCACAATTGCAACCGAATTGTAAGCTCATTTGTGAACAAGTTCAGAAGGTAGGGAAAAAACATGACAACACAACAATGCTTTATTGGCATGCTTATGGGTTGACACGTGTTTCCAAAGCTTCACAGATTCGAATGGCTTTCACAATTTTATACGAGGATCACAGATCTTTTGTTATCTGCTATAGAAGAATAGCTTCCAGGCTTGGCCACTCCCTCTGTCATTTCTCACCAAAGAGTTATGTATGAGCACAAAGGAGCAAGCCAGGTAATTTCCTTCTTCACACCACTGGAGAGTCATAAACAAGGGAGCACAAACATTCCAAAGCCATTTCAAAAAGTAAAAGGCTTCCAATTAACAAGTGAGGAAGGAACAAGCCAAGTACCAGGCCAGCATCACAGGACAGCAGCAGATTTTCTGTTAGATATGTTCCCACCTGTGCTGCATATGACAGTACTCTACACCAAGCACTGCATTGCCCTCTATGAGAGTTCTCAATTTCTGCTGCAGTAACGGCATTGATAACAGCCGCAGAACACGTCATGGCAATAAAGTTCTTTACATTGAATCGAGGCCCTTCTTTCTCAGGAAAACGCTAAAGAGCTTGCTTTCTGTACAAAATGTTAACAGGCAGCAAAAGCACACGGCTGCCAAAAATAAAGCGCAGTAGCAGTTGTGCGGATTGTAATTTTAAAAAACTACAAATGTGGGCGCCATTATTGCATGCAGCTGAAGCCGCCATAAAAAGAACAGAAGGGGCACGGCCACTATAGTGAAAGCGTGCCGTGTTTGCAATGCTGTGTACACATTAAGGCGACCTGTAGCACGATCTCGCCTGGTGTAGAGTATCCGCGGGCAGCTATGTTTCCGGTAGGGCCCAGCCATATTGTTGTTCCCTGCAGTGGTCCCTATGCCCGCCCTCTCCTGGAGCACTGCCCAAACAGCAGGCGCGCGAAATGAAAATGGCGTGCCTGCAGTTTAACAAATATATTTAAAAAAAACAAAGCTTGTTGAGGCGCACATACCACAATTAAAGTGCGCCGCTGCTGCTTAAAATAAAATAAAAACAGCAATCTTAACCCTTAATGCTAGCCCTTTCCTGGCGAGCGCGGCACTCGATCTCGACATGACCAACAATTATGTGCATGCCTCTCCTCTGGACGGGCACGCCCAGGAGCCTGCGATGGGGACCGGGTGCTGCGCTCCCTTGGGAAGGGCTAGCTTTAAGGAAGCGTGCTTTCTCTATAAAATGTTAACAGGCAGCAAAAGTAAGCGGCTGCCAAAGATATAGCCCAGCCCTAGTAGCGCTGATTTTAATTAAAAAAAATGCACGTGCAGTTGCCATTATTGTTTGCAGCTGAAGCTGCCAAAAACCAAAACGGAAGGGGTGCGGCCGCTATAGTTAAAGCATTAGCGTGCCGCGCTTGCAAAAAAAAAAAAATTGCAGATGAAAAGGAGTAAGTGTAGGAGAGTAGGATCTGCTTCTTATAGTTACCCCCACTTTTTGCTGATGTTTCACTGTTTTTCGACTTAGCCAGACTGAGGCCCTGCTAATCAGGACCCCAGTCTATCTGCTTTCTACTCTAAATTGACTGTATGTACTTTAGGTACACTCCAGATTGGATTCTGGAGTACCCTTGTGAGTCCCTAGTATATGGTATACTATGTACCCAGGGCATAGGTACCCCAGAGGCCTACCAGGGGCTGCAGCATGTATTGTGCCACCCCTGGGAAGCCTTTTAAAATGACACAACAGGTCTGCTACTGCAGCCTGTGTAAGGTGGTATATGCACCCCTTACTGAGATATAGGTTCCCTATATCTCTCCATATCACTGCACGTGTAAACCTATCAGTCACCCCTATGGCAGCCTTAACAATCCTGAAGGCAGGGTGCTGGGTTTCATGTGAGAGGGTGCTCATGCATGAGCAGAGCCCCTCTGCAGCTTTCGGAATCTTCATTCCGGGGTTGTTTGTGATGCAGCCAGACCATATACTCTTAAGGGCATTATGACCCTGCGGTAAATGCTAACTTGAGAATGGCTGCATGGAAACATGTCGTGTTTGGTGTCAAACACCTTGGAATCATACCTCCACCCCAGTACTGGGGGGGGGAGGTATGATTCCTCCCTTCTAGAGGGAGCAACATGGCATCATCGGTACACCCAGTACCAGCTTAACAGAGCCCTGGCATCACAAAATGGATGCTGCAGCCACAGACACGAGTCTGCCCTCCTGCTGCTGGACGAAACTCTGACAGGGGAGGCCTGGACAATAGGTTTCCTGTCACAGGGAGGTGTGACCACCTCCCAGACAGGCTTTAGTGTATTGGGGCTGGGTGGGTGCACTCCAAGAGTGCTTTGAAGTCTGCACTGGGGGCACATTTGGTGTCCCTGTGCATAGTCCAGCTCAAACCGGTTGCAGGGGCACACAGCCCCTGCTCTGGCGCGAAACTGGACAAAGGAAATGGGTGTGGGATCACCGTGCCAGCAAACATATCCTACCACCCTGGGTCCCGCCAGGTCTCCTGATAAAAATGGTACCTCACTTGTGTGGGTAGGCCTAGTGCCTGCAACCGGAAATGACCCAAAACCTATTGTGGAGACAAAAATTATTGATCACAAAACAACCTGGTTTTGCAAGGGAGTCGCCTGCGTTTTTGGTCCCGGGCTCGACAGCCATGTAGGAAACCTACCAATCCCAGACATTTCTGAAAAACAGACACCCGGGGGAGTCCAGGGAGGTGTAGCTTGCATGGATCCCCAAAGTGTCCTTACCCAGAATCCCCTGCAACCTTCAAATTTAGCTTTAAAAAACATTTTCCTCACATTTCTGTGTGGGAAAGTTATGGGATCACCGGGTCGACACAAATTTCCTACCACCCAGCGTTCCCCCTGGTCTCCCGATAAAAATGGTACTTCAGTTGTGTGGGTGGGCCAAGTACCCGCAACAGGGTAGGGCTCAAAATGTATTGCAGAGACATGAGAATTATATATCACAAAACGACCTGGTTTTGCAAGCGCGGCACCTCCATGTTGGGTCCCGGGCTGGGCGGCCATCCAAGGAAAACCTACCAAGCCCAGACATTTCTGAAAACTAGACACCCAGGGGAGTACAGGGAGTTGTGGCTTGCATGGATCCCCCATCGTTTTCTTACCCAGAATCCCCTGAAAACCTCAAATGTAGCTAAAAAGTCATATTTTTTCAAATTTCTGTCTGGGATCACCCTTACCAGCACAAATTTCCTACCACCCAGCGTTCCCCTCTGTCTCCCAAGTAAAATGATACCTCACTTGTGTGGGTGGGCCAAGGGTCTGCGACAGGGGAAGGCCAAAAACATAGAGATTGGGGGGATAGCATAGCGAGCTCTAAGCGCTATATTTTTATGTTCGTTCTTAGGTGATTCTGCATTGGACACCCACACAAGTGAGGTATCATTTTTATTGGGAGATCAAAGGAATGCTGGGTTGTAGTGAATTTGTGTTAGCACTGTGATCCCAAACAGAAATGTGAGGAAATGTGATTTGTTTAAGCTAAATTTGAGGTTTGGAGGGTAGTCTGGGTAAGAAAACATTGGGGATCCACACAAGCTACACCTCCCTGGACTCCCTGGGTGACTAGTTTTCAGAAATGTCTGGGTTTGATAGGTTTCCATAGATGGCCCTCGAGCCCGGGACCAAAAACGCAGGCGACTCGCTTGCAAAACCAGGTTGTTTTGTGATAATTTTGATGTCTCCACAATACGTTTTGGGCCATTTCCTATGCAGACACTAGACCTACAAACACAAGTGATGTACCATTTTTATCAGCAGACTTGGGAGACTGCTGGGTGCATGGAAGTTTGAGGCTCTCCGCAGATTCCATAACTTTCCATCACAGAAATGTGAGGAAAATGAGTTTGTTTTGACAAAGTTTGAGGTTTGCACGGGATTCTGGGTAACAGAACCTGGTGAGAGCCACACAATTCACCCCATCCTGGATTCCCCTGGGTGTCTAGTTTTAAAAAATGTACTGGGTTGTTAGGTTTCCCAAAATGCTGGCTGAGCTAGGGCCCAAAACCCACAGCTAGACACATTGAAAAAAAAGGGCCAGTTTACACTGGAAACATGTGATGTGTCCACGTTGCGTTTTGGGCCATTTCCTGCCACAGGCACTAAGCCTACCCACACAAGTGAGATACCATTTTTATAGGCAGACTTGGGGGAATGCTGGGTGGATGGAATGTTTGCGGCTCTCCACATATTCCAGAACTTTCCATCACAGAAATTTGAGGAAACAGTGGTTTTAAAAATGTTTGGGGGAAGTTTGCAGAGGATTCTGGGTAACAGAACCTGGTGAGAGCCACACAAGTCACCCCATCCTGGATTCCCGTGGGTGTCTAGTATTAAAAAATGTACAGGCTTGCTAGGTTTCCCTAGGTGCCAGGTGAGCTAGGGCCCAATATCCACAGCTAGGCACATAGCATCAAAAGGGTCAGTATTCACTGGAAAAATGTGATGTGTCCACGTTGCGTTTTGGGCCGTTTCCTGCCACAGGCACCAAGCCTACCCACACAAGTGAGGTACCATTTTATAGGCAGACTTGAGAGAATGCTGGGTGGGTGGAAGTTTGTGGCTCCCCACAGATTCCAGAACGTTCCATCACAGAAATGTGACGAAAATGTGTTTTCTTTTACAAAGTTTGAGGTTCGCAAGGGATTCTGGGTAACAGAACCTGCTGAGAGCCACATAAGTCATCCCATCCTGGGTTTCCCTGGGTGTCTAGTTTTAAAAAATGTACAAGTTTGATATGTTTTCCTAGGTCCCGGCTGAGCTAGGGCCCAAAATCCACAGCTAGGCACATTGCAAAAAAGGGTCAGTTTTCAGTAGAAAAATGTGATGTATCCACGTTGCGTTTCGGGCCTTTTTCTGTTACGAACGCTAGGCCTACCCACACAAGTGAGGTACCATTTTCATCGGGAGACTGAGGGAAACACTGGGTGGCAGGAAAATTGTGCTGGCACGGTGATCTCACAACCTTCCCACACAGAAATGTGAGGAAAATGTGACCTTTTAGCTAAATTTGAGGTTTGCAAGGGATTCTGGGTAAGAAAATGTTGGGGGATCCACATAAGCAACACATCCCTGGACTCTCCTGTGTGTCTAGATTTCAAAAATGTCTGGGTTTGGTAGGATTCTCTAGATGGCCGTCGAGCCAGGGACCAAAACGCAGGTGCCCCCGATCTATCACAAAACAACCTGCGTTTGCAAGGAGGGCTCCTGGATTTTGGTTCTGGGCTCAGCAGCCATCTAGGAAACCCAGACATTTCTGAAAAGTAGACATTTGGGAATGTCCAGACAGGTGGCTTGCATAGATCCCCAAAGTTTTCTTATGCAAAATCACCTGCAAACGTCCAATTTAGCTAAAGAAATCACATTTTCCTCACAATTCTGTGTGGGAAAGATGTGGGATCATCGCGCCGGCAACAATTTTATACCACCCTTGGTTCTGCCAGGTCTAGTGTCTGCGACATGAAATGGACCAAAACTTATTGTGGAGATATCAAAATTATTTATCACAAAACAACCTGGTTTTGCAAGGGAGTTGGCTGTGTTTTTGGTCCCTGGCTCGACAACCATGTAGGGAAACGTACAAATCCCGGACAGTTCTGAAAACTAGACACCCGGGGGATTCCAGGGAGGTGTAGGTTGCATGGATTCCCCCAATGGTTTCTCACCCAGAATCCCATGGAATCCTCAAATTTAGCTTTAAAAAAAAATCACTATTACTTATTAGACTTAATAATACTTAGTTTGTCGACTTTGTAAGGGTGAAAGGCTGTGTTCGAGTGGCTGATTTTTGAACCATGTGACTGCAGCCAGTGTTTTACTCACAAAACTATTCTGCTAGCTTGAGGGTAACCCAGCTTGATCGAGGATTATTTCATAACGAAAAAATGTGCCAGTATATACAATCCGCCTTTTTGCTTATGCAAGTAAGTTTGATGATCAACAAAAACGATTTTCCCATGCTCCTTACTAAACAAGAAGCAGAACGTGTTCAAAGTAAATTGGTTCCAAGTTTTTGCACGCATGCAAATGTTGAACTGGCACAGCTGCCACAAAAACAAACTATTGGTGCATTGCACAACTGCAACCGAATTGTAAGCTCATTTGTGAACAAGTTCAGAAGGTAGGGAAAATACATGACAACACAACAATGCTTTATTGGCATGCTTATGGGTTGACACGTGTTTCCAAAGCTTCACAGATTCGAATGGCTTTCACAATTTTATACGAGGATCACAGATCTTTTGTTATCTGCTATAGAAGAATAGCTTCCAGGCTTGGCCACTCCCTCTGTCATTTCTCACCAAAGAGTTATGTACGAGCACAAAGGAGCAAGCCAGGTAATTTCCTTCTTCACACCACTGGAGAGTCATAAACAAGGGAGCACAAACATTCCAAAGCCATTTCAAAAAGTAAAAGGCTTCCAATTAACAAGTGAGGAAGGAACAAGCCAAGTACCAGGCCAGCATCACAGGACAGCAGCAGATTTTCTGTTAGATATGTTCCCACCTGTGCTGCATATGACAGTACTCTACACCAAGAACTGCATTGCCCTCTATGAGAGTTCTCAATTTCTGCTGCAGTAACGGCATTGATAACAGCCGCAGAACACGTCATGGCAATAAAGTTCTTTACATTGAATCGAGGCCCTTCTTTCTCAGGAAAACGCTAAAGAGCTTGCTTTCTGTACAAAATGTTAACAGGCAGCAAAAGCACACGGCTGCCAAAAATAAAGCGCAGTAGCAGTTGTGCGGATTGTAATTTTAAAAAACTACAAATGTGGGCGCCATTATTGCATGCAGCTGAAGCCGCCATAAAAAGAACAGAAGGGGCACGGCCACTATAGTGAAAGCGTGCCGTGTTTGCAATGCTGTGTACACATTAAGGCGACCTGTAGCACGCTCTCGCCTGGTGTAGAGTATCCGCGGGCAGCTATGTTTCCGGGAGGGCCCAGCCATATTGTTGTTCCCTGCAGTGGTCCCTATGCCCGCCCTCTCCTGGAGCACTGCCCAAACAGCAGGCGCGCGAAATGAAAATGGCGTGCCTGCAGTTTAACAAATATATTTAAAAAAAACAAAGCTTGTTGAGGCACACATACCACAATTAAAGTGCGCCGCTGCTGCTTAAAATAAAATAAAAACAGCAATCTTAACCCTTAATGCTAGCCCTTTCCTGGCGAGCGCGGCACTCGATCTCGACATGACCAACAATTATGTGCATGCCTCTCCTCTGGACGGGCACGCCCAGGGAGCCTGCGATGGGGACCGGGTGCTGCGCTCCCTTGGGAAGGGCTAGCTTTAAGGAAGCGTGCTTTCTCTATAAAATGTTAACAGGCAGCAAAAGCAAGCGGCTGCCAAAGATATAGCCCAGCCCTAGTAGCGCTGATTTTAATTAAAAAAAATGCACGTGCAGTTGCCATTATTGTTTGCAGCTGAAGCTGCCAAAAACCAAAACGGAAGGGGTGCGGCCGCTATAGTTAAAGCATTAGCGTGCCGCGCTTGCAAAAAAAAAAAATTGCAGATGAAAAGGAGTAAGTGTAGGAGAGTAGGATCTGCTTCTTATAGTTACCCCCACTTTTTGCTGATGTTTCACTGTTTTTCGACTTAGCCAGACTGAGGCCCTGCTAATCAGGACCCCAGTCTATCTGCTTTCTACTCTAAATTGACTGTATGTACTTTAGGTACACTCCAGATTGGATTCTGGAGTACCCTTGTGAGTCCCTAGTATATGGTATACTATGTACCCAGGGCATAGGTACCCCAGAGGCCTACCAGGGGCTGCAGCATGTATTGTGCCACCCCTGGGAAGCCTTTTAAAATGACACAACAGGTCTGCTACTGCAGCCTGTGTAAGGTGGTATATGCACCCCTTACTGAGATATAGGTTCCCTATATCTCTCCATATCACTGCACGTGTAAACCTATCAGTCACCCCTATGGCAGCCTTAACAATCCTGAAGGCAGGGTGCTGGGTTTCATGTGAGAGGGTGCTCATGCATGAGCAGAGCCCCTCTGCAGCTTTCGGAATCTTCATTCCGGGGTTGTTTGTGATGCAGCCAGACCATATACTCTTAAGGGCATTATGACCTTGCGGTAAATGCTAACTTGAGAATGGCTGCATGGAAACATGTCGTGTTTGGTGTCAAACACCTTGGAATCATACCTCCACCCCAGTACTGGGGGGGGAGGTATGATTCCTCCCTTCTAGAGGGAGCAACATGGCATCATCGGTACACCCAGTACCAGCTTAACAGAGCCCTGGCATCACAAAATGGATGCTGCAGCCACAGACACGAGTCTGCCCTCCTGCTGCTGGACGAAACTCTGACAGGGGAGGCCTGGACAATAGGTTTCCTGTCACAGGGAGGTGTGACCACCTCCAAGACAGGCTTTAGTGTATTGGGGCTGGGTGGGTGCACTCCAAGAGTGCTTTGAAGTCTGCACTGGGGGCACATTTGGTGTCCCTGTGCATAGTCCAGCTCAAACCGGTTGCAGGGGCACACAGCCCCTGCTCTGGCGCGATACTGGACAAAGGAAATGGGTGTAGCCACCCCTCTTTCCTGACCCTCCCATAGGTGGGTCCCCAGAGTTTGTCCCACCCCTTCCTTGGGTATAAAGTAGGAACCCCTGACTACAGGACTTTAGATTACACCTGGACTAAACTCTGACACAGAAACCAAGTACTTCGACGATCTGCACAACGCTGGATGACTGAAGTATCTCCCTTGGAGTAAAGGAGTTACTCCCCTGCAAGGCAGGCACCTTTAACGCAACTGACCGGTTGGCATCGCCGAAGCTCCGACGGACTCCGAAGAACATTGCTACACAGGAGGTGGGTTTTCCAAGGTCTTAGAGGTTGATCTGTGCCCACAGCAAGTCTGAGGCCTGTATCCCTCGTGGTGACCGTGCAACCTGAACCCCTGGGCACCGAGTCCATTTGCAGAAGCATCAGCTTTCCGGCGACCCCTGAGGCTGAGCTTTGGGTTACTTGTAGCCCTGACCCCGAGCAGTGATCACACCAAAGATTGCCGGCCTACACTCAACGAGTGTTCCGTGGGCCACCATTTTGTGATTCCTCTTGAGGTCCCTTCGCGATCCCTGGTCCATTGACCTGTGGGTCCCCAAGAAGGCAACACTAACTTTTATTGGGCTTCCCTGGTTGCTCCAGACGTGCCCTGACTCTCCATCGCTTGGGGAGTCCCCAGGACCTTGTTGGTCCGCACAGAAGCATCTTTTCTTGTAGTGTAGCTCCTATTTCCCTTATAGGCTCTGCGCATTGGAATAATATATCCTATAGGTTTGACATAGGACTAAGGTCGGTATGTCCCTATCGAGTATATTAAACTTAATTACTTGTGCCAGCTAGCTCAGAGGCCACTAGAAACTTCTTGACGACAAGAAGGGAGTAGTTTCTGGCAGCCGCAAAACATGACCACTGTGTTTCCCTTACAGAATCAGGATGAGTTCCATGGCTTGGTTGCTTAGTCCTTCATTTGTTACAGCTGAATTCTCGATCGTGATCAGTCTTTCAGTCTGAACCTCTTGAATAGTAGTGAGAGGAGTGCGTCTGCTACTAGGTCGGAGTCCACGAGGCCTACTGCTTAGTATTGGCCACATACTGTGGTTTGATCAGGTCGATGGACACAAATCTTTTCTCCTTTCTTCCAGCAAGGGGCGGCAGAAGTACTGTCCTTGTTCCTTGAACAGCTAGAACAGGTACCGGTTGTCTGTAAGAAGGTCCAAATTCCTTCTTGTCCGCAATTTTTTCTCTGACTAGATCCCCAACTTTTGGAATCCAGACAGGCCTTGCTGGGACCGCCGATATTTCCCCAGTGGTGCTTGGCTGTAGGGATACGTTGCTTTGTTTCGTTCTTAATTTGTTAAGATCCTGTAAAACAGCCAAACGATCTTTGATATCAAATGGTTTATTTTCCACCACTGTGCCTACGTGTTCTAAGTCTGGAACCCACATTCTTGTCCCAAATAGGACCTCATATGGAGTGACCCCCCCTAGAGAACTTCTTGGCAGATTGTTGAGAGCGCGCTGTACGCTATTGAGGTGTTTGACCCACCCATCACCCGAACCTAATACCCTAGCTGTTATAGACTGCTTTATGTCCCGGTTTTTCCTTTCCACAACAGAATTTCCCTCAGGATGGAATGGAGAGGAGTACCGCAATGCAACGCCCAGACTGGCCATGGCCTCCTTGTAAGCCCTAGAGCTAAACGCAGGACCCTGGTCAGAATATAGCGTGCCTATTGCGTATGTGCCGATAAAGACTCGCAAATCTTTTATAACAGTTCGAGCGTCAGCCGAGCGCTGAGGCCATAACCATAGGAACCTAGATTTAGTATTTGCGGGAATGCCTTTGTCCAGTTGGATGCCGGCGAGTAGATAGCCGAATGCTGTCTAACAGTGGTGTCTGTACTAGGTTGCCGCATTCGCAGCATGGTGTCTGGTGGCTCTCTCGCTGTAATTTACAGTCTAAGCAGTTGTTGATAAATATGTGAATGTGTGTATTCATTCCAGGCCACCACGACATCTCTTTTAACGTCAAAATTGTTTTAGAGATCCCTTGGTGTGACAGACCCTCCCCCAAATGTGTTTCATAAATCAAAGCTGCTCTTCGTTCCATGTTTGGAATTACCCTATCCCCCACTCCAGGGATTCGAGAAAAGGAACGTTATTCGCATCAATTACATAAGAGTACTTGAGTGGAAACTTTTTTGGTAACGCTGCACTGCTGCCTTTGCTCGAAGCATTGACAGCTAACATTATCTCACCGTCTATTTTTGTTTTTGAACGAGTGATCGCAGCTACGGAAGCCGTCTGCACAGCCCCCTTTGCGGCTTCGTCAGCCAATGAATTCCCTGCAACGTGAACGCCATCACGCTGATGACTCAGTGTGTGAATCACGTGAGCCTTTGGTAGTTCGTTTTTCATGATTCAGTGTTATCCAAGCGTGGTAAGTTGGCAGCGCATGTTACGCTAGACACAAGAGAGAAGATTTGGAGGGGTGACTTTGTGGACATATTCTCCTTAATTAGACCGAAGAGGAGGGACGTGGAGCCTGGGGAGAAGGCCGGGAAGGAAGGTTCCTTCAGAGATAGGAAACCATGGGTAGAAGAATCAATCACTAACTGGTTATTCGGTTTCAACGTTTTTCCATAGTTATGTTGGAAAAAAAGCCGGAATTGGCGATACCCCTGATATGTTATTCAAATAAGATTTTAAAGGCGCAGACAATGTATGGGGGAGGGGCTTGGTTGGACTATGATAGGGACTTTAGATGGGCCAAGGTAGATGACCCCGACATGGGCTGGGACCAAACAGAGGTAAACGTATGGTTAGAGAGCGTTAATAATAAAGCTGAACTACTTCCCAAAGCAGTTTGTGCTTTATTGTGCCACCTTTCGCATCTTTGAAACCATTTTCAAGCCAGTTTTGTATATAGTTATTATACGACTGAACACAGTAAAAGGAATCGCACACGATTAGTGTGAGGAATTCTCGATCCGTACTCTCAAGTGCCAGTTTGAATGCTTGTAGTTCAGCTCGCTGAGCTGTACAATCACCTAGTGATTGAGTTTTTGTGACCATAGGTCTGAAGATGCCATTTCGCATGCGACCTTTAACGATAGCACACGCTGCACTGTAAGCTTGCTTACTCCCTGTTGCGGGCTGTGCGGATCCGTCAGTGTAAATTATGAATTCATACTGATCGAGAGGCAGAATCTCAGTGGGCAGAGGACATTCTTGTTCATATTGGAGAAATGCTTGTGTTTTTAAATCTGGATCAAAAACGTGTTCAACATCAGGTGCAGCAAGAGAATTAACCCATTGTATCCATCTCGGATGTAGTGCTTTAGCATTTGGAATGCTTGCTTTTGTGACCGCTTCTAAAGCTGGTACTGGGGTTACGACAATTATGCGTTTCCCTTGGGCTAAGGCTCTTTCTTTTGCTACAGCTGTTTGAACTGCTGTTAGAATTTTTCAGTAGAACTGAATCGCATTTCCGCTTGTGTGTACAAATGTGATTTGTACGCAATTGGTACTTTTTCACCCTCATTGAAGGTTAAGTAGGTGAATCCACATTGACCCGAAATTATTCGGATCACCAAATTTCTTTGACTTACGCGTGTTTGTAAGTGTTTGGTTGCTAACATGTTAGCCTGGAGTGAACGCAAAATTTCTGTGTGTTCCTGTGTCCAGTTTTTGATAGAAAAATCAGGTTTGATTAATGCATAGAGAGGTTTAACCCTTTCTGCATAGTTTAGTATGTATGTTCTTCCAAAATTTAGGAAACCCAGGATGGATTGTAAGTTTTTAGCGCCTTTGGAGGTTGGAGCAGCGCACATTTCTCTAAAAGTTAGCTGCCAAGCTCTTGCCTTCACTTGAAAGCTCATATCCCAAAAATAGGACATTGATATGGGCAATTCAGGACATTTTAAAGTTGAACTTGTAGCCCTCAGAGGCGAATCCCAGTATAATGGTGCTCACCCTGTTCAAGTGTTTTTCCAAGTCATCGTCTGTCAGATATATGTCATCGACATAGGACAATGCCTCGTTGTCATAAATTTGTAATAACTCAGTTACTCTCGCTGAGAATAAACCTGGGCTGTTCTTGAACCCTTGTGGGAGTCGACAAAAGTGACGCTGGGTCCCCATTATGGAGAATGCCGTTAAGTACCTACTTTCAGGTGCTATATTTTGACAAAAGAAACCATTTGAGATGTCTAATGTTGTTTTGTATTTTTTACGCACAATGTTATTCATTAATGCTGTGCTATGTGCATTTTGCACTGCAAAAGTTTTAGAACAAGTGTTTAAATGTCTGTAGTCCAAAACTAGACGATATGTATTGTCTGGTTTGGAGACAGGAAACAAAGGATTGTTCATTGCGGAGGTGCATGTTTCAATCACCCCTTGATATTCAAGTTGATCTAAGATCTCCCTGACCTGTTTTTTAGCTTCTTGCTTAATAGGATACTGCCTCTGTGCAGTTGGTTCATGTTTCAGATTTATTTTATGGTGAGGTGAGTCCTCATCCCATCCTACATGATTTTTATATAATGCTGGAGCCTGGGCCACTGCCCATTTTCTGGCATATGTATATTTTAGGTGAATTGGTATGTGATTGGAGAAGGCAGGCATAATAATGTCCTCGCCATGTGGGCACTCCTTGACAAATTGTGGTGCCAGTCCTTTTCTGCTAGAAGTATGTCATAACCCTTTGATAGTTTTTCCCAAAAGAGTGCTTTAACCTGTCTAGGTTTGTCTCCCTCCATCCGGAGTGTTATGTCAAATAACTTTTGTGGAGTACTAATCCTGGTGTCTACAGTCTCTACCGTAATGTACTCATTCAAGTCCACTATCTCCAGAAGTTCCTTCAGGTTCTGGCAAGCTATTGTGACTTCTGCTGCACTGTCCAGCATTGTCTGAGCCCATTCTCCGTTCTTGAGTTGTGTTCTCAGTATTCTCGGCATTTCTGATCTTCAGACCTGCTACTTTTTTTTGGGAGAATTGAGGTTTTGCCTTAGTTTTTGGAGCGTGTTTGTCGTCTTTCGATTTCACGCGTCCTTCTCTATGTTCTGTTCGTCCTCTTCTTTCTGAAGTCTGTGATGAGACCTGAAAGGGACGAGAGGAACGTGTATCAGTATCTTGATACCTATCAGGTTTTCTCAAATTATCCCTATTCCTGAGGTTATACCTCCTTTCAGAGGGCTCCTTTTGAGGAGACCTACCTCGGGATTGAGAACCTTTCTCATTTGAATTTTGTTTATTAGACTCCCACTTCTTTTTAGAGGATGTAGGAGTTTGTTTAATTGAGTCCTTCTCAGGACTTTCAGATAGTTTCGGGTTAACTGGTCTCCCACCCAAACTATCTCTGCCTAATTCTGCATAAGATTGTTCTATAATTCTGGGTAGCTCTGTTTGATGTTCTGTAACATCAAATTCCCTTAATTTTTGTCGGATCGCCACTGCTGCTGCTTCTCCTTTAATATTAGATAATATTATTGTTGAGACCTGGTCAAAATTTTTCAGTAATTTCATACCTAAATTTAAAGCAGGCTCTGCCCCGTATTCGTTTTGAATTTGTTTTAGGACATCAGGTATTACCGCAATTGACGGAATGGCGTGTGTTTTAGTGTAGATGGCAGCAAAGACTGAGCCCCAAGTGGTGCAGTCTTCCAGTTGTGGTGTGATCCCCATTGGTAAACTAATGGTTAGGATTCTGTGTTTCTCATGTGGGCTAGTATTTGGAAATACTGCTTCGATTTGAGTAATTCTTTGAGCTATCCAAAATGGAATTTGCTCCCGCTTAGTGGGCATTTTACCCATGACTGCGTATAGAGTCTGTGGTGTAATTTTAAGTGTATTCCCCTGTTGAGGAGTTTGATTTGGAATTGTTAATGGTGGTTGGACAGTAAAAGTCCGCATGACATATTGAACCAATTGTCTGTAGATTTTTATTAACTCTGTGAGTTGAGTAAGTAGTTCCTCATCTGACATTATTTCGATGTCGGGATGAGGTGTATAGCCGGCTAGAATCGGCCATGTTGCTCCTGGTCTACCTAGTGGACCGAGCCTGGTTATGTTTTTGTGATGTTTTAGGGCGCCTTTAAACCAGAGCTGATGCTCTTGGTATGTTAATGGAATTTCTATATCCTCGAAAGGAATGTATTCCTCTGGTGGTTCATCTTCTTTGTAGAAGTGAAACATGTGTGTTACTGGATTGGATTCAGGAAATATTACCCATGAATAGAATACCTCTGTCTGAAAGGATTCATGTGCCTCAATCACGAAAACTGCTCTACCTCCTCTCGGTGATAGGCCATGTTTTATAAGTTTTAGAGTAATGGCTCTTCTTAAGTTTGGAGCGATGTCGATGACACCCTCCTCGGTTTCATTTAAACCTGTGTTGTTAAAAAGTGCTGGCTGGGCTGGATCAGCCGCAGCTCCACCGTTTCCGGCGGGATTGTCCCCGTTTAAGGACATTTTGTTTTATGAAAAATGTAGAACAAGTTTCAAGGAAACAAAGATAAGGTGCACAATATTGTGGAACACTGTATCCTTCAACGTTGAGCAAACCAAACAGCTAATATATAGGGTACTGCCCTATGTAGCCGTGGCGGATACTAACCCTGCCCACTCCAGACGTCTTTTGGAGTATATGGGTAGGGGTCTCTGAAGAAAAAGAAGAAGCACGGCTGAGTTACTCAGTATCTAACGTTGAATTACTGCCTTACCAAACGTTGGGCGCCATGTAGTGTAGCTCCTATTTCCCTTATAGGCTCTGCGCATTGGAATAATATATCCTATAGGTTTGACATAGGACTAAGGTCGGTATGTCCCTATCGAGTATATTAAACTTAATTACTTGTGCCAGCTAGCTCAGAGGCCACTAGAAACTTCTTGACGACAAGAAGGGAGTAGTTTCTGGCAGCCGCAAGACATGACCACTGTGTTTCCCTTACAGAATCAGGACGTGTCCCAGAGTCGTAGAAACAATAGATAACTATTTCACTCAGCTCAGTCGTGCATGTTTTGGTTACTCTCAAAGTTACACAGAAATAACAGACGGGCGTTTTCAATAAAAGGTTTATTGAACAGTCTTGTTTCTGTTGTAAGTTAAATGTGCTGTTACGATCACAAGACAGTATGCAAGATAAATAATGTACAGAGTGAGCAGTAGAAATAAATAATACTGCGTTAGCATTATCTTTTCAGCATATATGCATTTACATAAAATGACACAGCCTAAAAATGCGAGTACTCATACGATGCGTTTCTAGCCTAGTTCTACCCCAGTGTACCTAACCTATCCTAGGTGTAGGGAGAAGTAGAAGTAGGTGATGTAATCCTGACTAGAGTATACTAAGAGTATGTTGCGCCTAGCATGCCAAGAGTCTAGTATGCCAAGAGTCTCTCTAGGTTCTAGTCTGCTCCATACCTGAAGAATGAGAGAGGTAGGAATCTCTTTCCCAGACTCGAACTCCAACACCCCGCAAGGGAAGTTAGATCACTGGAAGCTGGACTCTCTGCGTGCAGGAATGACAGTGTCTTCTCAGTGCGTCCGGCCGGGAATCGGGCTCCTCTGAAGTCGAGGTCTCCTCTGATTTACAGGGGTTTGGGAAGGTATATTTATACCTGAAAATGTTAGCATTGACGTGAGTTGGGCAGCGAAAGACGTCATGAATGAATCCCTAAGGAATAATGGTTCATGCATAATATATGAGTCCTTGAAGAAATCAATAGTCCTGTGCAAGGAAAACTCCCGCAGCCTAAGGGTCTGTTTTTTCATGAACTCGTTGTGAGGCTAGGGTGGACGGATGTCGGAATCCATGCCTGTATTTGGAGTGCATGGTTTATGCCTAAATAAGGTCTGGGATTTTATGCCTATATAAGGGCAAGGCGAATTGTGCCTATATAAGGACATGAGTCGGGAAAGCCCGTTTATGGACACCCTAGGAAATATACAACATTCTCTTCCTGCGTGGGTTGCTGTTGCCAAGGCTTGTTGTGTTCAATCCGAGCACCGACACCCCAGCACTCGACATCCTTTGTGGGACAGCTCGAATCCGGCTCCTGGTCATCCTTGACATCTCCGGGACCCCGTGGCTGCAGAGTCAAGCTTCACCTCTTCGCACCTGAAGCACCCGACATCGGTGGGCATTCGATTGCTCCTCTCCTGGTCACTGGCTAGTGACCCAGACTCTGTCACCTCTGCTTTCAGGTTCTTCACATCTTCGATCCAGGCTTGGATCACACCGGACACTTTCCTTCTTCACGGCAGCAGCACTTTGCAGCAGATCGCCATTGAAATCAACGACGATTCCCGACACCCTTTGACACCTATGCACCCGGCTCCCCTGGGTGAGGTAACTCGAGTACCACGGTGCTCCCGTAGGTGTTGGCCCTAGAACCCCTTAAGTCTAAAGGGGTTTGCTCAAAGTCCTCTTCTAAGTGTCCTTTTGCTTTAAAATTCCAACCGCAACTTTCCTCATAGAATCCTACGGCGCTCTCGGCTGTGTTCTCACACTGCACACGTCCCCCGTGGGTCTCCTGTGTCACTACCTTGGGTGGTTCCTTGGGGTCCCAGCGATTCTACGTGCTCTAGGCACTGTGTCTAGTCAAGTCGTGGTTCTTATACCACTTTCTTAATATATGGTTTGGTCCCCCCCTGGGGCCCAGTGTATATTGTGCTATTTACTGTCGTTTTAATACTGTGATATTGTGTATCTTGAACTCTAATCTCATAAAGAGATTAGTAGTTAGTGTTTAGAAATAAATACATATATTTTATATATATTCCTTGTGTCGTTCTCCTTTCATTTGGTCATTCAAGAGGTTATAATCTGGTAAACCAAGCTGCTTTACATTCGTTCAAGACTTGGCCTGAAGGCTGCTCTCCATAGCTACCACTAGGATAGCTTTCAATAAAGGTTGTCTTTAAACCTATCATCAATAAGGGTCGTTTGGACTGATGCAAGGTGCCCACTATAACTAGTGGACAGCATATACCAGGCCAACTTCTCACAGTAAGTTGCAAATAAAGGCACACAGCAGCTATAATTAATGCAAAAGAACAATTGATGGACAGAATGCAGAACAATGTCATACATTCACCCCAGTACAGAGATCTGGGCCTAAATCCATCGTTTTTTTGCTCACCATGCCATTCCAGTTTGGACCCAGCCATATGCAAATCAGTCTTGACCCTGCGCCCAATGGAAACAGTCCAGCCCGAACTGCCAGGCCAGGTCCTCCCTGGACTGGAAACAAGCATCCTAGGACTGGTTTCGGGGTTTCACCCCATATCAGCCAGGATAGCTTGACTCCAGAGGCATGGAGAGCACAGGACCCACGTCTGGGCATACCCATCCCACTCGGAGTGACAGATGCAAAAAGAACAATTGATGGATAGAATGCAGAACAATGTCATACATTCACCCCAGTACAGAGATCTGGGCCTAAATCCATCGTTTTTTTGCTCACCATGCCATTCCAGTTTGGACCCAGCCATATGCAAATCAGTCTTGACCCTGCGCCCAATGGAAACAGTCCAGCCCGAACTGCCAGGCCAGGTCCTCCCTGGACTGGAAACAAGCATCCTAGGACTGGTTTCGGGGTTTCACCCCTCATCAGCCAGGATAGCTTGACTCCAGAGGCATGGAGAGCACAGGACCCACGTCTGGGCATACCCATCCCACTCGGAGTGACAGATGCAAAAAGAACAATTGATGGATAGAATGCAGAACAATGTCATACATTCACCCCAGTACAGAGATCTGGGCCTAAATCCATTGTTTTTTTGCTCACCATGCCATTCCAGTTTGGGCCCAGCCATATGCAAATCAGTCTTGACCCTGCACCCAATGGGAACAGTCCAGCCCGAACTGCTATCCCCGTAGCGTATAACCTTTTATCGTGCTGGAATAAGGACGCTACGGGGATACTTAGCACCCAATAGAATTGGAATAAAGGAAAACATGCCTGTTCCTTTGAGGAATTTACCCAAGTGAGTTGCATATATTTATTGTTCTGGAAGGTTTATGAACACTGAGAGTAATAAACATGGGCGGTAGCCAGTTTTGAGCATTGATCTAAAAAAAGCCGTTTTTCGGGAAAATGAACTAACAAAAGGAAATTTGGGAAAATTTGATTCTGGTAAATTTTAAGACTGAATATGAACCTTGACACTGAGGTGTAGTGTGAGCAATATATTCATATTGTCCATAGACAATTGAGAGGAGAAAAATATATTTTTGATTTGATAAGATGAGTTTCTTCATGATCCTGTTTAATACAAAATCTACATGACAGGTGTTATCATTGTTTTTATAACTAATGATCATGACTGTATCAGAATTAACTGTTGGCTGTGTTGTGTTCACGAAAGAATATATATAGGCAGGGTGTCTTAGAAGAGTGATGGCAATAAATAACAGATTTGTTTATGAGTTGATGTAAATAGCTATGTATGTCTATCTAGTTTTTGAAATATAGATATATCTATAAATTTTATGAATTGTTTTTACAGCCCTGAGGAAGTCCTGTTGGACGAAATGCGTTGGCTGGGCTGATGTAAGCATGTTATCTAAACTGCAATAAAGTGAAATTGGAAACAGATGAACAAAGACTCCCTGTTCAATATATTTGGATTTGATGGACTTATGAGACTTATTGTATTTTACAATTGGATATAATATAACTATATGCTCCTTTTCATCTTGTGTGTATGTTTCCAAATACTACTTGTGGAAAAAAATAGGATTATTCTACTCATAGTTACTTCAGTATCGTCTTGAGAAACTCAGCAGGTTAATGTTTTGACATTTAAAATGTGATCATGTTAGATTCCCAGTACTGATGCATAACAACTGCTTGAAGATTCTGAGTGCACGTGCTGCACTCTCCTCCCTTGTTGCGGCAGAACTCCAGTGTGTGATTAGTGGATTCTCTCTGGCTAGGAACACCAGGTTGCCTAACTCGAGGATGCCGCCCATCTTTTACAGTGCTGCAATGACACTGCCCTCCTCTCTCTTCACTGGGACAAGAGTTGGCCGGCCGGGGCAGCTCTCTGTATTTTTGAATGGGGAGAAGAGCGGCTTGACTTTTCCCATGGAGTGGTGTTTCTTTCTACGAGGCCCCTCCCATACGAGTCACTCACTTTGATGCGGTGCCACAAGCCACGCCAGGTGGTGCTGCAACCACTTGGGAGGCCACAGCAGCTTTCCAATGCTCCGGACCATGCTACAAGGACAAGTGCAGGAGGGGTGGCAATGAGAACTAGTGCAGCCATGGGCCAGGCTGTGTTCCTCTCACCTGTGGATGGTGAAGATTCAGTTACGAGGCCTCCCTCAGTGCCGGTGTGGCCACGGTCTTCTCCCCTGCTGGCAGGGCACCACCAGCGACAGTCAGCAGCAAGTATGGCTGGCCTCTGCACATTTACGGGCCTCGCTGGGGGCGCACATGCGCAGCTCAAAATATTGGGAGTGTGCTCTTCTCTCCACCTCACGCTAGGACAGAAGGCGGCAGGTGGAGGCTGCTTGCTGGCGCCTCTCCGGCATGGGGCATGGCATGGTGTGAGTCCCGGTATGCTCAGGGCTGGCGTGGGCCCAGTTTCACTGCTAGCGGGGCACCGCACCCACTGAACTTCGGGTACTGCTGCTGCACTTGCACAGTTCTCCCTCCTTTTCCCTGGGACAGATGCAGCAGGCAGGGCCGCTGACGGGTGCTCCTGCAGGTAGGGGGCACCTCGGGGATAGGATATGTGTCTGGCAGCGTGGGCGGCCCTTACTTCTTTTTAGATGGGCTCGCTCTTCTTACTGGCGGGTGCTTTGACCACTTCAATGTCTGTGCATTCTTCTTTCTGCACACGCGGGCACTGCTGTACTGGGGGAGGCCTCTTGCAGGAGGTTTGGCAGCACAGTGCTCCTTGCAATGCTTCCCACGTCATATAGTTCTACTGACCTCATGCTGCAGGGCCGGTCAGCATTTCGGCTGCAGGGGCCTCACTGGAGGACGCCGGTGTGTGCACTGGGTGGCCTTCTTCTCGCCCTGCAACAATCGACATCCAGCTGGGAGTAGGTGCGGAGGTGAGTTTTAGACTCTGGCCACTCTCCCCCCCATGACAAACTGAAGAGCTGCTGCTAGCTGACACGTGGGGTCAGATCTGCTCTTCGCCAATGTAAAGCCCTAGGCCCACATACTAATGAATAAGTGACACAGACATGGTGTGTAAGGAACTAAGAACTGGCCTCGAGCATGTACACTCAAGCTCTTTTATTGGCAGGGTCACCTGACCATTGACACCTGTGTTGGATGGGTGTGGGGCCCTCAAAGGAGTGGCTGGTAGACTAGTGCGTGTTGAGACATTAGAATGTGCCCAGCAAGACACTGCTGCCTCCCAGAAACACGACCTGCTGCAGAATCTGCCCTTAAATCTGTCCGGGCCCACTTCAGAAAGGGGCGGTTGGCACTCAGCATCTTCGGCATGGCATTCTTAAACTTAGGCACTGCTACTGGGCCTACTATCACCTCACACTGACAGTGTTTACGACAGCACAAAAACACAGGGATAGACCTTTGCGAGCAGCTTAAGACATGACAGCAGCTTACAAAGAAACATATGCCATGCTCCCAAGACCACACATCTCTCTGCAGATGCAACAATGCTTATCAGGCAGGAAATCAGACCATAGCCAAAAAGAGCTATGAATCACAGCGCAAGCAGCATATGGCCTGCATAAGGGCACTAATCAAAGCCAATTCATTTGTACTTCGTGGAATGAAAAGGAAGCGACATATGCCTATCACTGCCCAATGAGAGGGCAGCAAAGAAGAGCGACAATGATGGCAACTTATGGGAAGCTATGGGCGGGTTCCAAGTCCATTATTGAATACAAGAATCTCGCAAGCAGACAGCGCATGCTCTCGCAGGCTCGACCTATAAATGACATTCAGATCTTGTTATTATCAAATGCATTTCAAGATACACTGCAGTTCTTAATGATAACATACAATAGGGTATTGAAACTGAATGCTTGCTGTCTGTAATTCTATAAGTCTGTGCTGCCTGCCTGTGATGGAAAGAGAGAGCAGTTACTTCTGTTTAGGGGTGAAGAGGCAAATATAAATGAGGAGGGCAGTGGCGAAGCAATCTGTTTGCTAGCATGCGACTTCTTCCTGATTTGCTAAGTGTCTTGAGTGAGAAACACTTGACAAATGGAAATATGAAGACTTTGCTCTCAATGTAATTACAAGTTTAGAGCAAATACATTTATGAAGGGGTTGTTGAATTACACTTTGAGGATTTCTGTTCTGATTTGCAAAAGTAAGAAGTCTGGACATAGAATGGGGCCATACATAAAGTATGAAAGAAGAGAGACGAATAACGAAAGAGACTAGGAATGTCAGTTCATATTTAAGCTACAATAAGTACTTCAGAAGACATGCGATTCAGTTGTCTAACTCACACAATTCTGCAAACGCAATTAATTGTTATGCAGATTGCAACTTATCTATTTACTACTAATTTATTTTGATTATGCAGGGTTTCTTGAGCATCTGAAAGCCTTTAGTTGTACTTACATCATGTACTAAAATGTATAAATCTATGCAAGCAATATTTCTTTTAATTATAGATAGCTGTGGTATGGAAAAAGTACAGATTCTTCTTCTTTTATGTGTATATGGACTGCAAGGGGGTACGTCTTATAAGCTAGTTGTTTCCAGCTACTAAAAAGTCTTTGCGACCTTTGTCAATAGAGTGTGGTTCCTCGATAACAACATTTGAAATCTGAGCCGGATACCCACTCAGCGCTGCCGTCCTCGGCTGCCTCCAGCCCGGGACCCCCTGCCTCTCCCGCTCACCGAGTACTCTGGAGGCAAGTGGACCCCAAGAGCTCACGGACTCAGGGTCTTCCTTCTCCAGCCGGATCGAGCACTCCTAGGACTTTGAACTGCCTGAAAACTCCTCCTGTGAGCCCTGCTGGAGAGCCGAGAGATGGAGGATAAGGATGTGCTCCTCGAGTGGTCCTATGCAGGTGATTACGAGGGACTGGAGCACCCAGATTATGAAGTATCGCTGGAAGCTGTATCCATTTCAATCCAACTAACTGAGGGAGCCTTTCTTACCTGACCTGTGCATTGCTGACTGTTGCCGTCACTGCCGCCACCGTCGCAGGAGTCATTTTCAGCCATTCCCGGTTCCGGCACACTGGGGGAGTAAGACCACAAGCCCCAGCAGCCTCAGGGGCACGCACGCCGCCAATCGTCATCGTAAGCGCCAGGAGGCGCTTAAAGGGCCGACAGGGCCCCCGCAGCGCGGGACGCGCCCGGGCAAAGCCCGGGCCAAGGGCGGGCCCATCTGCGCCCGTCAGAGCCTGAAGAAGGCTGGGCTGGGCCAAGTTATTAACAACTGCGGACTGACAACTGTGGACTGATTGTGGACTGTACAGATTGCCCCCCTTGTACGTGGGGGTTCGAGGTACTGATTTGTGATCAAATATCTGTCAATTGTAACCTGTCATCCCTGGATTGAAAGAACATGAGCCGACGCAAATCAGGGGCGGGTGTTGGGGTGGTAGGGACTCTTGATGCCTTTCTTGTCCGAGCGGAATCCGCTCTGATGCACGAGATTCAGCTTACAGAACGCCGGTTGTCCTTGGAGCCTCTCTCCCAGCTTTCCCAGCGTCCTGGTATAGTTATTGACTTAGAGAAACCTGTCCCTACCCCCTCTGGTGTAATTCCTGATGATACTTTAGCTGGTGAAAATAATCCCACAACGAATTCCACCAGCAATCATTCACCTATAGTGTGTAAGCAAGGCGTAAGCACCAGAGGGCAGAAGGCAAGTTTGGATAAAGGGCAGGACCCCGTTACCAGGAAGAAGAAAGTACTGGCTCATAAAGTAAAACGCACAAATCGTAAAATGGAAGGACGTGTTGGTGTCCCTGATAGTTGTGACATATCTAGTACCACATCAGTGCCTGTAATATCTACTGCTAATACTAACATGAGTTTGTTATGGTCAAGTGAGGATGATTTTTGTAAAAGATTAGATCTAATGATATCTACCCTACTAGACCCATTACTGCAGAAATTATGTAGAATAGAAGATAGGCTAACTAAGTTAGAGCTATTAGGTACTGATAGTCGACAAGTTATTTCAGATCCGTGTACAGGCGGCGGCCCTGTTATACAGCCTATGCCTCCGTCTATACCACCGTTGCCGGGGACCCTGAGTATTGTAAGGGATGGCCTAAAGGCTGACGATCCCTGCTGTAATAATCAACCTGTTCCGTCCATTATAAATGATAAAGCAATCCACAGTTCCCTACACATAGAAGGGATTCCTCGATCTAACCCGCATAATCCGCATTCTTCTTTAAGAAACCATGAGCTGTGCCTCAGAGAAGAGCTAAGGATAAGGAACAATGGGGAGCCATCTACGCAGGGTGAGAAACAAAGGATAGTAAACTATGTACCTTACAACCGGAATTTGAGCTTAAACCTTCCTCCGGAAGCCACCCTTTATTCTGTTGTTTTAGCAAACGTTCCATCTTTAGTTTCTAGTGAACCTGAACATTGGGCCACATTACGCAATAAAGCAGTCCATTTAGTGAGCACTAGAACTGGGTTAAAAAATATTCTCTTTTCTGAGTTTAAAATGGTCTGTAGGGTTCCCTGGATAGGTAGGTCCTGAAAGTGCCTACAAGGTGACTGTGTAATTCTAACCTTTGGGTCTCCGAGACTTGTTCAGCATATTTTTGAGAGGTCTGGTAACTGGCAGGTGGACCCTAATGGTATCAACATTCTACCCTTGGGGTTTTTCTACCAACCCGCCCCTGCTTTATATTGTGAGCAGGGAGAAAGGTTAGCCCCCAGGTATATGCAAAATTCCTATGCTGTCCCATTAAACAATCGTTATGAAATTCTTAATTCCCTAGAAGATATTGATTGACTTGTTGTCCCTGAGATGTCATTATCTGATAACGCCACTCCAGTGATTTCTACTGTTGAACTGTCGAATAGTGTGTCAGAATTTACGATAGATTGTAGGAGACCCACTATTAAAAACCAGGAGGATCCAAGGGCGATACCGCCAAACATAATATCGACGCAACTAGTCAATCCTGCTGGCTTCCCCGAAATAATCCCTACTACATGTAATGGGCCAAAAGGAATTATGGGGAAAGCCCTCTGCAACCTGGTGTCGTGGAATATTGCTGGCTTGCGCTCGAAGCTGAATGAGCCCGTTTGGTATGACTTCCTACTGGCCCATGATCTCCTTTGTCTCCAGGAGACATGGGCTATTGATCTAATTCACATCAATGGGTTCAAAACTTTACACACCAGGGCAATTGAAGGTCACAGAGGAAGACCTAAAGGTGGGCTTTGCACCTACATATCTAATAGTTTAAATGTTAAGGCTGACCTTCTCAAAGAGGATGTGTACTATCAAGTAATCGGGATTGAACCGGATAGTAAGCAACGTTTAATTCTGATCAACTTTTATAACAATATTCCAGCATCTAGTACTGATCATGTTATTAAAAAACTATGTAGTGACGTACACTCATTAGGGGAAAAATCCACCAGGGAAACTGCAGTTATCTTGGGTGGGGATTTTAATTGTGTTTTATGTCCGTATTCTGAAAGCAAAATCTGTGGTCGTGAATCAGATGAAGGATTTAGTAGTACACATTTTTGCCACTCTATCTTGGGGGAAACATATAATGAGTTGCTGTGTTCCCTAGACTTAGGTTTTGTAAATGACCTGTGCCCAAACCCTGTCTTAATGGGCCATACTTTTAATGGTAGGGGCCTGTGCTCTACGATAGATTTTCTTCTCATGTCAAATAACTACGCCAAGAGAATTTGTTCTTTTCGCATTGGCGATATTTCCCTGAGTGACCATTTCCCGCTCTGTCTGCCATTTACCTTATGGTTGACCTCTCCAAATAATAGTAATAAAAACGACCAAATATTAGAATTTATTGCCCTTGATAAGTCAAATGGGTACACGTTGAAATGGTCCATGGTCGAGCCCAGACCATGTCACTAAACAGGTTGTAGTTAAAAGTAAAATAGCACTTGAAGCTTGCCTGAATGAGACATCTACTCCCACGAACATCCTGGATTCTTTTTTATTAATTGCCAGTGTGGTTAGAGAGGCACTGGATGTACAGAAATCAAGTAATGTCCATTCTTTTGGATGGTTTGATTCGAAGTGCACTAAAGCATACTCAAATTAAAAAAATGTCCTCCATACCATTCCAAGAGATCAGGATGCTGTAAGATATGCTAGAGGGTTGTATAAGGCAGCAATCAAGGAAAGGAAAATTACTTTGAGAAACGAAGTATGGGATACGTTGCACATGGCTGTCTTAAATAGAGACAGTAGTGCTTTCTGGAAAGCAGTTAGAGCTCCCTTCTTAACGCCTTCGCTGCGATCGGAATTCCGCCCAGGTGCTGGACATTCCGATCGCGGGCGTGGTCGTGACGAGCTCAGCTCATCATGCGCACAGGCCCACCGCGCAGCATGACGAGCTGAGCTCGTCATGAGCAGGGAAGGGGTTAAAGCAGGAAGGGGGACCGGCAGTAGAGATTGCTATCACAGAGGATCAGTGGATCCAACACTTCACCAAGGTTTTTAAGGGGGAATGTGACTCTATTAACGATTTAGATGATACCTGGTCACCTGATAATACTCAATACTCCGAACTTAAATTTACACTGGATGAGGTGATAAGGGCCATTTCAGCAACCTTAGGAGGAAAAGCTCCGGGTCCTGACGGCGTCCCAGTGGATCTTTTTAAAGCAAACATGGATCTGTGGGGACCATTGGTGACCCAGGTGTTAAATGCAAGTTGTTCTGCATCTTTCCCGCCAACCTGGGTAGAGTCGACTATTGTCCCCATTTTTAAGAAGGGTAACCGTCAGGATCCGGGGTGCTATAGACCAATCTCGCTGTTGGACTCTATGACTAAGGTTGCGGGCCGCATAATTTTAGCACAATTAAATGTATGGGCACAGGACAACAATGTCCTCTCAGACCTTCAATTTGGGTTCCGTGAAGGTGTGGGAACCACTGAACAGGGCCTAAATTTATCATTACTGGTGGGTAAATATACCCGAGTGAAAGAAGGAAGATTGTTTTTAGCTTTTGTAGACCTCACCGCTGCATTTGATTCAGTAAGACACGTGAAACTCTGGGAGATTTTAATGGAGATAGGCGTAGATTCACATATTATCCTTTTTTTAAGACGTTTTTATAGTAACGCCCAGACGAGAGTACGATTTGGCATTCGAGGAGGCTGTACCGCCCAGATCCCAATCCAAAGGGGGGTAAGACAAGGTTGTGTCTTGGCACCCTTCCTTTTTAATCTCTATATAAATGGCTTGGAAGCTGCATTGGTTAAAGAGCAGATTGATTATCCTCGAGTAAACGGGCGTCCAATTCCAGCCCTTCTCTATGCCGATGATGCGGTGTTAATGTCACGGACCCAAATCGGTTTACAAAAGGTTTTAAATGGTTTTACTAGTTTTATGGCTAATTTAGGTCTCCTGGTGAATATTTCTAAAATGTTTGTTATGAGATGTGGCAAAGGGAGTCGAAAGTGTCGGGACATGTTTATGGATGGCAAAAAAATAGAAGCAACTAAGACGTTCTCATATCTAGGAATCTTGTTTAGCGAGGATGACTCATGGACCCAGGCTGTGATATCAAAAGAATGAGCCTTTCTGAGAACAATTATTGCACTTGGCCAGTTTTCGAAAAAACTGGGGAGAAAACCCCCGGTGGAGCTTTTGCGGATTTATCAAGCAAAAAGCATCCCGACGGCCATGTTTGGAGCTGGGGTCTGGGGCTTGGCTAATATCCAATCTCTTCAGATTGTGGAAAATAATTTTTGAAATACATTTTATCTGTGCCTAGAAGTACCTCGTCATTTGTTTGCCATTCCGAATTGGGCCTATCTCATTTGTCAGATCTCATAAAGCTGGAACCAGTACTTTTGTGGCACCGTGTCTGGACTAAGGAGGAGACTAAACTAAATAGGGAGGTTTTAACTGATATCCTGAAGATGGAAAAGGTTTTAACGATTCCATGGGTTAAATATGTCCGTGATTTTATGTTGAATCTTGGCCACCCAGAGCATTTTACTGAACCAACTACTATGGGTGAGGTACGTAGGAAAGATTTAAAGAAAGAAGCAATAATGATGTTGGATCTGTTGCGACTTACTACTGAGATTTTGAAGCCCACCGTACAAGAAAATCAACTTATTTTAAGTGTTCTTAGTATTCAACCGTACCTAATAAATGTACTTGGAGATTACGATAGATATCTACTAACTAGATTTAGGCTGGGAACATTGCATAGAATAGTAAGTTTTCCTACAATGAACGACTGGTCTCGAACAATGCTTCCGTGCCCCTGTGACTCCCTTTCCAGGCAATCTACTATCCATGTTGTCTTTTTTTGCAGACTGTATTGTCAAATTAGGAAGGTGTGGATAATTCCCGTTTTGAAATCTATGGGGATTAGACAGTGTCAGTCCAGCGCTCATTGCCTTACAAACTTTGGATAATGTGCATGTAATATGGAGAGTTGCAATGCTATTGAAAAAAATAGTCAGCCTAAGAAAATCTATCGTTAATTAATCACTTTATGTACTATTTTCCAAATAGGTTTCTATTGTGACTTTTGCACCACGATTTTATTCTGTTTTAATTCCATCTTAATTATGATGTGTTTTGATTATATACCATAATAAGGCTTTTTTATGTAAAAGATGTATGCTTTTATGATTGTAGTGTATTCAATCGAATAAAGCTTTATTTGATTTGAATTTGACTAGTCACTCACTATTATATAGATGATCTAAAGTGATAGAGCCAAACGGCATTACAATCTCCTCCAGCGCATCAGCACTATTTTAAGCATTAAAACATCTTTTGAGATCTTCAGAATATCACGACAGTAACATCTATAAATTAAGTTAATGATAAACTACCTTCTGGTGAAAAGTTAAGAGCCAATTAACATTGTCTCTGCCATGCAAGCCATATACACTATAAACAATTTATCATACTCTGTTTTAATTTCCTGAAAATTGTCTACCGTAGCTAGCCGCCTCTTACTGTTTCCCTGTACATTTTACCATTCTTTATACTCGTATGTGAGTCAGCTGATCCATTCATTTCTCTATTTGGGATTTCTCCTGAGTGGAGACCAGGCCACTAGAGGTTTTCGTGCGCTGTGTAATGGTTCCATAAGATACATCATTCTTAATTACTAATTAATTATTTAGGCACAACAGATAAGAAATGCAGTCGTAATTAGTTGTGATGCAATAGGCAGCAAAGCAGCCAGATTTCAGATAAAGTCAAGCAAACAATTAAGCAAGGAGGCAGGTTCACATCATCAGGACGAGAATGGTTTGCCAGATAGCTATTATTGTGGACAAGGCGCAAACAAAGCAAACAGAGTGTATAACAGCTCATATACAACAAAACAGTGTCGCTGGAACTATATTTCTTGTCTGGGGATCGAACAGAGAGGCATGTGGGGTTGGCCTTGTACCTACTCATGTGGGCATGATTCTGGGACCCTGTGTTGACATTTGGAAGGTAAGATAATAATAGTGGGTCATGGAATAAACTTTCCAGGTAACACCACATTTAAATCAAACTGCTGGTGGAACTTTCTCTATACAACAATGTAGTGCCCTGCAGGGCACGTCATGCAGCAGCCCCTCCCTGGGGTCAGTCCTACCACTCAAATTCAAACAAGCTTTCGGTTACATAAGCAACCATAAAAGTACATCACAAAATCTTCAGTTAAAAAAGTAAAAGTAATGGGCACAATATGAACTGTTGAGCAGCTACATTGCAAGAGCAAGGGTGATATATGCAGCAAGAAAGTGACAGTTCCTGGAAACTATAAAGAGCTAAACAGTATAGGCCCTCAGGTATTCTACATGCTGAAGTTCTAAGCTAACATAATGTGACATCAATACAGTCACGCCTTTAAACCATTCTAATATATAGAACATATCATAAACAAGCATTTGCAATGCAATAGGTCTCGCATTCACGTGAGTTTGAGCTATTGGCATTGTAAATGACAATGCCTTTTATTTATGTTTTGGGTTTTAAAACATAAATAGCTTAAACTCTCGCAAATGCAAGACCTATTGCATTGCAATAAAGAGCCTTCTCAACCGCTTGTTAGATTGTAAATATCAGAGGAAGAGACCAGCCTACGACGTCTTCAAAGTAGTGATAAATAGTGCAGTGAAGAAGATGTGTAAGTGTTGTAAATTGCACAGATACAAAGTGTGAAGTGAGAGTTACATATGATCCGAGCTATAAACACTAACAAAGCGCTCCAACACCTTTTGCTCTGTGATTATACTGTCGTGGCTCAGGTGGAAGAGCGGAGGGGGGCTATTTCCTGCCCTCTCCGTGATTTGAGTGTGCAGTGTGGCATTGCGTAATGTAAAAGCTATCTTTGTCCTAATAAAAAACACTCCAGCTGCAGTAGGGCTCGGGCTTCACCTTCTGGTGCAGGGCGGGCTGTGCTTTATGGCAGGCAGGGAGGGAGGGATGGTCTCGGCTGCAGCTCCGGCCTCGTACAGTGCCCCTGCTATTACTAGTGAGTGAGAGGCGCTGAGGTGGTGGTATTGGTATTCGTGGTGGTATTGGTGGTGGTGTTATAGGTGGTGGTGGTATTGGTGATATTGTTATTGGTGGTACTGGTGGTTGTGGTATTGGTGGTGCCGGTATTGGTGGTGGTGGTGGTGGCATTGGTGGTGGTGGTGGTATTGGTGGTGGTGGTATTGGCATTGGTGGTGGTGGTATTGGTATTGATGGTCGTGGTATTGGTGGAGGTGGTGGTGGTATTGCTATTGGTGGTGGCGGTATTGGTATTGGTGGTGGTGGTATTGGTGGTGGTATTGCTGGTGGTGGATTTGGTGGTGGTACTGGTGGTGGTATTGGTATTGGTGGTGGTATTGGTATTGGTGGTGACATTGGTACTGGTGGTGGTGGTATTGGTGATGGTGGTATTGGTTGTATTGGTGGTGGTATTGGTGGTGGTGGTGGTATTGGTAATGGTGGTATTGGTGGTGGTGGTATTGGTGGTGGTACTGGTGGGGGTGGTGGTAGTATTGGTATTGGGGGTGGTAGTGGTATTAGTGGTGCTGGTATTGGTGGTGGGGTTGGTATTGGTGGTGGTGATACTCGTGGTGGTGGTGGTATTGGTGGTGGTGGTGGTATTAGTGGTGGTATTGGTGGTGGTGATGGTGGTATTGGTGGTGGTATTGGTGGTGGTGGTGGTGGTGGTATTGGTGGTGGTATTATTGGTATTGGTGGTAATGGTATTGGCAGTGGTATTGGAGGTATTGGATTGGTGGTGGTGGTGGTTTTGGTGGTGTGGTGGTATTGGTGGTGGTATTGGTGGTGGTGTAGGTGGTGGTATTGGTGGTGGTATTGGTGGTGGTGGTGCTATTGGTGGTGGTATTGGTGGTGGTGGTATTGGTGGTGGTGTAGGTGGTGGTAGTGGTGGTGGTGGTATTGATGGTGGTGGTGTATTGGTGGTGGTGGTATTGGTGGTAGTGGTATTGGTGGTGGTGGTATTGGTGGTGGTGATATTGGTGGTGGTGGTATTAGTGGTGGTATTGGTGGTGGTATTGGTGGTGATGGTGGTATTGGTGGTGGTATTGGTGGTGGTGGTGGTATTGGTGGTGGTGGTATTGGTATTGGCAGTGGTATGGGTATTGGTGGTGGTGGTATTAGTGGTGATATTATTGGTATTGGTGGTATTTATATTGGCAGTGGTATTGGTGGTATTGAATTGGTGGTAGTATTGGTGTTGGTAGTGGTGGTGGTATGGGTGGTGGTATTGGTGGTGGTGGTGGTGGTGTTATTGGTGGTGGTATTGGTGGTGGTGGTATTGGTGGTGGTAGTGGTATTGGTGGTGGTGGTGGTATTAGTGGTGGTGGTGGTATGGGTGGTGGTGGTAGTGGTATTGGTGGTGGTGTTATTGGTGGTGGTAGTGGTGGTGGTATTGGTGTTGGTGGTGGTGGTATTGGTGGTGGTAGTGATATTGGTGGTGGTATTGATGGTGAGGGTGTATTGGTGGTGGTGGTGGTATTGGTGGTGGTGGTATTCGTGGTGGTGGTATTGGTGGTGGGGGCATTGGGGGTGGTATTGGTGGTGGTGGTATTAGTGGTGGTGGTATTGGTTGTATTGGTGGTGGTATTGGTGGTAGTAGTATTGCTGTTGGTATTGGTGGTGGTATTGGTATTGGCGGTGGTATTGGTGGTGGTATTGTTGGGGGTGGTATTGGTGGTGTTGGTATTGGTGGTGGTGTTGCTGGTATTGGTGGTGATGGTGGTGGTATTGGTGGTGGTGATATTAGTGGTGATGGTATTGGTTGTATTGGTGGTGGTATTGGTGGTAGTAGTATTGGTGTTGGTATTGGCGGTGGTATTGGTGGTGTTGGTATTGGTGGTGGTATTGTTGGTGGTGGTATTGGTGGTGTTGGTATTGGTGGTGGTGTTGCTGGTATTGGTGGTGGTGGTGATATTAGTGGTGATGGTATTGGTGGTGGTGGTATTGGTGGTGGTGGTATTGGTGTTGGTGGTGGTGGTATTGGTGGTGGTGGAGCTATTGATGGTGGTGGTGGTATTGGTGGCAGTGGTATTGGTGGTAGTGAAATTGGTGGTGGTATTGGTGGTGGTGGCATTGGTGTTGGTGGTATTGGTGGTGGTGGTGGTATTGGAGGTGGTGGTGGTGGTATGGGTGGTGGTGGTATTGGTGGCAGTGGTATTAGTGGTGGTGGTATTGGTATTGGTGGTGGTGGTGCTGGTATTGGTGGTGGTATTGGTATTGGTGGTGGTATTGGTGGTGGTGGTGGTATTGGTGGTGGTGGTATCGGTGGTGATGGTGGTAATAGTATTGGTATTGGTGGTGGTGGTATTGGTGGTGGTGGCATTAGTGGTGGTGGTGGTATTGGTGGTGGTATTATTGGTATTGGTGGTGGTGGTATTGGTGGTGGTGGTAGTTTTCGTGTTGGAGATGGTATTGGTATTGGATTGGTGGTGGTGGTATTGGTGGTGGTGGTATTGGTTGTGGTGGAGGTGGTGGTATTGGTTGTGGTGGAGATGGTGGAATTGGTGGTGGTGGTATTGGTGGTGGTATTGGTGGTGGTGGTGGTGTTATTGGTGGTGGTATTGGTGGTGGTGGAGGTGGTGGTATTGGTATTGGTGGAGGTGGTAGTATTGGTGGTGGTATTGGTGGTGGTGGTGGTTTTGGTGGTGGTAGTGGTGGTGGTATTAGTGGTGGTGGTATTGGTGGTGGTGGCATTGGTGGTGGTGGTATTGGTGGTGGTGGTGGTATTAGTGGTGGTGGTGGTATGGGTGGTGGTGGTAGTGGTATTGGTGGTGGTGTTATTGGTGGTGGTAGTGGTATTGGTGTTGGTGGTGGTGGTATTGGTGGTGGTAGTGATATTGGTGGTGGTATTGATGGTGAGGGTGTATTGGTGGTGGTGGTGGTATTGGTGGTGGTATTGGTGGTGGTGGTATTGGTGGTGGTGGTATTGGTGGTGGGGGCATTGGGGGTGGTATTGGTGGTGGTGGTATTAGTGGTGGTGGTATTGGTTGTATTGGTGGTGGTATTGGTGGTAGTAGTATTGCTGTTGGTATTGGTGGTGGTATTGGTATTGGCGGTGGTATTGGTGGTGGTATTGTTGGGGGTGGTATTGGTGGTGTTGGTATTGGTGGTGGTGTTGCTGGTATTGGTGGTGGTGGTGGTGATATTGGTGGTGGTGATATTAGTGGTGATGGTATTGGTTGTATTGGTGGTGGTATTGGTGGTAGTAGTATTGGTGTTGGTATTGGCGGTGGTATTGGTGGTGGTATTGGTGGTGTTGGTATTGGTGGTGGTATTGTTGGTGGTGGTATTGGTGGTGTTGGTATTGGTGGTGGTGTTGCTGGTATTGGTGGTGGTGGTGATATTAGTGGTGATGGTATTGGTGGTGGTGGTATTGGTGGTGGTGGTATTGGTGTTGGTGGTGGTGGTATTGGTGGTGGTGGAGCTATTGATGGTGGTGGTGGTATTGGTGGCAGTGGTATTGGTGGTAGTGAAATTGGTGGTGGTATTGGTGGTGGTGGCATTGGTGTTGGTGGTATTGGTGGTGGTGGTGGTATTGGAGGTGGTGGTATGGGTGGTGGTGGTATTGGTGGCAGTGGTATTAGTGGTGGTGGTATTGGTATTGGTGGTGGTGGTGCTGGTATTGGTGCTGGTATTGGTATTGGTGGTGGTGGTGGTATTGGTGGTGGTGGTGGTATTGGTGGTGGTGGTATCGGTGGTGATGGTGGTAATAGTATTGGTATTGGTGGTGGTGGTATTGGTGGTGGTGGCATTAGTGGTGGTGGTGGTATTGGTGGTGGTATTATTGGTATTGGTGGTGGTGGTATTGGTGGTGGTGGTAGTTTTCGTGTTGGAGATGGTATTGGTATTGGATTGGTGGTGGTGGTATTGGTGGTGGTGGTATTGGTTGTGGTGGAGGTGGTGGTATTGGTTGTGGTGGAGATGGTGGAATTGGTGGTGGTGGTATTGGTGGTGGTATTGGTGGTGGTGGTGGTGTTATTGGTGGTGGTATTGGTGGTGGTGGAGGTGGTGGTATTGGTATTGGTGGAGGTGGTAGTATTGGTGGTGGTATTGGTGGTGGTGGTGGTTTTGGTGGTGGTAGTGGTGGTGGTATTAGTGGTGGTGGTATTGGTGGTGGTGGCATTGGTGGTGGTGGTATTGGTGGTGGTGGTATTGGTGGTGGTACTGGTGGTGGTGGTATTGGTGGTGGTAGTGTTGGTGGTATTGGTGGTGCTGGTATTGGTGGTGGTGGTATTGGGGGTGGGTGATATTGGTGGTGGTATTGGTGGTGGTGGTATTAGTGGTGGTATTGATGGTGGTATTGGTGGTGATGGTGGTATTGGTGGTGGTATTGGTGGTTGTGGTATTAGTGGTGGGGGTATTAGTGGTGGTATTATTGGTATTCATGGTGGTGGTATTGGTATTGGAAGTGGTATTGGTATTGGTGGTATTGGATTGGTGGTGGTATTGGAGGTGGTGGTAGTATTGGTGGTGGTATTGGTGGTGGTATTGGTGGTGGTGGAGGTGGTGGTATTGGTGGTGGTGGTGGTATTGGTGGTGGTGGAATTAGTGATAGTGATATTGGTGGTGGTATAGGTGGTGGTGGTATTGGTTGTGGTGGTATTGGTAGTGGTGGTGGTGGTGGTATTGGTGGTGGTGGTTTTGGTATTGATGGTGGTGGTGGTATTGGTGGTGATATTGGTGGTATTGTGGTGGTGGTATTGGTGGTGGTATTGGTGGTGGTGATATTGGTAGTGGTGGTGATATTGGTGGTGGTATTGGTGGTGGTGGTGTTGGTGGTATTGATGGTGGTGGTATTGGTGGTAGTGGAATTGGTGGTAGTGATATTGGTGGTGGTATAGGTGGTGGTGGTATTGGTGGTGGTGGTTTTGGTATTGATGGTGGTGGTGGTATTGGTGTTGATATTGGTGGTATTGTGGTGGTGGTATTGGTGGTGGTGGTGGTAGTGGTATTGGTGGTGGTATTGGTGGTAGTATTGGTGGTGGTATTGGTGGTATTGGTGGTGGTATTGGTGGTATTGGTGGTGGTGGTATTAGTGGTGGTGGCGGTATTGGTTGTGGTGGTATTAGTGGTGGTGGTATTATTTGTATTGGTGGTGGTGGTATTGGTATTGGCGGTGGTATTGGTATTGGATTGGTGGTGGTGGTATTGGTGGTGGTATTGGTGGTGGTGGAGGTGGTGGTATTGGTGGTGGAGGTGGTGGTATTGGTGGTGGTGGTATTGGTGGTGGTGGTGGTGTTATTGGTGGTGGTATTGGTATTGGTGGTGGTGTTGGTGGTGGTGATGGTGGTGGTATTGGTGGTGGTGGAGGTGGTGATATTGATGGTGGTGGTGATATTGGTGGTATTGGTGGTGGTGGTATTAGTGGTGGTGGTGGTATTGGTGGTGGTATTGGTGGGGGTGGTGATATTGGTGGTGGTGGTATTGGTGGTGGTAGTGGTGGTGGTATTGGTGGTATTGGTGGAGGTATTGGTGGTGGTGGTATTGGTAGTGGTGGTGGTATTGGTGGTGGTGGTATTGGTGGTGGTGGTGGTATTGGTGGTGGTACTGGCGGTGGTGGTATTGGTGGTGGTAGTGGTGGTGGTATTGGTGGTGCTGGTATTGGTGGTGGTGGTGGTATTGGTGGTGGTGATATTGGTGGTGGTGATTTTGGTGGTGGTGGTATTGGTGGTGGTATTAGTGTTGTTATTGGTGGTGGTATTGGTGGTGGTGTATTGGTGGTGGTGGTAGTATTGGTGGTGGTGGTATTGGTGGTGGTGGTATTAGTGGTGGTGGTATTGGTGGTGGTATTATTGGTATTGGTGGTGGTGGTATTGGCGGTGGTATTGGATTGGTGGAGGTGGTATTGGTGGTGGTATTGGTGGTGGTGGTATTGGTATTGGTCGTGGTGTTGGTGATGGTATTGGTGGTGGTGGAAGTGGTGGTATTGGTGGTGGTGGAGGATGAGGTGGTGGTATTGGTGGTGGAGGTGGTGGTATTGGTGCTGTGGTATTGGTGGTGGTGGTGTTATTGGTGGTGGTATTGGTATTGGTGGTGGTGTTGGTGGTGTTATTAGTGGTGGTGGAAGTGGTGGTATTGGTGGTGGTGGAGGATGATGTGGTGGTATTGGTATTGGTGGTGGTGGAGGTGGTGGTATTGATGGTGGTGGTGGTATTGGTCGTGGTACTGGTGGTGGTATTGGTGGTATTGGTGGCGGTAGTGGTATTGGTGGTGGTGGTATTAGTGGTGGTAGTGGTGGTTGTGGTAGTGGTATTGGTGGTGGTGGTATTGCTGGTGGTGGTATTGGTGGTGTTGGTGGTGGTATTGGTGGTGGTATTGGTGGTGGTGGTATTGGTGGTGGTGGCATTGGTGGTGGTGGCATTGGTGGTGGTATTGGTGGTGGTGGTATTAGTGGTGGTGGTGGTATAGGTGGTGGTAGTATTGGTGGTGGTATTGGAGGTGGTATTGGTGGTGGTGGTATTAGTGGTGGTATTGGTGGTGGTGGTATTGGTATTGGTGGTGGTATTGGCTGTGGCATTGGTGTTGGTATTGGTGGTGGTGGTATTGGTGGTGGTATTGGTAGTGGTATTGGTGGTATTGGTGGTGGTGGTATTGGTGGTGGTGACATTGGTGGTGGTGGCATTGGTGGTGGTGGCAGTGGTGGTGGTATTAGTGGTGGTGGTGGTATAGGTGGTGGTGATATTGGTGCTGGTGGTATTGGTGCTGGTGGTATTAGTGGTGGTGGTGGTATTGATGGTATTGGTGGTGGTATTGGTGGTGGTGGTATTGGTGCTGGTATTGGTATTGGCGGTGGTATTGGTGGTGGTATTGGTGGTGTTGGTGGTGGTGGTATTGGTATTGGCGGTGGTATTGGTGGTGGTGGTATTGGTGGTGGTGGAGGTATTGATCATGGTGCTATTGGTGGTGGTGGTATTGGTGGTGGTATTGGCGGTGGTATTGGTGGTGTTATTGGTGGTAGTGGTATTGGTGGTGGTGGTGGTGGTGATGGCATTGGTGGTGGTGGTGGTATTGGTGGTGGTGTTATTAGTGGTGGTGATGGTATTGGCAGTGGTATTGGTGGTGGTGGTATTGGCAGTGGTATTGGTGGTAGTGGTGGTATTGGTGGTGGTGGCGGTGGTGGTATTGATGGGGGTGGTGGTATTGGTGGTGGTATTGGTGGTGGTGGTATTGGTTGTGGTGGTATTGGTGGTAGTGGTATTGGTGGTGGTGGTATTGGTGGTGGTGGTAGTGGTATTGGAAGTGGTATTGGTGGTGTTGATGGTGGTGGTGGTGTTATTGGTGGTGGTGGTATTGGTGGTGGTTTTGATGGTGGTGGTGGATGTGGTGGTATTGGTATTGGTGGTGGTATTGGTGGTAGTGGTATTGGTGGTGGTGGTGGTATTGGTGATGGTATTGGTGGTGGTGGTATTGGTGGTGGTGGTATTGATGGTGGTGGTGGTATTGGTGGTGGTGGTATTGGTGGTGGTAGTGGTATTGGTGGTGGTGGTATTGGTAGTGGTATTGGTGGTGATGGTGGTATTGGTGGTGGTAGTGGTATTGGTGGTGTTGATGGTGGTGGTGTTGGTGGTATTGGTGGTGGTGGTGGTATTGGTGGTGGTTTTGGGGGTGGTGGTATTGGTGGAGATGGTGGTATTGATGGTGGTGTTATTGGTGGTGGTGGTGGTGTTGGTGGTAGTGGTATTGGTGGTATTGGTGTTGGGGGTGAGGGTGGTAGTGGTATTGGTGGTGTTGATGGTGGTGGTGTTCGTGGTGGTATTGGTGGTGGTATTGTCAGTGGTGGTGGTATTGGTGGTGGTGGTATTGGTGTTGGTGGTATTGGTGGAGGTGGTGGTATTGATGGAGGTGGTGGTATTGATGGTGGTGTTATTGGTGGTGGTGGTGGTCTTTGTTGTGTTAATAAAACAGGCTTTTGAAAACAACCCGTCAGGTGGCTTTCGTACAGATGACATGTAACAGATGTGGTGTTGTCAGCTTCTGCCCATTAGCACAGTATTATGTGCTACCTGGAATTCTCATGACTTAATTCGCGAATCACTTCTAAATCCATTTTACCTGGGGGCTTGAAACAGACACGATATAATGCCGGGTTAAAGGGATTGAAAGTAGGCGCCTGTGTTACGGGGGCGGCCGTGCTGCTTAAAAAAACACAAGCGGTTTCAGCTGAAGCAGCGCATGTCCGGTCTGCAGTAAGAGAAACTCAATAAAGTAAGTAGTGCTTACAGACTAAATAACAGGTCCAGTGTAACAACTGAAATAAAAGGGCCAGTCGCCATTAGAGGGTACAAATGAAGACAAGGCCGTACTAAGGAGGGACTAACAAGCCTATTAACGAATCCGAAGGCAGCATTTACGAAAGACAATGACACAAGCCAATGAAAAATATGGGAGGAGAGTGGGCGCGGCTTCTCTCCCATACTCTACTACAGCAGTCTCGCAGAGCGAGCAGCACATGTGCGCTGCCGCTAGGCTCGACCTAAAAAGTGACATCACAGCAGCTAAAACAACATAGAATTCCTTTCTGCCATGGCATATTTTAAGAAGGAACAGATGTTTACACATACAGAGGGAGAATTCAGCTGTTGCAAGAAAGACAGGGCAACGCCCCATCTTCTGATTCCACTCTCCCTTGAAACTGGTATTAAAAACCTTTTAGTGAAGGCCAAATAATACTGACAAAAAAAATGCAATATGCTCTGGGCAGCGGAGTCATTACAAGGGCACATCAAAACCTTAGATGAATTAAATTGGCCAAGGGGAAAACCGAGGTGCCATCTGATAAAACCCAGCCTACATCTTTTTAAGAGCAGTCTGTCCCAGGTGTTATCCACCCATTCTAGGTACGGCTCTAAAGCTGGTGTAGTTTGGAGCTTTGTCTACTCCGTGACGGTAGATTCTACTGGTTCGGTTTCCTCCCTTTGGTACTGCCTCATGATTTTAAAAGATGTCTTAACCCTGGCCATGTCAGTTTTAGTCATAGAGGCAGGACTAGAGAAAAGCTCCGGCCTGCCCAAAGTCACTAATTCCATCTTGATGTATTTTAACCAGGGAATATTCCTTCCGTGGTCACATGCAAGGCAGTCTAGGATGATCTCCCTATTGAATTTGGCTTGTGGATTTGTCCAGACTGTGCACCACAGTACAAGGGGGGCCAGTTCGATAATGCCTTCCATGTGCTTGTTCCCATGCTCTTGGTGAACAATGGAGATAGCGCAGGCAGAAGGAACACCCATCAGCCGCCTAAAGACCCGATTTTGTCACCCTGCAGGGCATTAATATTGGTGTGACCCCAAATGCCCACCCCATAGGTGAGAATAGGGAGGCATTTACTCCTGTAGACTCCCAACAAAAGGGCCACTGTTTTTTTACCGATATTGGAAACTAAGTTATAGATATAACCAGCTGCGCTAACAAATCAGTGGCATACCTTAGTGGTGCAGGATCCCCAATTCCCCCTGGAATCGAAAACAATGCCCAAATATGAGAAGTTCTGCGTAGGGACCACAGGATGGCCTTTCAAACATAAATTACGCATCTTATGGTGTCTGGGACTGCAGCCATGGTAAATGTCTTAGACTGATTAGTGGCAAGGCCAAGTGACCCCCAAAAAGTGGCAAACTCCTCGAACAACATGATGAAGCCATTAAAAGTTCTGGCAATTAAAACAGCATCATCAGCATATAATAACACAGGGACCTTTTTCTTGTCGATGAGAGGGACATCCCGGGTTTATTTATTTATTTTTATTTATTTAGAAGGTTTTATATAGCGCGGACAAGACCCTTGCGAGTATCAGAGCGCTTTACAACAAATAAAAGAAAAGAGGGAATAGACAGAGGGAAATAGGCATATACATATAAAAAATAATATTGCTTATAATAAGTCGAACAAACGGTAATAGATCCAGCATAGCACATATCTACAGTCCTGCATCAAATAGATCAAGTGAATTTTGTCAGGAGAATTGATTTAACTTCCTTTTTAAAGGATGCCGCGTGAGTGTTCTGTCTTGTATTTGGGGGTAAGGCATTCCAAATCCTAGGGGCCATTCCTGAGAATGAGCGGTTATAAGTTTTCTTTTTTTTGAAACGTTGTGGTTTCAAAAGAAGGTTATATGAGCTCCTGTTAGTTCTGTTGCCGCCCGATGGAACTAGTTTCTCAGCAAGGTAACGTGGTGTTTTGTGATGCAATGCCTTGTGTGTCATGCAGGCGATTTTCAAATGGATTCTGGCCTCAAAGGGTAGCCAATTAAGGGCCCGCAAGTCCGGGGAGATGTGACAGTTTCTTTTGGAACCTGTGATTAGCCTGGCGGCTGCGTTGATTGATGCTCTTAGTGGGGCTGTCGTTGCTCTGGGGAGGCCGCAGAGAGCGACACTCCCATATTCCACTCTGGGGATTACTAGAGTTTGGACTGCCTGTTTAAAGTCATTTGCGGGTATGAAGGGTTTCAGTCTTCTTAGAGTGTTCATTTGAAATGTTGCTCCTTTTGCTGCTGCACTGATGTGCTTCTGCATATTTAGCTTATTGTCCAGAGTTATACCTAGCGATTTGGCAGAATCGATCATGAGCGGTTGGCCGTCTAGTGCTGTTAGGTGCTTCATCCATTCCATGATGGTGGTTGTTTGGTTGGGGGCGCTATTAGGAGGAATTCTGTTTTTAGGGTGTTTAATTTTAAATGGTTATTTACCAGCCAGGTCTGCGTTTTTGTAGCGTCGAATTAAGGGACTTGATGTCCTCAAGTGAGTGTACCTTAATGTAGAGTTGTGTGTCGTCTGCGTACATGTGATATTGGACCTTTGCAGAGTTGAGAAGTTCTGTGAGTGGTTCCATGAACAAGTTGAAGAGTGTCGGGGAGAGGGAGGAACCTTGGGGTATTCCTAAAGTGACAGGAGTAGGTTTGGATAAAGATTGATTGGTCTTGAAACTTTGTGTTCTGTTTTGAAGGAAGGAAGTGAACCAGTTGAGAACCGTTCCCGATAGTCCCATTCTATTTTTCAGGAGGTCTAATAGACTGTCATGTTTGACGGTGTCGAAGGCGGAGGATAGGTCCAGTAGGATTAGTAAACATGCTTTGTTTTGGTCCAGTATTTTTAAGGCATCATCTATTATGTGGGTCATGGCGGATTCGGTACTGTGCCCTGATCGAAAGCCAGATTGGAATTTGTCGAGCAGATTGAAGTGATCAATGTGGTGGGTAAGTTGCGTGTGAACACATTTTTCTAGTAGTTTGGCCAGGGTAGGGATGTTGGATATGGGGCGATAGTTATTTAGGTCAGCTGGGTCAGCTGATGGTTTCTTTAAAATGGGGAGACCTGACCCGCTTTGAGGATATCTGGGATGGATCCTTGAAGCAGAGAGGTGTTTATAATCCTGGTCCATAGAGGCACTAATGTCGGTATGAAGTCTTTTAGGAGGGAAGCTGGGAGTGGGTCAGCGAAGTGATTGGAGGGATTTAAGGCCGTAAGCGTTTTTAGAATAGCTTCTTCGCTGTAGAGGTTGAATGAGGACCAGTCTGCATTGTTTTTGGGGTCGAGCTTTGTGGAACAGCTAAGCGGGTTCCTGCATGGGGTCCCGGAGGTGATCAAGTGAGGGTTGGAGAGGGCTGATAGGTACTTCAATAGATCTGTCTTTATGTTTTCCGTTTTTGTTGTGAAAAATTACGCGAATGCCACGCAGTTGGGGAGTGTTTCTGCATTAACTTGAGGTGAGTGGGAGACACCCTTAGACTGCGCTTTGATTATTTCAAACAGTCTTTTGGGGCGATTCTTGGATGGGTTCAATTGGTTGCTGAAGAAGTCGATTTTAGAGCGTCTAATTTTCCTGTAATAAGCGTTTCTCGTGCTTCTGAGTAATTTGAGGTGAAGGGAGGAAGGTGCTGCTCTCCATTGACGTTCAATTGTTCTTAGTGCTCTTCTGTCCTCATTTAACCTACCGTCATACCATGGGTTTGAGACTTTGTTTGAGATACTTTTCAATTGTAGTGGGGCTAAATTGTCTAATAATATGTTCATAGATTGGAAGTAGTGATTGGTTAGCTCATGTACTTCATGTGAGCTGTCAGATGGGGGCATTAAGATAGGGCAAGCGGTTGCAAGTGAGGAGGGATTGATGTTTTTTAGGTTTCTCTTCCAGATTTCCGTTCTCTTGGGTTGGACATAAAGTGGTTTAACTACTTCGTTGATATAGAAAGTGATGATGTGATGGTCGGACCAGTCACAAGGGAGGATAGAATCCAGCTGGGTGTAGTCCGCTTTGGAGATTACCAGATCTAGGGTTGATCCTTTTTCATGTGTTGGGCTGTCACAAATTTGGGATAAGTTAAGGTCAGTCAAGAAAGTTTTGAGGCTATTGACCTCCGGGTCGTCCGGGTCATTCCAGTGGAGGTTGAAGTCTCCAAGGAAAATCTGCTTGTTCTGGAGACTGGCATTTGTGGCTAGCATATCCATTACGTGTTCAATAAAGGTAAGGTTGTTTCCTGGTGGATGGTACAGTGAGTGAATTGAGCATATTGGGGTGTTATTATTAGAGATTTCAAGATGTAAGTATTCGCAGGAGGAGAAACCCGGGGAGATGAGACGTTTCACGGAGAGACTGCTGTCCCTAGACCATTGATACACAAAAGGATTAAAACAATTGGTCTGCCGCTCACCCGCAGGGCAGAACCTTACTGAGGCTGAGAGATTGTGATGTAGGACTTGCAGAAATTAAACTAAACCTCCATCCACCACTATATTAATTAATATCTCCCACAATTCTAACCACGCTGTTGAAGGCACACAACAGGTCCATGACGGCCAGGCAGATGGAGCCCTGCTTAGGGATGGTATATTTGCTAATCAGTAAGTGCAGGTTCAAACACTGTTCCATCGTGTCAAGAACCTTACGGAACCCATACTGGACCTCCGACAGCCTGTCTGGTGCCCTGGTCCAAATTAGCAAACGCTCCAGGACAACTCTCTGCAGTCTTCACGGCTGAATTCAGCAGTGATATGGGCCGGTAACAACCAGGTGATTGGGTATTACCTTTTTTAAAAAATGGGAACTATAATAGTTGTGGCAGGAATCTGGGAGGCCCTCTTTGAGAAAAGAATTGAAGCAGTTGCACAGCAGGGAGGCCCAAATCTCCAAAAGGGATTTATACATGTCCATGGGAACCCTATTTGGCCCCGGAGCCTTGTTTAATGGTGACTTGGTGATAGCTTCCCACACTTCTTCAATGGTAAATTCCAGTGCTAAGGGGAAAACCACCTGTTCCTCACATGGCTGATTAGGGGTGTCAGAGCAGTATAATGCTTTAAAATGCTTTACCCAATCCTCGGGGCTAATGGGGTTGATAACAGAATGGCTAATGGTCCCCTTGGGCTTAATATTGTTAATCGTCACCCAGAAGGCCCTGGTGTCTTTTAGTTTGCATGCCGACACCAGCTTCCCCTAAGGTTGCACCTGTGTTGCTGGTGCTTTTTGTAAGCTGCTCTGCACTGTAGAATTTTACACTTATCCCTGGGCTTTTCTCTCAATGCTTTATGGAAATTAATTGAAGCCTTCTTACATGAATTGTCGAACCATTTGGCCTCCTGTTTCACTTGTCTGATTGGCTTCATAAGGAAACTGCTTATTATCTGCCCCAACAGAGCAAATTGTTTAACCAGACCCAAATGCTCATCGGGGGAGTAAGACAATTAATGAAAGTGTTCAGATGGCAGATGCACAGATGAGACATTAGGTTGTTTAGATCAGCGTTTCTCCAGGCCAGCTGAAGACCCTGTGTCTTGACAACTGGGGTGGATGAGGCCATGCCCTTCGCACCGCTATCTCCCTTGCCGATATATAAGCCAACACTCAGGGTTTTAAGATTACTGTAAATAATTTCTATGATGCCACCCTTTGGGGCCCGACCCAGTCCTACCACTCACACCACACCCATCCAACACAGGCATCACCAGTCAGGTGGCCCTGTTAATAAAAGGGCCCGGGTTCACATGTTCGTGGCTGGTTACACACACCATAAATGTGTGTCCGGGTTCGTTTTTTCATCTAGCATGTGGGCCTAGGACCCACATCTTTACATTGGCGATGAAGGTGGCCAATTCCCCACCTGTACTCCAGACTATGGCCAGCTCCGATTCTTGCTTGTGCCTTGCCCGTATCAGGGCAGCCAACCTTCTCCCTGGTGAGGAGGGAATGTAGCACCACTGCCAATAAGGATGAAGTGTGGAATACAACCTGGCCCCACAGGAAGAGGATAGGACTGCACGTTTTGAAACCTCACCATAAAGGATGATCAGCCGGCACCGGCACAACCCAGAGTAAGCTGGGCACATGGTTTTCAGACGTCTAGGGGAGGTGGGAACCCGCGTGGACTGAGTACAGAGAGGCTGGACTGGGTGAGTGTGGCTTGCGGCTGGAAGTCTTAGCCACACAGACACAAAAGACTTCCTCATCACCACCGGGTGGAGAGCTGTGAAGCCGGATGGAGAAGGAAGACACTGCATGGCCTCTGGTGGCTGCTTATTACTGCCGCAAGGAAGAGAAAGAATCGGGTATGCCCCACAGCAGACCTTGCACCCACAAGTCGACACAAGCGTGTAGACAAAGGGGAGAGAGCTGCAAGTTGGCCCTGCCACCCCCATAAAGGCTGGAGAATCTGCAGTAACGGAGCCCGCCCCTCCCTGGCAGTGACCGATGCTGGGCTCACAAACACATCACAGGTGTGCCCCCTAGCGGCAATCTGCTACCACCGCTGGAAAGTAAAAGATTTCTTTGGCCTTCCACCACTACCCAGCAGAATCGAAAACAATGCCCAAAAATGAGAAGTCCTACGTAGGGACCACAGGATGGCCTTTCAAACATAAATTACGCATCTTATGGTGTCTGGGACTGTAGCCATGGTAAATGTCTTAGAATGATTAGTGGAAAGGCCAAGTGACCCCCAAAAAGTGGCACACTCCTCGAACAACATGATGAAGCCATTAAAAGTTCTGGCAATTAAAACAGCATCATCAGCATATAATAACACAGGGACCTTTTTCTTGTCGATGAGAGGGACATCCCTCCATACAAGATGGGCACTTGTTGCATGCCCCGGGTCAGCACATCCTGTGTAATTGAGAGGACAGTTGTTTTAATTTGTACAAATGTTTACTTTTGGATTATTTTAGGTTGGTTCCTTTACCCTTGTCCTGATGAGGCCCGGAAGGAATGGGGGCTGAAACGCGTCGACAGTTTTGATGGGAGGAATCCACTTGAAAACAAGATTTATTATTGTATTTCAAGGCACATTCAATAAATGTCTGTAGAGGTGTTGAAACCTCGTGAGCAAAGAGGATTACCTCACAGCGTATTGCCTAGATTAAGTGTGCGAACACTGTTTCATTGTAAAAAAAAGTGGGTATAGGCAACAAAAACTTTGTTTATGTTCATGTCTATGTTTGTGATGTAAATGTCTATATATGTGTATTTTCATGTTTTCTATTTACAAAAAAAACTAAAATAATTATTGATTTTTTCAAAGAAAGTCATTGTGGTATATGCATTTTTTGAATTGGTCCTCCATAAATTGAAATGGGACATTGTATCATTAATAGGTTTAATTTGATGTTCCCTATGATGAAGTAAATGAATAGATATTTGTTCCTCTATACCAGTTTTTCTGCGTAATATGTAGTTTCTTTGCCCAGGTATAGGAGGGTGATATGGGCAAACCCCGCTGCTTGTGTATCATTGTTTATGACACTTTAAGTGTGAGGGTTATGATGATTGAATAACTTAGTACTTCATAGAGAATTTTGAATATATTTTCACATACCGTGTATTTCTTTCTTTGCTGTTTTATTAATTTACTGATCTTTTGTGTTAGTGTGTACACGTGGTTGTATATGATGACAGAACCCCATATGGTATGCTATTCAGAGGAAGAAATAAGTAGACTCTTACAGATTCCCTCCCTGTTGGGCGGAGAACAGTTGGTTTCAGGTAATTTGAGTTCAGACAAAGGAGAACGGCTTAAACAATTGAGAAAGAAAAATACCAGAACGCAGTTACATGCGCAAGTATTACTAGAATACTTGAAGAGTAATACAATTCCAGCAGGATTACAAGTAAAAAACATCCCAGTAATTTTCGTGACAGATAAGACATATTTACTAGACTTCAGTGGGGTAGGCACTAAATGTTCGCAGGATCGGATAGTGTTATCAATCCATACCGCACTAAGAATTAGTGAGGAAGAATTAAAAGAGATTAAGACTTTGGAAGAAGAAATTGGGAGTGACTCTATGATTGTGGATGCAAAGTCCTTATTGGACTCTATTGAGAAAACACTATCGGACTTCAAAACTCATACTGTGAATCTAAAAATTTCTAAAGTCACAAAAGACATAAAGAACTTTAAAATTGATTTGGTATATCCATATTTGAAAGAGGATTTTTACCAGAACAATAATCCTAGCACCTTGAACCTACAGTATCAGGGTAGATCACGTAGGAGATTTATCACGTTTTCAGACACCTCCTCGGATTCAGATCAGGGACCCGGGAATTACTATCAACCCTATCAACCCTACCATCAATACCCAAGGGCCCCCCCTTTTTTAGACAGAGGCGGAAACAGGGGGAGGGGATTCATAGGAGAATGGAGAGCTCCAGTCCAGAACCAAGAACAAGGTTATTTCAGGACAAGACGGAGAGTTTACAGACGGTAGGACAAGCTCCTAGTCAAAGTACAAGGCTAATAATGATCTAATGCCTATTTACAATTTGTCTAAACATTAGTTGACAAGTATGGAATTGAAGTAATTACAGAAGGGTTTATCCTTTGTCCCATTGACTTTACAGAACCCAGTAGACACTAAGACAGAGGTCCTCCACTTTCTACGAAAAATCAGATTAAAGGTATTTTTCTCGGATTTTAGTGAAGTCAATGAGAAAAACATTAGTGGGCTTAAGAATAAGTCATCCTTTTACCCGGAAAGCGCTGTCATACCTAAAGAAATCTTGCTATTTGAAGATCAAGTATTAAGGGAAATTGACAAATTGAATGAAAAGCGGAACTTCTTCACAACTAATTTCTCAAAAGAAGAACAAGCTGCACTCAAAAACTTAGCTAATAATCCCCTAACAGTAATTAAACCTGCTGATAAGGGAGGGGGGATTGTCCTGTGGGACAGTGACGAGTACGATAAAGAAATAATGAAGCAAATTAACAACCAAGAACATTACCGTCCCATTACAGACAATCCCACACCCCGCTTGAGAGCCCAAATTTTACACCTTACTACAGAGGCTTTAGAAGGGGGCTACATCTGTAAAAAAGAATATGAATACCTGAATACTACTACACAGAAAACGCCCAATATATATGTGCTACCTAAAGTACATAAAAATGTAGAACACCCTCCAGGTAGGCCGATTATTTCGGCATGCAGTTCTCTTTTAGAGCCCTTGGCTAAATATATCGATTTCTTTTTAAAACCTTTTGTCGTTCAGACAAAGGCATATATCAGGGACACGATGGATTTGATTTCAAAAATTGAGAATTCAATGTTTGACAGGGATAAACAATTGTTGGTCTCGTTCGACATTGAAAGCTTATATACGAACATCCCACAAGAGGAAGCACTCGCAGTCCTAAGTATGGTCTTATATAAAAGAGTTAGACCACACCAGGTACCAACAGATTTCATAGCTGCTCTAGCCAGGCTATGTCTTAAAAATAATTTTTGGGCTTTCAAAGATGACCTGTATTTACAGGTCAAGGGCGTGGCGATGGGGTGCTGCTTCGCCCCAGAAATAGCCAATCTGGTTATGGATTGCTTTGATACCCAATACATTTTTCATGACTCCAACCCCTTTAAATCGCATACTGCACAGAGGGTGCAGTTTATTGATGATATTTTGATGGTGTGGACTGGAGATCAGGAGTCCTTAAAACAATTTCATCTATGGTTGAACTCACGTACACAAGATCTGAGGTTTACTAAAACATCTAGCAGCGAAAAAATTAATTTTTTAGATGTATGGATAGCCGATAATGATGGGAAATTAGAGGTGAGTTTGTACACCAAGCCTACGGATCGTAACACGCTGTTGCATTATACAAGCGGACATCCCAGAAATTTGAAAGAGAACTTGCCCTATGGGCAGTTCTTAAGAATACGACGGAATTGTACTAATAAAGCTGATTATTTTAACAATGCAGAAACTCTTCTGCAAACGTTAGTTGAGAGAGGCTACCCAAAGAAATTAGTCCGAACAGCACTTAAACGTGCCTGGTTCACGCCACAAGAAGATCTTTTGACTCCCAGGATCAAACCTGACTCTAATCCATTGACATGTGTACTAACATATAACCCCAAGGCCAATAAAATTAAGCAAATTATCTTGCGGAACTGGAGGCTGGTGCAGCATTTTAACATCCCAAAGCCCCTTTTTACGTTTCGTAAAGGGAAAAACTTACGCCAACATTTAGTGAAGGCCTCACACATGCAACAACGCCAAGAAAGATCTAAGAAGCATATTGGGCCTATCACCTCTGGTAGGGCATTTCAGATGCAATAATTGCGCTGCGTGCCCCCAGACGAATAACTCTAAATTCGTTATGCTAAATAACAAAAAACATACACAAGGCAGTTTTTCGAATTGTAATACGAAAAACGTAGTGTATTGCCTCACATGCCCATATGGCAAGTTTTATATTGGGCAGACTACACAAGCAGTGAAAATGCGGGTGTTACAACACAAATCAAGAATACGCTGCAGGACGCAGGGTGCACCATTTGTACAATGTGACCATAATGAAAATGATATAAGTTGGTCAGTTCTTCTGGTGGTGAAATCAAATAATAAAGAGAGTCTACAAATGAACTTAAATAGACTTGAGGCCCGGATGATCGAAAAATACCAGACAGCAACAAATGGCCTCAACGACCGTGATGAAATTTGGGCATTGATCTGATTGGAGAGCAACCATATAATTTGATCTGCAAATGTGTGCTCTCTCTTTAAATATATATATATCTGTTTTAGCCAAGAATATCTGGTCACACCAGGACCAAGTTAAGGTATGACCCTCGGTGAACCGGGTTCTCTGTATATATGTATATAACCATTTGGAACTGTGACACACTACTTTGCTTTTGAATATATAATAATACTTTGTAAGTCCCTATTATACAGGATGTGCTGGGTACACTGATTGATGAGAAACCCGGGTACAAAGCCTCAGGCTAGGCTGTGGTATTCTGAGCTAGATGTGCAAGCAGGCGACTGTTTCCCAGTGGCCAGGGTGCGAGTCTTTAATTCATTGGTTGGATCATGGATCTCTGGGCGATGCCGACCACGAGGTTTATCCACTGCCTTGCCTCCATATTTTTAACATATATTTTTAACATAGGAGTATTTGGCCCACGTTTAGATTTTTGTTTTAGGTTTAATCCAACATGCTTTTTGGTTTACCTTTCTAATAAGAAGAGGTGGAGTCTTCTTCTTTTGCCCCGTTTTGGAGCTGTATTGGTGAGGGTCATCCCAGATAATTACATCCTCCTAGCCATTGGGTCTCCACGATTTTTTTACTAACAGTTTGGGAACCCGATTTCAACACTGTGACATCTCCCTATAGGTTGTAGTTACATTAATATATCCCGTATACATGGGTACAGTTCGGTCACTTGGCACCGTTACTGATTGGACCTCATTTTAAGTACTTGACCCTTCCCTGTGGTTTTAGGTTACCACGACAACCGACACATATAATCTTGGGAGTCTTTTTTCCCTGTCCTTGGTTTTTTTCATGAAGTGGCTAACACGTGACCACGCTGACAGGTAGCTTCCTGTTTTTAAACTCCTCGAGATCCAGTGATAGCAGCGCGCCGGAGCGTTGACATTCTCGGACTCGCGGACCCGCTTCTCGTAATTGTTACATGACCCCAGGCGGTACAGAAGGTGAGCGTTGTACCATGTAGACTCGTATGAGGGCTATTTTGGTAGCTGCCTGCTAGACGTTTTGTGTAACGCTGCTTTATCCCGTATTTTCAGCAGGGGTTCCACCATAGAGGGAGCGAGTACACACCAGGGTTGAACGCCTCAGTTAAGAGTATTTGACATCACCGAGAGGTATGTAGGGGCATTTTATTTTTCACTTTTTATTTTTTACTTGTATTAGTAGCAGTTTAGATTTGTGGCAAGGAGTGCCTTTTTTCAGTGTAGTGTATCCTGACAGTATTAACCACCGTTTACTGGTGACTGAACCATGTTTTACGGTAAACATCATTCCCCACAAGGAGGGGTACTGCGTATTTGGAGCACGCACAAGAGCCAGAATTGGTTTAGGCCACGTGAGTGTGCTTTGTTTATTGCATCTACCGCACCCTGATTGTGTTTTACTATGGTAGCACGCTGGGTGGGTGAGTTGTGCGTCAGATGCACTCTTTTGGGCCTCTTTAGGGATTCGTAGCCCTCCAGGCCTCCCACTATGGTGTCCTAACACAGCGATTTCTTCGCAGTTCCTGCAAGAATGCCCCCTCCATACAAGATGGGCACTTGTTGCATGCCCCGGGTCAGCACATCCTGTGTAATTGAGAGGACAGTTGTTTTAGTTTGTACAAATGTTTACTTTTGGATTATTTTAGGTTGGTTCCTTTACCCATGTCCTGATGAGGCCCGGAAGGAATGGGGGCTGAAACGCGTCGACAGTTTTGATGGGAGGAATCCACTTGAAAACAAGATTTATTATTGTATTTCAAGGCACATTCAATAAATGTCTGTAGAGGTGTTGAAACCTCGTGTGCAAAGAGGATTACCTCACAGTGTATTGCCTAGATTAAGTGTGCGAACACTGATTCATTGTAAAAATAAGTGGGTATAGGCAACAAAAACTTTGTTTATGTTCATGTCTATATATGTTTGTGATGTAAATGTCTATATATGTGTATTTTCATGTTTTCTATTTACAAAAAAAACTACATTTATTGATTTTTTCAAAGAAAGTCATTGTGGTATGTGCATTTTTTGGATTGGTCCTCCATAAATTGAAATGGGACGTACCATTGATAGGGTAATTTGATGTTCCCTATGATGAAGTAAATGAATAGATATTTGTTCCTCTATACCAGTTTTTCTGCGTAATATGTAGTTTCTTTGCCCAGGTATAGGAGGGTGATATGGGCAAACCCCGCTGCTTGTGTATCATTAGAATGATTAGCGGCAAGGCCAAGTGACCCCCAAAAAGTGGCAAACTCCTCGAACAACATGATGAAGCCATTAAACGTTCTGGCAATTAAAAACAGCATCATCAGCATATAATAACACAGGGACCTTTTTCTTGTTGATGAGAGGGACATCCCGGGTTACATTAGAGAGTGCTGTCCCTAGACCACTAATACACAAAAGGAGTAAAATTGGGGCCAGGACACAGCCCAGGCACACTCTCTTCCCAAGATTAAAACTATTGGTCCATCGCTCATCCGAAGGGCAGAACCTTACTGAGACTGAGAGATTGTGATGTAGGACTTGCAGAAATTAAACTAAACCGCCATCCACCACTATATTAATTAATATCTCCCACAATTCTAACCACGCTGTTGAAGGCACATAACAGGTCCATGAAGGCCAGGCAGATGGAGCCCTGCTTAGGGATGGTATATTTGCCAATCAGTAAGTGCAGGTTCAAACACTGTTCCATCGTGTCAAGAACCTTACGGAACCCATACTGGACCTCCGACAGCCTGTCTGGTGCCCTGGTCCAAATTAGCAGACGCTCCAGGACAACTCTCTGCAATCTTCACGGCTGAATTCAGCAGTGATATGGGCTGGTAACAACCAGGTGATTGGGTATTACCTTTTTAAAAAAATGGGAACTATAATAGTGTGTGGCAGGAATCTGGGAGGCCCTCTTTGAGAAACAAATTGAAGCAGTTGCACAGCAGGGAGGCCCAAATCTCCAAAAGGGATTTATACATGTCCATAGGAACCCTATTTGGCCCCGGAGCGTTGTTTAATGGTGACTTGGTGATAGCTTCCCACACTTCTTCAATGGTAAATACCAGTGCTAAGGGGAAAACCACCTGTATCTCACATGGCTGATTAGGGGTGTCAGACCAGTATAATGCTTTAAAATGATTTACCCAATCCTCGTGGCTAATGGGGTTGATAACAGAATGGCTAATGGACCCCTTGGGCTTAATATTGTTAATCATCACCCAGAAGGCCCTGGTGTCTTTTAGTTTGCATGCCGACACCAGCTTCCCCTACGGTTTGTTTCGAAGCTCTTTGCACCTGTGTTGCTGGCACTTTTTGTAAGCTGCTCTGCACTGTAGAATTTTACACTTATCCCTGGGCTTTTCTCTTAATGCTTTATGGAAATCAACTGAAGCCTTCTTACATGAATTGTCGAACCATTTGGCCTCCTGTTTCGCTTGTCTGATTGGCTTCATAAGGAAACTGCTTATTATCTGCCCCAACAGAGCAAATTGTTTAACCAGACCCAAATGCTCATCGGGGGGGAGTAAGGCAATTAATGAAAGTGTTCAGATGGCAGATGCACAGATGAGACATTAGGTTGTTTAGATCAGCGTTTCTCCAGGCCAGCTGAAGACCCTGCGTCTTGACAACTGGGGAGGATGAGGCCATGCCCTTCGCACCGCTATCTCCATTGCCGATATATAAGCCAACACTCAGGGTTTTAAGATTACTGTAAATAATTTCTATGATGCCACCCTTTGGGGCCTGACCCAGTCTTACCACTCACACCACACCACACCCATCCAACACAGGCATCACCAGTCATGTGGGCCTGTTAATAAATGGGCCCGGGTTCACATGTTCGTGGCTGGTTACACACACCATAAATGTGTGTCTGGGTTCGTTTTTTCATCTATCATGTGGGCCTAGGACCCACATCTTTACATTGGCGATGAAGGTGGCCAATTACCCACCTGTCCTCCGGACTATGGCCAGCTTCGATTCTTGCTTGTGCCTTGCCCGTATCAGGGCAGCCAACCTTCTCCCTGGTGAGGAGGGAGTGTAGCACCACTGCCAATAAGGATGAAGTGTGGAATACAACCTGGCCCCACAGGAAGAGGACAGGACTGCACTCTTTGAAACCTCACCATAAAGGATGATCAGCCGGCACCATCACAACCCAGAGTAAGCTGGGCAGATAGTTTTCAGACATCTAGGGGAGGTGGGAACCCGCGTGGACTGAGTACAGAGAGGCTGGACTGGGTGAGTTCGGCTTGCGGCTGGAAGTCTTAGCCACACAGACACAAAAGACTTCTTCATCACCACCGGGTGGAGACACTGGAGCTGTGAAGCCGGATGGAGAAGGAAGACACTGCATGCCCTCTGGTGGCTGCATATTACTGCTGCAAGGAAGAGAAAAAATCGGGTATGCCCCACAGCAGACCTTGCACCCACAAGTCGACACAAGCGTGTAGACAAAGGGGAGAAACCTGCAAGTTGGCCCTGCCACCCCCATAAAGGCTGGAGAATCGGCAGTAACGGAGCCTGCCCCTCCCTGGCAGTGACCGGGGCTGGGCTCACAAACACATCACAGGTGTGCCCCTTAGCGGCAATCTGCTACCACCGCTGGAAAGGAAAAGATTTCTTTGGCCTTCCACCACTACCCAGCAGCACCAGCGGTGACACCACCCATCAGGAGAGTGCAGGCCATGCAGGGAGCACAATGACTGCTGCAGTGGGAAACAGAAGGCCAGAAGGTGAGTATGAGTGAGCTACTGCGACCAGAATAGGTGCAGTGAGCGATGTCCGCCCCCTAGTGTCTGTCTGCTGACTCCGCAGTGTGGAGAGAGGACCGGTCATCTCCCACAGTGGTCCTGCTGTCCAATGAGTTACCCACATGCAGGAGGAGTAGAGTCCGCATGAGAGGAAACGAGGTAGTAGGTGCCTACAGTGTCGTTACCACTGCTGCAGCAAGGTACAAGACTGCCCCAGCAGTGTGAGTGAGGCACAGGAAGTCTAGACCGGCCACAAAATAGTGCTAGTGGCAGAATGAAGCTAGTTTAAAGTACTGAAAAGTGGAGCAGCCAAACCCCTGCACGAAGGGGCACTGGCTCACCAGGGAATACCTTCCAAAAAAAGCTGGGGAGACACCAGCAAACTACACAGAAAAGACTGTGGATACTAACTTCAGGGGAAATAATGAGAACAGTAAAAAAGAAAGTCTGTGGGCACCTTGCCACATGCAGGTGAAGGAGACTCAGGGCAAGAATGTTGTTGATGCTGCCCAGCAACCGCTGAACCTGCCCGCTCTCAGCACTCACCAGGGGTCCTGCACAGGCACCAGCTGCACTGCCTCCAACGCTGCATTACAACAGAAGTAGCTGCTTATTGTGTTGCTGCCCTCACTGCAAGAAAGAGGTATGTAACTAGTCTATTATTAGCACCCAGAAACACAACAAACACTGTGAGTCTGCTGCACGAGAGGGCGCCACCCAACTCAAAGCAGCTCTCAGCCGACAGAAAAGGCTTTGCCCCTGTTAGAAATGGGATTTCTGGATGGCTAGGGCATGCGTCTAAGCCAGGCAGAAACCACCACTCTAGTCAGGGCAAGGGAGTTACATGCTGAAGATAACCCCTGCTCACCCCCTTGGTAGCTTGGCACGAGCAGTCAGGCTTATCCCAGAGGCAATGTGTAAAGCGTTTGCGCAACACACACACAGCAGCGACACACTAGGCACACCACAAAAGAAACTCCACACAAGGTTATATAAAAAATAGCCTTTGTATTATCATAAACACATTAGAATCATAACCACACAATATACACTGTGCCAACTGGTACCAGGTAATAATTCACAGGAGATTATATACATGACAGGGCCGATCGGGCCACTGTCAGAACCATAAGAACAGGTAGTAAAACACAACCAGTAACTACTGGCAAAATACTGTACTCAGCATCATCACATTAGGCATAAACATCATAGCATGACATTAGGCATCATCATAAGCATAAACACATTGTGCATCATATTAGGCATCACATTAGGCACGTATGCCTAATGTGATGCCTAATATGATGCACAATGTGTTTATGCTTATGATGTTGCCTAATGTCATGCTATGATGTTTATGCCTAATGTGATGGTGGTTTCTGCCTGGCTTAGACGCATGCCCTAGCTGAGTACAGTATTTTGCCAGTAGTTACTGGTTGTGTTTTACTACCTGTTCTTATGGTTCTGACAGTGGCCCGATCGGCCCTGTCATGTATATAATCCCCTGTGAATTATTACCTGGTGCCAGTTGGCACAGTGTATATTGTGTGGTTATGATTCTAATGTGTTGATGATAATACAAAGGCTATTTTTATATAACCTTGTGTGGAGTTTCTTTGTGGTGTGCCTAGTGTGTCGCTGCTGTGTGTGTGTTGCGCAAACGCTTTACACATTGCCTCTGGGATAAGCCTGACTGCTCGTGCCAAGCTACCAAGGGGGTGAGCAGGGGTTATCTTCAGCGTGTAACTCCCTTGCCCTGACTAGAGTGGTGGTTTCTGCCTGGCTTAGACGCATGCCCTAGCCAACCAAAAATCCCATTTATAACATTGGTTGTCAGCGGTGAGGATAGGACTTGCGTTTGCGCAGTACCACAGCAACAACTGGTTGCACTACAAACTCTGCATTTAGATTATCACGTGTGGGGATTTTTTCTCCTGATTTTTATTTCTCCTGAAAGTGTCATCTTGTGAATTGTGTATTCCTGTTGCAGCTCTGACACCTAAGTCTCTTGTGTTGCGTTTGTGTTATAGTGCCTTGCCAAAAATGGAATCTGCCTTTATTGTAGGTGATCTGTTTAAATACAGTTTGTTGGAGTTGAGGGGGTTCTGTGAGGAGAGAGATATAGCAGTGAGTGGGTCATACACCCAGCTAAGCCTCCAGAAAGTCCTGCTCCAATGGCAAGAGGATGAATGGAGACGTGAATACTTTGAGGGGAAGGGTGCCCTGTCCGCATACCAAGAGGGTGGTGGGTCTGAGGGTGGCCCTGAGGAGTCTGCACAGGAGGGAGAAAATGACAGGGCAGGGACGCCAGTAGGTAGTGAGGATCCCATAGATAGGGAGTCCCTTGCTGGATCCAGTGTCGGGGGCAGTGCCCCATCCCTTTCCCTGTCCCCAGAGGAGTGGGTGGATAGGAGGGAAGAAAGGGAGCATCAGCTGGCGTTGGAAAGGCTCAGGTTGGAGCTAGCGCAGCTGGGTGTGGAGGAAAAAAAGCTAGAGACTAAGAGGGTCTTAGCACAGGAGAGAGTGGCGGAGGCAGAGAGGACCTTGGCCAGGGAGAAACTATCTCTTGAGGATATGTCCCCTGAGTGCAGTTTTAGTTGTCTGGATTCACCAGTGAGAGTGGGTCCAGTGGTGGCAGCAATATGGAGTCCAGTGTAAGAAGTCCCACTCCCAGATCCCAGAGTATGGTGCCTGGTTCCCAGGAAGAGGGGTACAGGTTGAGGTTCAGGGGCAGTAGAAAACTGCCTCACCAGTCTTGGGGGGAGTTTGTGGATGAATGTTGTGATGCACTGGAAGATTGGGTGATGGGTAGCATGGCAAATGATTTTGAAGGGCTGTTCAATCTGGTTGTCAGAGAGCACATGTTCAGTAATTGTTTTCCGGGGTTACGCCAACACCTGTTGGAGTGTGAGTTCTCTGATCCCAGGGAGCTTGCATGGGAGGCAGACCTCTGGGTGGTTGCCAGAGGGTCTGAAGAGGCATTGGGGAGTGACCCTAAGAGGAGTGGCTCAGGTATTTTCCAGCCCAGAGTGGTGGGAGAGGTTCAGAGTAGCCCAGCTAGGTCCCGGTGTAGTGGGAGGGGTGTAGGGACTCACGTCCTGTCTCGAAGGAGAAGGAGTGAGAATGGGATGCGTCCCAAGGTGCCCGAAACTCAGTCTCAGGGCCTGGAGGGTTCCTTAAGGGAACACCAGGTAGGGAGCTTAGGCTGTACTGGTAGGCCATCCGTTGAGGGGGATCTCCTAGTGTCAGGAGAACGTGGAGCGTCTGTAAGCAGAGCTCCAGCGGTTCTGGTGTCTGGCGGTGCTGCTCCTAAGTGGAGGGTGCAAAAGTCCAGATGGAGGGGTGAGAGGGGGATGCGTTCCCCAGTGGGTCAGGGGCCAGCCAGAAGGGCTGAGCCTCCTAGGAGTGACCATGGTGACACCACTTCTGTCCTGGGGGATCTTCGCGCACTGTCAGATGGACAGGGGTCGGGAGATCTGCACCCCGCAGACTGTCACACAACACATGAGTCATGTGTTACCCTCGGGGGGCATGCGTGCTCCCCAGGAAGTCCTGGTGTGCCAGGCAGGTGCTCAGCCGCAGGGTTCAGTCCCTGGGTTGGGAAGCCAGGTTCAGGTGTTGCCTGACCTGGAGGGAAGGACATCTGTAAGCAGTGTCCTGACCGGTTTGTCTTCTAGGGGCACCACTCCCGATGGGAGGTTGCGGAACTCTGGAAGGGGGTGCAGAGGGAGGGAGACTTCGCCTCTGACCCCGGTGCAACCTGAGGGTTTAGATCCTAGGTTGGTAGATCAGTTGCAGGGTCAAGGCCCTGAACTGGTGGAAGAATTGTGTAGGAGGGCTGATTCCAGCGTCCTGACAGTTTTTGGTTCTGAGGGTGCTTCTCCTGGGAGGAGAGTGCGGGACCCCAGAAGGAGAGGTAAGGGGAGGAGAGCCTCGCCCGAGACCTCTGGTCAGCCTGAGGGTGCGGACCCTAGGTTGGAGGATCAGTGGCAGTTTAGAGCTGCACTGATGAGAGGAAGATTGGAAAATGGATACTATGTACCAGGGGTTACTGCCCCCCACTCTGTGAGATGGCAAGGACCAGAGACATCTGGATGGCCTAGGGCACTGACCGCGGACAGCTAGGGAGTACCAGTTGGGTAGCTTAGTTGGTCCTGGGAGCTTTGACAGAGGGAACCACATGGGTTCAGATTGGCGTAGAACTGGAGTGTGCACCTGCAGTTGTGGGCCCGCATCCGTGTTCTATCGCCCCAAGCAGGGAAGCCCATCAAGGTAATGATTGGTTTGCCCTGGCTTTTGGCTGGAAGGGGGTTGTGTTGGACTTGGCCCTTTTTGCAGGGTCATCCCTGAACTTTTTGCCTTCCTCCTAGTCTTTTTTCTGACCTGGTGTTGGTGGTTTTAGGACTCTGGGCACTTTAGCACTGCTGTCCAGTGTAAAGTGCGTGTGCTCTCTGTGGTAAACATGGTAAGATTGGTCTACACCTGTTTGGCGTATTTAATTTACAGATCAGTCCCCAGTAAAGTTGTATCTAATATACCCGGGGCCAGTAAATTAAATGCTACTGGTGGGCTTGCAGCGCTGCTTGCGCCACCCACCAAAGTAGCCTTTCAAACCTGTCCCAGGCCTCTGCCATTGCAGGGTCTGTGCGCTCAGTTTACTGCCGCTGTGACGTGGCACCTAAAGTGTGTGCCACATCTGTGACCCCCCTTTTACTGCATGTCAGTCACCCCTAAGGTAGGCCCTAGCTAGCCCTATGGGCAGGGTGCATTGTAGGTAAAAAGTAGGACATGTACCTTAAGTGTGTGGCATGTCCTGGTAGTGACAAACAGCCATTTTGGTTTCTCACTGCTGTGAGGCTGCCCTCTCATAGGAATGCATTGGGATTCCCTGATAAGTGTTTCAGTGGTAATTCCTGATATGAGAGGAGCAGCGTGGTCAAGTTTGGTATTTATTTTTATTTATTTTGAAGGTTTTGTATAGCGCGAACAAGACTCTTGCGGGTATCAGAGCGCTTTACAGGGCAAATATAGGTGACAGACATATACATAAAAATACTATAGGTTATGTTAATACAGAAGTGGTAACTATTACAGAGTAGCAAATATATACATGGATGTATAAATAGTTCAAGTGAATTTGGCCAAGAGAATCCACTTCATTTCTTTTTTTAAAAATGCCGTGGACGGGTTCTGTCTCGTCTCTGGGGGCAAGGCATTCCAAATCCTGGGAGCCATTCCTGAGAAGGTTCGGTTGTATGTTTTCTTCTTGGTAAAACGTTGTGGTTTCAGTTGAAGATTATAGGAGCTCCTGGTGGTTCTGTTACCACCCGATAGCACCAATTTCTCCGCTAGGTATCTCGGGGTTTAGTGATGCAATGCCTTGTGTGTCATACAGGCGATTTTCAAATGAATTCTGGCCTCAAAAGGTAGCCAGTTGAGGGCACGAAGGTCATGGTTGATGTGACAGTTTCTTTTGGAGCCTGTGATGAGTCTAGCGGCTGTGTTGATTGAAGCTCTTAGAGGGGCCGTCGTCGATCTGGGAAGGCCACAGAGAGCGACACTCCCATACTCCACTCTGGGGATTACTAGAGCCTGAACTGCCTGTTTGAAGTCATTTGCGGGTATGAAGGGTTTCAGTCTTCTCAGGGTGTTCATCTGAAAATTTGCTCCTTTAGTCTCAGGGCTGATGTGTTTCTGCATATTTAGCTTATTATCCAAAGTTATTCCCAGCGATTTCGCAGAGTCGATAATGAGAGGTTGACCGTCGAGTGCTGTTAGATGCTTCATCCACTCGCGGATGGTGGTTGTTTGGCTGGGGGGAGCGATTAATAGGAATTCGGTCTTGATGGTGTTTAGTTTTAAGTGGTTTTTGGCCAGCCAAGCTTGCGTTTTTTGGAGCGTTGAATTGAGAGATTTTATGTCCTCAGGTGAGTGGATCTTAATGTAGAGTTGTGTGTCGTCTGCGTACATGTGATAGTGTACATTTGAGGAGTTGAGAAGCTCGGTGAGTGGTTCCATAAACAGCTTGAAGAGTGTCGGGGAGAGGGATGATCCCTGTGGTACTCCTAAAGTGACTGGGGTGGGCTTGGATAAAGATTGATTGATCTTGACTCTTTGTGTTCTGTTTTGAAGGAAGGAAGTGAACCAGTTTAGAACTGGTCCAGATAGTCCCATTCTGTGTTTCAAGAGGTCTAGTAAGTTGTCGTGTTTGACGGTGTCGAAGGCTGAGGATAGGTCAAGCAGGATTAGTAAACAGGCTTTGTTTTGGTCCAGGATTTTTAATGCGTCGTCTATTATGTGGGTCATGGCTGATTCGGTACTGTGCCCTGCACGGAAACCTGATTGGAATTGATCGAGTAGGTTGAAGTGATCTATGTGGTTGCTAAGCTGCGTGTGAACACATTTTTCTAATAGTTTGGCCAGGGTTGGGATGTTGGATATTGGGCGATAGTTATTCAGGTCTGACGGGTCAGCCAATGGTTTCTTTAGGATGGGGGATACCTGACCTGCTTTGAGGATGTCTGGATGGTTCCTTGCAGAAGAGAAGTATTTATAATCCTAGTCCATAGAGGCACTAACATTGGAATGAAGTCTTTTAAATAGGTTGCTGGGAGAGGGTCTGTGAAGTGATTGGAGGGATTCAGGGCCGTGAGCGTTTTTAGGATAGTTTCTTCGCTGTAGAGGTTGAAGGAGGCCCAGGAAGCGTTGTTTTTGAGGTCGAACTTTGCGGAACAACTAAGCGGGGTCACAAGCGGGATCATTGAAGAGATCATGTGTGGGTCGGTATGGGATAATAGATCGTTAAGCAGGTCTGTCTTTATGTTTTCTGTCTTCGTTGTGAAAAAGGAAGCAAATTCCTCGCAATTGGGCAGTGTGTCTGGATTAGCTTGGGGGGAGTGGGAGACACCCTTAGATTGAGATTTGATTAGTTCGAATAACCTTTTGGGACGATTCTTGGCTTGGTCTAATTGTTTACTGAAGAAGTCAGCTTTTGATCGTCTAATCTTTCTGTAATAGGAGTTTCTCGTGCTTCTTAATAATTTGAGGTGGTCAGAGGATGGTGCCGCTCTCCATTGTCGTTCAATTACTCTTAGTGATCTTCTATCTTCATTTAGCCTACCATCATACCAGGGTTTTGAGTCTTTTGTGGCGACTCTTTTCAGTTGTAGGGGAGCTAGATTGTCTAAAACCATGTTCATAGAGTGGAAGTAATGATTAGTCAGATCATGTACATTGTCTAACCCTTCCGGTGGGACCATGAAGATAGGACTAGCGGTTGCGAGTGAGACGGGACTGACGTTTTTTAGGTTCCTCTTCCAGAGTTTTGTTCTCGTGGGTTGGACAGAGAGTAGTTTAACTGCTTCATTGATATGGAAAGTGATGATGTGATGGTCAGACCAGTCACAGGGGAGGATCGATTCAAGCTGGGTCGAGTCCGCTTTGGAAATTACTAGATCGAGGGTTGAGCCTTTTTCATGGGTGGGGCTGTCACAGATTTGGGACAAGTTAAGGTCGGATAGGAAAGCTTTGAGGCTATTGACCTCTGGGTCGTCAGGGTCATTCCAGTGGAGGTTAAAGTCCCCCAGGAATATCTGAATGTTCTGTTGTCCGACATTTGTGGCTAGGATATCCATTACGTGTTCAATGAAGGTGAGGTTGTTTCCTGGTGGATGGTAAAATGAATGTAGTGAGCATATTGGCTTGTTATTATTAGTGATGTCTAAACATAGGTATTCACAGGAAGAGAGAACCGGGGAGTTGGAGCCATTCACAGAGAGGTTGTTCCGATGTATGCAGGCAATACCACCACCTGGCCTATCAATTCTATCTAGTCTTGTGATGTGATAGTTTGGGGGTACTAGTATGTCTAGGATGGGCGTGGATGATTCATTTAGCCATGTTTCGGTTAAAATTAGGTCAGGTTCAAGTTAGTATGAGGTCCGCTATATCGGCGGAATGTCGTGCGGCCGACCTACAGTTTAGTAGAATACATTTTAGCAGGGCCTTGGTAGGAGTAGTGTTGGGATCGTATAGGATGGGTACTCGTATGAGAATGTTTTCAACAATACCTCTGGAAATGTGTCTTGTAGCTTTGGAGGCATTGGAAGGGATGGATTGGATTAAGGACAATTTCTGTGTGTTATCCATGTGCGCAATATTAAGGGGAGGAGTCGGGAGCTCGTAAGAATGGAGTAGGGGGGTTAGCTCTTTCGATGATAGAGGGTTATTCCTTCTGATCGGACGGGATGAGGCATTGGGGTAAGGTACTGTTCTTCATCTAGGGAGCATCTGTTTCGGGGAGCTAGCGCATGGCTGATGAGTGAGTTTCGCGTGTGGCTTGAGTAGTTGCAGGGTCAGGTCATGAAGAGTTTGGATGTCCTCTTTGACTTGTTGTAGAGATAGTAATATCTCATCGAGTCTAGGGTCAGGTGTCGGAGTTATCATTTTCATAGACTGGGCTGTAGTTAAGTGAGGAAGGGTTAATACTTGTGTGGGGTCCTGGGGCGAAATGTGATCTGATTCAATGTGTGGCAGTTTTTCAGTGTGGTAATCAATGGAAAGGGGGGGAGTAGAGAAGGGACATGAGGGGGTATTGATGTGTGCTATAGGAGGGACGGTGGGCTTCGTAGTGAGGGGAGAGGGAGAGGGTGGGAACGCGGGCTGAGCGGGTGTAAGGGTGTGGGGGGAGATAGGAGCAGAATTTGTAGTGGAATTGCTGGGGGTGGAGTGGGAAGTGGGGAGGGGTGTGTTATGTAGAGGGTGAGAGGAGGTATGGATGTGGAGTCGGGGAGTAGTGATGGGGGTGAGGGGGCGTGTGGGAAGCCTGGAGGCGAGGAGATACGAGTGTGTGGTGTGATAGGTATAGTAGAAATTATGGTGGTGCTGGGGGAGGAGTAGGACTTGGAGAGATGTATGTCATTCACTGGGGAGTCGATTAGGTCTGGGGTGGGTGTATATGCCCAATGGGATACCGAGGAAAAATGTCTTGATGGGGAGTCAGGCAGGGAGTCAGGCAGAGAGCTGGGAGAGTGGTTTGCTGGGGAGGTGTGATAAGGTCTTGCAACCTTCTCTTTGATGAGAGGAAAGATGTTTTCCAGTAGGTTTAGGTTACGGCCTGATGCTTGCATGAGGATGATCCCATTATGATAGATGGTAATTGTAGCTGCATCTTTGTAGAACGGGGAGCGAATGATGGATAATGTAAGACCATGTGCTGTTTTCCTGGTGGATGCAATCAAGAATAGGGCGAGAAAGGCTTTCTGCCATTGGGCTCTTCTTTTGGTATAGAAGATGATGTCATTAGTTATATGCCTCTTGTTGTTTGAGAAGTAAGGGTCAGAGATTGGGATTTCTGGGTGAGATTTTAATAGATTATGTTTGAAGCCTTTGGCAGCTTTTTTTGTAAGGTTGGGGGGGTATTTAATGGAATAGGTGTGCTGGCCCATGAGCTCTGTAGTGGAGGTGTAGCTTTTATGAGAGGGGGTGAAAGGGTCAGAGAGTATGAGAGGTAGTATGCCTTGTGAGGTTGAAGAGGAGCTAGGATAGAAGGGACTAGCTCTCACTTGTGAGTTTGTAGAAATATGGAAACGCAGATGTTTTCTGTGTAGAGTGGGCACTAGATCATATTAAGTAAGTCAGTCAAAGATGGCCGCCGGTTTGTTACAAATGACGGATCCTTGGAATAAGTCCTCTCACCATTTCCATTAGTGGGTCCTCTAGTGGTGTAGTCCTGCTTCCATTTCCCATGTGGTGGGTGGTCCTTTCTTTTTCTATTGGGGTGATTTTGAACTGCAGTCCTATGTCTCTTTCTCAGCAAAGTCTTGGTTAATCCTTTAGTCTTCGATCATTATAGCTGCCATTTTGTGTAAAAATATCACCTGTAAATTTGTGGTTTAGGGTGTCGTAGGATGAAATCAGGAGCATGCTATGGTTTAATTAGCTGATATAGAAGCCATTCCAAGATGGCTGCTTGATTATCCGGTGATAGTTTAGATCAGGGGTGTAATCCTATAACTCTTTCAATGTATCGAACCTGTCTGGGAGTAGTCCTCTGTCCCTTTCCATAGAGACAATGTGCAGTGGTTGGTCCTTTGTTTCTGTTTCGTCGTGTGTTGTGAATCGTAGTCCTATGTCTTTTCCCCTGAATTGGTGTGGAGTAAGTAGTCCTTTCTCCAATTAAGTACTTATGCCTGCCATTTTGAAGGGGGGAACTGCTGGTGTTTTTAGCGTGAGCCCAAAATGGGGGCCTTGCGCTGCCCACCGTTTCATTGAAGGTGATTATTGAGCGAGTGCAAGACTGAGTAATTAATGATAAAAATATGAGGGGGCCGCCCAGATCACTATTGGCTTTAGTAAATCCGAAGGTCTGGCTCCCCAGACCACAATTCAGCGCTCTACTGCTCAGCGGTGTGTGAGCTACGTGCAAAGCGCATTTGTTCTTAAATTAGTAATCGCTTTCATATGGGCTCCTTAGCGATCCGTCTCTAGTGCCAATCTTCTTGCAAATGCGGAAAACAAAGAAGAAATAACCTGGAAACCATTTGTATTTACTAGGCATGGAAACCCTTAGCATAAAGGGAGCCAACGGCAGATCCCAGCGACGGGAGCATGCATCCGCGCACTTCGTTTCCCGGGTGCTCGCGCTTAGGGGAGGGAGGGATAATACCTGCAGCGGCAAAGTCCCTGCTACGGTGATCTCCCGGGGAACCTGCGATCTGCCTCTGGCGATGTGGAAGATCCTGGCCAGAGGGCGGTTTGTCACCTTTAATGTCCCTGGCGCGATGTACTCCTGCGATCCGCCTCCTGTAACGGTGCTCTCCCGGGGACCTTCGATCCACCTCCGGTGATGTGGGAGAGCCTGGGCGGAGGGCGGGTCGTCACCTCCAGAATCCCGGTTCCTGCAGCAATGCCTCTGGCGATGTGGAAGTTCCTGGCCAGAGGGCAGGTCGTCACCTTTAATGTTCAGGTCCCTGATGCGCTGTACTCCTGCGATGCGCCTCCTGTAATGGTGCTCTCCCGGGGACCTTCGATCCACCTCCGGTGATGTGGGAGAGCCTAGGCAGAGGGCGTGTCGTCACCTCCAAAGTCCCGGTTCCTGCAGCAATGGACTCCTGTGGTCCGCCTCCGGTAAGTGTCCAATCAATGTTGTTGCCTCCGCCGAAGAGATGCTTCTTTATTGAAGTTTACTGGGTTCCTTAGTTCCTTGATTGCGGTGCCTTGAAGTGGCAGGGCTAGCACCAGCTAACAGGGATATTTGAGCAAATTTCGATCCCAAACCAGCGGAGCTCACTCCTTGAGCTCCGCACTAGTCGCCATCTTGTTTCCTTTGTGTATGTTTGGAATAGTAATAATATATGCTGCGTACTGGTGTGCGCAGATTTATTATCACTATTTTAGAAATGCCACTTTTAGAAGTTGGCATTTCTGTGTGCTATGTGTCTCTTTAGAAAAAGAGAGAGGGACCCTATAACACCAAAAGGGTAGGGTACCAATAGACCAAAGTCAGAAAGCAATCCCTTTGGGAGCAAATATTTAAACGCACACACTACTTGTTTGCATACACCACCAGTACTTCTCACTCAAACAGGGTGGACCATGCTCCAAGGTGTAGATAACATGAACCAAGAAAATCAAATCAGTGCAAAAAATATGTATCATATTAATTCACGAGATTTATTAAAATAATGTATATACATATACTATAAAATTACAAAGTATTAAAAATCATACATTTCATAAGCAGATTTAATATCCAAATATATCATTCAATTTAAAAACAAGTCACAAAAAATCAATACAGGTTAAAAACCACAATAAAAAGTGGGACACAAATGGCTGCAAGAAAAAAATTATTTTCTAATCAAGAAGACATCACGAAAGTCAAACAACCAATCAAATAGAAATTAGATGCACACAACTAGAACAGCAAATTCCTGTCAAATATTAATCATGAAGTGTTGCAATAGTCATTGATCCGTGATGTGTTCAAAAACAGAGCATCAACGCGTTTCGGTGGGTCCAATCTTATATCTCCCCCACCTTCTTCAGGAAAGCAATAATTCTTCCCACCTCATTTCAATAATTCTAGAGAAATATACAAAATAAAACACATATGTATACATTTCCAAAGCCATTTTGAACTGATTTGATTCAAAAAGATCACAACAACACTCCTAGCAGGTACACACCCTCAGGTAGCTCTCAATCATCCACACCGTTAAACCCAAGGCCAATTCCTTGACCTGGCTCATATTGCACACATACTTCATTTATACAGGAATTAAAAATCAAGGAACATTCATTTCTCAAGGTATACTGATTTCCTAGTATGGGAAAATTTGGGAATGCGGGCTATATAAAGCTTCGCAAACGCATTCTAAGGCCTAGAAAAGACATTCCACACTAATGGCATGAATGTCCCAATGGGTCTATCATCAATCACCATTCTCAGCTGGTCCACTGACTTATTTGTTTGGAGAAAAAAGAAAAATTTCTTTTTTACCTCCTAGTTAACGTACTCCCAGCACAGGCACGTTAGAGAGGCGCAAAATAGAGTCCTCACCATCCACAACTATATGGAATAAAAAAGAATATAATAAAACACAATACAGTTCGCCAACTGATTGTTTTTATCAAAATGAGTTATTACTAGATTTTGCCTAAATTTTACCTTATTAAGAGATAAAGAATTTCCTCTCGCTACTATCAGTAACAAATCAGCACCTTTCCAAGAAAAGATATTCTTCCTAATGTGTGCTGAGCAAAGACAAGAGATATATACTGTCAATCTACATGGACACAGAGAAAACACGAGAGAATTAGTATTTACATGTTCCTCCTCTATAGGGATCATATCATAAAGCAAAAACCTCCCGAAAGGTACCTTTTATTTAAAAAATAGTCTTCAGAGAGTTGTCGTCTTATCTTCAAATCCAAAGGAGGGAAGACAAAATTTCACTCCATGCGATATAGCTAAAACAGATATAAACAAAATAAAGGTGAAATATAATTCACCATCGCTACTATCCCCTTGCAAAAAATGCCCACTGTTATGCTTGCACACGAGGTAATGAAGTATGTAGCCTATTCTACTGATATGTAGCCCAATTAGACTGCTAGCACACCAAAAACTCGAGCGAGTCTCTTTTCCCCACATTTTAATTTTTAAAAAACTAGACCCTACACAGGATGCGTAATAATACTCTACGAACACAGTTACACCTAACCAGCCCTTCCAGCTTACCTCTAAATAAAAACTGTGTTTCCTTGTATCAGGGATTCCGAACGGGGTACTCTGCCTCCGTGCACGTGTCTCTTCAGTAGCATAGACACCTCTCTATTTAAACTTAGAGTGAGTATCGTAAATTTTTTGTAGAAGTATGCCAGGGAAATAGCGTTATAATAATCTGGCAGCTTGGGTTGTCTTTATGAAGTATAACGATAGGCGTTTTCCTTCGTGGATACTCACTCTAAGATGGCGCCTCTAGTTAATCTCTGATACCACGTGACTTTTTATCACAGCTGCGAGAGATAGGGTAATTAATCATTAAGTCGCAGGCTTTTTCTAGTTTAAATAGAGAGGTGTCTACGCTACTGAAGAGACACGTGCACGGAGGCAGAGTACCCCGTTCGGAATCCCTTATACAAGGAAACGCGGTTTTTATTTAGAGGTAAGCTGGAAGGGCTGGTTAGGTGTAACTGTGTTCGTAGAGTATTATTACGCATCCTGTGTAGGGTCTAGTTTTTTTAAAATTAAAATGTGGGGAAAAGAGACTCGCTCGAGTTTTTGGTGTGCTAGCAGTCTAATTGGGCTACATATCAGTAGAATAGGCTACGTACTTCATTACCTCGTGTGCAAGCATAACAGTGGGCATTTTTTGCAAGGGGATAGTAGCGATGGTGAATTATATTTCACCTTTATTTTGTTTATATCTGTTTTAGCTATATCGCATGGAGTGAGATTTTGTCTTCCCTCCTTTGGAATTGAAAATAAGACGACAACTCTCTGAAGACTATTTTTTAAATAAAAGGTACCTTTCGGGAGGTTTTTGCTTTATGATATAATCCCTATAGAGGAGGAACATGTAAATACTAATTCTCTCGTGTTTTCTCTGTGTCCATGTAGATTGACATTATATATCTCTTGTCTTTGCTCAGCACACATTAGGAAGAATATCTTTTCTTGGAAAGGTGCTGATTTGTTACTGATAGTAGCGAGAGGAAATTCTTTATCTCTTAATAAGGTAAAAATTTAGGCAAAATCTAGTAATAACTCATTTTGATAAAAAGAATCAGTTGGCGAACTGTATTGTGTTTTATTATATTCTTTTTTATTCCATATAGTTGTGGATGGTAAGGACTCTATTTTGCGCCTCTCTAACGTGCCTGTGCTGGGAGTACGTTAACTAGGAGGTAAAAAGAAATTTTTCTTTTTCTCCAAACAAATAAGTCAGTGGACCAGCTGAGAATGGTGATTGATGATAGACCCATTGGGACATTCATGCCATTAGTGTGGAATGTCTTTTCTAGGCCTTAGAATGCGTTTGTGAAGCTTTATATAGCCCGCATTCCCAAATTCTCCCATACTAGGAAATCAGTATACCTTGAGAAATGAATGTTCCTTGATTTTTAATTCCTGTATGAATGAAGTATGTGTGCAATATGAGCCAGGTCAAGGAATTGGCCTTGGGTTTAACGGTGTGGATGATTGAGAGCTACCTGAGGGTGTGTACCTGCTAGGAGTGTTGTTGTGATCTTTTGAATCAAATCAGTTCAAAATGGCTTTGGAAATGTATACATATGTGTTTTATTTTGTATATTTCTCTAGAATTATTGAAATGAGGTGGGAAGAGTTATTGCTTTCCTGAAGAAGGTGGGGGAGATATAAGATTGGACCCACCGAAACGCGTCGATGCTCTGTTTTTGAACACATCACGGATCAATGACTATTGCAACACTTCATGATTAATATTTGACAGGAATTTGCTGTTCTAGTTGTGTGCATCTAATTTCTATTTGATTGGTTGTTTGACTTTCGTGATGTCTTCTTGATTAGAAAATAATTTTTTTCTTGCAGCCATTTGTGTCCCACTTTTATTGTGGTTTTTAACCTGTATTGATTTTTTGTGACTTGTTTTTAAATTGAATGATATATTTGGATATTAAATCTGCTTATGAAATGTATGATTTTTAATACTTTGTAATTTTATAGTATATGTATATACATTATTTTAATAAATCTCGTGAATTAATACGATACATATTTTTTGCACTGATTTGATTTTCTTGGTTCATGTTATCTACACCTTGGAGCATGGTCCACCCTGTTTGAGTGAGAAGTACTGGTGGTGTATGCAAACAAGTAGTGTGTGCGTTTAAATATTTGCTCCCAAAGGGATTGCTTTCTGACTTTGCTATGTGTCTCTGCCTGCCTGATGTGTATTGCATGTCTGGCTCTGGAGTGACAGGGGCTGGTGAGGTGTGTGGCTCCAGAGGGGAAGGGTGAGTCAGCACTAGGCTGAATAGGAAGATCTGCATTTGGAGTAATGGGAGGAGTAGTGCCCTGACGCTGAATAGGTCTGTGCCTGCCTGGGTGAATGCTGGCTCCGCCCCCCTGTGGTGTGTCTGATGACAGAGCCCAACCTGACAAAGGAGGGTGTGAGCACTGTACACAAAGTGCTCCAGTACCCCGCAGAACCAGTTGAGACTTGTTCCCCAAGCCCTGTGCCAGGGCAGAACAAAGAGAAACCCTGTATAAATATTGGGGCTGTGACCCCATGTTTTTTGTGCTGTTGTGGGTGATTACTTGTGACTGCTGGGCCCCAGGAGGAACCACCACGAGGGACTGACCCTCTGCTGGAGGGCCCTGTGAACTGGCCTGCCTGGGCCCAGCTTTGCTTTCTTGGCTCTGGACTTAGCGCCTCGTGAGCGATACCCCTTGGTTGTTGGCTCCAGGACGAGAGGTGCACTTGTGCCTTGCAGTGCTGTGCTGCGAGGTGTTCAGGGAGAGTCCCGGCGTGGGGACTACCCCGTGCTGCTGGGAGGTGGAGCGGGAGCCTACCCCGCATTGTGGTGTTCCCAGAGGCAAAGCGGGAGCCTACCCTGCATTGTGGAGTTCCCAGGAGAAACGGGAGCCTACCCTGCATTTTTGCCCACGAGTAGTGGAGACATTGCTCTGTTATTTGCGGCATTCCGGGCAGGGTTCCCGTATGCCAGAGGGAGCCCCGCGTTTTGCCAAAAACCGGAGCGGGAGCCCACCCCACGTTTGTGTGCTGCCGAGGGGGCCGCCGCATCACGAGCGGCGTCCCGGAAGAAGCGCGGCCACAGAGGAAGCAAGGTGGCCGTGCCTGGCTGGGGGCGTGGCCTAAAGCCCCGAAGCAGAGAGTCCCGCGTGTGGCTGGGAGAGCAGCGTCCGTGCAGCTGGCAAGACCCCGGTGTCCTTACGGTGGAGCCCCGTCTGCTGCCCGGAAGCCGAGGAGAGGCGCCGCAGAGCCTACCTTCCAGCAGAAGCCTCCCCAGTGTGGCTGAAGTCCTGCGTGTCAGCGGAGGGGACCGGAGGAGGCAGAGAGCAGCGAAGAAGACCCCGGTGAGTGGGGCCTGTGCCGGGCACTGCGGGTGCCAGATCGGAGGCTGCTAGGGGGAGCTGGGAGCTCCGACCGGCCGTGAGTGGGCCAGCCAGAGGAGACAAGCCCCAGAGGGGGCCGAGTGCTTGCACCAGGAGGAGCCAGGTGAATGGGGCTCCTCAGGTACTGTTGGTGCCAGCGCTGATTTCTTTGGGTCACAGCTGCACCGCCTGAGGGTGGGCAGCTGTAACGGCTGGGTGATTCCTTTCTGGGCCAGTTTGGAGGCCTCATTTGAAAAGGGAGCATATTGCGAGAGGAGCCCCGGGAAGGAGGGGCTCCCAAGGCACTTTTGGGTGCCGGTCTTCATAGCTGCACCGCGAGGTTGCGGGCAGCTGCAACGTTGGGGGCATTGTTTTGGGTCTCTAGAGAGACCAGGGTGAGTTGCACCCTAGCCCCAGTTAGCGCCCTGACTTTTGTGGACAGAGGGCATTTGGGCCCCAAAGAAGGCCAGTTGGCCTGGGGTCATCTTGGTGATATTGGTAGGGCGCAAGGCCCTACAAGCATGCATAATGTGTTTATGCCTGAAGGTGATGTATGCACCTAGGGAGTGTTACTACGGGGCACTTCTAAATGTGATTTATGCCTAATGTGATGCATGATGTGTTTTAGGCCTAATGTGATGCATAATGAGCACAGTATTTTGCCAGAAGTTACTGGTTGTGTTTTATATTTGCTACCTGCATTCTGATGGTTCTGACAGTGGCCCGATTGGCCCTGTCTTGTATATAATCCCTGTGAATTACGACCTGATGCCAGTTGACACAGTGTATATTGTGTGATTATGATCTAATGTGTTTATGATAATACAAAGGCTATTTTTTATATAACCTTGTGTGGAGTTTCTTTTGTAGTGCGCCTAGTGTGTTGCTGTTGTGTGTGTGTTGCGCAAACGCTTTACACATTGCCTCTGGGATAAGCCTGACTGCTCGTGCCAAGCTACCAAGGGGGTGAGTAGGGGTTATCTTCAGCGTGTAACTCCCTTGCTCTGACTAGAGTGGTGGTGTTAGAAATGGGGGTCTCTAGTTGGCAAGGGTTTGCACCTTTGTCCAAATAGGGATCCTTCTTCCTAGTCAGGATAAGGGAGTTACACTCCTAAAATAACCCCTGCTCACCCCCTTGGTAGCTTGGCACGAGCAGTCAGGCTTATCTTAGAGGCAGTGTGTAAAGCATTTGCACATAACCCACAGTAATACAGTGTAAGCACTACAAAAGGACACCACACCAGTTTAGAAAAATATCCAATATTTTTATATACTTAAAACAAGACCAAAAACGATAAAAATCCACAATACAGTACTTAAAAATCTTCAGTTATCAAAATATGCTTGAAAGACAGTTCCTTGATGTTGATAGATCCGTCCGGGGCTATCACGGCGTCGTGAACAAACAAGTCCAAACAGTTCTGGCTGACCGCGGCGTCGCGGGCCAGCTATGGGGTCGGAAAGACCCGCAAACAGTACCTTTTAGAAATGCAGGGCGTCTGCGACCTCTCGTTGAGCTTCCGAAAGCACGGCGTCCGCAGGCGTCGGTTCCGGAGGTCGGTGAAGGAGTCGTCGGGGCCCTCGAAGTCACACACGTTGCAGATCGAACTCCTCTCTGTTGAAGTCAGGAGCGCTGGCGTCGGCAGGCGTCGGGTGCTGCGGTGCGAAGTGCAGTGGTGCAGCGTGCGGTGCCCTCAGGTCACGGTGTGAGCAGCGGCTCGGTGGCGGCGTCGGATGGCGTCGTCGGTGAGACCAGGGTCGCGGTGCGAAGTGAATGCGGTGCTCGTCGCGGTGCTGGCAGGTCGCGGTGCAGGCAGTGTTGTCGTCGTTGCTGAAGCGCTGTCGTCGGCTGATGAACTGGAGTCGATGGCGCCGGCATCGGTAGGCCAAGGCTGCGGTGCGGGATGAGGGCGGTGCGTTGTGTAACTTTACGAGTGGTGCCCTCGAACCACGGTGCAAGCAGCGGCGTCGATTTCGGCGTGGAGCGGCGTCGTCTGGGATACCAAGACGTCGTCGTGAACCGAGGAGGTGCGGAGTGCGGTGCCCACAGGTCGCGGTGCGAGCAGGGCTTGGTGGCGGCGTCAGCAGGCGTCGTCGGTGAGACCAGGGTCGCGGTGCGGCGTTGCGGCGGTGCCCTCTGCGGTGCCGTCAGGACACAGAGTCGGCAGTGTCGTCGTTGCTTTTTCTTCTGTTGCAGCACAAAACACACAGTCCCCAGTGCTGAGGGCAGAAGAGCTTGAAGTCTTTGTTGTGCCTGAGACTTCTTGAACAGGGGGCAAGCTCTACCTCAAGCCCTTGGAGAAACTCACAAAAGTAGATTGCAGAAAGTTCAGTCCAGTCCTTTCACTGCCCAAGACAGAAGCAGCCACTGCAGGCCAACACAGCAAAGTGGTAGTCCCTCCTCACAGCTTCTCCAGCTCTTCTTCTTGGCAGGCTTCTTGATCCAAAAAATGTAAATGTAAAAATGTAAAAAGAAAATTACATTTTACTTTCTAAAAGTGGTATTTTCAAACACAGAATGTAAAAATCACCTTCACTAAAAGATGCAGCTTTAGATTCTGAGTTCAGGCATACTAAACTTTAATTTCCTACCTAGTTCCCAGGGCCAGTTATGTTTATAAGATGTTATAAACAAACTTCCCATTCTGTCCTGTGGGGAACAGGTAGCCTTGCAATAGTGAAAAACGAAATTGGCAGTAATTCACTATCAGGACATGCCACACACACCAGGGCATGTCCTACCTTTCACATACACTGCACCCTGCCCACAGGGGTACCTTGGGCCTACCTTAGGGGTGGCTGACATGTAAGAAAAGGGAAGGTTAGGGACTGGCAAGTGTGTGCACTGGCCAAGTCGACATGGCAGTTACAAACTGCGCGCAGACTCTGCAATGGCAGGTCTGAGTTACCTTTTCAGGGCTACTCACGTGGGTGGCACAATCAGTGCTGCAGGCCCACTAGTAGCATTTGATTTACAGGCCCTGACACCCTCAGTGCACTTTACTAGGGACTAACAAGTAAATCAAATATCCAATCATGGAAACACCAATCCATAACACATTTTACCACAGGAGCACTTGCACTTTACCACTGATCAGCAGTGAGAAAAGTGCGAAGAAACACTAAGCCAGCACAAACAGAGTCAAAACCGGGAGGTCAGAAAGCAAAAACTCAGGGGAGACACGCCAAAAGATGCCAAGTCTAACACATGTCCGTAGGGAGAACTACCCAATCTCCTGGGAGTTCTCTTCACTAAGGCGGAAGAACCTGGACAGACCATCTGCATTGGCGTGTTCTGTGCCAGGGCGGTGTTCCACCGTAAAGTCCATTCCCTGTAGGGAGATGGACCACCTCAGCAGTTTCGGATTCTCACCCCTCATTTGCATCAACCATCTGATGGGCCTGTGGTCTGTCTGAACCCGGAAGTGAGTCCCAAACAGGTAGGGCCTCAGCTTCTTCAGTGCCCAGACCACAGCGAAAGCTTCCCTTTCTATGGCACTCCACCTCTGTTCCCTGGGGAGTAGTCTGCGGCTAAGGAACACTACAGGCTGGTCTAGGCCCTCTTCGTTCAGTTGTGAGAGCACCGCTCCAACTCCATGCTCTGAAGCGTCAGTCTGCACGACGAATTCCTTGGAGAAGTCGGGTGCCTTGAGCACGGGTGCCGTGCACATGGCGGCCTTCAGGGAATCAAAAGCCTTCTGGCAGGACTCAGTCCAGATCACCTTCTTGGGCTGCTTCTTGGAAGTCAGCTCTGTTAAGGGGGCAACAATGGTGCCATACCCCTTAGCAAACCTCCTGCAGTACCCGGTGAGTCCTAAGAAGGCCCTCACCTCTGTCTGGGTCTTGGGGGGCTCCCAAGGCAGAATGGTGTCAATCTTGGGTTGTAGGGGCGCCACCTGGCCACTTCCTACCTGGTGTCCCAAGTACACCACCGAACCCTGCCCGATCTGGCTCTTACTGGCCTTGATCGTGAGGCCTGCCCTCTGCAGCGCCTTCAACACTTCACCGAGGTGCTGCAAGTGTTCTTCCCAGCTGGAACTGAACACTGCGATGTCATCCAGGTAGGCGGCACTGAAATCCTCCAGCCCAGCCAACACCTGGTTGACCAACCTCTGAAAGGTGGCAGGGGCATTCTTCAACCCAAAGGGCATCACCCGGAACTGGTAATGTCCTTCTGGGGTTGAAAATGCTGACCTCTCCTTGGCCCCATCGGTTAAGAAAATCTGCCAGTACCCAGACGTTAAATCAAACGTGCTGAGGAACTTGGCAGCTCCCAACCGATCAATGAGCTCATCAGCTCTGGGGATGGGGTGTGCGTCAGTCCTGGTGATGGCATTGAGCCCACGGTAGTCCACACAAAACTGCAGTTCTGGAGTGGCACCGGGTGCAGCAGCCTTTGGGACCAAGACCACTGGGCTGGCCCAAGGACTGTTGGAAGGCTCGATCACTCCTAACGCCAACATCTTAGAGACCTCCTATTTAATGCTGGCCTTGACCCGGTCAGTCAACCTGTAAATCTTGTGCTTCACAGGAGGGCTGTCACCGGTGTCCACGTCATGGGTACACCAGTTAGTAACACCTGGGGGCAGAGAGAACAGGGGGGCAAACTGTCCCAACAACTGGTGACAATCGCTCTGCTGTTCTGGGCTCAGTGTAAGAGAGAGGATCACACCTTCCACTGACCCATCATGCTCCTTGGTAGACAGGACGTCAGGGAGAGGTTCACTCTCCTCTTCCGTCCCATCATCTGTCGCCAAGAGCATGCTCACTTCGGACCTCTCGAAGTGGGGTTTGAGGCGGTTCACGTGGAGGACCCTCAAAGGGTTCCTTGGAGCCCGCAAATCCACCAGGTAGGTGACATCACTTTTGCGCTCCACCACCTCAAACGGCCCAGTCCACTTGTCCTGCAAGGCACGAGGTTCCACTGGGGCCATGACCCACACTTTCTGCCCAGGTTGAAATTCGACCAGAGTGGCATTCTGGTCATACCACTTCTTCATTTCTTCCTGGCTTGCTTCCAGGTTCGCCTGAGCGAGTTACCTGAAGCGGGCAGTTTGGTTTTGTCTTGTGGTTTGTTGCCTGCCTTGTTATGTTGGCCTAGGCCTAGCTGCCATGCTGCTTTTCTTTGCGCACGTTACATTGAGCCAGGGCTCCCTCGCCCTTTGCTCTTGCCAAGTTCTTTTGCGCTGTCTGCACTTTCTGTCTTTCACCTTTTCTCTTGTTCGATTTGGGCTCAGACTGCACAACATGTACAAGGTCGCATAACAATGTATTTCGGTTCTTCCTGATATGGCCAGTCTCGCGCACCCAGACATAACATTAGGCGCAAATGACATGAACCTTTGTGTGTCTTTAATACTGCGGTTTTACTGGCGCTTAACACACTTGGAGGAATCCTTTCCAGGGAGAAGAGCTGTGATTGTCTGCTGATGTAGTTCTGCATCTAGAGACCGAGGTATGAGGGTTCGCTAGTCAAAGCCCAGAGGTCTTCTATTTTTATAATAAACTATCTTACTGCACGGGGAGGGTGGTAATGTTATTTAGACATTTATCCACTGAGTTATGAAATGCTTTCCCCGTTTGTATTCTATGGAATAGTAACCATGCTGCTTATATTATTCATATGCATTATGCTATTAGTGCTGACACGTGTACTGTACCTTAGAGCACGTAAGTTGAAATAAATATTTTAATCTACCCTGTGTCTCTTCATACGCGCATTGTGGACAAGTACGAGTGAGTGACGAAAGAGTGTTTTTGCTTCTGCGAGTCCTGAGATAAAGATACCGTGTTCTGGGTTGTCCAATCATTGGTGCTTTGGTACTAATGGGATGCTAAGCTAGTTGGGTTGGGGTTTTGGGTGCTACGGGATATGGTAGGCAAACCACTGTATTCCGGGGTCCTATTATCCTGTGCATAGCTCTGTGTATGTGCAGAAACCCTATGACATGGCGCCCAACGTGGGACGAATGTTGTAGCCATTGTTTGCATAATTTACCAACAGAATATGTAGTGACAGTACGGGAATTCATGTCCATGAAAGATGCAACTTACACTTTATTACATATCGAAAAGATGGATCCTTTGCCGTTCTCTGTTGCAGAACTCGATTCTGCTGTGTGGCTAGTTCATGGGGTTATCGCTTTACCTTTTTCCTTGTTTGAATTTGACTCGTGCATGAAACATTATCCTGTGGGCCGTTACCAGCCCTTGGGCAGTGCTTTCCTGCATGAACTCTGGTCCTTGCCTTTCATGTATAAATGCCTTCGGGACGGCAAGGAGGTTTTTCTCACGGGGGAGTCCTGCGACTCAACTATGGGTCATTCGCTTATTTGTAAACACATTAAATTGCATGGCTCATGTAGCGTTTCCGCTCCTAATCTTGCTTGTGTGCTGAAAGGTATTCCTGCTCCTGTTATTTCTCCTACTTTCACTCTCCTTTCCAATGGTAGTTATTTACTTTTAAATAACGAAAACTGTTGTGGCCTGCAGGCTGGCATTCCTTACATTGTAACAGTTTCGCACAGGGTTGTCTGCTGCAAAAATGTGCTTTTTCCTCCCCCTCATGGCAAGGTTGATATCTCTATTTGGCCTTCCATCCCTACCATGGAGGCAGATTTCAATAGACTGAGCAGAATAAAGGCACTATTATTGAACGAGGAAGTTATGCTCACGTCCGCCCGGGAGACATTCATTCTCCAGGTGGCGAGTACCCACAGTGAAATACAGGCCCTTTTGAACACTAATCTCCCCCAACATTTTGGGGAGTTAATTCATCGCATTTTTAACGCATCTAACACTGAGGGTCTGGTACACTTTTTTAAGGTCGTGGGGTCTGGTTTGGTGTCCTCCTTCCAAACTATTTTTGGTGTCATCCCGGCATTTATTCATTCTATTTTTTCTAGCGTCTTTGGCGGTTTCCCGTTGATCATCGCTTTGGCGGCTGGTGTCCTGCTATTAATTTGTTTTCTGCGCAATGGCTGCTCCCCGATGGGACCTGCTCGATCCGGACCGCCTCCAGCTGCTCCGTGAGCGCCTTTTGGCTGGTTTTGGTGTCTTGCCATTGGCGACACTGAGTGTGTCATATACTCTTTCTTTTCGCTTTGCGTATTTCACTTGCGTGCAACCTGTAATGACTTGTGTCCGCTGTCCTTTCACCTGGACTTTGGATTATTGCCTCTCCAATTCGTCATTGTCTGTTCCGGATTTTGTTCAGTTGATGGGTCCCTTAGAGGCCCATGAGCAGGACTGTTCCGTTGCCGGCTGTATGGCGCGTGCGGCTGCACTGGGGATTTTGGCGCAATGGGATATCTGGGCGGCTGCCCAGGATCTCCTACAACGAAGCTGTTTCGTTTATCACGCAAGTTGTCCCGCATTGCTTTTGGATGCTCCCTCTGCTGAGGAGCATTCCTGCTCTTTTGATCTCATGGATTGGATGGCATCTATGTTTTTTGACGATTCCATTGATGTCCTCTTGGAGGGTATGGCTTTTTTCTGCACTTACACTTTCATGGATTGACCTGTCCTTCGCCGTGTGGGCGCTCCCTGTGCTCAACTGGATGTGTTTTTCTCTATTGGACCTCTGTCTTGGCCGCCGGACTGACCAGGGGAGGGTGTCTTGTGGTTTGTTGCCTGCCTTGTTATGTTGGCCTAGGCCTAGCTGCCATGCTGCTTTTCTTTGCGCACGTTACATTGAGCCAGGGCTCCCTCGCCCTTTGCTCTTGCCAAGTTCTTTTGCGCTGTCTGCACTTTCTGTCTTTCACCTTTTCTCTTGTTCGATTTGGGCTCAGACTGCACAACATGTACAAGGTCGCATAACAATGTATTTCGGTTCTTCCTGATATGGCCAGTCTCGCGCACCCAGACATAACATTAGGCGCAAATGACATGAACCTTTGTGTGTCTTTAATACTGCGGTTTTACTGGCGCTTAACACACTTGGAGGAATCCTTTCCAGGGAGAAGAGCTGTGATTGTCTGCTGATGTAGTTCTGCATCTAGAGACCGAGGTATGAGGGTTCGCTAGTCAAAGCCCAGAGGTCTTCTATTTTTATAATAAACTATCTTACTGCACGGGGAGGGTGGTAATGTTATTTAGACATTTATCCACTGAGTTATGAAATGCTTTCCCCGTTTGTATTCTATGGAATAGTAACCATGCTGCTTATATTATTCATATGCATTATGCTATTAGTGCTGACACGTGTACTGTACCTTAGAGCACGTAAGTTGAAATAAATATTTTAATCTACCCTGTGTCTCTTCATACGCGCATTGTGGACAAGTACGAGTGAGTGACGAAAGAGTGTTCTTGCTTCTGCGAGTCCTGAGATAAAGATACCGTGTTCTGGGTTGTCCAATCATTGGTGCTTTGGTACTAATGGGATGCTAAGCTAGTTGGGTTGGGGTTTTGGGTGCTACGGGATATGGTAGGCAAACCACTGTATTCCGGGGTCCTATTATCCTGTGCATAGCTCTGTGTATGTGCAGAAACCCTATGACAGTTTCTGAAGGCCAGCATGTAACTAAACACATCCTGGGGAGTTTTCCTGGGAGCTGCCTCCCAGCCTTCCTTGACCAAACTCAGAGGTCCTCTCACAGGGTGACCATATAGAAGTTCAAAGGGACTGAACCCAAGAGACTGTGGCACCTCCCTGTACGCAAAGAGAAGGCATGGCAAGAGGACGTCCCACTTACGCCTCATGGGTTCTGTTAGACCCTTAATCATGCCCTTCAAGGTCTGGTTGAATCTCTCCACCAGACCGTTACCTTGTGGGTGGTAAGGGGTGGTGAACTTGTAGGTTACACCACACTCCTTCCACAGGGATGTCATATACTTGGATATGAAATTGGTCCCCCTGTCAGAAACCACCTCTCTGGGGAACCCCACGCGGGAAAAGATCCCCATTAACGCCCAGCCCACCACTGGCGCCGTCGTTGTCCTGAGAGGGATTGCCTCCGGGTACCGGGTGGCATGGTCCACCAAGACCAGGATGTACCTGTTGCCCATGGCTGTCTTGGGATCCAGTGGCCCCACAATGTCCATCCCTACCCTTTCAAAGGGTGTTCCAACAACTGGAAAAGGTTGGAGAGGAGCTTTGACCTTCCTCCCACTCTTACCACTTGCCTGGCAAGTTTGGCAAGACCTGCAATGTCCACCTGACTACCTTTGCATTTGGGGCCAGAAGAAGTGGGTGACAAGCCTGTCAAAGGACTTGTCCTGCCCCAAATGTCCTGCCAAAGGCACGTCATGAGCCAGACCCAGTAGGAAGGTCCTGAAGCGCTGGGGTACCACCAGCACACGGGCTGACCCAGGCTCAGCGACCTTAGGCTCACTGTACAGGAGACCATTCTCCCAGTAGATCCAATGTGATCCGGACTGATCATCAGCTGCCTGGTCTGCAGCCTGCCGCCGCAGACCCTCCAGAGAAGGGCACTCTTTCTGCTCCTTGCAGAATTCCTCCCTGGTGGGACCCCCTTCTTGCTGCCAATGGGTCAGCTCAGAGATATCCCCCAGTTCAGCTACCTGCTCCCCTGTAGGCACCGGGGCGTCCCCCTCAAGGTCCGCCTCCTCCCGGTCCGTGGGAACTTCAGGGGCCGGTTTCCCGCGCCCCTTGCCGTTTCTCTTAGCTGGGACTTGGGCCACTGTTTCAAGCTCCAAGTCCTCTTGATCACCCTCTCTGGCCGCCATTGACCGAGTGGACACGCATGCCCACTCTGGCAACACAAGCATCTCCAAGTGAGACCTGAGCTCAACATCCTTCCATAAGGACTGCTCCAGGTCGTTACCTAGCAGACAATCTACAGGCATGGAAGGGCTCACAACCACCCTCAAGGGACCTGAGACCCCCCCCCACTCGAAGGGAACCTGCGCCACCAGACACTGGCGCTCTGAATTGTCTAGAGCAATTACTTGGTGGAATGCCCCTGGGACTACCTGCTTCTCAGAGACCAGGTGACACCGGACTGAGGTCACACTGGCTCCAGTATCTCTGAGAGCCTCTACCCTTTTCCCATTGATGGTCAGCCAGGTGCTGTATTTCTTTGTGTTAGGGGGCACCTGGTTTCCTGGGACCATCTCACTGTCCCCTAGTGAGACGAGGGTCATTTCTGCGGGATCCCCATCCTCCTGTGGGTACTCCTCCTCCCCAAGCGCTACACTCGCCAACACCTTGGATTGCCCACCGGTGGGTGGCTGTGCCCCCTTCGGGCACTTGGGGTCCCCCTTCATGTGACCCACCTGGTCACATGCAAAACACTTGCGGGGGCTGGTCTCAGCAGGCTTTCCTGAAGAGACCCCTTGTTTCTTATCTCCAGGGGGATGGGAACCTTTACCCTGGGTGCTAGTTTGGGGCCCTTTAGAGAACTCCTGTGCTTTACCCTTGTCCCCCCCACTTTTCTGCTGGGGACCCTGTCCACCTTTGGCTGAGTCTCCCCCAAACGCTTTTTGTTGTGGACCCTGGTACTCACCCAGCGGTCCGCCTCCATAGCAAGCTTCCTGGGGTCAGTCAGCTTACTATCAACTAGGTGCTGGCGCAGATCTGCAAAACATAGACTAGACAAGTGCTCCCATGCAATCAAATTGTAGACCCCCAAAAATCTGTCACATTACTACCCTTCACCCAGCCATCCAGTGAACGGCAAAACACATCCACACATTCCAACCAAGTGTTGGCATCCGACTTTTTACTGGACCTGAACTGATCCCTGTACTTTTCAGGAGTAAGACCATACTTAGTGAGAAGGGCGTCCTTCATGTCGGGATAGGTGAGGTGATACCCCTTACCCAAAGCTATTAAAGTATCCCGGGCTTCTTCCGGAAAGAGGGGCCACAATCCTGCTCCCCAATTCTCTCCAGGGACCCCATTCATGTGGATTGCTGTCTCGTAACCCTGAAAGCACCTTTGTATGTCGTCCCCCTTCTTGAATTCCTTGCCTACATTCTTAGGGATGTGTACAATTCTGTCTGCCTGTCTTGATGAGTTGCTGCCACCATCTGAGCTGGCTCTATTCCTTAGCTCCAGCTCTTTAAGACTTCGCTCATGATCTAAGATCATCTTCCTTTCCTCCATGGCTATTCTTTTATCCTCCCTTTCACTTTCCATCCTGAGTTTCTCCAACTCGAACTTCCTTGCTTCCCGCCTGTCCTCCAGCTCCTCTGGGGACAGGCCACTGCTGCCTGGCCTGGAGGGTTCCCCCCCTCCCAAAAGCACATCCACCCTAGGAATAGGCTCCTCCGCCTCTCCACTGAGATCACCAGACTGCTCGCTGACATGTCTGGCTGCTACCCAGGCCCTCAGCGCCTTTTGTAGCTCCTCCTTCCTAGTGAGGCCTCTGACTTGGACTTTTAGGTTTTTGCAAATTGATTTCAATTCCTTAACATTGTAGGAATCCAACCTATCCTCCTCAAAGGCAATTTCCAGGGATGCAACAGATGATGCTCTTGATTCAGGCATGATGAAGTAGCAAGTTCAAACTGGCAAGATCAAAAATAGGCCAAAAAGAAAAAGGACCAGTGTGTGGTACGTAATGGTCTGCGATATGGTAGTAGTGCACACCAATCACTTTAAGTCAAGTGCAAACGCAAGTCCTATCCTCACCGCTGACAACCAATGTTAGAAATGGGGGTCTCTAGTTGGCAAGGGTTTGCACCTTTGTCCAAATAGGGACCCTTCTTCCTTGTCAGGATAAGGGAGTTACACGCCTAAAATAACCCCTGCTCACCCCCTTCGTAGTTTGGCACGAGCAGTCAGGCTTATCTTAGAGGCAGTGTGTAAAGCATTTGCACATAACCCACAGTAATACAGTGTAAGCACTACAAAAGGACACCAGACCAGTTTAGAAAAATATCCAATATTTTTATATACTTAAGACAAGACCAAAAACGATAAAAATCCACAATACAGTACTTAAAAATCTTCAGTTATCAAAATATGCTTGAAAGACAGTTCCTTGATGTCGATAGCTCCATCCGGGGCTATCACAGCGTCGTGAACAAACAAGTCCAAGCAGTTCTGGCTGACCGCGGCGTCGCAGGCCAGCTACGGTGTCGGGAAGACCCGCAAACAGTACCTTTTAGAAATGCAGTGCATCGGCGACCTCTCGTTGAGCTTTCGAAAGCACGGCGTCCGCAGACGTCGGTTCCGGAGGTCGGTGCAGGAGTCGTCGGGGCCCTCGAAGTCACACGAGTTGCAGATCGAACTCCTCTCTGTTTGTTGTATTCCTCTTAGGGTGTCCGTACATGGGTTTTCCTGTATCATGTCCTTATATAGGCACAATTCGCCCTGCCCTTATATAGGCATAAAATCCCAGTCCTTATTTAGGCATTAAACTGGGCACTCCAAATACAGGCATGGTCTCCGACATCCGTCCACCCTAACATCACGACGAGTTCTTGAAGAACAGACCCTTAGGCTTCGGGAGTTTCCCTAGCACAGGACTATTGATTTCTTCAAGGACTCATCTATTATGCATGAACCGTTATACCTTGAGGGTTCATTCATGATGTCTTTCGCTGTCCGATTCACGTCAATGCTAACATTCTGAGGTCCTCTCAGGTATAAATATACCTTCCCTAGCCCTTGTAAATAAGAGGAGACCTCGACTTCAGAGGAGCCCGTTTCCCGGCCTGACGCACTGAGAAGACGCTGTCATCCCTGCACGCAGAGAGTCCAGCTTCCAGTGATCTGACTTCCCTCGCGGGGTGTTGGAGTTCGAGTCTGGCAAGAGATTCCCACCTCTCTCATTCTTAAGGTATGGAGCTGACTAGAAACCTAGAGGGACTCTTGGCATACTAGGCATACTAGGCGTAACATACTCTTAGTATACCATAGTAAGGAATACTCCACCTACTTCATACCTCTCCCTACACCTAGGTTAGGTTAGGTACATTGGGGTAGAACTAGCTTAGAAATGCATCGTATGAGTACTCGCATTTTTAGTCTATGTTATTTATGTAAATGAATATCTACTAAAGATCATGCTAGCGCAGTATTATTTATTTCTACTGCTTACGCTGTACATTATTTATCTTGCATACTGTCTTGTGATCGTAACAGCACATATTACTTACACGAGAAACAAGACTGTTCAATAAATCTTTTATTGAAACGCCCGTCTATTCTTTCTGTGTAACTTTGAGGAAAACTAAGTATGCACGATTGAGCTGAGTGAAATAGTTATCTATTGTTTCCACGACTCTGGGACACGTTCTGATTCTAAAAGGGAAACAAAGTTGTCATGTTTTGCGGCTGCCAGAAACTACTCCCTTCTTGTTTATCAAGGAGTTTCTAGTGGCCTCTGAGCTGGCTGGCACAAGTAATTAAGTTTAATATACTCGATAGGGACATATTGACCTTAGTCCTATGTCAAACCTATAGGGTATATTATTCCAATGCGCAGAGCCTATTAGGGAAATAGGAGCTACACTACATGGCGCCCAACGGTTTGGTAAGGCGGTAATTTAACGTTAGATACTGAGTAACTCAACTGTGCTTTTTCTCTCAGAGACCCATACCCATATACTCCAAAAGACGTCTGGAGTGGGCAGGGTTAAGTATCCGCCACGGCTACATAGGGAAGCACCCTATATATTAGCTGTTTGGTTTGCTCAACGTTGAAGGATACAGTGTTCCAAAATATTGTGCACCTTATCTTTGTTTCCTTGAAACTTGTTCTACATTTTTCGAAAAACAAAATGTCCATAAACGGGGACGAAGCCACCGGAAACGGTGGAGCTGCGGCTGACCCAGCCATAGCAGTTTTTAACTTTACTGGTTTAAATGAAACCGAGGAGGGTATTATAGACATCCCTCCAAACTTAAGAAGAGCCATCACTCTAAAACTCATAAAACACGGCCTACCACCAAGAGGAGGTAGAGCAGTTTTCGTGATAGAGGCACACGAATCCTTTCAGACAGAGGTATTCTATTCATGGGTAATATTTCCTGAATCCAATCCAGTTACAAAACTGTTTCACTTCTACAAAGAAGATGATCCACCAGAGGAATATATTCCTTTCGAGGATATTGAAATTCCACTAACATACCAGGAGCATCAGCTCTGGTTTAAAGGCGCCCTAAAACATCACAGAAACATTACCAGGCTCGGTCCACTAGGTAGACCAGGAGCAACATGGCCGATTCTAGCCGGCTACACACCTCATCCTGAACTGGATATAATGTCAGATGAGGAACTACTTACTCAACTTACAGAGTTAATAAAAATCTACAGACAATTGGTCCAATATGTCATGCGGACTTTCACAGTCCAACCACCATTGACACTTCCAAATCAAACTCCTCAACCGGGGAATACACTAAAAATTACACCACAGACTCTATACGCAGTCATGGGTAAAATGCCCACAAAACGTGAGCAAATTCCATTCTGGATAGCTCAAAAAATTACTCAACTAGCCCGTATGAGAAACACAGAATCCTAACAATCAGTTTACCAATGGGGATCACACCACAACTGGAAGACTGCACCACTTGGGGCTCAGTCTTTGCTGCCATCTATACTAAAACACATGGCATTCCGTCAATTGCGGTAATACCTGATGTCCTGAAACAAATTCAAAACGAATACGGGGCAGAGCCTGCTCTGAATTTAGGTATGAAATTACTGAAGAATTTCGACCAGGTCTCAACAATAATATTATCTAATATTAAAGGGGAGGCAGCAGCAGTGGCGATCCGCTAACGATTAAGGGAATTCGATGTTACAGAACATCAAACTGAGCTACCCAGAATAATTGAACAATCTTATGCAGAATTAGGCAGAGATAGTTAGGGTGGAAGACCAGTGAAGCCGAAACTATCTGAAAGTCCTGAGAAGGACTCTATTAAACAAACTCCTACATCTTCTAAAAAGAAGTGGGAGACTAATAAACAAAATTCAAACGAGAAACGTTCTCAATCCCGAGGTAGGTCTCCTCAAAAGGAGCCCTCTGAAAGGAGGTATAACCTCAGGAATAGGGATAATTTGAGAAAACCTGACAGGTATCAAGATACTGATACACGTTCCTCTGGTACCTTTTAGATCTCGTCACAGACTTCGGAAAGAAGAGGACGGTCAGAACATAGAGAAGAACAAGTGAAATCCAAGGAAGAAAAACATGCTACAAAAAATAAAACACAACCTCAATTCTCCAAAAAGAAAGTAGCAGGTCTGAAGATCAGACATGCCGAGAATACTGAGAACACAACTCAAGAACGGAGAATGGGCTCAGACAATGCTGGACAGTTCAGCAGAAGTCACAATAGCTCACCAGAACCTGAAGGAACTTCTGGAGATAGTGGACTTGAATGAGTACATTACAGTAGAGACTGTAGACACCAGGGTTAGTACTCCGCAAAAGTTATATGAAATAACACTCCGGATGGAGGGAGACATACCTAGACAGGTGAAAGCACTTTTTGGGGGAAAACTTTCAAGGGGCTATGACATACTTCTAGCAGAAAAAGACTGGCCACCACAATTTGTCAGGGAGTGCCCACACGGCGAGGACATTATTATGCCTGCCTTCTCCAACCATATTCCAATTCACCTAAAATATACATATGCCAGGAAATGGGCAGTAGCCCAGGCCCCAGCATTATATAAAAATCATGTAGGATGGGATGAGGACTCACCTCACCATAAAATACATCTGAAACATGAACCAACTGCACAAAGGCAGTACCCAATAAAGCAAGAAGCTAAAAAACAGGTCAGGGAGATCTTAGATCAACTTGAATACCAAGGGGTGATTGAAACATGCACCTCCTCAATGAACAATCCTTTGTTTCCTGTCTCCAAACCAGACAACACCTATCGTCTAGTTTTGGATTACAGACACTTAAACACTTGTTCTAAAACATTTACAGTGCAAAATGCACATAGCACAGCATTAATGAATAACATCGTGCGTAAAAAATATAAAACCACATTAGACATCTCAAATGGTTTCTTTTGTCAAAACATAGCACCTGAAAGCAGGTACTTAACAGCATTCTCCATAATGGGGACCCAGCGTCAATTTTGTCGACTCCCACAAGGGTTCAAGAACAGCCCAGGGTTATTCTCAGCGAGGGTAACGGAGTTACTACAAATTTATGACAATGAGGCATTGTCCTATGTCGATGACATCTATCTGACAGACGATGACCTGGACAAACACTTGAACAGGGTGAGCACCATTATACTGGGCTTCGCCTCTGAGGGCTACAAATTCAACTTCAAAAAGTCCAGAATTGCCCATCTCAATGTCCTATTTCTAGGATATGAGCTTTCAAGTGAAGGCAAGAGCTTGGCAGCTAACTTTCTAGAGAAATGTGCGCTGCTCCAACCTCCAAAACGCTAAAAAACTTACAATCCATACTGGGTTTCCTAAATTTTGGAAGAACATACATTCTAAATTAAGCAGAAAGGGTTAAACCTCTCTACGCATTAATCAAACCTGATTTTTCAATCAAAAATTGGACACAGGAACACACAGAAATCTTGCGTTCACTCCAGGCTAACATGTTAGCAACAAATCACTTACAGACACGCGTAAGTCAACGCAACCTGGTGATCCGAATAATTTCGGGTCAATGCGGATTCACCTACTTAACATTTAATGAGGGTGAAAAAATACCAATTGCATACAAATCTCATTTGTATACACAAGCGGAAATGCGCTTCACTTCAACTGAAAAATTCTGACAGCAGTTCAAACCGCTGTAGCAAAAGAAAGAGCCTTAGCCCAAGGGAAACGCATTATTGTCGTAACCCCAGTACCAGCTTTAGAAGCGGTCACAAAAGCAAGCATTCCAAATGCTAAAGCATTACATCCAAGATGGATACAATGGGTTAATTCTCTTGCTGCAACAGATGTTGAATATGTTTTTGATCCTGATTTAAAAACACAAGCGTTCCTGCAATATGAACAAGAATGTCCTCTGCCCACTGAAATTCTGCCTCTCGATCAGTACGAATTCATAATTTACACTGACGGATCCGCACAGCCCGCAACAGGGGGTAAGCAAGCTTACAGTGCAGCATGTGCAATCGTTAAAGGTCGCATGCGAGATGGCATCTTCAGACCTATGGTCACAAAAACTCAATCTCTAGGAGATTGTACACCTCAGCGAGCTGAACTACAAGCATTCAAACTGGCACCTGAAAGTACAGATCGAGAATTCCCCACACTAATAGTGTGCGATTCCTTTTACTGTGTTCAGTCGTATAATGAATATATACAAAACTGGCTTGAAAATGGTTTCAAAGATGCGAAAGGTGGCACAATAAAGTACAAAACGCTTTGGGAACAAGTAGTTCAGTTGAAAAACGAACTACCAAAGGCTCACGTGATCCACACACTGAGTCATCAACGTGATGGCGTTCACGTTGCAGGGAATTCATTGGCTGATGAAGCAGCAAAGGGGACTGTTCAGACGGCTTCCGTAGCTGCGATCACTCGTTCAAAAACAAAAATAGACAGTGAGATAATGTTGGCTGTCAATGCTACAAGCAAAGGCAGTGGTGCAGCGTTACCAAAAAAGTTTCCACTCAAGTACTCTTATGTAATTGATGCGAACAACGTTCCTTTTGCTCGAATCCCTGGAGTGGGGGATAGGGTAATTCCAAACATGGAACGTAGAGCAACCTTGATTTATGAAACACATTTGGGGGAGGGTCTGTCACATCAAGGGATCTCTAGAACAATTTTGACATTAAAAGAGATGTACTGGTGGACTGGAATGAATACAGAAATTGCACATATTCATCAATAACTGCTTAGACTGTAAATTACAGCGAGAAAGCCATCAGACACCATGCTGCGAATGTAGCTGCCCAGTACAGACACCATTGTTAGACAGCATTAGACTATCTATGCGCAGGCGTCCCTCTGGACGAATGCAATCCCACAAATACTGAGTCAAAGTTCCTATGGATATGGCCTCAGCGCTCGGCTGACGCTCGAACTGTTATAAAAGATTTGCGAGTCTTTATCGGCACATACGCAATAGGCACGCTACATTCTGACCAGGGCCCTGCGTTTAGCTCTCGGGCTTACAAAGAAGCCATGGCCAGTCTGGGCGTTGCATTGCGGTACTCCTCTCCATTCCATCCTGAGGGAAATTTGGTTGTGGAAAGGAAAAACCGGGACATAAAGCAGTCTATAATTGCTAGGGTATTAGGTTCGGGTGATGGGTGGGTCAAACATCTTTATGGGGTCCAACGCTCATTAAATAACCTGCCAAGAAGTTCTCTAGGGGGTCACTCCATATGAGGTCCTATTTGGGACAAGAATGTGGGTACCAGACCTCGATCACGTAGGCACAGTGGTGGAAAATAAACCGTTTGATATCAAAGATCGTTTGGCTGTTTTACAGGAACTCAATGAACTAAGATTGAAACAAAGCAACATATTCCTGCAGCCAACCACCACTGGGGAAAAACCGGCGGTCCCAGCAAGGCCTGTCTGGAGTCCAAAAGTTGGGGATCTAGTCAGAGAAAAGATTGCGGAAAAGAAGGAATTTGGACCTTCTTACAGACAACCAGTACCTGTCCTAGCAGTTCAAGGAACTAGAACAGTACTTCTGCCGCCCCTTGCTGGAAGAAAGGAGAAAAGATTTGTGTCCATCGACCTCATCAAACCACAGTATGTGGCCAATACTAAATAGTAGGCCTCGTGGACTCCGACCTAGTAGCAGACGCACTCCTCTCGCTACTATCCAAGAGGTTCAGACTGAAAGACTGATAACCATTGAGAATTCAGCAGTAACAGATGAAGGACTAAGCAACAATGCAATGGAACTCATCCCTCTTGAAAATCAAGTCACAGTTCGTCCAAATACACCTGTCTACACCAACGTAGCAAGTGATCAACTGGTTCCAGCGATTTCTACAAATCCTGATGTGATTCCAACAATTGACAGAACTGCTTCTGGCTATTTCATTAACTTTGATACGTTCTCAGAAGATCCGAGTGAACCTGAAACGACGCCAGCATCATTAAAATTCAAGCAGCAAGGAGAAGACTTTCTTCACTTTCTGAAAAAGACTTATCTGGTTTCCCCATGGATTGAACTCTGGATTATTTCTGGAATATTTGTTTTCCTGCTTTGGCTAGCTTTGGTTACGACTATGAGCGTGCTTATAAATGGCAGATACATCCATGTGAACACTGAAGGAAAAGATGTGAACGTACTTTTGAAACCTCATAAATCTTCCCATCGTGAAGCAAGGGACTTGTCAACAGTGAACATCACAGCCGTTCCTATACAGTATGGTATAGTGTGGGACAAAACAGATTTTGTTATTTTTGGCCCGACGGAGCAATTGAACATTCCACATTTGTTTAAAATTTCACTAAGTGATCTCATTTCGTCCAGTACCTATTCTGATGATTGGGACTTTGAGACTGTTAACGACATAATGTTTGACCTAGAAAAATCTGCTGCATTTTCTAAAAATGAATATTTAGAGGGTTCATCGGACTATGAACAGCTGTATTGCTATAACCACTATGGTCATCATTATTTGCATAAATCTGCAAACCCTAGACATGTGTTTATGTTTAACTAATGGGAGCATTGTCCTACACCACCAAAAGGTAGTTCAAAAACATTTGCTAACAAGTTTCCATATTTTTCAGGTTACAATACATCTGATCCAGAAACGTTTTACTATAAAAATGTAAACAAAACAGGACTGAAAATTATGTTAACTAATACAAAACAGATTTACTCTGCAGCATTTATTGCCCAACTGTCTAGACAGGGTTTCGACTTATGGAAAGACACAATAGACACAAAAACTGTCTGGGGTACTAAAGATTGGCAAGTGCAGGGGATAGAAGCTTTATTTAGAGCCTGTATCATCCCTGAACAAATAATGTTTTTGAATGAAACTGTCCAACAAACATCTTGTCTTGGACTAGCCAAGATCAAAGAGATGAAAACACCTTCTGTACCAACACCTGCATGTGATAACAATACACAGGCAGTGTTGACAGTTGACAAAATACTACAACTCAACAGATCTAATCCTGATTGGAAGAAATGGTTGATCTGGCCCACAGACACGAACAACTGTCAGGAAAGATTCCTGAATAACACTCAGGGCTTTACTATTCATAGGCCAGACCCAAGATACGTCCAAAGACAGCATCCGGGGGTAGTAACAACATACAGTGTAGGAAAATTATGCCTCGATTGGCTGCAGAAATCTACACTACAGGATGTGAAACAACACTTATCCTTACTTAAAGAAGACGCAGACCTTAGGGAATTCTTGCTTGGTCCAAGAAAACCGCGTCAAAAACGTTTCATATATGCCGGCATTTATGCTGCCTATAATGAAGCATGGAAAGTGTCACAGATGGAGGCTGCAGAACGAATACATGAACTAGATCGTATTAATTTAGAAAAAACACTCACTGTGGTCGACAATGGGTTAACAACTTTGTCCTCCAGAATATATTCATTGGACAACATTGTATCCTCTGCTATCGACATACTAGAACAAGATTTAGCCATGTTACAGCAAGGCCAATCTCAATTACGTTCTATTGTGTTATTAAGCTGGACGCTGCAATCTTTGTGCGCGGGCTATGTGCCTTGGCGTTTTATCAATACGTCAGCTCTGTTTGCAGAATACAATCTAACTGATAAACAGATCGAACTGGCACAAAGGGGAGCAAAGTATACAGTGCTGAGCATTGAAAAACTGGAAAAGTTACCATTCACAGCGGCAGAAAAACCAGCTACAGAATGGCTCATTCATGGCAAAATCACACTACCTGTGACTACTTTTCAGTTTCAGTATTGCCTCAAACAAATGCAAGCAGGCAAATATGAAAGGTTGGGTAAGGAATACATTAAGACATCTTGGAATTTACCATATACATTTAGATGTTGGAGTGGGGATCGTGAAGTGTTTTTGAGCGGTACACACTGTAAAAGTGCACTGAGCGGTTCACTTATATGTCAGGACATTTCTTTACACGGGGCTTGCAATGGTTCTGTGGCAAATTTGTCTTGCCATCAGCAGGGTACACCAGCTGCTGTGATTAATCCAACGTTTGGACAACTTTCTAATGGGAGTTACCTCATGTTGAATGATCAGAGTTGTTGCGGCATGTTGCCAGGCATCCCATATCTAGTAACGGTCAACTCCAGGGTCACTTGCTGTATGCAAGTATTGTTTGCCCCAATAGACACAGTCAGGGAGTCGCCTTTGTGGCCTTTGCTGAACGTCTCTTTTATAAGATTTGATACTTTAAGCAGAATGAAAGCCATGCTTTTGCAACAAACCGTGCCTTTGACCTTGGCCAAAGAAACCTATGATCTACAAGTAGCAAGGACTTCGGCTGAGATACAGACTTTAATACGTACAAACTGCCCTATACATTTCGTGGAAATGATAGGACGTATCTTTAACATGTCTGATACAAGCGGAATTGTACATGTATTTAAGAGCATCTGTTCCGGTCTGTTAGCACCTTTCCAGGCAATACTCGGAACCATCCCGAACTTTGCACATTCGGTGTTTGGTGACATACCATTAATTCTAGCACTTGTTGCCGGAATTCTTTTTCTCTTCCTGCTATTACGCTATGGCCAGCCTATTCGCAGACATCACTCCGAGCGAAGTGGAGAAAGCTCTCCTTGAACGAAAGTGCAGTGAGCGAATAGTACAGCTTTTGGGCATGACTCGTCTACTGGAACTTAATACCACGTGGTTCCTGTCATTCAGACCAATCTGGCAAGATTGCATCTTACCTGTTCTACGATGCCTGCTATGCGGTGAAGAATGCGTGTTAGACACCTGTCTAACATTTCCATCAGCAACGCCAATGGATATCGATACTCTGCTGGACCCAATAACGGCCCATGCTCTGTGTTGTCCCCAGAGGCTACCAATCCTGATGACGGCATTCATTGAGATCTCACAGATGCTTCCAGCTGCTGCTGAGGTACGAGATGGATCTACAGGCACACAGGTAACAACGGACGCGAACATTGCTGCGGCATCCTATGCTGAAAGCGATGCTTCACATCTCTGTGCAATTAATCTACTACATGAGGTGTTCCAAATGTCACCAACTTCAGTGGACGATATTTTGTCTACAGAAATAGATGATCTCATGTTTACACCAGACCCGTACACTAACTCTGATTCAACCCACAGTGTACCAGAGACGCAGTAAAATTTGGCCTTCATATTTCAAAACTTGGAACTCTTCCCAAATTGAACTTTTTTCAGTTTTTTCGAACTAAATGGCAATTCAATCTGCTTGAAGTAGAACTATTCTTATAGTACGGACTTCGCGGTACTTCCTCAGACACTTTGTCATCTTATTTGTCTAAAAAGTTCATTAATTTTCATGACATGAAATGACTTTGATTTTTGAACCACTTATCGATCATTTTCTGTCACATGTAAATATTACTGCTTATTTCATTCAAATTGCATTTTATTTCCAAATATATGCCTGAAATGAAAAGCAATGCTTAAAATGTACAGTACCTTTTGCATTTTTAGGTTTTTAAATGCTTTTTAATGCTTTTAAGAAATATTTTTAGCAATATGCGGTACTCCATTTTATGTTTAGCATATTAAATGTTTAGCATTTTATTATTATCGTACACACGAAAGTGGAGTGGGTGTTGTATTCCTCTTAGAGTGTCCGTACATGGGTTTTCCTGTATCATGTCCTTTTATAGGCACAATTCGCCCTGCCCTTATATAGGCATAAAATCCCAGTCCTTATTTAGGCATTAAACCGTGCACTCCAAATACAGGCATGGTCTCCGACATCCGTCCACCCTAACGTCACAACGAGTTCTTGAAGAACAGACCCTTAGGCTTCGGGAGTTTCCCTAGCACAGGACTATTGATTTCTTCAAGGACTCATCTATTATGCATGAACCGTTATACCTTGAGGGTTCATTCATGACGTCTTCCGCTGTCCGATTCACGTCAATGCTAACATTCTGAGGTACCTCTCAGGTATAAATATACCTTCCCTAGCCCTTGTAAATAAGAGGAGACCTCGACTTCAGAGGAGCCCGTTTCCCGGCCTGACGCGCTGAGAAGACGCTGTCATCCCTGCATGCAGAGAGTCCAGCTTCCAGTGATCTGACTTCCCTCGCGGGGTGTTGGAGTTCGAGTCTGGCAAGAGATTCCCACCTCTCTCATTCTTAAGGTATGGAGCTGACTAGAAACCTAGAGGGACTCTTGGCATACTAGGCATACTAGGCGTAACATACTCTTAGTATACCATAGTAAGGAATACTCCACCTACTTCATACCTCTCCCTACACCTAGGTTAGGTTAGGTACATTGGGGTAGAACTAGCTTAGAAACGCATCGTATGAGTACTCGCATTTTTAGTCTATGTTATTTATGTAAATGAATATCTACTAAAGATCATGCTAGCGCAGTATTATTTATTTCTACTGCTTACGCTGTACATTATTTATCTTGCATACTGTCTTGTGATCGTAACAGCACATATTACTTACACGAGAAACAAGACTGTTCAATAAATCTTTTATTGAAACGCCCGTCTATTCTTTCTGTGTTACTTTGAGGAAAACTAAGTATGCACGATTGAGCTGAGTGAAATAGTTATCTATTGTTTCCACGACTCCGGGACACGTTCTGATTCTAAAAGGGAAACAAAGTTGTCATGTTTTGCGGCTGCCAGAAACTACTCCCTTCTTGTTTATCAAGGAGTTTCTAGTGGCCTCTGAGCTAGCTGGCACAAGTAATTAAGTTTAATATACTCGATAGGGACATATTGACCGTAGTCCTATGTCAAACCTATAGGGTATATTATTCCAATGCGCAGAGCCTATTAGGGAAATAGGAGCTACACTACATGTTGAAGTCAGGAACGCTGGCGTCGGCAGGCGTCGGGTGCGGCGGTGCGAAGTGCAGAGGTGCGGCGTGCGGTGCCCTCAGGTTGCGGTGCGAGCAGCGGCTCGGTGGCGGCGTCGGTGAGACCAGGGTCGCGGTGCGAAGTGAACGCGGTGCTCGTCGCAGTGCTGGCAGGTCGCAGTGCAGGCAGCGGCATCGTCGTTGCTGAAGCGCTGTCGTCAGCTGACGAACTGGAGTCGATGGTGCCGGCGTCGGTAGGCCAAGGCTGCGGTGCGGGATGAGGGCGGTGCGTCGTGTAACTTTACGAGCGGTGCCCTCAAACCACAGTGCAAGCAGCGGCGTCGATTTCGGCGTGGAGTGGCGTCGTCTGGGATACCAAGGCATCGTCGTGAAGCGAGGCGGTGCGGAGTGCGGTGCCCACAGGTCGCGGTGCGAGCAGAGGCTCGGTGGCGGCGTCAGCAGGCGTCATCGGTGAGACCAGGGTCGTGGTGCGGCGTTGCGGCGGTGCCCTCTGCGGTGCCGTCAGGACACAGAGTCGGCAGCGGCGTCATCGACGTCGTCGAGTTGCTTTTTCTTCTGTTTCAGCACAAAACACACAGTCCCCAGTGCTGAGGGCAGAAGAGCTTGAAGTCTTTGTTGTGCCTGAGACTTCTTGAACAGGGGGCAAGCTCTACCTCAAGCCCTTGGAGAAACTCACAAAAGTAGATTGCAGAAAGTTCAGTCCAGTCCTTTCACTGCCCAAGACAGAAGCAGCCACTGCAGGCCAACACAGCAAAGCACACAGCAAAGGGGTAGTCCCTCCTCACAGCTTCTCCAGCTCTTCTTCTTGGCAGTCTTCTTGATCCAAAAGAGTTCTAAAATTCAGGGGTCTGGGCCCCAATATTTATATCCCAAAATCCTTTGATCTCTTAGGCAGAGAGTGTCTGTGCCCAGCCAGAACCAGTTCTGCCTTCTCTGGTGTGACTTCCTGGCAGGAGGTGGAGACGGCATTGTCAGAGGCAGACCAGGCCATTTGAGGTGCAAGGAAATCTCCTCCCCCTTCCCCAATTGCAGCCCAGGTCTATTCAGCCCTTTCCTGACCCACCTAGACTATCTGGAGCCACTCCTGCTCCCCAGCCTTCTGTCATCCAAAACCCAGACAGGCAATCCACATTGCAGCAGAGGCACACAGGATGACTGAGCAAGAAAATACCTACTTTCTAAATGTGGTATTTTCAAACACAGAATGTAAAAATCACCTTCACTAAAAGATGCATCTTTAGATTCTGAGTTCAGGCATACTAAACTTTATTTTGCTACCTAGTTCCCAAGGCCAGTTATGTTTATAAGATGTTATAAACAAACTTCCCATTCTGTCCTATGGGGAACAGGTAGCCTTGCAATAGTGAAAAACTAAATTGGCAGTAATTCACTATCAGGACATGCCACACACACCTGGGCATGCCCTACTTTTCACATACACTGCACCCTGCCCACAGGGGTACCTTGGGCCTACCTTAGGGGTGGCTGACATGTAAGAAAAGGGAAGGTTAGGGACTGGCAAGTGTGTGCACTGGCCAAGTCGACATGGCAGTTACAAACTGCGCACAGACTCTGCAATGGCAGGTCTGAGTTACCTTTTCAGGGCTACTCACGTGGGTGGCACAATCAGTGCTGCAGGCCCACTAGTGTTACAGCAAACAAATGATGGACGGAATGCTGACAATGCAAACATTCTCCCCTAGTCAAAAGATCTGGGTTAAATCCATCGTTCTTTTGCCCACTACGCCACCCCAGTTTAGACCCAGCCATATGCAAATCAGTCTTGACCCTGTGCCCCATGGGAACAGTCTAGACCGAACTGCCAGGCCAGGTCCTCCCTGGACCGGAAACAAGCATCCTGGGACCGGTTTCAGGGTATGTCACCCTTCTTCAGCCAGGCTAGCTTGAATCCAGTGGCACAGTGAGCAAGGGACCCACGTCTGGGCATACCCATCCCACTTAGGGCGAAAAGTGTTACAGCAAACAAATGATGGACGGAATGCTGACAATGCAAACATTCTCCCCCAGTCAAAAGATCTGGGTTAAATCCATCGTTCTTTTGCCCACTACGCCACCCCAGTTTAGACCCAGCCATATGCAAATCAGTCTTGACCCTGTGCCCCATGGGAACAGTCCAGACCGAACTGCCAGGACAGGTCCTCCCTGGACCGGAAACAAGCATCCTGGGACCGGTTTCAGGGTATGTCACCCTTCTTCAGCCAGGCTAGCTTGAATCCAGTGGCACAGTGAGCAAGGGACCCACGTCTGGGCATACCCATCCCACTTAGGGTGAAAAGTGTTACAGCAAACAAATGATGGACGGAATGCTGACAATGCAAACATTCTCCCCAGTCAAAAGATCTGGGTTAAATCCATCGTTCTTTTGCCCACTACGCCACCCCAGTTTAGACCCAGCCATATGCAAATCAGTCTTGACCCTGTGCCCCATGGGAACAGTCCAGACCGAACTGCCAGGCCAGGTCCTCCCTGGACCGGAAACAAGCATCCTGGGACCGGTTTCAGGGTATGTCACCCTTCTTCAGCCAGGCTAGCTTGAATCCAGTGGCACAGTGAGCAAGGGACCCACGTCTGGGCATACCCATCCCACTTAGGGTGAAAAGTGTTACAGCAAACAAATGATGGACGGAATGCTGACAATGCAAACATTCTCCCCCAGTCAAAAGATCTGGGTTAAATCCATCGTTCTTTTGCCCACTACGCCACCCCAGTTTAGACCCAGCCATATGCAAATCAGTCTTGACCCTGTGCCCCATGGGAACAGTCCAGACCGAACTGCCAGGCCAGGTCCTCCCTGGACCGGAAACAAGCATCCTGGGACCGGTTTCAGGGTATGTCACCCTTCTTCAGCCAGGCTAGCTTGAATCCAGTGGCACAGTGAGCAAGGGACCCACGTCTGGGCATACCCATCCCACTTAGGGCGAAAAGTGTTACAGCAAACAAATGATGGACGGAATGCTGACAATGCAAACATTCTCCCCCAGTCAAAAGATCTGGGTTAAATCCATCGTTCTTTTGCCCACTACGCCACCCCAGTTTAGACCCAACCATATGCAAATCAGTCTTGACCCTGTGCCCCATGGGAACAGTCCAGACCGAACTGCCAGGCCAGGTCCTCCCTGGACTGGAAACAAGCATCCTGGGACCGGTTTCAGGGTATGTCACCCTTCTTCAGCCAGGCTAGCTTGAATCCAGTGGCACAGTGAGCAAGGTACCCACGTCTGGGCATACCCATCCCACTTAGGGCGAAAAGTGTTACAGCAAACAAATGATGGACGGAATGCTGACAATGCAAACATTCTCTCCCAGTCAAAAGATCTGGGTTAAATCCATCGTTCTTTTGCCCACTACGCCACCCCAGTTTCACTAGTAGCATTTGATTTACAGGCCCTGGCACCCTCAGTGCACTTTACTAGGGACTAACAAGTAAATCAAATATCCAATCATGGAAACACCAATCCATAACACATTTTACCACAGGAGCACTTGCACTTTACCACTGATCAGCAGTGAGAAAAGTGCACAGAAACACTAAGCCAGCACAAACAGATTTAGCAAAAACTCAGGGGAGGCACGCCAAAAGATGCCAAGTCTAACAGGTGGTTTCTGCCTGGCTTAGGCGCATGCCCTAGCCAACCGGAAATCCCATTTCTAACAGCCCCACTCTCTGCTCACTGTGAAAAGTCACGGAGCCTTCCACACAGCAGCCAAACTATCCCACATCGGCCAAGAAGCACTGTGAGTGCTCCCCGTTTCTCAGGAAAAGAGTGGCAGTGCACAAAGCCACCACCTGCCAACACTGGCATAGCAGAGACACCGTCAAAGGAAGAGGACAGTGACATATATGTGATGCCCACCCAGGGCAGACAGGTGAAACAAAGTGGCAAAAGCCTGCAATGCCACCCAGCACCACAGAAGGACAAGCCCTGCACGGGGCTGCAGCCAGAACACTGCCTGAGAGTGCACACTGCTGAATGGGACTCAATAGATACCGTGCCTTCCCGGTACCGCAGCACCAGGCAGCCCACACTGGCCCCAACACAAAATGTCTCAAAACCAGGTAATCCCCAAGCGGCAAAGAGAGGACTGAGGGAGCCAGAGGCACGAAAGAGGAGCGCACTCCAATGTAAACTCGCCTGAGGAAGGAGCACCCATATAACGAGGGGCAACTCACAGATGGCCACCTGAGAATAGCCCTGCACCTTCCCTCAACCACCAACCATGCCAGATGACAGGCATGGCCTCAAGATGCCAGCACTGCGCCATTAAGAGATGATTGGTCGAAGAAAGACTCCCCACTGTCCACAAAGCGAGAGCCCTAAGAAGATCCCTGAAGGGGGAACAGGCAACACAGGGCCGGACACCACAAAGCACCCAGAAGAAAAGGAGAACCAGATCAGCGACTGCCCTGATCATCACCAAGCTAGAGACCAACACCAGCGGCCAGTGGCCGGACTACAGCGTCAGTCGACCAGTGAGAGGCCTTATTGGCCGACATCTGAAGAAGGTGCATGCCGCTGCCCCCAGAAGAAGAGACTCGCAACCAGAAGTCTCAACTGCAAGAAAGAAGGTGCATGCCGAAGCACCAAGGAGAAAGAGGAGAAGGAAGTGGGACCTGCCGATTCACACTGGGAAACCTGATGACCAACCAAGCCCAGAAGATGGGAAGATCAAAAGTGGCCAGGCCTGGAAGGTGTGCTTGAGAGGACTCAAGCCACGAATGGAAGGCATCTATCCACACGAAGAAGCCACCAGGGTGAAACATGGTCTGGCGACAGCACAATGGGAGAACCGGGAGTAAGCCGCAGGCATGTGCGAACCGAGTCTCTGCCCCAAGCCCAGCAGGAGAACCGGGTGTAAGCCGCAAGTACTCGCAAACCAAGTCTATGTCAAAAGCTCAGCGGGAGAAGCCGGGAGTAAGCCGCAAGCATGCACAAACCGAGTCTCTGCCCCAAACCCAGCCAGAGAACCTGGAGTAAGCAATAAGAATGCACAAACTGAGTCTTTGCCCCAAGCTCAGCTGGAGAAAAGAGAGAGCAAGGCGCAAGCATGCACAAACTGAGTCTCTGCCCCCACGCTTCCCAGCATTACCGTCCAGCCATTGTAACCGCCGGCTCAGCAACACAGAGTGAGGTGTCCCCACAAAAAAAAGAATGTAAGCACCTGGCCACCATCACTCCAAGTTGTCGATGACCCGAGAAGGAATGCCTGTGACCATCAAAGCAAGTTGTCACCACCTGTCATACAGGTTCACCACATGACTGGAAAGCCCATCATGCCAATCCTTGTTTTGTGCATCATCATTACCACCCATGGAGCATCAAACACCCCTATCAGAACTACAGACAAGTAGCACCAGTGACACTCGAAAGAGTCAGTCAACCAGAGACTACTTGCTCACCCTGCCTGTGCCGTCATACCCGTGGCGAGCGAGAGTCTTGACCAAGACCAATCTACCCCTGCGGTTACACGAGAGACTAGACAGTGGCTCCTCAACGGTCTGCAGTGGCCCATACTCAGCACAAGCGTGGCCCCAGCACAGACCACTCGCAGTCCTGTGGTAACCCCTTCAAGGAGCCTCCACAAGTGTGAGAGAGGGTCTTGACACTGCCCCACTGTCGGATACCAGGAGGTGATAAGGCCTTGCAGCGGGGACCTCAACAGGTTGCAGACGTGTTCAAAGAGCTGAGCAACATCACCAAAGCATGCTCCATGATGGCTGCGTTGCGTGGACTCCGACAATGCTCCTGATGCACTGAGAACCATCTGGAGCATCAACAGAGGGGGCCAACTCCACACAGCTGACCTGACTTCAACCATCATGCAGCCAGAAGGTCCCTGACGTCTCTGAGTCAGTGTTCGTGTCTTGAATCACTCAGGTTAAATTATGAATGTAAGCAGAGATGTCCTGTTGCAGCTCGTGTCATCAGCCCTTATGTCCACTGCTGTCCTGCTGATTATCTCTAGAGACTGATGGGCCACGTGGTATCCAGTTTCTTGTTGTTTTTTATCCACAGGTTGAACTTGTTTTTCTTTTGGATTTTGGGAGGAATGTCATGCAGCAGTCCTACCACTCACCACACACCCATCCAACATAGGCGTCACCGGTCAGGTGACCCTGTTAATAAAAGGGCCCAGGTGCACGTGGCCAGTTACATCCACAATAATTATGTGTTTGTGTCCGTTCTTTCATCTAGCATGTGGGCCTAGTGACCACATCTTTACAAACATCTATAGAAGTAACAGCATCCATTGGTTCCTGGTCTGAGAACAGGGTCTGTATAGTCTGCTGAATAGACATGTGGACGTGGCTTTGGGTCACGTGTTTCTCTTAATGGAAGAACACAAGAGTCAGATGCTCTAAATATAGAATATAAAAGTTGAAAAATATATAGTTGATACGTGTTCATTGCTGCAATGCTTGGATGAAGGAGCATGCATATTCATCGTAGGTGTTATTTTCAAGACAAGGAGTAAAGTAGTCCACCAGTTACATATCTGCATTTGGGCAAGCTAGCAAACATGCTTGAACGTCCAAATCTATTAAGGATCATTCTTTGCTGTCTGCAGTTTGGTTCATGAAATATCCATCCTGCACAGGGATTTGCAGATTCAGTGGGTAGTTATATTTAGGTATGATTTTCCATAGACAAGGCTTTTTTTGGTTTGCTAATAATTTTAGCGCCATTTGACAAATCTTCATGAAATTTTCCAAAAATTAAGCAAATTCACTTCAGCTCCTTCCTGGAAAGTTTTGGGGTGATCGGTCAAGCATGGGCCTAGTAAAAAGGAGGTCCCAAAAGCAAATTTCCCTATGCATTTTCCACAGTCTTTAGGAATCGGAATTACTCCAAATTTGTCAGGAAGCTAGATCTTGAGAAAAATGCTGCTGGCAGCCATTCCAGGACTTGGATACTTAGTTCCCTGCCTTGCAGTTAATGATATTTAAGGAGCCTGCCCCCCAGGCCCTAATTTAGAAATAAATCCGTGTTTTTTGTTGCAATCCTGCAGAGCTACTGCGGGATCTCAGAAAAAACAAAAAAATGGTGGTTGACATTTATTTTTATATATATGGGGAGGAGGGCATGAGTAGGGCTCCCTCCTCCAGCCGGGTATATTTAATTAAGGGGAGGGGATGCACATCCCCCTCCCTGAGCCAATGGTGGCCTCAGGGACCCTATCCCCGGGGCTGAATTTGTTAAAAAGGAGAAGGGGTGCTGCATGGCTGCCCTCCTGAGCCTGTGAAGGCCCTGGGGACCCCATCCACTGATGGCCAATTTTTTTTTAAAAAGGGAGAGGGGCCACATTGTTTCCCTCTTGAGCCTGGCTCGGCCCCAGGAACCCCATTCCCCAGGGATGATTGTACTTTATTGGAACTGGCCTTGAGGGATGGCGTCCCCAGAGCCAATTAAGGCTCAGGGAGGGGGGCTGCATGCCTCCTCCTCTCAATATATATGTTTTGGCCCCAGGGGATGGGGTCCTGGGGCCCAAAGGCCAACCCTACATAAAAATGCATTAGCCCCGGGGAGGTGGTGGTCTCCGGGGCGCCGGAGGGTCCAAGAGCCCCCCCTGATTTGTTTTTCTCTGCCCTTGGCTCTGAAAAGAGGGGGTCCATGCCCCCCTTTCATGGAGCCATAGATGGCCCTGGGAGCAGCCACATCCCAGGGCCAGCTCCTGCTATGTCCTGGGGTGCCCACCCGGGGACATAGCTGCTTGCTGTGGCTTGGCCAGAGCTTTATCGCTCCTACCAAGCCACAGCAAATACTCCCCTTCCAGCAAGCGAGAGCATTAAAAATGCTCTTGCTTGCTGGAAGTGGAGCAAAATTGCTTTCACACACAGGAAGCTGCGTTTCAAGCTACTCCCTGTGTGTGAAAGCAAAGCCAGCTCCCGCTGGAGGCAGGGCGCCGGCAGGGACCATGAGGGCCTTCAGGCTCCCCTCGCGGTCCCAGTGGAGAGTGACAACAAATGGGCAGGCCCTGGGGAATGGGGTCCCTGGGGCCAACTTGGACTTGGGGAGGGAGACGTGCAGCTCCCTCTCCCATCTGTAAATGGCCGGGCCCTGGGGAATATGGTCATCAGTGATGTCACTGACCATATGATGAGTGATGTAATATGTGAGGTCATAAGCAGAGAGTTGCAGGGGCGTCAGCTATAGTAAGCTCAGATAACTATAACTGCTGAATTTCTATGGTTTTGTATGAGTGAAATCTGAGCCTAACTATAACGTCCCTGTAACCCTTGTTTTTTTCAGTGAATTACTAAGGTTTTTTAAATTCTATTTCCTAACTATAACGTCCCTGTAACCATAAATTTAAATATATATATATAGATATATATATTTTTCCAACAAATTGCCCAGAAGCTTTTCGAAGACGCACTCGACAGGTGATGTAAGTATACACAGGTAGCCAGCAATTACATTCCAGTTTAGGTATTTATTAATTTTGCTGACGCGTTCCGAGGCAACAAGCCTCTTTTTCACAGGCAGCTCAGGATGTGCACAGACGGCTCCCATTATTCTTTTTATATCCATACACAGCCCATGGTGGGTCCACGTATAGTAGAAGAGTACTTGAAGCATGATGGGACATGCAGTCCATTTTTGGAGCGTATTATTTCCCTTGAGTAGGTTCTGGCACATCCTTAATATTAAAAGCATTTTAGTCCCTTAGTGGGCCTACCGGATTACTTGCTGACCCATTACGCCGCATCTCCTGTGCTGTAAACCGGGCGTGGACACAGTTCCCGCCACACAGCCTCGCTTTCCTTGTCGCGTTCCTTATTGAGCGATGGTGCAGTCTTCCACGGTCAGGACAGCCGTGTAAATATTTTTCCAACAAATTGCCCAGAAGCTTTTCGAAGACACACTCGACAGGTGATGTAAGTATACACAGGCAGCCAGCAATTACATTCCAGTTTAGGTATTTATTAATTTTGCCGACGCGTTTCGAGGCAACAAGCCTCTTTTTCACAGGCAGCTCAGGATGTGCACAGACGGCTCCCATTACTCTTTTTATATCCATGCACAGCCCATAGTGGGTCCACGTATAGTACGAGAGTTCTTGAAGCATGATGGGACATGTAGTCCATTTTTGGAGCGTATTATTTCCCTTGAGTAGGTTCTGGCACATCCTTAATATTAAAAGCATTTTAGTCCCTTAGTGGGCCTACCGGATTACTTGCTGACCCATTACGCCACATCTCCTGTGCTGTAAACCGGGCGTGGACACAGTTCCCGCCACACAGCCTCGCTTTCCTTGTCGCGTTCCTTATTTAGCGATGGTGCAGTCTTCCACAGTCAGGACTGCAGTGTAAATATTTTTCCAACAAATTGCCCAGAAGCTTTTCGCAGACGCACTCGACAGGTGATGTAAGTATACACAGGCAGCCAGTGATTACATTCCAGTTTAGGTATTTAATAATTTTGCTGACGCGTTTCGAGGCAACAAGACTGTTTTTCACAGGCAGCTCAGGATGTGCACAGACGGCTCCCATTACTCTTTTTATATCCATGCACAGCCCATAGTGGGTCCACGTATAGTATGAGAGTTCTTGAAGCATGATGGGACATGTAGTCCATTTTTGGAGCGTATTATTTCCCTTGAGTAGGTTCTGGCACATCCTTAATATTAAAAGCATTTTAGTCCCTTAGTGGGCTTACCGGATTACTTGCTGACCCATTACGCCGCATCTCCTGTGCTGTAAACCGGGCGTGGACACAGTTCCCGCCACACAGCCTCGCTTTCCTTGTCACGTTCCTTATTGAGCGATGGTGCAGTCTTCCACGGTCAGGACAGGCGTGTAAATATTTTTCCAACAAATTGCCCAGAAGCTTTTCGAAGACGCACTCGACAGGTGATGTAAGTATACACAGGCAGCCAGCGATTACATTCCAGTTTAGGTATTTATTAATTTTGCCGACGCGTTTTGAGGCAACAAGCCTCTTTTTTACAGGCAGCTCAGGATGTTCACAGATGGCTCCCATTACTCTTTTTATATCCATGCACAGCCCATAGTGGGTCCACGTATAGTACGAGCGTTCTTGAAGCATGATGGGACATGTAGTCCATTTTTGGAGCGTATTATTTCCCTTGAGTAGGTTCTGGCACATCCTTAATATTAAAAGCATTTTAGTCCCTTAGTGGGCCTACCGGATTACTTGCTGACCCATTACGCCGCATCTCCTGTGCTGTAAACCGGGCGTGGACACAGTTCCCGCCACACAGCCTTGCTTTCCTTGTCGCGTTCCTTATTGAGCGATGGTGCAGTCTTCCACGGTCAGGACAGCTGTGTAAATATTTTTCCAACAAATTGCCCAGAAGCTTTTCGAAGACGCACTCGACAGGTGATGTAAGTATACACAGGCAGCCAGTGATTACATTCCAGTTTAGGTATTTAATAATTTTGCTGACGCGTTTCGAGGCAACAAGACTGTTTTTCACAGGCAGCTCAGGATGTGCACAGACGGCTCCCATTACTCTTTTTATATCCATGCACAGCCCATAGTGGGTCCACGTATAGTATGAGAGTTCTTGAAGCATGATGGGACATGTAGTCCATTTTGGAGCGTATTATTTCCCTTGAGTAGGTTCTGGCACATCCTTAATATTAAAAGCATTTTAGTCCCTTAGTGGGCTTACCGGATTACTTGCTGACCCATTACGCCGCATCTCCTGTGCTGTAAACCGGGCGTGGACACAGTTCCCGCCACACAGCCTCGCTTTCCTTGTCACGTTCCTTATTGAGCGTTGGTGCAGTCTTCCACGGTCAGGACAGGCGTGTAAATATTTTTCCAACAAATTGCCCAGAAGCTTTTCGAAGACGCACTCGACAGGTGATGTAAGTATACACAGGCAGCCAGCGATTACATTCCAGTTTAGGTATTTATTAATTTTGCCGACGCGTTTTGAGGCAACAAGCCTCTTTTTTACAGGCAGCTCAGGATGTGCACAGATGGCTCCCATTACTCTTTTTATATCCATGCACAGCCCATAGTGGGTCCACGTATAGTACGAGCGTTCTTGAAGCATGATGGGACATGTAGTCCATTTTTGGAGCGTATTATTTCCCTTGAGTAGGTTCTGGCACATCCTTAATATTAAAAGCATTTTAGTCCCTTAGTGGGCCTACCGGATTACTTGCTGACCCATTACGCCGCATCTCCTGTGCTGTAAACCGGGCGTGGACACAGTTCCCGCCACACAGCCTTGCTTTCCTTGTCGCGTTCCTTATTGAGCGATGGTGCAGTCTTCCACGGTCAGGTCAGCTGTGTAAATATTTTTCCAACAAATTGCCCAGAAGCTTTTCGAAGACGCACTCGACAGGTGATGTAAGTATACACAGGCAGCCAGCAATTACATTCCAGTTTAGGTATTTATTAATTTTGCAGACGCGTTTCGAGGCAACAAGCCTCTTTTTCACAGGCAGCTCAGGATTTGCACAGACGGCTCCCATTACTCTTTTTATATCCATGCACAGCCCATAGTGGGTCCACGTATAGTATGAGAGTTCTTGAAGCATGATGGGACATGTAGTCCATTTTTGGAACGTATTATTTCCCTTGAGTAGGTTCTGGCACAACCTTAATATTAAAAGCATTTTAGTCCCTTAGTGGGCCTACCGGATTACTTGCTGACCCATTACGCCGCATCTCCTGTGCTGTAAACCGGGCGTGGACACAGTTCCCGCCACACAGCCTCGCTTTCCTTGTCGCGTTCCTTATTGAGCGATGGTGCAGTCTTCCACAGTCAGGACAGCCGTGTAAATATTTTTCCCATAAATTGCCCAGAAGCTTTTCGAAGACGCACTCGACAGGTGAAGTAAGTATACACAGGCAGCCAGTGATTACATTCCAGTTTAGGTATTTATTAATTTTGCCGACGTGTTTCGAGGCAACAAGCCTCTTTTTCACAGGCAGCTCAGGATGTGCACAGACGGCTCTCATTACTCTTTTTATAGCCATGCACAGCCCATAGTGGGTCCACGTATAGTACGAGAGTTCTTGAAGCATGATGGGACATGTAGTCCATTTTTGGAGTGTATTATTTCCCTTGAGTAGGATCTGGCACATCCTTAATATTAAAAGCATTTTAGTCCCTTAGTGGGCCTACCGGATTACTTGCTGACCCATTATGCCGCATCTCCTGTGCTGTAAACTGGGCGTGGACACAGTTCCCACCACACAGCCTCGCTTTCCTTGTCGCGTTCCTTATTGAGCGATGGTGCAGTCTTCCATGGTCAGGACAGCCATGTAAATATTTTTCCAACAAATTGCCCAGAAGCTTTTCGAGGACACATTCGACAGGTGATGTAAGTATACACAGGCAGCCAGCAATTACATTCCAGTTTAGGTATTTATTAATTTTGCTGACGCGTTTCGAGGCAACAGGCCTCTTTTTCACAGGCAGCTCAGGATGTGCAGAGACGGCTCCCATTACTCTTTTTATATCCATGCACAGCCCATAGTGGGTCCACGTATAGTACGAGAGTTCTTGAAGCATGATGGGACATGTAGTCCATTTTTGGAGCGTATTATTTCTCTTGAGTAGGTTCTGGCAAAAAAATAAAAATATTAATATATAAATAAATATATATAACTACCTACTGCCGATGACTAGTAGGTAGTTATAGTTAGGACCAAAGTTTCCATAGGAAAAGCGTTTTTTGTTTTGCCAATAACTTTGGTGCCGCTTGGCGAATCTTCCTGACATTTTTAAAAAACTTCCCCTGTTTGGTTCAGCTGCTCGTTGAAAGTTTTGAGGTGATCCATCAAGCGGGGACCAAGAAAAAAGGGGGTCCCAAAACACCTTTTCCCCATTTTATATCTATGGGGATTTTTCATTTTTTAAAAACCTTTGAACACGAGTACAGCCCGAACCGCTGAATGGAATTACACCAAATTTGGCAGAAAGCTAGATGTTGGACCAGGAAGCATGCTTTTTGTGATTTGGTGTAAATCCATTCAGTAGCTTCCGAGATATTTAAGTTTAAAAAATATAGCTGTCTGGGAGCCCAAAATCCTACTGAAATTTGATTGGCTGCCAACACTTTAAGCAGGAAGTGTTGGCAGCCATCTTGAGAACCGGCTTGATGCAGAGTCCCAGAACAAATGTCTAAAAAAAAGAAAAGGGGCAGGGCATCTGTAAATGGCTGGGCCCCAGGAGATGGGGTCCCCAGGGTCAAAATAAAGTTTTGCCTCTTTTTGCTTTTTGTCTTGCATCAGATTTATATAGCAATTTATCACCCAGAGAGATTAAGTGATTTGCATAGAATCACTCGAACCGGGATCATCAGGTCTTGATTCAGTAGCTCCGGCCTCTGCACCACATCCTCTCCACTCCCGTGATACTTATTTTCTATGTTGGTGATTTAGCGCCACGTCTTCCTGTGTATACATTAATAATAAATAGGAACAGTTTGTAACTAAAAACATAATTGCATTATTGTATATGGTATAGTGTCCTTTAGTATAAACAATATTTTTATATTCAATATCTTTTAATTTTTGCTTTTTCAAATTTTAAGAACTACTTAATTATCTTTCTTGTCCCAAACAATACATATAAATAAAAAAAAATCAAGAATACATGCCAGTCTAGTTTAAAACTAATGCAACTGTTATATGTTAAAGATGGCGACCTCCCTGACGTACTTTGCCAACCTCTCCAGTCAAGTGACTTCTTTGAGCGTCAAATCGGCGCCTGCCCCTGCTGCTGCCTGCTGGTGTGCTGTGACTGTGTACCTGTGAGTGCCCCTGTGAAATCGTAAATTGCTGTTTGGATACTTTACTATGGCTTGAGACTGGCTGATGGAAAGTTTGTCAGTTGACCATTGGCTGCTCTGATATATCACTGAGTGCACGTGAGGCACCAGCACAGAATTTGCGGCTGCCCGCGGCTCACGCAGTGGGCCACCTAAAAGGGCGGCCACCTTAGTGCCACTTAAGCACACCAACCCCCCCTCTAGTCTTGGGACCCTGAGGAGGAGTCCAACAGCCCGACGCGCGGGCTGCGTCATTTCCGGCACACAGAGGGTTGGGGAAGGTATTTATACCTGCCCCCGCCTTTCTGGCACCCTCTTTGCTGCCGGACACGCCCGTCTCCGCTGCCTGCCCTTGGATTGCCCGTAAGTTAACCCATCATGTTGCATACTTTTGTATGGAATAAACCTGCAGCAATCTTTTCCCAACAAAGAATTGAGTTGTGTATTTATTTATTCCATTGTGAATGCTAAACAAAGGGTGGGGAGTGTTGCCTATACAGGCACTATGCCTGCTGTACGTCTTTCAGCAGTGGGTGGGGCTCTCTGGCTCCTTCCTAAGTGACTGTGTTGGTCCTGCTCATTCAGCCGTAGTCCAGGACTGTGCACTAGAAGACTGATGCAGTCGCCATGTTCTTCTTCGAGCCAAGGCCACAGAATGGGTGGTGAGTTTAGATGCTTTGCTGTGACCCTCTGCACCTAGCGCTGCAGGACGGAGCTACCCCTCAGTATTCACCAAAAGCTCGGGGTTAAAACACCTTCCAAAATCATCATTGCACAACCATTGCTTTGGGGGGATCCTGTAACAGCCCATTGGAATTATACACGAGGGGGAATATTCAACATATTTTGGGGCCTTTACCATTTTTGTAATTATAGAGTTCTTTGTGCATTAGCCCACCCTCATATCCATCCCAGAGAAAGTAACATGAATCCTCATTTTAATAATAAATAAATTATGGCGATAGTTTTACGCCCCCTGCAATTTTAGTCTTCTGTACGTATATTTATTTGGAATGCCAACGTTGGAAGCGTTTTAAGTTGTGCCTTACGGGTGGTATTTATTGGCAATTTAGCGTTTACTGGCCAGGAAGCATGCTGCTGATGGGTAGCAGGCTCTGGGATTCTTAGGTAGGCTGTGCATTGTGTTGAAGTTCCTTTGTTGCAGAGAACTGTACACCTCCACATATCTCTTGCTTTCCTGGCAGCTGCTTCAGATGCACTCACTGCCTCCCCTGCCATGGCAGATATTACTTTCCTTGCGTCCTTTCTGCAGAGGAGGGTCTCCTGCCAGGAAACAGGGTGGGGAGGTCACGGTGCCAGGTTGATCTACAGCATGACACATGCACAGAACAAAACGTTCCCATGCCGGGGTGCACAGTCCGGGAAACTTTTCTCCTAGCTGCAGAGGATTTCCGTCTGGCACTGCATTCGTCATTATCCATGCAGCAGGGATAATTTGTATTAACTCCAACCTTGAGTCTTCCTAAAAAAACAATTGTTCCTGTGTATTTATAATACAGTAAAATCCCATATGAATTCAGATATGGCATTCCTGGGGGTGGGGTGGGTGGAGCGTTATGGAACATGAGGCTCATTTGCAGGCAGCATGGCCTCTCACATCCTGTTTGGTACAGTCGGGTCCCACACTGCCCTTCCATTTTTAGTGAAATGCAGCAGTTTTAAGATCTTAGCATTTCTTGTTGCTCAAATGGGTGTAAATTCTGATATTTATATGTTTCCCTCGTCTTCATTGCTTGATTATACTCGCCAGAAAGGGTCACTCATAGTTGTTAAATGTGACTCATAATTATATTGAAATTATGAAACTGTCACACATAGCAATCTGGAACCTTGGAAGCTATGAACGAGCAAGCAGTGAGATGTTCCTGGACAACCCAATCGCAAGGCATCATCCAACCAATCCATGGGGAGCAGATTAGTTTAATAAAGCCCTGCACCACCGCAGACACAATTTATCGTTAGTCAAACACATAGCGTGGTTGTCATAGTAACAAGTACAAGCCAACAGCGGCCAAGCAAATACATTAATTGGGGCAGGCAGAATAGAAAGCAGCAGAACAGCACGTCTGGCCTGCTTTCACTGTTCAATCCAACAGCTCCTTATAATCCTACATTCTCAAAGCACCTGTAATGCGTGACTGTGCATTTTAGTGCAGTGATGCGGACACCAGCACTAAAACGCGTTAGTCTAACACCTGATGCATGGTACTTGGCAGGGCTGCAATCACCATTTACAGCCACTGACACACCAGCTCACTCGCATATACAGTCACTCATTCACCCTTTCATTCACCACTACAGCCACTTACACACCCACTCACTCACCCATACAGATAATCACACAGCTACTTACTTACTCATACACCCACTAACACACCGACTCGCTCACCCATACTAAAACTCACACACCCACTCACTCATGTATACAGTCTCTCACATACCCACTCAATCTTTTATACACTACTTACACATCCATTCACTCACCCATATAGGCACTCCCACAACCACTTATCATAGTATATATGTTTAACACTCAGTAACTTTTAGAAAATACTCACAATCACTGGATGATTTCATCAGTGATGTAATGTGAGATGTCATCAGTGATGTAATTTGAGATGTCATCAGTGATGTCACTGACCATGTCATGAGTGATGTAATATGTGAGGTCATAAGCTCAGCTAACTATAACTGCCAAATTTCTCTGGTTTTGTACGAGTAAAATATGTGACTAACTATACCGTACCGGTAACCGTTTGTTTTTTCAGTGAATTTTTAAGGATTTTATATATATATATATATATATATATATATATATATATATATATATATATATATATATATATATTCACAGAAAAACCATAGGTTTCCAGACATGTTATAGTTAGAAATTAGCATTTAAAAAACCTTTGAAATTCACTGAAAAAACCATAGGTTTCAGGCACGTTATAGTTAGAAATTAGCATTTAAAAACCTTACAAATTCACAGCAAAAACCATAGGTTTTAGGGACAGTTATAGTTACTTGGACATTGCACTCGTACAAAACCCATGAAATTCCCCTGTTATAGTTAGTTCAGCTAACTATAACTCGCGCCCGCAATGCACTGCTGATGACGTCACATATTACATCACTCATGACATGGTCAGTGACATCACTGATGACATCACTGATGACATCATCCAGTGACTGTGTGTTTCTGTAAAGTTTAAATATTTTTAATATATATAGGGAAAGGCGTATTGAAGAATGAGTGGGTGTATAAGTGTCTGAATGGATGATTTACTAGGTGCGTGACTAACTCTATAAGTGAGTGATTAAACGTATCTTACTGAATGCATGGGTTAGTGACTAAACTGTGTGAATGTCTGTATCCGTCTGTCTGTTGCTGTGTAAGTGGCCGCATGGGTTTGTGAATAGCTACATGAGTGTCTATATGAGTTATTGATTGGTTGTCTGAGTATCTGTATGGGTGCCTGAGTGTTTGTGTGGGTGGGGTGTGTGCGACTCTGTGCATAGATGTGTGAGTGGGTGATTCACTGGGTGGATGGTTTCAAGAGTGCATCTGTGATAGACTGTATGGGTGGGTAAGTGTGTGTAAGAGTGTGTTAGTGAGTGAATGTATGTCCCAGTGGTACATGTGTGAGTAACTACATATGTAAAAGGCAGTATATATGTGTGTTAGAGTATATAAATAGCTATAAGCGAGAGTGTGTGATTGTGAGAGTGACTGTATGGATGAGTGTGTGCTTGTATCAGTGATTGTATAAGAGCGTAAGAATGTGCTAGTATTTGTATGAGTAAGTGAGCTGGTGTGTGTATAATTGTATAGGTGAGTAAATGGCAGTGTGTTTAATTATTTGCATGACTGACTAGGTGTGTGAGTACCTCTATGGATGAGTTGCATTGTGTGAGTGTTTATATAGGTGTATGAGTGCATATGATAGTCCTGTACTGAGTGACTGTAAGTATGAGTGACTTTACGGGTGAGTGAGTAGATGTGTGTGTGTAGACCTAAGAATCAGTGAGTGGGTATGTACTTATTGGTATTGGAGTGTGTATGGTTTTTAGAATGGCAGTCTGTAATTTAGAGTGGGTGTATCAAAAGTTATATTAGGGTGTGAGAAGATGCATTAAATTCTCACATGGATGATGTAATCAGTGATGTCATTTGAGATGTCATCAGTGATGTCATCAGTGATGTCACTGACCATGTCATGAGTGATGTAATATGTGACGTCATCAGCAGTGCATTGCGGAGGCGCGAGTTATAGTTAGCTGAACTAACTATAACAGGGGAATTTCATGGGTTTTGTACGAGTGCAATGTCCAAGTAACTATAACTGTCCCTAAAACCTATGGTTTTTGCAGTGAATTTGTAAGGTTTTTTAAATGCTAATTTCTAACTATAACGTGCCTGAAACCTATGGTTTTTTCAGTGAATTTCAAAGGTTTTTTAAATGCTAATTTCTAACTATAACATGTCTGAAACCTATGGTTTTTTCTGTAAATTTTAAAGGTTTTTTAAATGCTAATTCCTAACTATAACATGTCTGAAACCTACGTTTTTTTCAGTGAATTTCAAAGGTTTTGTAAATGACAATTTTTAAATGTATTAATTGTTATATTTATTTTTTCATACTGATTTACTACATTTTTAGAAACAATTTTTTTTTACATATTTTATTTTTTAAATTACATTGTAATTACATTATACATTACATTACAAAAAATACTTTCTCAGAATGAATTACTTTAGTTTAAATACTTTGCACATAGGCAATAGACTTTTAAGTACAGTAGTTACAGTTGTTGCAATGGGCAACACATTTTCAAACACAATGCAACATTCAGCGCAATGTGAATTTCTAGTTAAATGCAATTAGTTACTTTATGGATTACTTTTCTAACCACAGGACTGGATCCTAGATTCAGTCCTGGGACATCTCCTGTAAACAGTTGAGTAAAAGCGTTTTGGTTACAGTAGTGATTTTTAAGGAATATTATTGTATTTTAAAAGTTGACACTTAGAAACTTTTTCTCATAGAATCACCAATGTTATCCTATGGAAGGAAATTCACTTAGCAGGTAAAAACTGTTATCGTTACTTTTTCTTACTCAGTGGTGGATCCTGGATCCAGCACTGGTGCATCTCCTGTAAACAGTTGAAAGAATGCGTTTAAGTCATACAGGCGATTTTTTTGGAATATTTGTAGTTTGTGAAAATCGACACTTTGAAACTTTTCTGCTGAAAACCAGACAATGGATTCCTATGGAAGAAAATATAAGTTACTGGTAAGTACGGTTAAAATTACTTTTCAGGGTCAGTGCTGGGCTAAAAGATGCAGCACTGGGTTCTCTCCTGATAACAGGTGAGTAAATTGGAATTCGTACTTTGGTTGATTTTAGAGGAATATTATAAAGTTCCAAAACTCCACACTTAGAAGAATTTCCAAGTGAAACCAGTCAATGTTAGCCTATGAAGGAAATTCAAGTTACCGGTAAGTACGGTTAAAATTACTTTTCAGGACCAGTACTGGGCTGAAAGATGCAGCACTGAGGTCTCTCCTGATAACAGGTGAGTAAATCAGAATTCGTATTTCGGCTGATTTTAGAGGAATATTTGTATGTTTCAAAAATCAACACTTAGAAGAATTTCCAAGTGAAACCAGTCAATGTTAGCCTATAGAAGGAAATTCAAGTTACTGGTAAGTACGGTTAAAATTACTTTTCAGGACCAGTACTGGGCTGAAAGATGCAGCACTGAGGTCTCTCCTGATAACAGGTGAGTAAATCGGAATTCGTATTTCGGCTGATTTTAGAGGAATATTTGTATGTTTCAAAAATCAACACTTAGAAACTTTTTCAGCAAAAAGCAGGCAATGATATCCTATGGAAGGAAATTCAAGTTACTGGTAAGTACGGTTAAAATTACTTTTCAGGATCAGTACTGGGCTGAAAGATGCAGCACTGAGGTCTCTCCTGATAACAGGTGAGTAAATCGGAATTCGTATTTCGGCTGATTTTAGAGGAATATTTGTATGTTTCAAAAATCAACACTTAGAAACTTTTTCAGCAAAAAGCAGGCAATGATATCCTATGGAAGGAAATTCAAGTTACTGGTAAGTACGGTTAAAATTACTTTTCAGGATTAGTACTGGGCTGAAAGATGCAGCACTGAGGTCTCTCCTGATAACAGGTGAGTAAATCAGAATTCGTAGTTCGGCAGATTTTAGAGGAATATTTGCACAATGGTGAAGGGAGGGGGCGGGGCCTGAGGTGACATCTGTGCAAACGCGCCCCGTGGCGCGTTTTAAGTTGGGGGATTAAGTCCCCTCGAATCATGAGGGTCCCTAGGGGCCAACTAGCCCACCAGGAACCTCCAGTATGCGCCAGGGGGCTGCGTTGCAGAGACGTGTAGAGAGGCCACACCCCTTTTTACACCTCTCTGCAACGCAGCTCTGTGGCGCTTTCTGGATGTACCTGTTGGGCTAGTTGGCCCCCAGGGACCCTCAGGATTGAAGGGGATTTAATTCCCCATCTTAAAATGCGCCACGGGGCCTGTTTGCACACATGTCACCTCAGGCCCCGCCCCCTCCCTTCACCACTGTGCAAACGCGCCCCGTGGCGCGTTTTAAGTCGGGGGATTAACTCCCCTTGAATCCTGAGGGTCCCTGGGGTGCAACTAGCCCACCAGCTACCTCCATTAAGCGCCACAGAGCTGCGTTGCAGAGAGGTGTAAAAAGGGCGTGGCCTCTGTACACCTCTCTGCAAGGCAGCCCCTGGCGCATACTGGAGGTTCCTGGTGGGCTAGTTGGCCCTCAGGGACCCCCAGTATTCAAGGGGAATTACTTCCTTCTTAAAACGCGCCAGGGGGCGCGTTTGCAGAGTACTGCAGGGAGGGGGCGGGCCTCCGGCACAATGCCGTTTTTTTTTTTTTTTTATGGGAGGGGGCTGCGTGGCCCCCTTCCCTCAGCCACTTTTGGCCCCGGGGACCCCATTCCCAGGGGCCTGAGCATTTTTTTTTGTTTTATTTGAAAAAAAAAAACGGGAAGGGGGCCGCGTGGCCCCCCTTCCCTGGGCCTCTATTGGCCCCGGGGACCCCATCCCCCGGGGCATGCCCTCTTTTTAAATAAAAATATGGAGGGGGCTGCGTGGCCCCCTCCTCAGGCCATTTAAGGCCCCGGGGACCCCATCCCCCGGGGCCGGCCTTGCCCTTATTTTTTTTATTTTTATTTTTTATTTGGGGAGGGGGGCTGCGTGGCCCCCTCCCGGGCCACTTATGGTCCCGGGGACCCCATCCCCCGGGGCTGGCCCTCTCCGTTGGGGACTGTGGGGGGGTCCCCAATCCCCCCACAGTCCCGCCGGCTCCCCGCGTCCTATGGGAGCCGGCATTGCTTTTCCACATGGGGAGCAGCTAACATGCTGCTCCCCGTGTGGAAAAGCAATTGGTTTGCATTTTGAAAGAGAGAGCAGGTTTCCTGCTCTCTCTTTCAAAATGCAAACCAAGTTTGCTATGACAGGGCGGGAGCCGCGAGGCTCCCGTCCTGTCATAGCAAACAGCAGTGTCCCGGGGGTAGGCACCCCGGGACACTGCAGGAGCCGGCCCTGGGGGGTGGCGGTCCCCAGGGCCATCAAGGGCTCCAGGAGGGGGGCCGCGCGGCCCCCCTCCCTACATTTTGAAAGCCCCGGGGAGGTGGTGGTCCCCGGGGCTTGGGGGTCCAAAACGGACCCCCATTTTCAATTTTCTTAGTGCCCCGGGGAGGTGGTGGTCCCCGGGCGTGTGGGGGCTGGAGCCCCCCACACAGGTTTTAAAAAATAAAAATAAAAAGCCCCGGGGAGGTGGCGGTCCCCGGGGCTGCGGGAGGGCTCAGAGCCCTCCCGCACCATTTATGATAAAGCCCCGGGGGGTGGTGGTCCCCGGGGCTTGGGGGGCCCTTAGAGGCCCCCCATACATAAAATAAACCCCCCCCACCATGCCCCTGGGACTTGGCCCACCCGGGGGCAAATTAACATCGAAGCGCGGGAGACCGCGGTTCGATTTTTTTTTTTATCGGTTGGATCCGCGCACCCTGAGCGCATCCTGCCGATTTAAAAAAAAAAAAAAATGCTTTTTTTTGCCCAGGGGGTCCTTGTGGGACCCCCTGAGCAGACCTAGGGGGTCAGGGTGTTTCTACCCTGCCCCCTTTGTGCGTTTTGCGCACTTTTTTACTGCTTTCTTGTTCCTCGGTTCTACCGAGGAACAAGATGGCTGCCAACACTTCCTGGTTTGGAGTGTTGACAGCCAATTAGCAGACAGCTCGTGATCGGGAGGGTGCGCGAATCCGCCGCGGCCATAGATATATATGTACTTTTACTTTTGATTTTCTCAGCAACTACTGAACGGATTTACACCATTTAACAAAAAGGGTTCTTTCTGAACCAAGAACTACCTCTTTGCCAAATTTGGTGTAATTCCGTTCAGCAGTAGCCGTGTCGAAAGTTTCCTATGGGAAAATGAATGGGGAAAACACGTTTTGGGACCCCCCTTTTTTCTCGGCCCCCGCTTGACGAATCACCCTGAGACTTTCAGGGTAGGAGCGGACCGGAGCGGGCCATAAAGTTTGAATATTTCGCGAAGATTCGTCAACCGACGCAAGAGTTATTTTAAATAGAATGTCGCGGATTTCCTATGGAAAATAGGTCCTAACTATATCTATCTACTGGCGACCGCCAGTAGATAATATATATATATAGCAGGGAGAAGGAGAACAGAATCAAGGAGGCAGAGGCGGAGGATTCAGAGGCAACGCCAGAGGCAGAGGAATGCGAAGCAAGAAATGGTGAATTCTAGCATGCCTCATGATAATACTGTCATCAATCTCTCCACCACGGTATTAACGACTGCGGAAATCCAATTACTTTCGCTAGGATTGACATTTTGTCCTGAGAGCAATTTCAATTACACTCAATCCCGCATTGATATCTACAAATTTATTAGGAAACTTAAATTAATCAAATTTTTCCAATTAAAGAATTCATCAAACACAGAGAGTGAGGCACCGGGGAATAAAAGTTCCAATCTTCAGGCATCGGATTCTGACATGTTAAAAATCTTGCATGGCTTAGCCACTAATACTGACTCAGATCCTAGATCCACTCAAGATATACTTTTGGACACAGGTACTTTTATTGGCAGTCCTGCTACGAGTCCTTTTTGTCCTCCTTCTACATTTGTACCCATCATGCCGAAAGATGCCATCGATGTGTTTAACGATATGGTGACGGAAGACTTAAAACAACTCAATAGAACGGTCAAAAGGAGTCATCACAAAATGAGACACGTTGAATTACAATACTATAATTTAACTCATAAATTAAAGAACGAGAAAAATCTCATTATAAACAAGGCTGATAAAGGAGGCAATATTGTACTGTGGCCTAGAGACGCCTACATGATTGAAGCTATGAAACATCTAAACGATACTGATTGCTATAGGATGGCATCTTTTGCAGACCTTAAAAAAGTCAAAGACTTGGTTTTCAACGAATTGTTTCAATGGAAGAGACAAGGTCTGATTAGTAAAAGTGAATTCCTTTTTCTAAAGAATGACCATCCTATTACACCTATTCTGTATTTCATTCCCAAGGTGCATAAACACATCATTCCCACTCCAGGCAGACCTATTATTTCTGCACAAAGAAGCTTATTGGAACCTGTTTCTAAGTTTGTAGATTATTTTTTACAGGAGTCTGTATCTAATTTACCATCTTTTTAAAAGACACCGGGGACTTTTTAAGAAAATTGAATAATGTTGAATGGGACAGTGAGTTTTTACTTATTGTGATGGATATTACATCTTTGTACACTAGCATCCATCATGAGGATGGCATAAATGCAGTATCCTATTACTTAGGACAACGAGACATTGGGTATACTGAACACAATAAGATGTTGATTTCTATGATTAAGATCTGTTTGACAAATAATTTTTCTTGTTTAATAAGCAAGTTTACCATCAAATGCGGGGTGTGGCGATGGGGGCATGCTTCTCCCTAGCTACGCATGTTTGCATGTGGGTTGGTGGGAGGAGCATGTCCTCAGAGGTCAGCACAGTGAAATATTTGAAAATCATGTTTGCCATTGGTGGCGTTATATCGATGATGTGTGTTTGATTTTTAAGGGTTCCCAGACATCTGCTCTTGAATTTGTGGACACTCTTAACACTAATGTGCTCAATCTGAAATTCACAGCCACTATAAGCCCTACGAACGTAGAATTCTTAGATGTTTCAGTCTATATCGAGGATGGTGCTATACAGACCAAATTGCATAGAAAAGATACGGCGGGGAACTCTGTCCTCCATGCAACAAGTTCCCACCCTAAACATCTCATTCGGAGCATCCCATTTGGGGAATTCCTGCGTATTCGCCGTATCTGTAGCAATGACAAGGATTTAGAATCCTGTCAAAATGAAGCTACACAGAGATTTCTATTACGTGGGTACAAGTCTAAAGATCTGAATTCTGCCCGCACTAAAGCTAATGCCTCATCTCGTGACACCTGCCTTGGCATGTCCAATTCACAGATTGAGATTACTGACAATTCTGTAATTATTGCAAATGACAATACGCAAGTAGTGAGGCTTATCACGGGCTATTCTAGACAACATAAACAGATTAGAAGCATTGTGCAAAAAAACTGGCCTATTATATTAACTGACCTTACCCTCTCTTTAATTTTACCCGCATTGCCTGTCCTTACATTTAAAAGGTCTCCTGCTATGAGAGACATTTTGGTAAGAACCAGCCCAGAAGTTATTTCTACCAGCACTTGGCTAACGCCCAAACGTGGCTTTTTTAAATGTAGTTCTTGCAGGGCGTGTAAGTTTGGGATCAATACAACTGATTACATGACTGCATTCAGTGACACTCCAGTCCAAATACAGGGTCATTTCACCTGCCGCACAGACTTTGCAGTCTACGTGCTCCGATGCACGTGTGGCTTGCAATATGTAGGGAGCACTAAGCTCCAGGTGTATAACCGCATACTACAACACCTTAGAGCCACAGTCAATTCTGATCCCAGCTATCCCGTTGCTAGACATTTGAAATTAGCCCATAACAGTAACTTAAATGATTTGGTTTATTTTGTCATTGGGGCAGTTCCTAAATCTATTCGTGGAGGCAATAGAGAACGCACAGTTAAGACAACTTGAATCAAAATTCATTCTTGAACTCAACACCAAGATGCCTAATGGGTTGAATATGGGGGAAGATTTGCACAATTTTTATAATCTCTTCCCATTTCATCTCTTCCCATTTCATTTCTTCTGACTTCCACATCTATTCTATGCTGTAACATTCTTAGCATGGTTTTTAACTATACTGATTATTCCCGTTGTCTTTCTATGTGATGGTTACATTTATGACTCCGTAATGATTCCTCCGTGTTTGGTTTTGATTTTTTCAACCTAGTTTTTTCTATATTCACGAATTCATGGTACTCTTTTTTCATATATTCGTTTTGATTTAGCAAGGGCACTTGCCCGTGATCACAACTGGGATGCTGTTAGCCATTTATTGATTTGATTGTCTAAGGGTTTCCTCTGGGCCTCAGAGATTATTTGTTGTCATTTAAATATAATATTTAATTTTTTTTTTTTTTTTTTTTACACTATGAGCACATTTTTGCACTTTTTTGCACTTTTTGGCTACATACCATCATTTAGTAACCATAAGATTCAACACATTGTTTACATCTGCAGACTATTTGCACATGAGTATGAGTTCATATGTACCATTTTGCACATATTAGTTGTGAGGGTTTAGTGTTCTTATGTGTGTCAATCATATATATATATTATGTATTTAATTTTACTTATTGTGGCTAATGACACCCATGGATGCATTATTCATTCTCCCTCCTTCTTTTTAATGTGGTTTTAGATATTCATTGTTTTTACTCCAATTTTGTATTTACATTTGGTGTAGATTTTTAAATGTTTATTCCACATTTTAAATGCATTTTAGGTACTCTTTATTCATTGTGTAGTAATAATTTATAGTATGTCTTCCATGTCTATATGTCATGTGACTTTGGTTGAAAGGTACACAGGTGTGTCGCTTTTTAACTTTTCTCTAAACACTTGCACTATTTAATGACTGAATGTCTTGTAGCGCGTTATGTGAACAAGACCGAGTTGTTTCGGTCGAAACGCGTCATGCTGGGGCACTGGCCAGGACTGACTGGTTGCTGTTGTCATTTTTAAATAAAGCACAGCATTTTTTTCAAATCATCCCTTGTGTGGTCCGTACCTGTGTTTGTACGCCGTGGAGGTCTGGTGACAACCGGGATTTGCTTTTTCATATATATATATATATACACACCAAAGAACATAAATATATTTCCACTACAATGTTTTGGCTTCCACCTACTTCAGGTAGAACAAGATTGTTTTGTCAATGAGTGCATAGGCTCTTGAATCGTGCACGGAGGTCATTTACTGATTGATGGTAAGCATGCTTCATTTTTTGTGACTCAGTGTATACTTGGGGATCCGAATTTTTGCCCAGGATGGCTGTTGTTTTCTTGTGATTCTTCATCTTCTGGTGTATACATAAAAACATGAATGAAAGCATAGTAATCTAAGGGACTTAGTGGCACCCCAGCTCAGGGTGTGAGGAGAGGAAGAGAATTCAGAGAAGGGAACTATTTGAGTTCTTTCAAAAATGAAGAAAGTAAATCATTTCAGAACTGTTCCCTTGCAAACTATGGCAGACAGTCTTTGGATCAGGAAGGTTTGCTTTATGAGGTTGAAAGCAGCTAAAATATCTAAAAGTATCAGTGTCCTGATACCAACCCTGTTGTCTTCGATTCTTAAGTTGTGTTTGGATACCAGAACAACTAGCTTAGTACTATGACCTAGGCAGAATCCTGCTTGAGCAGTCATTAATAAATTGTGACTCTCCAAAAACATGAGATGCCACCACTTTGTCTAGACATTTTCCCAGGAACAGGAGCAGAGAAATAGGTCTAAATGTAGACTTTACTGTTTGATGGGCTATTTTAGCAGAGGTCTAATGACTGCTGTTTTCCAATATGTAGGGAAAATCGACGTGGACAAGGAGCTGTTAAAAAGAGTTATCAGGATAGGAGCAAAAGATATGCCTTCTTGTATAAACATGTGGGATACTGTACAAGAGAAGACCTGGAAGGTTTCACCTATTATGTTTCAAACATGTCAGGTTGGTGAAAGTATCCCATATATGGAAAGCACACTGTGAAGGCATAAGGGATAAAACTGGCTTTGATTTTAAGTGCAGAGTGAATCAATTCAATCTTCTTCCAGAAAAAAAAGAGTTGATCGCATAGTTTTTGTGAAGTTATTGTAAGGCTATGCGAAATAGGTAAGAGTGTGAGAAATTATAATTAGAGGTGTGCAAATTAAGCCTGTGATACATTTACCATCCCACATGGGTGGTGCAAACATCACTGGTGACATTTTGTACTCACAATTAATAAACAAAACATGTCACTTCCAGGCTTGATTCAGGGTTCAGGATTCAGAGCTGCCCTGGATGTCCGAATGAGGGTTCATTTGAAGCTTCAAGCCCAGTTAGGGCTCCAGGAGTTTATACATTCACTCAAATGTCCTTGTCTGTTACTCTGTGTGCATGGATTACATGAATAGCTACTTGGCTGTCCCATATTACTTGGGCGTCGGCGTTGGTTACTGTCCATCAGGTTGCTCTCCCAGATGATACAAAGGCCCTGGAAGCCCAGGGGCAAAGCTAAGTCAGTAAAATTCAGGGCGGTGTGAATCTCATATTTTGCAAATAAAAAAGCAGTTGGCTGCAGAGTGGCATAGTAGGTGAAAAATGATGGGTTGGAATGCTACCCTGACCAATTGACTATTTTCAAGCATTCATCTCATCACCTTTTGAGAGTTTGATTGCCAGTAGTATGCCTGGAAATTTGAGACTGACACAACTTTCCAATCGTATTACTGACAATGTTTGTGAATTCCACAATGTAGTCCATTTACACCTATTCAGGGAGTGCTTTTATGGGTGCAGATTTACTACTTTTTTAGTCAAGTGGTCACTATATATATATATATATATATATATATATATATTTAAGATCCCAATCCAAACAATTAACAAGTTAAATACTCTAAGTGAAATAAAAATGATGAGAAAAACTATCCCAGAAATAGCAGTCTTGGCTCAGGGCCCCGGACCCAACTACAAAACCATTAAAACATTTGAGGCGTGTCACACCCCAAACACCAGCTCTAAAGCTACACCCCTGCCCATACCACCTGAACCTGGTTGTTCTCCCTTCTATGGCCATGTGCTACAATTATAGCCTTGAGTCTCTAGATTGGGATCACTTATTTTAAATATGTTTTAATTACACAAACTCTTCTTTGTCTCTGCGACAGGAAGCCTTGAAGGCAGAGTTGTCAAATTGGTGCATGTGGGCAGAGGTCCATGTTTCTAGTCCTTGCCTTTTCCAAATTATTTTATCAAGTGACCGACAGCCTCAAATACTAAGACCAAGTCAGAAATAGAGGAGGGCGTGCAGGCAAATTAATAGGGTGAGCCGAGCCAGAGCTGAAAATATGATACAATTTCTTCAAAATTGAACAAAAGTGTATTTTTGTATATGCAGAAGTGTTTCACTTTAGAACATCAGATTATGTCACTGCATAGACAGATATTTATTCAAAGTTATTGTTTTTAGAAACATTCATGGCTCATCTCTCAACAACAATGTCTTTAATGAACTAAGACCAAGGCCACCGGAATTATGCAGCAAGGGGCAAATAAGCAATGGTCTTGCGCTATGGATTTTGACGTAGGGTATTAACATAATGATCTTATACATTATTTCGTGTCTTTTCTTTCCCCTATGAAGAGTGTGACTATAGGGGGCCTTCCCTCGCCCGCCCCCAGTTCTAACCCGAAATAGGGGTAAACTTGGTGAGTAGATACACACCGCCCCCCCCTTTTGGGCAGCGGAGCTGGTTGCCTGGACAATAGCCTGATGATTGGATATGCTGGATATACATTTTTAATTGTAGAGGTGATCATTCACCTCTTAGGTACTTTTGACCTTCCCTTTTGGGCACACGATATAATATATGGGGCAGACACCATAATTCCCCCGTGTGGTATGAATGACACCCCGGGTATTACTGATGTATAAATGAAACTTTCAATAGGAAGTTGCATATAATTGAAGGAGATTATGACTCCTAACTGGGTGTTTCTTCTCTTTCTTGTCATCGGTATCCTTAGTACTCTTTTGATTTGCTAGAGGGACTTCCTCAACACGTAAGGAACTGGTTGTAAGCTACCCTCTTATCTCAATTGGAGGTGAGAGTGAGGACGCACTGGGACAGGTAGAGTCCTGAGGAAGGCCGGCGTGACCCACACGAGGGGCATACACTAACGGCCGAAACATGTTGACCACCTGGCAGTAAAGGAGGGGTGCTAGGAGCACTTAATATCTCCCAATCACCACCATCCTTCACACTTTTTAACCCTGGCCGGAAGGTCCAGGAATAAAGTTTTAGGCACAGCGACACTTCCGAGCTAGTTTTAAACTACACTAACACTGCACTTTCACTACTGTCGTTCCGTCACTGTATAATTATTTTGTGTCTCTTTGTGTTGTATTGTCTTCCCCTACCCTATTGCTCCACCCCATGCGTGGCTACGCTGGGGTGTTTTTGTAAGCAGCCCTATGATGAAGCATGTCACACATCTGTGTGAGGGCAGTATTAGCACATATTGCACGTGCCACAACGAAATACATGTTTACCACTCCCTACCCCTTCTGGTGTATTAAGTGTTGTTAGGGGGTTCGGGGTAGGTGAGCCCGTACCCTCACCCCTTCTTTTGTGTGTACTAGTGTATTGAGCGGCGGTTCAGCCGCAGGGGAATACGGAACGAATTTTACTTCTTTTACCAGCACGTTATATCAATCAGGCATTTGGAGATTACATCACTACAGGAGAGATGTACTAAATAAGATAGAGAGATATATATACAGGGATATATATCTATAAACCCACTGCTTGAACATGGCGCAAGAACAGGGTTTGTCTTATGGAGAGGACTTGGTGACCGAGATCTTGGCCAGTCCATCGCTACTGGGGGACCCTGCTGTGAACAGGGTCTTAACACAGGGGGAAGGTTGGGACACATTGTTGGAGCTAAAGAGATCACATGTGAAGACCATACTCCATGGGGCCATCCTCACTGAGTATCTGAGGGGTAACGCGGCTCCACGCGGTCTCCTGGTCACTAATGAACCCCTCATCTTCCTCGAGGATGCGGCGTTTAGAAGGGATTGGGCTCTGATCGCGTGGAAGTGCACCAGGGATTGGCTGGTCTTGATTATTAGCACTGCTAAAAGACTAGCCGATACCCTATGGATCCAGATACAGGCTTCTGAGACAGGACTGAAGGCGGAGATTGTTACGGCCACTTTCAGTCATAAGCTGGACGCGGTCAACACGGAACTAGGTGAATACTGCGAGTATTTGATGCAATCTAAGATTACAAAATTGCAAAAGGATTTGAGGAAATTTCAAAACAGAAGGTTTATCCTTACACTACCGACGAGTATGTCCAGCAGAAGTTAGCTGACATGAGAAAGGGCAACTCACAGGGCAGAAAACGCCAGGACACCGCGAGTAGCTCCAGTGATAGCAGTGATAATGACTTCCCACAGCGCAGGAGAGGGAGAGGCCGGGGTTACCAAAGGGGACCAAGACCCTTCTTTCCCATCCCCTTTCAAAACTACCCGAATCAGGGTTACAATTGGCCTATGACGGGTTTCCCTCAACATCCAGGGTTTCAGAACCCCCATTTACAAACAGCACAATTTCAACAACCACAGATGCCTTTTTTAGGGAGAGGCAGGAACATGGGCAGGGGCAAACAGAAAGGGCAGCAGAGGGTCACCTGGGAGGATCAGGACCAGGAATTGAACCAACGGGTGACCAGGAGCATGGCCCAGAGAATGCAACCGGGCATGAGCAGGGAACATCTTTAGTGGTAAACCTCTCGTCGACTCCCCTCACCAAGACTCAGGAAGATCTCCTCAACAAGGGCCTGGGTTTTGTCCCTACAAACCTCTTAGACCACTTCCAACTACGTCAAGAACTGGCTACCTTTTTCAGAAGCGTCCGCCTCAGAGTATTTTTTGAGGACACAGAGAAAAGAGACACAGCATCAGGAGACACAACACTGCGCCCTAAGTCCACCTTTACACCACAGCTGGCAAACCTCCCACAGGAGATGGGCACGTTTGAATAAGTGGTGATTCACGACCTGGAGAACTTACGGAGACAGGAGGGACGCTCTTTCTTGAATATGACTAACATAGAGAAGGCGGCTATGAAGGAACTTCAGGACAATCCCACTATCATTTTGAAACCTGCGGACAAGGGAGGAGCGATAGAGGTCTTGGACAAGACCACGTATGACAATGAGCGTCTACTTCTACTATCAGATGACAGGAACTATCAAAGGCTAACAAGAGATCCTACGCCTGATATTGCCAAAGATATTGCTACCCTGGTGGAGGAAGGTGCTGCGAACGACTGGATTTCCAAGCATGAAGCAGAATATCTTGTCAAGAACCAACCAAGAACACCGTATTTTTATATTCTGCCTAAAATACACAAAGCTGCCCGACCTCCGCCGGGGAGGCCGATTGTGTCGGGCACTGGATCCCTACTGGAACCGCTATCGCAATTTTGCGATTTATTTCTAAAACCGCTGGTCCAGAAGCTGCCTGCCTATTTGAGGGATACCTTGGACATTCTGAATCACCTGAAAGATCTGGATTTTGACCCGAACAGTGAATTCCTCATAGGTCTCGATATAGAGGCATTGTATACTAACATACCACAGAGGGAAACCCTCAGGGTCTTGGAGGACATTCTGTTTGCGGAGGACTGGCAGTATCAAACACCACGTGCTTTCATACTGAATCTAGCTGAGATAGCACTAACCAAGAATTTTTTTGAGTTTGAGGGGACCATCTACTTGCAGACCCACGGGACCTCGATGGGCAGTACCTTTGCCCCGAGCCTGGCGGGTCTGTACGTAGGGGCTTTTGAAAAAACGGTGATCTATGCCCATGGAGAGAAAACATCAAGATATGGCGCTGCTACATCGATGATGTGCTTTTTATATGGAAGGGTCATGAACCATCGGTGGTCCTATTCCTTGACTGGCTGAACCACAGGAGCCCATTACTCCATTTTACATCAACCGTCAAAAAGACAGGATTACCTTTCCTTGATTTGATGATTGAACCCAAGGGAGGAAAACTTCATACGAGAGTCTACCATAAACCTACGGATAAGAATGCCCTATTGTCCTTTGAGAGTTTTCACCCGAAATCTCTCAGAGAGAACCTGCCAGTAGGCCAATTCTTCCGCCTGAGAAGGAATTGCACAGAGAAATCCAACTTCAAAGAGGAAGCAACCGTCCTCTCTAAAAACTCTCACTAAGGGGTATCCTGAACGTACCATCAAGAAGGCCAGGAAACGAGCCATGAATGCCGACAGGGAAAATATTTTGGAGGTAGCAAGCAGGCCTAACATAGACAAACCAGTGTGCGTCACGACATTTAATACGGCGTCGCACCAAATCAGGCGAGTAATACTGAAACACTGGAGAATACTCAACACCAATGGACTGAAGATTGAGAAACCCTTATTCTCTTATAAACGGAGTGCCAACTTAAAAGACATGTCAGTGCATACCAGACCGGTTCCCCCACCATCTAGTAGAATACCGGCAACAGGTCATCTACCTCCAGTACAAGGCCACTCGAGGTGTGGGAGCTGTAATGTCTGCCACCTCACGAACAATACCAAATCCATTGATGTGGGACTTACCTACCCCTGGGAACAGAGGATGCAGACAAACTGTAACTCGGGGGGTGTTATTTACCTTATCACCTGCCCGTGCCAGATGCGGTACGTTGGCATGACTAACCGCAAAGTAAAGACACGCATCATGGAACACCGCAGCACTATAAGGTGCATGAGGTCCAACACAAAACTTACTGCACACTATTTGGAGAAACATCATACTGTGGAAGAGTTGACATGGACCGTCATAGAAAAACTGAGATTCAACAGTTCCACAGGGGACAAAACTAGAGCCCTGCTCTTGAGGGAACAAAAATGGGTGTACCGCCTGCGGAGTCATCAAGTGGGACTCAATGACGATATCCCGTGGCATGTCCTGAATCGTTGAAACTATGTCCCTACGATTAGTAAATCGGTTCTCGCTAGACTGTACATTTATCACCACCACAGCACTCTGCCCCTGCATGCAAGGAACCATCGACATCGGGGCTTCCCCCTTTTTTAGGGGGTGTTTGCAATATGGTATACTCAGTGGAATGGTATACCCTGCACTGGGGATTTATCACACGTGTGCAGCACACAGCCCCTTAAGAGTGATTTATTAACATCAGGTTCCACGGAGGATTCTGCCTTATATTGTCACAGTGTTTCGTTTTTTCCCCCAAAACCCCCCCCCCCCTTTTTCACTGGATTAATCCTCCAACTCTGTGTTTGTGAATAACCTTAATAACAGGTTCACGCACCTGCAATTACCACCATGCTCTATCAGGGGTAAATTAGACATGGGGCCGTCAGGTTTACATATTACTCATTTTGCATAGTAATGGACCTTTTTATACTTCTATTTCTAGTCTTACCCCAGGAGTAATTGGGATTAATCTTCGGCCGTGTCCGATAGATCGCGGTATTGGTATACCCTTAGATTATTTATATGCGCACTAATGTCATCTTCGCTGGGGTGTACACGAGCTGTCTGGCAAGTGGGGGATAGTACTGGGCTGTATACACACTATTCCTCCAAATTGAGATCACGGACAGAGGGCTACACAAATACGGTAGTCGGTACATGTACTTCAAGTACCAGGAACAAGCAAGGTTAGCGTTCCAGATGACGTGGGCGGTAGGACCACGTTCACGTCATCACGTGCAGGACGCGCGTCACGTGATCGGAACTAGGAGCCTCCCTAAAACATGGATATAACACCTTTCGCTCGCCTCGGCGGTCACTCTACACGGCGGAAGGAGGCGAGCGACGTCAGTGGAGGACCACTCTTGGAGTAGTAAGGAGCTTTGGGGGGTACCAAAAAAAAGGGGGGGCATATAACTACCCGCTCTACTACAGTATCTGCCGCTATATCTGGATACTGTTGTTTAACTGCTGTGATAAAGCGGTACGTGAGGGGTACTATGCCGGCATCGATCCGGTTCGAACTATATGACTGTGTGACTTGGGGCATAGCTTAACATACTCATGCATTTTTGGAATGGGGCACCCATGGTCCGATTCTATATCATGGACCGTTTATTTTTGTGTGGATGCTGCCACATACATCGCCAATCTTCACATGTCGAACTGTACCTGATTAGCCATAACTATTAGACACAACAGGCCATCTCTACCACTACAACAGCCTCGAATACCTCAACCCACACTTCCACGTTGGGCTAGGGCGCATTAGAAATAAGCAATGGTCTTGCGCTATGGATTTTGACGTAGGGTATTAGCATAATGATCTTATACATTATTTCGTGTCTTTTCTTTCCCCTATGAAGAGTGTGACTATAGGGGGCCTTCCCTCGCCCGCTGCCAGTTCTAACCCGAAATAGGGGTAAACTCGGTCAGTAGATACACACCGCCCCCCTTTTGGGCAGCGGAGCTGGTTGCCTGAACAATAGCCTGATGATTGGATATGCTGGATATACATTTTTAATTGTAGAGGTGATCATTCACCTCTTAGGTACTTTTAACCTTCCCTTTTGGGCACACAATATAATATATGGGGCAGACACCATAATTCCCCCGTGTGGTATGAATGACACCCCGGGTATTACTGATGTATAAATGAAACTTTCAATAGGAAGTTGCATATACTTGAAGGAGATTATGACTCCTAACTGGGTGTTTCTTCTCTTTCTTGTCATCGGTATCCTTAGTACTCATTTGATTTGCTAGAGGGACTTCCTCAACACGTAAGGAACTGGTTGTAAGTTACCCTCATATCTCAATTGGAGGTGAGAGTGAGGACGCACTGGGACAGGTAGAGTCCTGAGGAAGGCCGGCGTGACCCCACACGAGGGGCATACACTAACGGCCGAAACATGTTGACCACCTGGCAGTAAAGGAGGGGTGCTAGGAACACTTAATATCTCCCAATCACCACCATCCTTCACACTTTTTAACCCTGGCCGGAAGGTCCAGGAATAAAGTTTTAGGCACAGCGACACTTCCGAGCTAGTTTTAAACTACACTACACTGCACTTTCACTACCGTCGTTCCCAGTCACTGTATAATTATTTTGTGTCTCTTTGTGTTGTATTGTCTTCCCCTACCCTATTGCTCCACCCCATGCGTGGGTACGCTGGGGTGTTTTTGTAAGCAGCCCTATGATGAAGCATGTCACACATCTGTGTGAGTGAGGGCAGTATTAGCACATATTGCACGTGCCACCACGAAATACATTTTTACCACTCCCTACCCCTTCTGGTGTATTAAGTGTTGTTAGGGGGTTCGAGGTAGGTGAGTCCCTACCCTCACCCCTTCTTTTGTGTGTACTAGCACCAAATTACACAGCAGGGTTGACTAAATTAAATAGCAAGAAAAGGCAAATTATGCAGAATAGTGCAGCACATTTTTTAAAAGTATTACTTCAGTATTTTGTCATTTTTATACATGGTGATACTGTCTGGGCAATCATTTCACCTTTTTAATACCAGTTTATCAACCAAATGCAGAAATAAGCAACTGAAAGATGACCAGTCAGCCTTTGTGAAGGGCCTTACGCTGCATGCGGACACATGGCGACACATTTTTAGTAACTTTTGATCTGTTAGAGCTAGAAACAATTTTTTTTGTTAAAATCTGCAGAATATGCAGCAGGTGATGGATTATGCAGCAAATGCAACAAAAACATAATATTGTGAAAAAAGGAGGAGAACTGCATAATTCCAGTGGCCCTGACTAATACACAAGTCATTAGTCTTGTAAACCCTAGATTCTTATTATAGATGGACCAACCTTACAGTCTATTAAATCAAACATAAGAGGTGCTTGTACTGCGCACATCCTGACCTCAAGTATTTAAAAGTGCACTCATATGTGATAATAAATAAAAATTAGTCTCTGTAAAATAAAATATTTGCCTAGGATTACACAATTTAGACAAGCAGGGAAGCCGTTATTGATTCCAGGTTATCTGGTTTCACCTTTTGAAATGCAGCCACCAGATAGGTATCTCTCTATCTCTCTCTCTCATTTACATCAAAGGTCATTGTTTTGTCTTCCTTTATTGGTTCACAAAACCGACACAGAGCTAGCAGACCTGACTCAGGGCCCCAGCCCCAGCTACCAAGCCAACAACGCATTTATTTGGGGGGGGCGGGGTTACACCTCAAACATCCCCCCGAATCTACACCCTTGTGGAAGCACTTTACAAATGAACATATGGCCAGCATCTGCTCTCAGTAGGGTGGAAAGCTCTGACAGGGCCCCAGGCCAGAGCTCCTTTGGGGCCCACAGGAGTTTATGTACTGGACCGCTGTGTCACAGAGTGCTCGGGAAAGGTTTCCCTGATTCTCAGGGCTAAAAATATCTGACCGGGCCCAGGGTGAGAGCTCTAGCTGGATGAGAATCCCCATTATATGGAGTCCATGCATCAGCCTGCCTAGTTTCAAAGTACCTGGGACGGGTGCTACATGCCCGGGAAGGGCTCACCTGCTATGCCAGGATAATAAGCTCTGACCCGGCCCCGGATCAGAGCTCGAGCTGGCCAGGGGGTCAAAGCCCCGGAACCTAGGCTTCATTTTCTGGCCTGCCATGTCACAAAATGCCTGAGACATGGTCCCGCCAGCACTGGGAGTGCTCCCCTAATTGACTGAGTTAAGAACGTCTGACCGGGCCAGGCCTCCAGATAGCTTCTGGGGATATCGACCATTCTCTAGCTTGTTGTGCCACTTAGAGCTCGGTACGGGGTCCCGCAGTCACCGGGCGCGCTCCCTGCTTCGTCAGGTTAGAAGCACCTACCTGGCCCTGGGTCATAGCTCCAGCTAACCTGGGGGTGGAAGCCCCCACCCTCATCTCCATTTTCCAGCTCACTGTGCCACTTAGAGCCCAGGACTGGGTGCCACAAGCTCGTGGAGGGCTTAACTGCTTGTTCGGGTTAAGAAGCTCTGACTGGGGCCCAGGTCAGAGTTCCAGCTGGCGACAGAGGCAGGAGCCCTGAGCTCCATTTTCCAGTCTGCCATCTCACTTAAAGCCCGAGGTGAGGTCTGCAGCCACCAGGAGGGCTTTCCTCATTGGCTTGGTTACGAAGCTTTGACCAAGCCCTGGGTCAAAGTTCCAGCTGCCCTGGAGTGGAAACCTCTGCTCCAGGGCTCAATTCTATAGGCCGCCTTGTCACTTAGAGCCTGGACGGGGTCTCGCAGGCACAGAGAGGGCTCTTCTGCTGAGTTGGGTTAAGAAACTGTGACCTGGCTTCGCTTTAGTGCTCCAGCTGGTCAGGAGGTGGAACCCCAGGCCCTGGCCAACATTCTCCGGCGGGCCATGCCACTTAGAGCCCAAGACCCCCTGCAGTCAGCCTTAAAAAATTCCCAGTAAGTGAGGGTGATAAGCTTACGTTAATTAAGTTCCTGACCTTTGTACACACCAGTCGTCGCTACTGCCAATTAGATGATTTAGTGAAGTCGTCTGATCGGCCACACCAGTGTCTGAAATGGCCTTGGTGGAGCACCTAGAACACAAAGTTGACTATCTAGTGAAACTAAAATCGCAACAAGGTTTTCAGAGGTGAATTTGTGGAAGGATCATTAATGGCAGAGCGGCCCAAGTGACTGATGTCAGCATGAACCCTCGGCCATCTCCCAGACAGAACTCAGGCACAGAGCAAAGCCTTCCCCATACCAGTATTTCCTCCATAATAGTGATTAAAGAGGGAAGAGTCTAGTGCTGAATACCGACCCGATGGCATGCGCCGAAAGTGGCGTACAAAAGACTGACTCCCCAGCATAGCTCAGGGAACCCAAGTCCTTCTGATTGAGGCTCACCTCGCAGATGGTGGTAGTCTGATAGCTGCCCCTGGCATACCGTCTGGTCTTCGTGGAGTCAGATTGCTTAGAATTGCAACCCAAAGTGGTTGGTAAACTCCATCAAAGGCTAAATAAGGGTGTCAGATTGATAGCCAACAAATACCATAAGGGAAAGTAGAAAGGAACTTTGAAGAGGGAGTTCAAGAGGGTGTGAAACAGTCAAGAGGTAAACGGTGGGGTCCATGCAGTTGGCCCACAGGATTCAACATGGAGAGAAGGTCGGTCATCCTTGAGGGCAATTCCCCTCAACCGAACTGCTGCCTGGGTGTACCTGGCTCCTGTAGGGCAAATTTTCTCTGTGGCAGTCCTCTATGATCGGCTCCAGTGTGACTGGGAACGCTTTGTGGTGGCATGTGGCTCCATGCTTTGGCAGAGAGCATCAGAGCCACCTGGCAACAGCTTTGCAATGTCCACGGGGTAGAGGGAGATTGACCAACTCTGCACCCTCTCCCTGCAAATGGCCCGGACCCTCTTGGGGGTTTGGGGCCACCTGCTAATGGTGTGACTGTCAACTGGGGTGGAGTGTGCTCAGTGCACTCTCATCTGACATGGGTATATGGGCGAAAGACTTATCAAACCATCTAGAAGCTGGTTCCCTCCAAATTTACCTCAGGATAGCTTGCACTCAGAAACCTCAGTTTGTTGTGAGGTACAACAGGGCCCACTCAGTCTCCATTTTAGTTTCACATTTTAGCTTGACGTTGTTTACTAATGGTGACTTACACAATTATTATACATGCTGTTAATTTCTTAGCAAGTATCATTATCATGTTATTCACAGACTCTGTCCAAGGCTAGGCATATAGAATGGAATGTCCTTGTATTTGGTTATCTGGTTGGAGACAGCTCTGAGGTTCCAGATATGATATGCTACATTTGGCAGAGGGCAAACACAAGGAAATGATGGACGGAGCGCTGAAACTTTTCAGACACTCACCCCCAGTCACAGATCTGGGTTGAATCCATCATCGTTCTTTAACTCACTTCGCCACCTCAGTTCAGACACAGCTAAATGCAAATCAGTCTTGACCCTGTGCCTCATGGGAACAGTCCAGACCGAACTGCCTAGCCATGTCTTCCCTGGACCGGAAACAAGTATCCTGGGACCGGTTTCGGGCTAACAGCCCTCATCAGCCAGGCTAGCTTGATTCCAGTGGCAAAGTGAGCAAGGGACCCACGTCTGGGCATACCCTGCCAACTTAGGGCGAACAAAGCAAACACAAGGAGATGATGGACGGAGCGCTGAAACTTTTCAGACACTCACCCCAGTCACAGATCTGGGTTGAATCCATCATCGTTCTTTAGCTCACTTCGCCACCCCAGTTCAGACACAACTATATGCAAATCAGTCTTGACCCCGTGCCTCATGGGAACAGTCCAGCCCGAACTGCCTAGCCATGTATTCCCTGGATCAGAAACAAGCATCCTGGGACCGGTTTCGGGCTAACAGCCCTCATCAGCCAGGCTAGCTTGATTCCAGTGGCAAAGTGAGCAAGGGACCCACGTCTGGGCATACCCTGCCAACTTAGGGCGAACAAAGCAAACACAAGGAGATGATGGACGGAGCGCTGAAACTTTTCAGACACTCACCCCCAGTCACAGATCTGGGTTGAATCCATCATCGTTCTTTAGCTCACTTCGCCACCCCAGTTCAGACACAGCTATATGCAAATCAGTCTTGACCCTGTGCCTCATGGGAACAGTCCAGCCCAAACTGCCTAGCCATGTCATCCCTGGACCGGAAACAAGCATCCTGGGACCGGTTTCGGGCTAACAGTCCTCATCAGCGAGGCTAGCTTGATTCCAGTGGCAAAGTGAGCAAGGGGCTGTTAGGTTTTAAATTCCCATCCCTGCCAGGCACTCACTCCACGTTATATTAGGTTAGCAATGTGTGGCTAAATAGATGCCATTTGTATTCACGTTTTGCAACCCACTGAGTTATCTCAGTAATGTGCAGGCTTCAGTTAGCGAGTGTGACTCCATTTTGCATTTCGTAATCCTTATTAGGCTGCTTAGACTGTGCCTGAGTTAGGCCTCATTACTCGTATTGCTTGCCTCAGCAGAACACTGTCTTTCGTTATTATTTTTTCTTTCTGTTCAAGGCTGTTTTTCGACTTACTAATGAATAGGCCGTTCGGCCCTCGCATACTTATCCGAATGTGTAGTTTCTGCTCCCACGTTAGGAGATGCTGGGACCCAGCACTGCGGCCTTGGATTCCTCATAAAATTTACCCATCTGGCAGGTGTTAGCTCATCCTACTGTGCCTCTTTGTTCATGATCGGCCCAAGCCGGTAGTTTTCCATTGGGGGCGTGGTTGGGGGCCTCTCGAGAAGAATGATTACTCAGTGTGAGCTGTTGGGGGGGTCAGTCCCTCGGCAGACATCTTAGGGTGCAGGTCATGATGGACTCCTCTGCAGAGCATTACTAATAAATGTAAGTTTGTATTCTCTACTGTCTGACTGACTCTTCATTTTTGGGAAGGCATAGCAGGTGGTTGTAAGAAAACCCGAGTGGCCCTAGAGGGCCACTTCCTTCAGTTGGTGCCCGAACAGGGACCCCGCAAGGTGATCCGACTCGCCCGTAATCAGGTTGTAGGGTCGGGGGTGCGTTTGGTTGGTCGGGTGGATCGGGGTACCCCACACAAGACCAAGCTTGGTTCTCGCAGCTGCCCCGCCCGGCTGATCGGGCGCCCCCTCGTTTAGTGGTCACCGGATGGGGTCCTGAGAAGGCAAAACCCTGGAGTTGACCATTTGGTCCGAAGAGTCGGCAGTGGAGAATAACTTGACTCGACCTGTGTGCACCAGGTGAGTGATTTGATTCTTGGAAAAATGGTGCCATTCTTGGACGGCACGAGCCTGTGGGCTCTTGATACAGTCTCCGGACTGTCCTGTTTGCAGTTTTTGAACTGCCTTGCTTGAACGACACGAGTCGACGGGCTGTGTCTTGGTATGGTCTCCGGACTGTCTTGTCTTGAACTTGGTGGGTTTGCGGACCCTTGAAAAAGGCACAGAGTGTTTGCGAGTAGTTCATCGGACCACTTGGAAATTTGGCCCGCGCTTGAAAAGGTCCGGGACTGCCCGCAAACAATCTGCCAGACCAACTGGTAATTTGGTTAATGCTTGAAAAGGTCTGGGGCTGGAGCCTGTCTTCTTGAATTTGATACAGTCCCTCCTGGACTGTAGGGAGTGGTTCCTGGACCGTTTTGGTTTGGTCCGTGACTAATATTTGTTACTTTATTTTGTCTTAGTCTGCCGATTGTTGGTGTTATACTTGTCCGTTAGGGACAGTGCATGTGTCTTATATTAAGATGCCTTGTTTCAGCAAATTGGGGTGTTTTGGATGTCGATGTTGTTCTACTGATGCTCGATTGGAAGAGAGCCAGCCTGCACCTCCGGAGGGTTCTCCAAATTTTGACGTATACGTTAAACACGGTATTGGCCCTGTTATGTTTAGCACATTGTGGCATAAATATACGAGGGACAATGCTGAGTTATAGTGGCCGCTTACTGGCTCATTTGATGAACAGAAATTGAATTTCTTGCAGGACAAGTTGTTCGCTAGAAGGAGCAGGCAGTCGATGTTTGATTCTCTCAGAGTGTGGCAGAAGGAAGCAAAGCAGCGGCGTATAAGAGCAGAGAAAGAGGCCCGGAAGAGGCAGACGCAAACTATAACACAGAAAGCGGTAGCCCATGAAAGAGGAAAGATAGAGAAGGGTATAGAATGTACAGATAGAAAGTTCTGGTTACAGACAGATAAATGTTATGTTACTAGAGAGGAAGGTGATGATTTCGTCGAAGAGCTATTAGATTCTCGCCCTCCTCCTCCTTATGCCCCTGAGCGGATATACCCGACAGTCCCGACATCCCAGACCTTGGTCTCTAGTGCCGCCCCTTCCGGCGTTCCTGTTTCTGGCGCTGCCGTTTCAGCCGCGTCCCCTCTTGCTTCTCTTCTATTCACACCAGTCACCGGGACGGGTGCTGTTAGCTCCCCCGCCCAGTCTATTAGTTCTGTATCGACTGCTACTCCCCCTTTCACCCCTACCACTCTGTCTCCCTACATGATGGTACCTGTCTCTGCATCTGCTCTTTCCCCTGTGAGTGTGATACCCCAGGCACAGTTGAATGTTGAAACTCCTGCGCGTGGAGTACATGATGTGAACTGGACAGCAGCGCGAGACCGAATGGATAAAGTATTGGTGCGTTCTGCGGTGGCTGATGAGGAAAAGCAAATGGTGGCGAATCAAGCAACTCAGTGGGCTCGGAATCCGATCTATAGTGTGGAGGATGTGTGGAGTGTGATGAAAGATTACGAGCCGTTTATATAGCAGCATGCCCTTAAGCATATGTCAGCGACGCTGATAGGGTTGTGGGAACAGTGTTTTCAAGGAGTAGCACCGCAAATAATATATGACATACGGGATAGGGTATACGCTGCGGGTATGGCTCCCAATGAGGTTTTTAGAAATATAACGACACTAGTGGGTTACCGAGGCAGATTGCACCAGAAGGTTCCGACGATGGGGACGCAGCATCCCATGAGGGAAGTTCATCCCATTTACCACCCTGAAATTCCAGAATTGCGAGATTCCACTGATGCTGTGATTAGGCCGCGGGTCGATGCTCGGTTTCAGGAACAGTGGATCTATACTCCCTGGAAGAGGAGTGAGGTCCTATCTTTAAAGGGCCAGCTGCCGGACCCCCGAAAAAACCCTACTGCATATTATAAAGAATTGACGGAGGCAGCCTCCTCCACAGTAATGACGCTAGCTGACATAGAGTTGTTTTTCGGTCTGTTGGTACCGGTGGATATATGGAGGCAGGTTCATACGCAGGATCATGCACTGGAGTTGGGGGGCACATGGGATGAGATCAGGGCTTGGGATAAGGAGCGTAAGCCCGGCGACAAGCCGAAAGCGGAGCTTCTTGCTTTGCCAGGGCATATTATCACATACATGCACTCCCTTATCCCACCAAAAAGAGTGGATTGGGATAAGTTGAATGTGTGTCGCCAGAAGAAGGATGAAAGTGTGTCGGATTTCTTTACCAGATTTGAAGGGGTGTTTTTAGATTTAAGCGGTCAGGACCTGTCACAGGAGGGTGGTGTTCGTTTATTTGTCAACAGATTTGTCACTAACTTGCTTCCCGAGATTGCAACACGGTTGCAGGCTTCGGAAAGTACTTGGACGACATCATCTCCGTCAGTGATATTGAGTATGGCACAATATTACGAACATAGAGAGAATGAGGACAAGGAAAGGGTGGAGAAAAAGTCGAAGGATTTGAAGACAAGGGTATTGATGCAGCAAGTTGCGAGGGGAAGTGGACGAGGTAGAGGTTCTGGTTCGGCCCAACGTACGCCCCAGTCTGGCAGGGGTGGTGCTTCAAGCACGCCCCTCAGGCCCAATCAATGTGCATACTGCAAGCAGGAGGGACATTGGCGGAACGAGTGCCCAGAGTTGATACAGAAGGGTGAGGCCCCGAGAGGTCAGGGTTTTCGAGGACGCAGACGAGGAACAGGAGGTAGAGGGGGGATGCAGTCAGAGGAGACATCATACAATAGGCAGAGTGGGAATTATTTTGACGACCCCTGAGGACGGCAGTACTATCACGACGATTATGACATGGACGAAGTGACAGGGTTGTCTCACAGCTAGGACAGCCGAGGACAGGGCGAGGGACCAGTTCCTGTGCCTATAGATCAGCACGGACCTTACGTCACTGCTGATTTACAGGGTACTACTGAAAGATTTTTAGTTGATACAGGGGCTATGAATAGCTCTGTTTCCCATTCACTGGTCCCGGGGGCAGCTCTGTCTGGCCAAAACAATGTGTCGGTGGGTTTCTCAGGCGTGCCGGTCATTAGCCCCATTTCCAAGCCTCTTGCTTTGACTATTGGCCCCTTTAAGGTCGATTCACCATTTTTATTGACGTCAAATTGTGGGGAAAATTTGTTAGGACTCGATTTGTTAAAAAGGTTGCATGCAACATTTTTTTGTTCCCCAGACGGTGTTTACATGACGGTTGGACCACAGGTAGCTCGTGCCAAGCAGTGCTTCGCAAAGGCTGTCCCCCTTCCCGCTGAGTTTAAAGATGTGCCGCATACGTTATGGGCGACAGGAGACACGGATGTGGGGTTACTCCAGATCCCGCCAGTATCTATACAGTTCAAAGATAATGCTAAATTGCCACGTATTCCCCAGTACAAGATATCCCAGGCAGGAGAAAAGGCCTTATTGCAAATAATACAGGATTTGATTGAGTCTGGTGTGGTTGAGGAGACAGCAGCGAATGTGTGTAACATCCCTATTCTTCCTATACTTAAAAAGGCACCTTTGGATTCTTCTGATGCTCACCCTGATGTTTACCGCTTTGTCATAGACCTTAGAGAGGTGAACAAGATCGTAGTTCCCCAGTATCCTGTAGTCAAAGACATTACCGCGATTTTGACAATGATTCCCCCGTCTGCAAAATGTTTCTCAGTCATCGATTTGAAAAATGCTTTCTTCAGCATACCAATCCATACAGATAGCAGATATCTGTTTGGATTCGCAATAGCCGGTCGGAGCTTTAGATTCTGCCGTGCTCCACAAGGCTATACTGAAAGTCCTAGTATTTATAGCCAAGCCTTGAAAGCTCAATTGGATTCTTTGGAGCTTCCCCCTGGTAATGTGCTGTTGCAGTACGTAGATGACCTCCTAGTGGCTTCGGACACTGAAGGTGGTTGTAAAGACGCCACAGTTAAATTATTGTTGCATCTGGCGCATCATGGACACAAGGTGTCGCTTTCCAAATTTCAATATTGTCGACAGGAGGTCACCTATTTAGGTCACCTACTGTCGAAGGAGGGTCGCAGACTAACACCTGAACGTATAGCTGCCATTACTAACATGTCCATCCCTAAAACCCAACGCGAGGTACGCACGTTTATAGGGATAACATTGCATTGTCGGCATTGGATCCCTAACTATTCCCTACTAACAAAACCCCTTATTTACCTGACCACCAAAGAAGTGCATGAACCCCTGCCTTGGACATCTGCATGCCAGCAAGCTTTTGAGCAATTAAAGACTGCGCTTTGCTCTGCTCCTGTGCTTGGTACTCCTGATTACCAGAAGCCTTTTGTGCTCTACGTGCATGAGGTGGACGGTTGCGCGCTTTCTGTTCTAACACAGGGTTTCGGTGGTAAGCAGAGACCCTGCGCCTACTTCTCTGCCATGCTTGATAATGTCGCCAGGGCGCTCCCGAGCTGCCTGAGAGCCGCCGCGGCGGTGGCGATTTCTATCAGGCAATCGGCAGGGCTCGTCCTTGATACTGCTCTCACAGTAATGGTACCCCATGCTGTGGATATGCTATTGAATAAGACAAAGACGCAGCAGCTTACTAGTGCGCGTCTAACTGACTATGAACTGACTCTGTTTGCTCCACACATTACCATAAGACGATGTGCTACTCTGAACCAAGCCACGTTCCTACCCCTCCCTTCGGAAGAAAAGGACAATGATGTCCATGATTGTTTATTTCGAACTGAGGAAGAAACGAAGGGATGGGTAGACCTGACTGACGTTCCCTTATCTGACCCCCAAGGGGAACTATATGCCGATGGCTCTTGTTTCAAGTTACCAGATGGCACCACCACTGCAGCCTATGCAATCACAACGTTACACACTGTAGTTGAGACATCCCGTATCCCACACCAATCGGCCCAAGCTGCAGAGTTGGTTGCCCTCCTCAGGGCTTGTGAGTTGAGTGAGGGACTGGCTGTTAACATCTACACCGACAGCCTTTGGGGTGGCCCATAATTTTGGGCGCCTCTGGGCGGAGAGAGGGTTCTTGACTTCGCACGGACTGCGGATTCAGAACGAGCCATTGATACATAGATTGCTGTCCGCACTGACACTTCCCAGTAAATTAGCAATAGTGAAAGTAGCACTCATAAGGCTATTACAGATGATGTTGGGAGGGGAAATGCTTTCGCAGACCAGACAGCTAAGGAGACAGCTCGATCAAAGATGACAAAGATGTTGGTGGCAGGTCCCGCTAGGTGGGTCCCGGACAACGGAATGTTCGAGGACACGTTGGAGAATGTCAGGGAAATCCAGGGTGAGGCGACTCTAGATGAATTAGCAATGTGGGAGGAGAGAACAGGTCGCTTGGATGAGGATGGGTGTTGGACTGACTTGTCTGGGAAGCAGTGATGGTTGCTGCCTAATTCATATGTGCTCCCTGTCGTTACCATGGCCCACGGCCCGGCGCATATTAGTGCCAAAGGAATATGCAAGTTACTGGACCCAGTTTGGCAGAATGATAATATCGCTAAGGTAGCCACGCACCTAGTGAAGCATTGCATCATTTGTCTGAATCATAACCCTGGGAAAGGTACCCCTACACCCGCTGGTAACTTTGCACCGTCTTCCTTCCCTTTCGAGGTTCTCCAGATGCATTTCATCGAAATGGAACGAGTTAATAACCTAAAGTATGTGCTAGTAGTGATCTGCGCATTCAGTAAATGGATTGAGGCTTACCCCACTAAAGAGAATACAGCTATGGCAACGGCGAAGGCACTTCTAAAAGAGTACTTCCCGCGCTATGGGTTGCCACGCATGATCTGGAGTGACAACGGAAGTCACTTCAATGCAAAAGTCATTGAATTGGTGTGCACAGGTTTGCATATTAAGCAGAAGTTTCACGCAGCGAATATCCCCTGTGAGAAGTTGGCCTGGCATATGCTGTCCACTAGTTATAGTGGGCACCTTGCACCAGTCCAAACGACCCTTATTGATGATAGGTTTAAAGACAACCTTTATTGAAAGCTATCCTAGTGGTAGCTATGGAGAGCAGCCTTCAGGCTAAGTCTTGAAGGAGTGTAAAGCAGCTTGGTTTACCAGATTATAACCTCTTGAATAACTAAATGAAAGGAGAACCACACAAGATATATATAAAATATATGTATTTATTTCTAAACACTAACTACTAATCCCTTTATGAGATTAGAGTTCAAGATACACAGTATCACAGTATTAAAACGACAGTAAATAGCACAATACACAGTGGGTTCCAGGGGGAGACCAAACCATATACTAAGAAAGTGGTATAAGAACCACGACTTGACTAGACACAGTGCCTAGAGCACGTAGAATCACTGGGACCGCAAGGAACCACCCAAGGTAGTGACACAGGAGACCCACAGGGGACGGGTGCAGTGTGTGAACACAGCCGCGAGCGCCGTAGGATTCAATGCGGAAAGTCGCGGTTGGAATTTTAAAGCAAAAGGACACTTAGGAGAGGATTTTGAGCAAACCCCTTTAGACTTAAGGGGTTCTAGGGCCAACACCCACGGGAGCAACGGAGTACTCGAGTTACCTCACCCAGGGAAGCCGGGTGCATAGGTGTCAAAGGGTGTCGGGAATCGCTGCGTCGTTTTCAATGGCGATCTGCTGCAAGTGCTGCTGCCGTGAAGGAGAAAAGTGTCCGTGTGATCCAAGCCTGGATCGAAGATGTGAAGAACCTGAAAGCAGAGGGGACAGAGTCTGGGTCACTAGCCAGTGACCAGGAGCGGAGCAATCGAATGCCCACCGATGTCGGGTGCTTCAGGTGCGAAGAGGTGAAGCTTGACTCTGCAGCCACGGGGTCCTGGAGATGTCGACGATGACCAGGAGCTGGATTCGAGCTGTCCCACAAAGGATGTCGAGTGCTGGGGTGTCGGTGATCGGATTGACCACAACAAGCCTTGGCAACAGCAACCCACGCAGGAAGAGAAAAGATGCTTCTGTGTGGACCAGCAAGGTCCTGGGTACTCCCCAAGCAATGGAGAGTCAGGGCACGTCTGGAGCAACCAGGGAAGCACAATAAAAGTTAGAGTTGCCTTCTTGGGGACCCACAGGTCACCGGACCAGGGATCGCGAAGGGACCTCAAGAGGAATCACAAAATGGTGGCCCACGGAACACTCGTTGAGTGTAGGCCTGCAATCTTCAGGGCAGTTACTGCTCGGGATCAGGGCTACAAGTAACCCAAAGCTCAGCCTCAGGGGTCGCTGGAAAGCTGATGCTTCTGCAAATGGTCGCAGTGTCCAGGGGTTCAGGTTGCACGGTCTTCCACGAGGGATACGGGTCTCAGACTTGCTGTGGGCACAGATTGACCTCAGAGACCTAGGAAAACCCACCTCCTGTGTGGCAATATTTTTCGGAGTCCGTCGGAGCTCGGAGATGCCAACCGGTCAGTTGCGTGTAAAGGTGCCTGCCTTGCAGGGGAGTAACTCCTTTACTCCAAGGGAGATTCTTCAGTCGTCCAGCGTTGTGCAGATCGTCGAAGTACTTGGTTTCTGGTATCAGAGTTTAGTCCAGGTGTAATCTAAAGTCCTGTAGTCAGGGTTTCCTACTTTATACCCAAGGAAGGGGTTGGACAAACTCTGGGGACCCACCTATGGGAGGGTCAGGAAAGAGGGTGGATACACCCATTTCCTTTGTCCAGTTTCGCGCCAGAGCAGGGGCTGTGTGCCCCTGCAACCGGTTTGAGCTGGACTATGCACAGGGACACCAAATGTGCCCCCAGTGCAGACTTCAAAGCACTCTGAGAGTGCACCCACCCAGCCCCAATACATAAGAGCCTGTCTGGGAGGTGGTCACACCTCCCTGTGACAGGAAACCTATTGTCCAGGCCTCCCCTGCCGGAGTTTCATCCAGCAGCAGGAGGGCAGACTCGTGTCTGTGGCTGCAGCATCCATTTTGTGATGCCAGGGCTCTGTTAGCTGGTACCGGGTATACCGGTGCTGTCATGTCTCTCCCTCTAGAAGGGTGGGATCATACTCCCACACCAGTTACTGGTGTGGAGGTATGATTCCAAGGTGTTTGACACCAAACACGACAGTTTTCCATGCAGCCACTCCAAAGTTAGCATTTACCGCGGGGTTATAATGCACTTAAGAGTATATGGTCTGGCTGCGTCACAAACAACCCCGGAATAAAGATTCCGAAAGCTGCAGAGGGGCTCTGCTCATGCATGGGCACCCTCTCACATGAAACCCAGCACCCTGCCTTCAGGATTGTTAAGGCCTGCCATAGCGGTGACTGATAGGTTTACATGTGCAGTGATATGGAGAGATATAGGGAACCTATATCTCAGTAAGGGGTGCATATACCACCTTACACAGGCTGCTGTAGCAGACCTGTTGTGTCATTTTAAAAGGCTTCCCAGGGGTGGCACAATACATGCTGCAGTCCCTGGTAGGCCTCTGGGGTACCTATGCCCTGGGTACATAGTATACCATATACTAGGGACTCACAAGGGTACCCCAGAATCCATTCTGGAGTGTACCTAAAGTACATACAGTCAATTTAGAGTAGAAAGCAGTTAGACTGGGGTCCTGATTAGCAGGGCCTCAGTCTGGCTAAGTCGAAAAACAGTGAAACATCAGCAAAAAGTGGGGGTAACCATAAGAAGCAGATCCTACTCTCCTACACAACTCCCCCCCAAACGTCAGGACATTAAACTAACCTTGACCAGTTGAGTCTTCATGTTCTAAGTGGAAATATCTGGAGAGTCCATCTGCATTGGCATGGTTACTCCCAGGTCTATGTTCCACTGTATAGTCCATCCCCTGTTTGGAAATGGACCACCTCAAAAGTTTGGGGTTTTCACCCTTCATCTGTTTTAGCCATAAGAGGGGCTTGTGGTCTGTCTGAACAATGAAGTGAGTGCCAAACAAGTATGGCCTCAGCTTCTTCAAGGCCCAAACCACAGCAAAGGCCTCCCTCTCAATGGCTGACCAACGTTTCTCTCTGAGGTCAACCTTCTGCTAATAAAAGCTACTGGCTGATCCTGACCTTCATCATTCAATTGGGATAACACAGCCCCTACCCCCCCAACTCAGATGCATCTGTTTGGACAATGAATGGCTTGGAGTAATCAGGACTTTGCAGAATGGGAGCAGTGCACATGGCCTGCTTCAGGTCATCAAATGCCTTTTGACAGCTAACTGTGCACTGAACTTTTTTGGCATTCTTTTAGAAGTTAAGTCATTCAAAGGGGTCACTATGGATCCATAACCTTTGACAAATCTTCTATAGTACCCAGTCAGGCCCAAGAAAGCTCTGACCTGAGTCTGGGTAGTTGGAGAAACCCACTCCATTATGGTCTGGATTTTGCTCTGCAATGGTTGAACCTGGCCTCCACCCACAAGGTGGCCCAGGTACACAACCTGACTATGCCCTATCTGGCACTTGGTGGCCTTGATAGTTAGGCCTGCTTTCTGCAGGGCCTCCAAAACATTTCTCAGGTGGACCAGGTGATCCTCCTAGGTGGAGCTAAAGACAGCAATATCATCTAGATATGCTGCACTATAGGCTTCCAGGCCTGTAAGGACTTTGTTCACCAACCTTTGAAAAGTGGCAGGTGCATTTTTCAAACCAAAGGGCATCACCACAAATTGGTAGTGCCCACTAGGGGTAGAAAATGCTGTTTTGGCTTTTGCATCCTCAGCTAGTCTGATTTGCCAGTAGCCAGCTGTCAAGTCAAATGTGCTGAGAAACTTGGCTGAGGCCAAAGTGTCTATGAGCTCATCTGCCTTTGGTATGGGATGGGCATCAGTCCTAGTGACTGCATTGAGACCTCTGTAGTCTACACAAAACCTCATCTCTCTCTTACCACCCTGGGTGTGAGGTTTAGGCACTAAGACTACTGGACTAGCCCAAGGGCTATCTGAGGGCTCAATCACACCCAAATCCAACATCTTCTGGACTTCAGTCCTGATGCAGCCCCTGACATGGTCAGGTTGTCTGTAAATCTTATTTTTAACAGGCAGACTGTCCCCAGTGTCCACTTCATGAGTGCACCAGGTAGTCTGACTTGGAGTCAGAGAGAACATATGTCTGAACTGATTGAGAACTTTTCTGCAATCAGTATGCTGCTGGTCAGTGAGGCTGCTTGCCAAGGCTACACCATCTACTGATCCATCATCAGGGTTCTGAGAGAGAAGGGAGTGGATCACTCTCTTCCTCCTGTCCCTCATCAGTAGCCATGAGCAAGCCCATGTCTGCCCTGTCAACATATGGTTTCAGTCTGTTGACATGGAGCACCCTGTGGGGGCTCCTGGGAGTTCCAAGGTCCACCAGGTAGGTAACCTCTCCCTTCTGTTCAACAATGGTATGGGGGCCACTCCACTTATCCTGGAGGGCTGCTGGGGCCACAGGCTCCAACACCCATACTTTCTATCCTGGCTGATAAACAGTCAGCACAGCCTTTTGGTCATGCCAGGCCTTTTGTAATTCCTGGCTAGCCTCCAGGTTTTTAGTTGCCTTCTTCATGTACTCAGTAATCCGGGAGCGGAGACCAAGTACACAGTCCACAATATCCTGTTTAGGGGTTTGAGAGGTAACTCCCATCCCTCCTTCACTAGACACAATGGACCCCTAACTGGATGTCCAAACAGAAGCTCAAATGGGCTGTAACCAACCCCCTTCTGTGGAACCTCTCTGTAGGCAAAGAGAAGGCAGGGCAAAAGTATGTCCCATCTGCGCCTAAGCTTTTCTGGGAGACCTTTAATCATGCCCTTCAAGGTTTTGTTGAACCTCTCAACTAAACCATTGCATTGTGGGTGATAAGGGGTGGTAAATGTATAATTTACTCCACACTCCTTCCACATAGCAGTCAAGTAACTAGACATGAAGTTTTCACCTCTGTCTGATACTACCTCCTTAGAAAGACCCACCCTGGAAAAGATTCCCAGGAGGGCCCTTGCCACCACAGGAGCTGTGGTGGTCCTGAGGGGAATTGCTTCTGGGTACCTAGTGACATGGTCCACCACCACCAGGATAAATCTGTGCCCAGATGCTGTTTGGGGGTCTAGGGGACCAACAATGTCAATCCCTACCCTCTCAAAGGGATCCCCCACCACAGGTAGTGGTATCAGGGGGGCCTTTGTAGTGCTACCTGCCTTACCACTGGCTTGACAGGTAACACAGGAGCGACACAACTCCTTGGTGTCTTCAGACATATGAGGCCAATGAAAGTGAGGGACAATTCTGTCCCAAGTCTTGTTTTGGCCTAGGTGACCTGCCAATGGGATATCATGTGCTAGGGTCAATAGGAAGCTCCTAAACTTCAGAGGTATAACCAACCTCCTGGTGGCTCCAGGCTTGGGATCTCTACACTCTGAGTAAAGGAGTCCATCATCCCAATAGATCCTATGGGTACCACTAGCACTCCTAGCAGCCTCAGCAGCAGCTTGCTGTCTGAGGGGTTCAAGAGAGGGGCAGCTCAGTTGCTCCTGGCTCAGATCTGCCCTGGAAGGGCCCCTGTCCCCAAGAACTCAACCTGATCAGGTTCAAGCTCCTCTGGGACAGTTCCTTCTTCAGGACTGAGATCATCTCCCTCAAGAGACTGATCTGCATTCTGAGGCAGGGGGGAAGACACTGCCTTAACCCTACCGCTCCTCCTCTTGGGAGGCACCTGGTCCATTATTCCAGAATCCAGGGCCTGTTCAGTTTTAGAAATTTTTGCCTGTGACCTGGTCATAGCAAACACATCTGCAGGGATGCCCAACATTTCTGCATGGGTCCTGAGTTCAACTTCAGCCCAAGCTGAACTTTCCAAATCATTTCCAAGCAAGCATTCAACAGGGAGGTCTGCACTTACCACAACCTTCTTAGGGCCAGTTACCCCTCCCTAGGAGAAATTAACAACTGCCAGGGAATGGTCTGTCCTGACATTGCTAGCATTGGTCACTTGGTACATTTCACCAAGTATGATCTGTTCAGGGGCTACAAGATCTTTTGTCACCATTGTGACACTTGCTCCTGTGTCCCTGTATGCCAAAGCCTCTCTTCCATTAATTAAAGGCTGCTGTCTGTATTTGCCCAGATTACTGGGACTCACATAGGAGGATATATCTATGTCTCCATCACAGATCAGTACAGCCTGAGTTGGTACTCTGACTAGGCCAGAGTCCAGCTCAGATCCCAGGGTTAACCCTACTACACCCGTATTTGGAACACCACCACTTGGAGCTGAGCTAGGGGGAACAGTTGCCTTAGGGGCAATGGTGGCTGGAGTTGAGTCTTTAGTCTTTCTACAATCACTAGTCCAATGGGTTTTCTGCTTACAGATTTTACACCATGGTTTCTTTTGGCCTTTTCCTTTATTAGATTGAGACTCCCCACCAGATGCAGATTTTTGGGGCCCTTGAGAAGACTTCTGGTCTTTACCCTTCTCTCCACCCTTATCAGAGTTTTTAGAATCTTGCTTCTTGGAGTCACCACTTTGGTTCTGAACTTTCTGCCTCACCCTGGTTCTGACCCACTTGTCTGCCTTCTGACCCAATTCTTGGGAAGAGGTCAGATCAGAGTCCACCAGGTACTGATGCAACAGTTGATTTTGACAGGATCTGCTATCTCATGATTAAATTATACAATCCTTTGAAATCACACACCTTACTGCCAAGTAACCAGCCTTCCAGAGCCTTAGTAGCACAATCAACAAAGTCAACCCAGTCCTGAGTCTGTGCCTTTTGGGTATCTCTGAACTTTAACCTGTATTGTTCAGTGGTTAGGCCAAACCCTTCAATCAGAGCACTCTTCAGGACTTTGTAGTTGTCAGCATCCTCTTCTCTTACAGTGAGGAGCTCGTCTCTACCTTTGTCTGCAAAGGAGAGCCACAAGATTGCTGCCCACTGCTCCTGAGGGACCCTCTGTACCTTACAGGCCCTTTCCAGTGCAGTTATCCATTTATGGATGTCATCCCCACTCTGGTAGGGAGGGCCAATCTTGTTCAGGTTCCTATGGTCATGAGTATGATCTCTACCTCTAGGGACACTGCTGCTGCCACCATGGGACCCTAGTCCCAATTTCTGTGAAGCTTTCTGAAGCTCCAGGGATTCCCTGTCTAAGGCCAATTGCTCTATCTTGATTCTCAGCTTAGCTTTCTCAACATCAAGCAGTTGGCATTTCTTCTCATAAGAGGATGCCCTTTTATGAGAAGCAGAGGACCCTATAGAAGTACCAGAACGAATAGATTCCTGAGAAGGAGATCTTGATCTTCTTGGTACACTATTAACCTTTCCTGGGGGAGTGAAGAGGGGGCCACTGAGGCCTTCCTCTCCTTCAGGAAGAATTAGATTTTCCAGGTGGGAATCATGTTGATCCCCCTGGCCAGCAACAGAGTCTGGGTCATAGTAGTTTTCACTACCTGGCCTTTCCTCTTCTACTGCCCCACCCAACCTGCCTGCCTCATCAGACCCTGGTGTCTTTCTGAGGTCATCTAACAGCAAAGCCTCTATGAGGCGTTGAGTGCTTGCATGTCTCCCTGTTTTCAGTCTCCTAGAGGTACACATATTTCTCAATTCCTGGAATGTGAGATGGTCATACCTAGTGGGCAAGGAGTCACTTACTTCAGGCCTTGCAGACATTCTAGTGTGGTGTATGCACCTACCTACTCTAGTGGGAACTGAAACTCTCTTGAGTTGTAGAAAGGGTGTGCTAAGCCCTTGACACACAACTCTAAGTTCAGTAGAACTTACTGTATTCTAAACTTGATTTATATGTACCTATGTACCTATAGTGGTTATCAGTTAGTCACTTCAAAGAGATTATCTGGTAAAGCAATAGCAAGCTTGAATCCAACCGCTGCACACCAATGTGAGAAGTTGGCCTGGCATATGCTGTCCACTAGTTATAGTGGGCACCTTGCACCAGTTCAAATGACCCTTATTGATGATAGGTTTAAAGACAACCTTTATTGAAAGCTATCCTAGTGGTAGCTATGGAGAGCAGCCTTCAGGCTAAGTCTTGAAGGAGTGTAAAGCAGCTTGGTTTACCAGATTATAACCTCTTGAATAACTAAATGAAAGGAGAACCACACAAGATATACATAAAATATATGTATTTATTTCTAAACACTAACTACTAATCCCTTTATAAGATTAGAGTTCAAGATACACAGTATCACAGTATTAAAACGACAGTAAACAGCACAATACACAGTGGGCTCCAGGGGGAGACCAAACCATATACTAAGAAAGTGGTATAAGAACCACGACTTGACTAGACACAGTGCCTATAGCACGTAGAATTGCTGGGACCGCAAGGAACCACCCAAGGTAGTGACACAGGAGACCCACGGGGGACGGGTGCAGTGTGTGAACACAGCCGCGAGCGCCGTAGGATTCAATGCGGAAAGTCGCGGTTGGAATTTTAAAGCAAAAGGACACTTAGGAGAGGACTTTGAGCTAACCCCTTTAGACTTAAGGGGTTCTAGGGCCAACACCCACGGGAGCACCGGAGTACTCGAGTTACCTCACCCAGGGAAGCCGGGTGCATAGGTGTCAAAGGGTGTCGGGAATCGTCGTCGTTTTCAATGGCGATCTGCTGCAAAGTGCTGCTGCCGTGAAGGAGAAAAGTGTCCGGTGTGATCCAAGCCTGGATCAAAGATGTGAAGAACCTGAAAGCAGAGGGGACAGAGTCTGGGTCACTAGCCAGTGACCAGGAGCGGAGCAATCGAATGCCCACCGATGTCGGGTGCTTCAGGTGCGAAGAAGTGAAGCTTGACTCTGCAGCCAGGGGGTCCTGGAGATGTCGATGATGACCAGGAGCTGGATTCGAGCTGTTCCACGAAGGATGTCGAGTGCTGGGGTGTCGGTGATCGGATTGACTACAACAAGCCTTGGCAACAGCATTCCACGCAGGAAGAGAAAAGATGCTTCTGTGCGGACCAGCAAGGTCCTGGGTACTCCCCAAGCGATGGAGAGTCAGGGCACGTCTGGAGCAACCAGGGAAGCACAATAAAAGTTAGAGTTGCCTTCTTGGGGACCCACAGGTCAACGGACCAGGGATCGCGAAGGGACCTCAAGAGGAATCACAAAATGGCAGCCCACGGAACACTCGTTGAGTGTAGGCCTGCAATCTTCGGTGCAATTACTGCTCGGGGTCAGGGCTACAAGTAACCCAAAGCTCAGCCTCAGGGATCGCCGGAAAGCTGATGCTTCTGCAAATGGTCATGGTGTCCAGGGGTTTGGGTTGCACGGTCTTCCACGAGGGATACGGGCCTCAGACTTGCTGTGGGCACAGATCGACCTCAGAGACCTAGGAAAACCTACCTCCTGTGTGGCAATATTCTTCGGAGTCCGTCGGAGCTCAGAGATGCCAACCGGTCAGTTGCGTTAAAGGTGCCTGCCTTGCAGGGAGTAACTCCTTTACTCCAAGGGAGATTCTTCAGTCGTCCAGCGTCGTGCAGATCGTCGAAGTACTTGGTTTCTGGTATCAGAGTTTAGTCCAGGTGTAATCTAAAGTCCTGTAGTCAGGGTTTCCTACTTTATACCCAAGGAAGGGGTTGGACAAACTCTGGGGACCCACCTATGGGAGGGTCAGGAAAGAGGGGTGGCTACACCCATTTCCTTTGTCCAGTTTCGCACCAGAGCAGGGGCTGTGTGCCCCTGCAACCGGTTTGAGCTGGACTATGCACAGGGACACCAAATGTGCCCCCAGTGCAGACTTCAAAGCACTCTGAGAGTGTACCCACCCAGCCCCAATACACTAGAGCCTGTCTGGGAGGTGGTCACACCTCCCTGTGACAGGAAACCTATTGTCCAGGCCTCCCCTGCCGGAGTTTCGTCCAGCAGCAGGAGGGCAGACTCGTGTCTGTGGCTGCAGCATCCATTTTGTGATGCCAGGGCTCTGTTAGCTGGTACCGGGTATACCGGTGCTGTCATGTCTCTCCCTCTAGAAGGGTGGGATCATACTCACACACCAGTTACTGGTGTGGGGGTATGATTCCAAGGTGTTTGACACCAAACACGACAGTTTTCCATGCAGCCACTCCAAAGTTAGCATTTACCGCGGGGTTATAATGCACTTAAGAGTATATGGTCTTGCTGCGTCACAAACAACCCCGGAATAAAGATTCTGAAAGCTGCAGAGGGGCTCTGCTCATGCATGGGCACCCTCTCACATGAAACCCAGCACCCTGCCTTCAGGATTGTTAAGGCCTGCCATAGGGGTGACTGATAGGTTTACATGTGCAGTGATATGGAGAGATATAGGGAACCTATATCTCAGTAAGGGGTGCATATACCACCTTACACAGGCTGCTGTATCAGACCTGTTGTGTCATTTTAAAAGGCTTCCCAGGGGTGGCACAATATAATGCTGCAGCCCCTGGTAGGCCTCTGGGGTACCTGTGCCCTGGGTACATAGTATACCATATACTAGGGACTCACAAGGGTACCCCAGAATCCAATCTGGAGTGTACCTAAAGTACATACAGTCAATTTAGAGTAGAAAGCAGTTAGACTGTGGTCCTGATTAGCAGGGCCTCAGTCTGGCTAAGTCGAAAAACAGTGAAACATCAGCAAAAAGTGGGGGTAACTATAAGAAGCAGATCCTACTCTCCTACAACCCCCAGTCAGCAGGCCTGGTTGAGAAGTACAATGGTACTCTCAAACTGAAGCTAGCAAAGATTCAAGAAAGCACAGGACTGCGATGGCCAGATGCGTTACCCTTGGCTTTATTGTCTACCAGAGCGACAGCGCATTCTAGAACAGGGTTGTCCCGGTTTGAGGTGGTCTTTGGACGCCCTGCTAACGTCTGGGGCGTCCCGAGACCCAAGCGCTTTTCCGAGATAGAGTACCCACTGCTTGTAGACTATCTGTATGAGTTGTCTAAAGATCTTCGTTCTCTTCACCAACAGATACAAGCCACGCTGCAGCCAGTACCAGAGGGGCCCAGGCATCAGATACAGCCCGGGGATTTCGTCCTTATCCGAAACTTTCAGCGGAAAAGCTGTTTGGAGCCGAGGTGGAGGGGGCCTCTCCTCGTCCTTCTTGCCACCCGTACAGCAGTGAAAGTAGACAGCAGGAAACACTGGGTCCACGGATCCCACGTTAAACGGGTACCTCTACCGCTCCCGTACGACCGTTGGGTCAACGAAGGCATCGGTGACCAGGAGTGTGAGAAGGTGCCACGCTTCGTTCCCTTCTCTGACGCCCGGTTGAGGTGGGCGCAGATGGACGAAGAAAGTGATGCAGTTCTGTCCGAGGCAATCCCACCGGAGATAAGGGCCGCCCCGGATAACACAGTTTCTAATATACCGGAATCTGAGTCTCGATGCCCATCTGATCCTGAGTTTCTGCCCCTTTTTGTTGATGAAACAGTGCCTGGAATAACGAAATATAATCTGAGGCCCCGAAAGAAGGACGGTGCACCAGCCGAAGAGTCTAGGAGTTAGGGAAGGACTTGAGCTTAGGGCGCAGGTGCTGTGCCTAAGGTGTCTGTATTAGACTAGTGTGAACTACACTGGTGCACTGCCCTGGACACTGGACAGGATAGTTGAGGGCATTTGCCCAGGAGGGAGGTTGCCCTATCCTGAAAGAAGAAGGATTTGTTTTTTCTGCAAGGGCTGCGATTGCGCAGCTCATCCGTGGGAGTGCTTCATAGCACCGTCGTTGATGAACAATCGGAGCCTACCGGCGAGGCTCTAAACGGACGCTGGGTGACTTGTGCCCTCTGGTACTGTTGTTGCAATAGTGGCTCTAGCCTGTGAATTTTTCCTTCCCTTGTGACACCTATAGGTTGCCCTTGAAGTTTCTTAGATGTATCCCTTTGGTCGTCCTATCCCTGATGAGGAGCAGCCCTTTGCGGCTCTGCATCCCACTCCAGATGGTCCTGTTTGGTCCTCTTGGTCCACTAAGAGTAAAATAGTATTTGTTGTGATAATTTTGCTTTCCTTGCTAGTCGTATTTGGGGTGGTCTGGTAATTAAAGGAACAACATCCTGTGCACACCTTGATAGGGACTACCCTGGTTCCAGCAGAGCACTCGTTTGTCACATTGGCCCCACATAAGGAGAGACATAGACAGACTTATGCACAAAATGCTTTTGTTCAGATGCTTCATCAGGTACACAGTACTACTAATGCCACAAATTGCTGGGTGTGTGGGCTACTTCCCTCAGTTATGCACAAAAATGATTTGCTAGTGTCATTGCCCATGTCATATTTGGGTAGCTGTGAAGCCTGGTTCCAACTGCTCTCTATGGTATACATGCATTATCATGCTGACGCTATGAAAATGGTACAGGCCGATTACGAAGCAGTACTGGAGTATATAGTAGTACACCAGGGATATACACCTGGCGCCAATGGCAAGGAGGGTACCCTGCACCCAGATGCTTCTATGAATGTTTTCGAAGTTAACAAAAACGTCACTTGGTTGCAGAATGAAATGCTGGATTTCCAAGGATTTAATGTCACTGAATATTTGAAATGTTTTCAGGAACGCAATATCACTGAAGACAAAGCCATGCCTGTCCCTGTGATCAATACAACAGCTAGTTTCTGTGTTGAAGGAACAGGGAACATTTCAGTAGGACAGAGTCATTGTAACTATACATACCGGTTAAACACTACTAGCAGCCCACCTTTGCTTACACCTCCGAATGTATACTTCATCTGTGGGGAACAGGCTTATATATGGCTCCCGAGGGGATGGTCTGGCCGGTGTTATGTTTCCTTCCTCTTACCTCCCGTTTACATTGCACCGTCCAATTGGCATAAGGATCATAAGCTACAACGTAGGGATCTCCAGGTACATCGAGTTAAGAGAGTTGTCAATCCAGACGATATTGACCAGACAGATGCATCCTTGCAGCAATTTACTGACATAATGAAGGGCATGCTGCCGTTCTGGGGTCCCATGTTCAATAGCCGTAATATTCGTCGCCTTGCTAGAGTAGTTGAGGGAGTTATAAACACTACTGCCGGTATACTGACTAATATTACAGTCGAGCTTCAGGCTACGAGGCTCGTTTCTCTTCAGAATCGGATGGTCTTAGACGTCATCCTGGCTGATAGGGGTGGAGCCTGTCGCGTCATCGGCAGCAGCTGCTGTGTGTACATCCCTGATAGTGCCCCTACTGTGTATTCCGTAATACAGAAATTACACAGACTTGCCTCAGATATCCATCAGGATAATGGTTCATGGTCTCTCACAGGGTGGCTCTGGGGTCTGCTGACATCATGGGGTTGGAAGATATTACTTGTCTTAGTAGTCATTGCAGGAGTCATCTTCACGTGTTGCTTATGCATAAACTGTCTTCCAGCCTGTTGCGCCTATTGTATGAGTAAACTTACCCCTACCCCTACATTGCCAGGACGTGACAACAAGATTTCTGCTATGATGATGCAGGAAATTCAGGACATCATGCTCATAGATGAGGGCATCTTTGAGTATTAGGCTAATTCGATGCTCACGTGTTGCTTGTTTTTCCCTTGTAACATAAGTGACTATGCAATTTCCTTCTCCCCCTTAGAATTGTAAAGACCCTACCGGGTAGCGAATAAAGCATTTAGCCACCCATGCTAAAAGGAGGGTCTGTTAGGTTTTAAATTCCCATCCCTGCCACGCACTCACTCCACGTTATATTAGGTTAGCAATGTGTGGCTAAATAGATGCCATTTGTATTCACGTTTTGCAACCCACTGAGTTATCCCAGTAATGTGCAGGCTTCAGTTAGCGAGTGTGACTCCATTTTGCATTTTGTAATCCTTATTAGGCTGCTTAGACTGTGCCTGAGTTAGGCCTCATTACTCGTATTGCTTGCCTCAGCAGAACACTGTATTTCGTTATTATTTTTTCTTTCTGTTCAAGGCTGTTTTTCGACTTACTAATGAATAGGCCGTTCGGCCCTCGCATACTTATCCGAATGTGTAGTTTCTGCTCCCACGTTAGGAGATGCTGAGACCCAGCACTGTGGCCTTGGATTCCTGATAAAATGTACCCATCTGGCAGGGGTTAGCTCATCCCACTGTGCCTCTTTGTTCATGATCGGCCCAAGCCGGTAGTTTTCCATTGGGGGCGTGGTTGGGGGCCTCTCGAGAGGAATGATTACTCAGTGTGAGCTGTTGGGGGGTCAGTCCCTCGGCAGACATCTTAGGGTGCAGGTCATGATGGACTCCTCTGCAGAGCATTACTAATAAATGTAAGTTTGTATTCTCTACTGTCTGACCGAATCTTCATTTTTGGGAAGGCATAGCAGGTGGTTGTAAGAAAACCCGAGTGGCCCTAGAGGGCCACTTCCTTCAGGGCCCACGTCTGGGCATACCCTGCCAACTTAGGGCGAGGAGCACTTCTGCTGGGATTGTCCTGGAGCAGGACGCACTGTGGCCAAGATGCAGTCCTGCTGATTCTGACCTCTATCCTGCAAAGGACAACACCCTGTTCTATGCGGGCTGGCTTCCTGATACATAGTCAGGTATGGGGCGTTAGGCTATCCCAATGGATCTGGCAGAGGGTACACTTACTATGCTCACTATGCTCTAGGTAGTGTTAGGTAGGAGTATAATCATAAAGTAATGTTGTAGTGGTTGAACTGTTCATCTTTTTCACCATTCATGTAATGCTGGCTACAATGCTTTGCTTCTTCTGCCTAGTAATTGCAGCACACTCTTTCTATCCAAGAATATGATTGTTTCAATAAATGTTTGAAAAGTCAATTCGTACATTTCTTGTGTTTACTTTGGGCATGCAAAAGTAAACAACAAAAGGGTAGATCTGTTTCCACGATTTCTTTGGGGAATAAAAAGTGGTCATGTTCGAGGTTGCTGATACCATCTGGAACCCTGGTAAGGTTAGGGGGTCAGTTGGGGCACTGTGAGCTAGTTCGGAACCAGGCTAACATTTCCTGATGGAATGTGTGAACTGAGTTCCCATATGCTGAAGCTTATGTTGTTCCAAATACACAGTCCTACTTAATTTGTAGGAACCGTATAACATGGCGCCACCAATGTTCTAGGTCAGGTACTTATTTAATGGGTCTCCTACGTAGTCCTTGCATCTGCCCAAGGTCTCCTTTTCACCCCATACAGAATCGTTCGTGGTGTTATGGATTTATCCTCCTCAGCTTAATAGGAAGGTTGTTCAACCTTAAACCTTCAAAAGGGTTACCCCACTATAGTGTTTTCCTTTCTTCGAATTTTAATCATTAAGTTTGGCACTAGCAGCTATAATTCCTGTTAAATGCAGACATGCGGTTACAGCATTATTACTACAACAAGGGCTTCCTGTTGGAGGAAGAGATGTTACCTTTGTGGCTGCGGCCCAGGAAGCATACAAAACAGAGGTATTCTACTCTTGGATCCACTTTCCTCCAGTCAATGGCACTTCACAAGCATTCCACACATACACTCCAGCTGCATTAGCAGGTCAATCCCGAGTTTGTGAATATTTAGAAATACCATTAACATATCAGGAACTTCAGAATTGGTTCCAAGGCACCCTCCTACATACACTACACAATGTAAGACTGGGTCCCCTTAGCAGTGAGGGGCGACCTGGCGATTCCTAGCCACCTAGCCACCTATACACCATACCCAACCTAGCACCATTAAATGTTGCAGACCTCTGTGCTCTTCACGTAGGTATTTAGACTATATAGTTATTTAATGCAGTTTGTAATGCATACAATAACAGCTATCCCAGTGAGGGCTGTTCAAGGTGTACAGTCACAGTTAGCTGTACCTGCAATTAGTCCTGTCACCATTAACACAATTATGTGTAAAGTTCCCGTTCTGGATTGCACAAAAAACAAACCAGCTTGAAGCAGTGTTTACCCATATGGGACCCCAAAACAAACATAGAATTCTCACAATGTGCCTACTACTTGGCATGGTTCCCCAAGTAGAGGATTGTGCAACTTGGGGCACAATCTTTGCTGCCATTTACACCATAACGCATGGTACACCATCCATTACTGTTTTGCCTGAGATGCTAAAACAGATTAAAAATGAATATGAGGCTGACCCTGGATTTGGGGATGAAATTAATCGGCAACTTTACCACCATTTCCTCAATTATTTTAAGTAATAGTAAAGGGAAGGCAGCAGCACTAGCAGTACAACAATGCCTTGTGCAGGGTCTTGTTGCAGACCAGGAGCGCAAATTGGCAAAAAGTTATTGCTGAAACCTATACATCTATAGGTCAAGATAATCTGGAAGCCAGACTTAATAAGCCGCACCTTAAAGGCAATTCTAAAAAAGAAACTACCAAGCAGGAACCTGAGTTTTCTAAAAAACGCTGTGAAAAACAGAAAAATTAAGATGAAACAAAAACCCTGTGTGGATCTCCGCAACCGGACTCCACTGAAACACATTATAATTTACATAGCTGTGATACACTTGAACAACCTAATAGGTATCAGTATACTGATACACTCCTTTCTCAATCCTTTCAGGACTCACCCCACAAATGATCAGAGAGAGGGGGACGTCCTGAGCGCAGGCATGAAGAGTATGTGAAACCGGGAAAGGACTCATAATGCTCATCTGACATCATCATAAAAAGGGAAGAAAAACCTCCACAATAAAAGCCCCAATTCAGAAAGAAGAAAGTGGTGGGTATTTCCACTTAACATGCCACACATATTGAGAATGCTCCTTCAGAGCAAGACGTGGGCATTGACACTGCTAGACAGTGTGCAGAGGTCACGATAGCTCGCTGGAATCTTCAAGAGTTTCTGGTTTCGAGAGCAACTAATGAATTTATTCAAGTGTTAGAATAGAAATTGTTTATGTTCACACATGCTCCATGTAAGTTAGCATTCGCTGCGCCATTTTCTATTTGGGCGCCATTTTAGGTTGTTCGAAACTGATCTAGTTTAATTCAGAGAAAATCTCCTCTTTGAGTTTTGTTTCTTCACTTTGGTCTTGTTCCAGTAATGAGCATACTGTTCATGTCACCACATAACTTTCTCACCAGATAGAGGACCTCTCCCCCTTGTCTAGTGGCAGGCTCCGGATGGAACGACCTTGAACCATGAAACTTTGTGTAAGATAGGAGCACTGAACCATTTTTCCTGTATTTCACTGTTTTAGCTGCACCTGCTTGGAAAATTCCACTGTGAGCATGTTTTAGCCCAGTTGCAAAACGTACATAATGTATCTTTATGCTTGTTGATTTCAGTTCCCTCTGCAGCACTCCTAGCGACTGGGCAGATGGGGCTCCGCTCTGAGTGTATATGAATAAACAGTTATTGGTTTGTACTCTCTCCTGTCTGACCGACTCTTCATTTAGTACGGAATGCTGAGATGTGGTCATTAGTGACACGGGTGGCCCTAAATGGGTCACTTCCTTCACAAGTTGAAATACCAGATCAGCGGGTTAGCCCTCCCGACAGACTTTATGATTTGGACATCCAAATTGAGGGTGACATACCGCGTGCTATTAAAGTAATATTCTGTGAAAATGTAACAACCACCTATGGCATTCTCTTGGCTGAATTTGATTGGCTGCCGGAGCTTGTTAGAAATGTCCCACAAGGGGAAGATGTCATTATACCTTCCTTCTCTGTTCTTGTTCCTGAAGTTTTCAAACAAGCGTATGTCGCAGAATCGGCCCGTGCACAAGCCCTGGCATTATATCGCAATCACGTAGGCTGGGTTAAGGACTCATCTTACCACGTTATAGCCATAAGATCCAGCCCGCAACTGCAACCACAATATCCAATTAAGCATGAAGCAAAATGCCCGGTTAGGGATATTCTCTTACAATTAGAGTATCAAGGCGTCATTGAGCCTTGTATTTCAGCAATGAACAATCCATTTTTTCCGGAAGCCAAACTGGATCATTCTTATCATTCAGTCTTGGACTACAGACATTTAGACAGCCATACACGCACCTTTGCAATTGAAAATTCACACAGCGCAGCACTAATGAACAACATAGGGGCATATTCTCAAGGAACTATCGCTGAGTTAACGGCACTTTATCTCAGCCAAAGTCGTGATAAATTCATCGCCCCATTCACAAGCTGGTGCAAACATCCGATATCACCAGTTAATCTGCGATAGCAGCCGCAAAAAACATCGCCACAGATGACCCCGGCAACTAACGCTAATGATATGCAGAGTAGGCGCTCCCGTGCAAAAATCCACGACAACACTACAACGCAACATTCTCAACGACCAGCCAGATCCGCGATAAGATCACAAAACATGCGATAAGGCGCGTTAGCAGCAGGAAATTAACACCTGCTCTGACCTGGTGCAAAGTCGGACGACAACCTGCACCAGAAAAGGGAGCCCAGCCCACAGCCACACCTGAAGAACAACAGATGCCATGGAGCTACTCATCAGGCAGCTCGGAGCCCCAACAGGGCCACAACACCCACCGCCACCACACCCAGGTCCGCCACCCCCCCCCCTGGACCCCCCGCCCCCCTCCCCCCGGACCACCATGGAGGCAGCGCAGACAAAGACAGCGGACCTTCAGGAAACGCACCAGCCTCACAGACTTGACACCAGAGAATGTCATTGCCCACTACAGACTCAAAAGGTCAACCATCCTCCGCCTCCTGACCATCATTGCCCACAGGCTGACGGTACCAACACAGCGGACAACCAACATCCCACCTCAGACAATGCTGCTGGCCGTGCTGCACCTGTTGGCCTCTGGGACATTCCAACCAACAACTGCCAGAGTCTGAGGAGTCTCACAGCCAGCCCTATCCAAGTTCCTCACACCTGTCCTGGATGCCATCACCAGCTTGGTACCCCAGTACCTATACTTCCCCCACACTGCGCAGGAACAACTGGATACCAAGCAAGGCATCTACGCCATAGCAGGCTTCCCGCACTTGTTGGGGGCAATTGACTGCACACATGTCCAACTTGTGCCCCCTGCCGACACTGCACACAATTACCGCAACAGAAAGCACACGCATTCCATCAATGTGCAGGCAATAGTCGACCACCGGGGACTCTTCACCAATGTCGTCGCAAACTACCCAGGCAGTGTGCATGATTCATACATCTTCCGACAGTCCATCATCAACCGGCGCTTCCAGGATGGCACCTACGGAAATGCAGTGCTCGTTGGTAAGTACCAAATGAACACACCACACACTTCAAATCCACAATCATGCAACTCACAACCCTGGGAATGCACACGTTACAAACACACATACAACATGCCCACCCACCAGACACGACTGCACAACGTACTGCGGAAACCTGGGCTAGCCATGTATATGGGCCATCACCGGCATGGCACCTCAGCCACACAATAGCAGAATGCGGGGAGAGGTGGGAAGAAGGCTCGTGTACAGCCCAGACATCATGTGCAAGATGATCATTGCATTTTGTGTGTTGCACAACATATGTGTACACAGCAGGGCACCATGAATACATGTGCCAGATGCACCGGACGATGATGATGGGGATGAGGCAGGTGGACCACAGCCCACTGCAGCCGCAGCAGGAATAGCCCTTAGGAACACCATCATTGACAATTTCTTCACATGAGCACGTCACATTGTGGCAGTCCTTGGCAGTATTGGGACAGTACATAATGACCACAGGCAAAGCATGTGCAAATAAATGCATTCGAAGAACACTATCCCTGAGTGCATGTCTCTCATCTGTACAGGCACATCACTCAGACAAGTGTGAGTGCGACATGTGCTGCTGACATTTTTGTGATTTGTTCATGTGTGGTGGGTGTGTCACCTCTGTGCAGAGAGGCTGTTTGGGTGTCACGTGTTCGAACTGCCAGTTCTGTGTGTCGCAGTTAGTAGGGAATCCCACTCTTCGGCGTTTCACCTGTGTCCAGATTCATTCCATTTTGGCTGCCATTTGTGTCCTGCAGGTGACAACAGGGCTCCTTTTGGGCTCAGATATGTACCACCATGATGCAGGGATGCCCCCTGTGACTCAGGTCCCACAACATGGGCAACATGTACGTAAGCGGGAGTCACTGCCCCTACATTCGTCCACGCTCTCGTGATTTGTTGGTCATGGTCATGACACGTATGTGTGCAGGAGGGGATGCATGTTCCTCTGCAAAGTGAGGGGGAGATGCGGTTTCACTGTGTGTTACATGCATGTTTCAGCACTTGCGCAGTTTACATGCAGGCTGCATGTCAATGTACATTGTGACTGTGGGGAGATGCCTATTTGATGCGGGACGATGCTCATTTGTTCTACGTCACGGATGTGGGGTTGTGCTCGTACATTGTCATCTCACCGTTTTTTTACTCTGCTTTTATTGTGCATTTACACGCAGGACGCGTGGGTATTGCAGGCCTCTCACTGGTTATCGCTGATTTTTGTATCGCGATTGGCCTCATCGCTACTATTTTCGCGTTCGTGTTTCGCGTTTTTTCTGCGTTGCGTTAGTTTTAACACGTTCATTTGACACGTTATCCTGTGTCTATCGCATGGTGCCGCCGTGTTGTGAATACCACGTTAACACGGAGGTGTTTTCCCGCGATGGACTGCGATGTGAAGGGTTGCGTTAAGCTACACTTGCGGTAGTTATCACATGTTCTTGTGAATATGCCCCATAGTGCACAAAAAATATAAAACTACTTTGGATATCTCCAATGGCTTTTTCTGCCACAATATAATGCCTGAAAGCAAAGACTTAATGGACTTTTCTGCTTTAAGAGTCCAGAGTAAATTCTGTCTACTTCTTTGGGGGTATAAGAAGAGCCCAGGTCAGTTTTCTGCCCGAGTAAAGTCAATTCACGACATTGACCCATAAGTATTGTACAATGTTGATGACATTTATCTCACGGACGATGACTAAAACACACACTTACCAGAGTAGATCACATAGTTTTGGGATTTGCTGAACGTGGCTACAAATTCAATTTTCAAAAAACAAAGATAGCGTTTCTCAGTGTCCTAATCATGGGAAACGAGTTGTCAAATGAAGGTCAAAGCCTTGTTCCACATTTCTTAGAGAAATGTGCTCTCTTACATCCACCAAACACCATAAAAAAGCAACAATCGCTTTTTGGCTTCCTCAACTTTGGAAGAACATGCATATCGGAATATGCACAATGGGTTAAACCATTGTATGAATTGATCCATACTGACTTCTCCAGTACACATTGGACATCAGAGCACACACAGATTTTGCTACCACTACAAACTGACATGGTTGCATCTAGACACTTATACACTCTTGTCAACACAAGTAACTTGGTGATCCGCATAATTGCGGGATCCACCAGCTATGTTGTATTCCGCTTTAGGTGTCCGTATATAGGTTTTCCTGAAACATGTCCTTATATAGGCACAATTCGCATTGCCCTTATATAGGCATAAGATCCCAGTCCTTATTTAGGCATTAGCCATGCACTCCAAATACAGGCATGCACTCCAAATACCGACATCCGTCCACCCTAACGTCACAACGAGTTCTTAGAAACCAAACCCTAAGCCCAGCACAGGATTATTGATTTCTCCAAGAACTCATCTATTATGCATGAACCACTATTCCTTAAGGGTTCATTCCTGACGTCTTCCTCTGTCCGACTTCACGTCAATGCTAACATTCCAAGGCACCTACCAGGTATAAATATACCTTCCCTTGCCCAAGCAAGTTAGAGGAGACCTCGACTTCAGAGGAGCCCGTATCCCGGCCTGACGCACTGAGAAGAAACGCTGTCATCCCTGCTCGCAGAGAATCCAGCTTCCAGTGTTCTGACTCCCTTTGCGGGGTGTTAGAGTTCGAAGATCCGGAAGGAGATTCCCACCTCTCTCATTCTCCAGGTATGGAGCTGACTAGAACCTAGAGGGACACTTGGCATACCAGACTCTTAGTATACCATACTATAGAATACTTCACCTACTTCTTACATTGCCCTACACCTAGACTAGGTTAGGTACACTGGGGTAGAACTAGCACAGAGAAGCATCGTATGAGTACTCGCATTTTTAGCTCATGTTATTTATGTATGTGAATATATGCTAAAAGATAATGCTAGCGCAGTATTATTTCTTTCTACTGCTTACACTGTACATTATATATCTTGCATACTGTCTTGTGATCATAACAGCTCATATCTCTTACACGAGAAACAAGACTGTTCAATAAATCCTTTTTATTGAAACGCCCGTCTATTCTTTCTGTGTAACTCTGAAGAAACTAAGCATGCACGATTAGCTGAGTGAAACTGTTATCTATTGTTTCCACGATTCTGAGAGTGTTCCGATTCTAAAGGGAAACAAAGTTGTCATGTTTATGCGGTTGCCAGAAACTACTCCCTTCTTGTTTACAAGGAGTTTCTAGTGGCCTCTGAGTTAGCTGGCACAAAATAATTAAGTTTAATATACTCAATAGGGACATACTGACCTCAGTCCTATGTCAAACCTATAGGGTATATTATTCCAATGCGCAGAGCCTATTAGGGAAATAGGAACTACACTACATGGCGCCCAACGGTTTGGTAAGGCGCTAATTTAACGCTAGATACTGAGTAACTCAGTCGTGCTTTTCTCTCAGAGACCCCTACTCACATACTCCATAAGACGTCTGGAGTGGGTAGGGTTAAATATCCGCCAATGCTAAATAGGAAAAAAAACCTATAGATTAGCTATTTTGGTTTGTTCAACGTTGAAGGATACAGTGTTCCAAAATATTGTGCACCTTATCTTTTGTTTCCTTGAAACTTGTACTACATTTTCCAAAAAACAAATGTCCGAACACGGGGACAATGGCACCGAGAATGGTGTAAATACGGCTGACCCAGTCGTAACAGCTTTTAACTTTATCGGTTTAAATGAAGCCGATGAGGGTGTTATAGACATCCCTCCAAACTTAAGGAGAGCCATCACTCTAAAACTTATAAAACACGGCCTATCACCAAGAGGTGGTAGAGCAGTTTTCCTGATAGAGGCACACGAATCCTTTCAGACAGAGGTATTCTATTCATGGATAGTATTCCCAGAATCAAATCCAGTAACAAGAGTGTTTCACTTCTTTAAAGAAGACGAACCACCAGAGGAATATATTCCTTTCGAGGATATTGAAATTCCACTCACATACCAGGAGCATCATCTCTGGTTTAAAGGCGCCCTAAAACATCACAAAAACATTACCAGGCTCGGTCCACTAGGTAGACCAGGAGCAACATGGCCGATTCTAGCCGGCTACACACCTCATCCAGACATCGATGTAATGTCAGACGAGGAATTACTTATTCAACTACAAGAGTTAATAAAAATTTACAGACAACTAGTCCAATATGTCATGCGGAATCTCACAGTCCAACCACCAATGACCATTCCAAATCAAACCCCTCAACAGGGGAATACACTAAAAATTACTCCACAGACTTTATACGCAGTCATGGGTAAAATGCCCACAAAACGTGAGCAAATTCCATTCTGGATAGCTCAAAAATTACTCAAATTGAAGCAGTATTTCCAAATACTAGCCCTTATGAGAAACACAGAATCCTAACAATCTGTTTACCAATGGGGATCACACCACAACTGGAAGATTGCACCACTTGGGGCGCAGTCTTTGCTGCCATCTATACTAAAACACATGGTGTTCCGTCAATTGCAGTAATACCAGATGTCCTGAAACAAATTCAAAACGAATACGGGGCAGAACCTGCTCTGAATTTAGGTATGAAATTACTGAAAAACTTCGACCAGGTCTCAACAATAATATTATCTAATATTAAAGGGGAGGCAGCATCAGTGGCGATCCGCCAACGCTTAAGGGAATTTGATGTTACAGAACATCAACATGAACTACCCAGAATAATAGAACAATCTTATGCAGAATTAGGCAGAGATAGTTTGGGTGGAAAACCTTTGAAGCCAAAACTATCGGAAAGTCCTGAGAAGGACTCTATTAAACAAACTCCTACATCTTCTAAAAAGAAGTGGGAAACTAATAAACAAAATTCAAACGAGACACGTTCTCAATCCGAGGTAGGTCTCCTCAAAAGGAGCCCTCTGAAAGGAGGTATAACCTCAGGAATAGGGATAATTTAAGAAAACCTGACAGGTATCAAGATACTGATACACGTTCCTCTCGTACCTTTCAGATATCATCACAGACATCGGAAAGAAGAGGACAGTCAGAACATAGAGAAGAACGCGTGAAATCCAAAGACGACAAACACGTTCAGAAAAATAAATCAAAACCTCAATTCACAAAAAAGAAGGTAGCAGGTCTGAAGATCAGACATGCCAAGAATACTGAGAACACAGCTCAAGAACGGAGAATGGGCTCAGACAATGCTGGACAGTGCAGCAGAAGTCACAATAGCTCGCCAGAACCTGAAGGAACTTCTGGAGACAGTGGACTTGAATGAGTACATCACAGTAGAGACTGTAGACACCAAGGTTAGTACTCCACAAAAGTTATATGAAATAACACTCCGAATGGAGGGAGACATACCAAGAAAAGTGAAAATACTCTTTTGGTAGAAACTTTCAAGGGGTTATGATATACTTCTAGCAGAAAAAGACTGGCCACCACAATTTGTCAGGGAGTGCCCACATGGTGAGGACATCATTATGCCTGCCTTCTCCAACCATATTCCAATTCACCTAAAATATACTTATGCCAGGAAATGGGCAGTTGCCCAGGCCCCAGCATTATACAAAAATCATGTAGGATGGGATGAGGACTCACCTCACCATAAAATACAGTTAAAAATGAACCTACTGCACAAAGGCAGTACCCAATAAAGCAAGAAGCTAAAAAACAGGTCAGGGAGATCTTAGATCAACTTGAATACCAAGGGGTGATTGAAACATGCACCTCCTCAATGAACAATCCTTTGTTTCCTGTATCCAAACCAGACAACACATATCATCTAGTTTTGGATTACAGACACTTGAACACTTGTTCCAAAACATTTGCAGTGCAAAATGCACATAGTACAGCATTAATGAATAACATTGTGCGTAAAAATATAAAACCACATTGGACATTTCAAATGGTTTCTTTTGTCAAAACATAGCACCTGAAAGCAGGTACTTAACAGCTTTCTCAATAATGGGGACCCAGCGTCAATTTTGTAGACTCCCACAAGGGTTCAAAAACAGCCCGGGGTTATTCTCAGCAAGAGTAACAGAGTTACTACAAATTTATGATAATGAGGCATTGTCATATGTCGATGACATCTATCTGACAGACGATGACCTAGATAGGCACTTGAACAGGGTGAGTACCATTATATTGGGCTTCGCCTCTGAAGGCTATAAATTCAACTTTAAAAATCCAGAATTGCCCATCTCAATGTCCTTTTCCTAGGATATGAGCTTTCAAGTGAAGGCAAGAGCCTGGCAGCTAACTTTTAGAAAAGTGCGCGCTGCTCCAACCTCCAAAAACGCTGAAAAACTTACAATCCATCTTGGGTTTCCTGAATTTTGGAAGAACTTACATTCTAAATTACGCAGAAAGGGTTAAACCTCTCTACGAATTAATCAAACCTGATTTTTCAACAAAACATTGGACACAGGAACACACAGAAATCCTGTGTTCACTCCAAGCTAACATGTTAGCAACAAATCACTTACAAACACGCGTAAATACACGCAATTTAGTGATCTGAATAATTTTGGGACAATGCGGATTCACCTATTTAACATTTAATGAGAGTGAAAAAGTACCAATAGCATACAAATCACATTTGTATACACAAGCAGAAATGCGCTTCACTTCAACAGAAAAAATACTGACAGCAGTTCAAACCGCTGTAGCAAAAGAAAGAGCTCTAGCCCAAGGGAAACGCATTATTGTCGTAACTCCAGTACCAGCCTTAGAGGCGGTCACAAAAGCGAGCATTCCAAATGCAAAAGCTTTACATCCTAGATGGATACAATGGGTTAATTCTCTTGCTGCAACAGATGTTGAATATGTTTTTGATCCTGATTTAAAAACACAAGCGTTCCTGCAATATGAACATGAATGTCCTCTGCCCACTGAAATTTTGCCTCTCAATCAGTATGAATTTATAATTTACACTGACAGATCCGCACAACCCGCTACAGGGAGTAAGCAAGCTTACAATGCAGCATGCGCAATCGTTAAAGGTCGCATGCAAGATGGTAACTTCAGACCAATGGTCACTAAAACTCAATCTCTAGGAGATTGTACAGCTCAGCGAGCTGAACTACAAGCATTCAAACTGGCACTTGAAAGTACAGATCGCGAACTCCCACACTCATAGTGTGCGATTCTTTTTACTGTGTTCAGTCGTATAATGAATATATACAGAATTGGATTGAAAACGGGTTCAAAGATGCAAAAGGTGGCACAAAAAAGCATAAAACGCTTTGGGAACAAGTAGTTCAGTTGAGAAACGAACTACCAAAGGCTCACGTAATACACACGCTGAGTCATCAGCGTGATGGCGTTCACGTTGCAGGGAATTCATTGGCTGATGAAGCCGCAAAGGGGGCTGTTCAGACGGCTTCCGTAGCTGCGATCACTCATTCAAAAACGAGAATAGACAGTGAGATATTGTTGGCTGTCAATGCTTCAAGCAAAGGCAGTGGTGCAGCGTTACCAAAGAAATTTCCACTCAAGTACTCTTATGTAATTGATGCGAACAACGTTCCTTTTGCTCGAATCCCTGGAGTGGGGGATAGGGTAATTCCAAACATGGAACGTAGAGCAGCTTTGATTTATGAAGCACATCTAGGGGAGGGTCTGTCACATCAAGGGATCTCTAAGACAATATTAACATTAAAAGAGATGTACTGGTGGCCTGGAATGAATACACAGATTCACATCTTCATCGATGACTGCATAGACTGCAAAATACAGCGTGATGCAGAACGCCATCAGACACCAGACTACGAAGTAGCTTGCCCAGTACAGACACCATTGTTATACAGCATTAGACTATCTATGCGTAGGCGTCCTTTTGGACAAATGCAATCCCACAAATACTAAGTCAAGGTTCCTATGGATATGGCCTCAGCGCTCGGTTGACGCTCGAACTGTTATAAAAGATTTGCGAGTCTTTATCGGCACATACACAATTGGCACACTACATTCTGACCAGGGCCCTGCGTTTAGCTCTCAGGCTTACAAAGAAGCCATGGCCAGTTTGGGCGTAGCATTGCGGTACTCCTCTCTGTTTCATCCTGAGGGAAATTCTGTTGTGGAAAGGAAAAACCGGGACATAAAGCAGTCTATAACAGCTAGAGTATTAGGTTCGGGGGATGGGTGGGTCAAACATCTTTATGGGGTCCAACGCTCATTAAATAATTTGCCAAGAAGTTCTCTAGGGGGTCACTCCATATGAGGTCCTATTTGGGACAAGAATGTGGGTTCCTGATCTCGAATGTAAAGGCACAGTGGTGGAAAATAAACCCTTTGATATCAAAGATCGTTTGGCTGTTTTACAGGATCTAAATGAACTAAGATCGAAACAAAGCAACGTGTCCCTGAAGCCAACCACCACTGGGGAAAACCGGCAGTCCCAGCAAGGCCTGTCTGGATCCCAAAAGTTGGGGATCTAGTCAGAGAGAAGATTGCGGACAAGAAGGAATTTGGACCTTCTTACAGACAACCAGTACCTGTCCTAGCTGTCCATGGAACAAGAACAGTACTTCTGCCGCCCTTGCTGGAAAAAAGGAGAAAAGATTTGTGTCAATCGACCTCATCAAACCACAGTATGTGGCCAATACTAAATAGTAGGCCTCGTGGACTCCGACCTAGTAGCAGACACACTCCTCTCGCTACTATCCAAGAGGTTCAGACTGAAAGACTCATAACCATCGAGAATTCAGCAGTAACAGATGAAAGACTAAGCAACAATGCTATGGAACTCATCCCTCTTGAAACTCAAGTAACAGTTCGTCCAGATACACCTGTCTACACCAACGTAACAAGTGATCAACTGGTTCCAGCGATTTCGACGAATCCTGATGCAATTCCAACAATTGACCGAACTGCTTCTGGCTATTTCATTAACTTTGATACGTTTTCTGAGGATCCAAGTGAGCCTGAAACGACGCCAGCCCTACAAAAAACTTTCAAACAACAAGTACAAGACCTTTTTCATTTCCTGAAAGAGACTTATCTGGTTTCACCATGGATTAAACTATGGATTATTTCTGGAATATTTTTATTTCTGCTTTGGCTAGCTTTGGTTATGACTATCAGTGTGCTTATAAATGGCAGATACATCCATATGGACACAGAAAGTAAAAATGTGAACTTACTTTTGAAACCACACAAATCATCCCATCGTGAAGCTAGAGACTTGTCAGCAGTGAACATCACAGCCGTTCCTATACAGGATGGTATAGTGTGGGACAAAACAGATTTCGATATATTCGGCCCGACGGAACTTTTGAACACTCCACATTTATTTAAAATTTCATTAAGTGATTTTATTACCTCCAGTACTTATTCTGATGATTGGGACTTTGAGACTGTAAATGATATGATGTCTGATCTAGAAAGGTCTGCAGCATTCTAACAATGAATACTTAGAGGGTTCATCAGACTATGAACAGCTATATTGTTACAACCACTATGGTCATAATTTCTTGCATAAATCTGCAACACCTAGAAATGTGTTTATGTTTAACCAATGGGAACATTGTCCTACACCACCAAAAGGTAGTTCAAAAACGTTTGCTAAAAAGTTTCCCTATTTTTCAGGGTACAATACATCTGATCCAGAAACATTTTACTATAAAAATATAAACAAAACAGGACAGAAAATCATGTTAACTAATACAAAACAGATTTACTCTGCAGCCTTTATTACCCAACTGTCTAGACATGGATTTGACCTTTGGAAAGACACCATAGACACAAAATCTGTCTGGGGTTCTAAAGATTGGCAAGTACAGGGGATAGAAGCTTTGTTTAGAGCATGTATCATCCCTCAGCAAATAATGTTTTTGAATGACACTGTGCAACAAACGTCTTGCCTTGGTTTAGCCAAGATCAAAGACATGAAAACGCCTTCTGTGCCAACACCTGCAAGTAATAACACTACACAGGGAGCGGTTACAGTAGACACAATACTACAAACCAACAGAACAGATCCTGATTGGAAAAAATGGTTACTCTGGCCCACAGACACAAACATCTGTCAAGAACGATTCCTGAATAAAAGACAGGGCTTTACTATCCATAGGCCAGACCCACGATATGTTCAACAACAACATCCGGGGATAGTAACAACATACAGTGTAGGAAAATTGTGCCTCGACTGGCTACAAAAATCTACACTTGAGGATGTGAAACAACACTTATCTTTACTTAAAGAAGACGCAGACCTTAGGGAATTCTTGCTAGGACCAAAAAACCGCGTCAAAAACGTTTCATATATGCCGGCATTTATGCTGCTTATAATGAAGTATGGAAGGTTTCACAGGCAGAGGCCGCAGAACGAATACGTGAGCTTGATCGTATTAACTTAGAGAAAACTCTCTCTGTGGTCGACAATGGGTTACCAACTTTGTCATCCAGAATTTATTCATTGGACAACATTGTATCCTCTGCTATTGACATACTGGAACAAGATTTAGCCATGTAACAACAAGGCCAATATCAGTTACGTTATATTATGTTATTAGGCTGGACGCTGCAATCTTTGCGTGCGGGCTATGTGCCTTGGCGTTTTATCAACACGTCGTCTCTGTTTGCAGAATACAATCTAACTGATAAACAGATCGAACTGGCACAAAGGGGAGCAAAGTATACAGTGCTGAGCATTGAAAAACTGGAAAAATGACCATTTACGGTAGCAGAAAAACCAGCTACAGAATGGCTTATCCATGGCAAAGTAACACTGCCTGTCACTACTTTTCAGTTTCAGTATTGCCTCAAACAAATGCAAGCAGGCAAATATGAAAGGTTGGGTAAAGAATACAATAGGACATCCTGGGATTTACCTTACGAATACAGATGTTGGAGTGGGGATCGTGAAGCGTTTCTAAGCAGTACACACTGTGAAAATGCACTAAGCGGTTCACTCATATGTCAGGACATTTCTTTACACGGGGCTTGTAATGGTTCTGTGGCAAATTTGTCCTGCCACCAGCAGGGTACACCAGCTACTGTGATTAATCCAACGTTTGGCCAACTTTCTAACGGGAGTTACCTCATGTTGAATGATCAGAGTTGCTGTGGCATGTTGCCAGGCATCCCATATCTGTTAACGGTCGACTCCAGGGTTACTTGTTGTATGCAAGTATTGTTCCCCCCAATAGACACAGTCAGGGAGTCGCCTCTATGGCCTTCATTGAATGTTTCTTTTATACATTTTGATACTTTAAGCAGAATGAAAGCCATGCTTTTGCAACAGACCGTGCCTTTGACCTCGGCCAAATAAATCTATGATTTACAAATTGCAAGGACTTCGGCTGAGATACAGGCTTTAATTCGTACAAACTGCCCTATACATTTCGTAGAAATGATGGGACGTATCTTTAACATGTCTGATACGAGCGGGATTGTACATGTATTTAAGACCATCTGTTCAGGACTGTTAGCACCCTTCCAGGCAGTCCTCGGAATCATCCCAAACTTCGCACATTCGGTGTTTGGTGGTGTGCCATTAATTCTAGCACTTGTTGCAGGAATCCTGTTCCTATTCCTACTATTACGCTATGGCAACCCTATCCACCAACGTCACTCCGAGCGATGTGGAGAAAGCTCTCCTAGAACGGAAGTGCCGTCAGCGCATAGTGCAGCTTTTGGGCATGCCTCGTCTACGGGAACTTAATACAACATGGTTCCTGTCATTTAGACCAATCTGGCAAGATTGCATCTTACCTGTTCTATGCTGCCTGCTTTGCGGTGAAGAATGCGTGCTAGACACCTGTCTAACACTACCATCAGTCATGCCAACGGATATCGATACTCTGCTGGACCCGGTAACGGCCCATGCTCTGTGTTGTCCCCAGAGGCTACCAATCCTGATGAAGGCATTCATTGAGATCTCACAGACGCTTCCTGCTGCTGCTGAGGTACGAGATGGATCAACAGGCACACAGGTAACAACGAACGCGAACATTGCTGCGGCATCTTATGCTGAAGGCGATGCTTGTCATCTCTGTGCAATTAACCTTCTGAACGAGGTGTTCCAAATGTCACCAACATCGGTAGACGATATTTTGGCTACAGAAATAGATGATTTCATGTTTACACCAGACCCATACACTGACTTTGATTCAGCTCACAGTGTACCAGGGACGCAATGAATTTGGCCTTCATATTTTCAAAACTTGGAACTCTTCCTAAAATTGAACTTTTTCTTTTTCTTTATTTTTTGAAAATACATGGCAACTCAATCTGCTTACAGTAGAACTATTCATATAAAACGGACTTCTTTGAATACTTCCAGGGACTCAATGTCACCTTATTTGACTAAAATTTCATTTAGTACCATGATATGCAATGGCTTTGATTTTTGAAAACTTGTCAACCATTTCATCATATGTATATATTTCTGTTTATTTATTCAGGTTGCATTTTATTTATGATATATGCCTAGAATGAAAACATGTTTTAAAATGTACAGTACCTATTGCATTACATGTTTTAGCCACAGTTCTTTTAAAAACTTCTTTTAATATGCTTTTAGAAATGTTTTTAGCAATATGTGGTACTCAGTTTTATGTTTTGCATTTAGTATTATCGTTCATTCGAAAGTGGAGTGGGTGTTGTATTCCGCTTTAGGTGTCCGTATATAGGTTTTCCTGAAACATGTCCTTATATAGGCACAATTCGCATTGCCCTTATATAGGCATAAGATCCCAGTCCTTATTTAGGCATTAGCCATGCACTCCAAATACAGGCATGGTCAGCGACATCCGTCCACCCTAACGTCACAACGAGTTCTTAGAAACCAAACGCTAAGCCCAGCACAGGATTATTGATTTCTCCAAGAACTCATCTATTATGCATGAACCACTATTCCTTAAGGGTTCATTCCTGACGTCTTCCTCTGTCCGACTTCACGTCAATGCTAACATTCCAAGGCACCTACCAGGTATAAATATACCTTCCCTTGCCCAAGCAAGTTAGAGGAGACCTCGACTTCAGAGGAGCCCATATCCCGGCCTGACGCACTGAGAAGAAACGCTGTCATCCCTGCTCGCAGAGAATCCAGCTCCCAGTGTTCTGACTCCCTTCGCGGGGTGTTAGAGTTCGAAGATCCGGAAGGAGATTCCCACCTCTCTCATTCTCCAGGTATGGAGCTGACTAGAACCTAGAGGGACTCTTGGCATACCAGACTCTTAGTATACCATACTATAGAATACTTCACCTACTTCTTACCTTGCCCTACACCTAGACTAGGTTAGGTACACTGGGGTAGAACTAGCGTAGAGAAGCATCGTATGAGTACTCGCATTTTTAGCTCATGTTATTTATGTATGTGAATATATGCTAAAAGATAATGCTAGCGCAGTATTATTTCTTTCTACTGCTTACGCTGTACAATATATATCTTGCATACTGTCTTGTGATCATAACAGCTCATATCTCATACATGAGAAACAAGACTGTTCAATAAATCCTTTTATTGAAACGCCCGTCTATTCTTTCTGTGTAACTCTGAAGAAACTAAGCATGCACGATTAGCTGAGTGAAACTGTTATCTATTGTTTCCACGATTCTGAGAGTGTTCCGATTCTAAAGGGAAACAAAGTTGTCATGTTTATGCGGTTGCCAGAAACTACTCCCTTCTTGTTTACAAGGAGTTTCTAGTGGCCTCTGAGTTAGCTGGCACAAAATAATTAAGTTTAATATACTCAATAGGGACATACTGACCTCAGTCCTATGTCAAACCTATAGGGTATATTATTCCAATGCGCAGAGCCTATTAGGGAAATAGGAACTACACTACAGCTAGACATATATCACTTTTAACGGCGGTGATACTGCACAGATTGCATATAAATCGCACTTATATTCTAATGCTGAAACATGTTTTGCATCGACTGAAAAAATACTGATGGCAGTTCAAATAGCTGTTATAGAGGAAAGACAGTTGGCTAAGAGGAAACGCATAATTGTGGTTATAATCAGCCTATATCCTGAGCAAATATTGAAAATAATGTTCAAGAGTTCGAAAAGTTTGGTAGTCCAATTCTTCTTCTTTATTTTCAAGTAGTGATCGCTTATATCCTGGCAGTAAAATCCAATAGAACAGATGATTTACATTTGTTAATACTGTAGGTTGTTACAGTCACAACCTGGTGATGGTCGTAATCAATAGACGTAGCCAACACATGTTTCGTCATAGGGTCATCACCCTCCGACTTACTCAGGGCTACAACAACAAAAATATATATACACCCAGTAACTATTTGATTATAATAATATTAAAGTTAGTAAAATGAAGTACCGAAAAAGACCCTCAGTATAAAGTCCAAGAAATTATAAAAAGTCTTCCAAGAGTAAGGCTTGTTTGACAAGGTGGCGGGAGAGAAGAGATTAAAGTTAAGTCTAAGTAAAGACAGTCACCGAAAACGCAAGGAAGTAAGTGTGCAAAGGAAAAGGATTCAGGTATCCTTAGTGCTAAAAGAATACATAGATTTGAAATCAATTTGGGGAACATGACACTGACATGTTCAGGGCATTGATGCTTTATTTAGAGCTTCTCTGATCTCTGATCTCTAGACAAATGTTTTTTCTGAACAAAACAGTGCAGCAAACGACTTGCCTAGGTGTGGCTAAAAATTACCACACCTAGCTTTCCCTTCTATTGCATATTTTGACATTTGGCAACACTTAGCAAATTTTATAGAAGAACAGCTCAACAGTATGGTGCAGAATGGTACTTATAATTCTTCAATTTCAGGTTCAGATGGTGGTTAGTGTGGCCAGTTGACACTAATGGTTGTAACACATGTTTTTTTAGATTTCTCAATGGGTTATAACGCTAGCAGACCAGACCCCCAATATATGCAGTCACAACATTCAGGGGATATTACCACCTATAGCGTAGGAAAGTTATGCCAGCAATTGTTACAGCATTCCACCTTATCTGCAGTTAAGGAACACCTCTCTCTCCTTTCCGATGACATGGATCTACAAGAATTCTTGTTGGGTCCTAGGTCACCACGTTCTAAACGGTATATATATATGACACTTGCAATGAACTTTGGAAAATTTCTCAGCAAGAAGCTGCTGAAAGCTGAAGACTAATTGACAGGATTAATTTGGAAAAAGCATTGGCTGTTGTAGATAATGGCATGACTACATTGTCAAATAAAATTTATTTTTGAATAAAATTGCATCATCTGAATTCGATATAATACAGAATGATATGTCTCTCCTCCAGCATGGGCAAGGTCACCTGAGATTGATTATGCAATTGAGTTGGACATTGCAGGTTTTAAAATCAAACCGTGTGCCTTGGAAATATCTGAATGCAACAGAATTGTTTTTGCCTTATAATTTAAAATGCACACAAAGACTGATGGCAAAGAAAAATGCTAAACATAGAGTGTTTAGAGAAATTGCCTTTTACAGTAGCTGGGCCACCATCTGGTGTATGTATGATCCATAGTTTATTATATTAGCAGTATCAACATTTCAGTTTACATCTTGTCTGACAGACTTTCAAGTAGGCAGATATGAAGCATTAGTGGAGAATTTTGTTCACGAAATTGGGTTTTACCCTTCGATTACAACTGTTTAAGTGGAAAAAATGAAGTATTCATTAGTGGAAACGAACATGAAACTTCGTTCGGCCATTCATTAGTTTGTAAAGAGGTGACACTTCATGGGGCGTGCAATGTATCCACAACCAATTTGGCAAGTTATTTGAAGGGCATCCCATTCTCCTTAATTCGACCAGTGTTCAGATTACTTTCAGATGCAAATTATTTGATCCTGAACGACCAAGTTTGTTGTGGGATGAAACCAGGAGTGCCATATGTGGTGTGCCATATGTGGTGACGGTTCCCAGGGTTGTGACTTATAGTAATAACATGTTATTTCCACCTACACACAAGACTAGGGAAGTTACCTTATGGCCCTCGATTCCTATTTTAACATTAACCTGGATAAGTTAAGCTGACTGAAGGACTTATTGTTTCGAAAGGACATTGCTTTAACATCTGCTCAAGAAACTTTTGATCTTCAAAGTACAATCGTTACTATGCACAAACTTGCCACAGCATTTCGGTGAACTTGTACACTGCATATTTAATGCTTCAAATACCGCGGGAGTGGTACACTTTTTCAAAGCGATTGGGTCTGGCTTTGTTAGCACATTCCAGACAGTTTTCAGAGTGATTCTATCCCTTTTACACTATTTGGTTTCCAGTGTATTTGGAGGCATACCGCTAGTGTTATTCCTGTTCATTGTTGTTTTAGCCCAATTTCTTTTGATCCGCAATGGATGTTCCACCTCAAGGCCAAATGGTGTTGGACTTACCACACATCCTGCTGTGTCATGAACGCATGCTACAGTACTTTGCAGTTTCTTTATTCCAGGAATTGAACCGCAACCTGTCCTTGTCCTTTAGACACTGTCTTAGCAAGCATTATTATCGTTTTAATTCATACACTCTGTCCAAGGCTAGGCACAGAACGTGATGCCCTTGTATTAGGTTGTCTGATTGGAGACAGCTCTGAGGCTCCAGACAAACCATTGCATCAACTTTGCACCTTTGACACAGTGCAATTGGAACAGTGCTTTTATTAAATAAATGGACCCAGTGCTACATTTGGCAGAGGAGCACTTCTGCTGGGATTGTCCTGGAACGTGATGCACTGTTGCTGAGATGCAGTCCTGCTGACTTTGACCTCTATCCTGCCAAGGACGATAGCCTGTTCTAAACAGGCTGGCTTCCTGATACGTCATAGTCAGGTATGTGGGTTTAGGCTATCCCAATGGAGCTGGCAGAGGGTACTCCCACTATGTTCTCGATGAATTAGGTAGTGTTAGGCAGGAGTTTAATCATATAGTATTGTTTTAATGGTTGAACTGTTTATCTTTTTCACCATTCTTGTAATGCTGGTTACAATGCTTTGTTTCTTCTGCCTAATAATTACAGCACACACTTTCTATACAAGAACACGATTATTTCAATAAATGTTTGAAAAGCCAATTCAAATATTTCTTGTGTTTACCTTGGGAATGCAAAGGTAAACAACAAAAGGGTAAATCTATTCCTACAATATCCTTGGGGAATAAAGAGTGACCATGTTCAAGGTTGCTGATACCATCTGGTACCTTGATAAGGTTAGGGGTTCAGATGGGACACTGTGAGCTAGCTAGGAACCAGGCCAACATTTTCTGATGGTATGTGTGAACTGAGTGTCCATATTCTGAAGCTTATGTTGTACAGATGCACAGTCCTAATTAATTTGTAGGAACCGTATAACAAGTCTGGTAAAGCAAACGATTAGACGTTTTTGGGCTTAAACAATCTCAACTTATTTCCAAACTTTTAAATGGGTAAGACATGTGGGCTCGCTGCAAGGAGCTGGGCATCATGTGCCAGTGCCTAGTAGGCCACTTTTGGTAAGCAATACTGGTGCTGAAGGATGAACTGAACGCTGGGTTAAGGTGCCCAAAGCTGACGTAGTAGCAAATATTCAAACAAGAACTTTGAAGGATGAAGTGGGGGCTTAATAGTCAATGAAAATAGTTTCTTTCCTTGGCCCAGAGGGTCTTAAACCATGTCAACTAACCAGGGCTGAGTTCCAGGAAGGTGAATATCATCCCTGAGCATCCAGGGAAAAAATTACTGGGTTGGCAGCAGCCATCCAGGGAGAGGGTGTGATCTTCCCTATCCAGGGCAGGGCGGTGTCTAATCGTGGAGGCATCTGAGGCTCCTCAGAGCTGACCAGCTCCAAGAATTGCCAGCAAGAGATGGGGTGAACCAATGCTCATGCCTGAAGCCGGTCCCCCAAACACTGGTTAGAGAGCCCTCCGTTCCCTGGACAGGGTGGCATCAGACCGGGAAGGAGTCTGGGGCTTCTCTGGGCAGACCAGCTGCAAGAATTGAACAGTGGGAAAGCCATGGTTTTCACCTGGGAGGCTTAGTCCCTGCAGGCTGGGATCTCAGCCACCAGGTAAAGCAACCTGGTCTACCTGAGGCAGGATGCATCAGATTGGAGAGGAGTCTGGGGCTATTTTGAGGTGAACAGTTCCAGTAATCCCCATTGAGAAGGGGGAGAAGCCATGGCTTTCGCCTGAGAGGTCCGACACCCAGGCAAGGGCTTCACTCAGCGAGTAGAGCCACCTAGCCTGCCCGGACAAAGTGGCTTCAGATTGGAGAGGAATCTGGGGCTCCTCCACCGAGCTGAACAGCTCCAATAATCCCCAGTGAGAGGCAGGAGAAGCCATGGATTTTGCATGGGAGGCGAGGTCCCCACAGGCCAGAGCTTCAGACACCAGGCAAAGCCACTTAGCCTACCCGAGAGGACATGGGGTTGGACCAGGGAGTATCTGGCGCTCCTCTGGCCTGAAGAGTTCCAGAAATCTCCAGTGAGAGGAAGATCACACCATGGCTTTCGGATGGGAGGCCCAGTCCCCAGGCTTAGGCTTCAGCCATAGGACACAGCCACAGAGCCTGTCCGACCAGGGAGAAGATTGGGGCACCTACACAGTGAACAGTTCCAGTAATCCTAAGCGCCCCAGACCCCCAGGCCTGGGCTTCAGCTATTGGACAGAGCTACCTAGCCTGCCCAGGCAAGGTGGCATCAGGCCAGGAAAGAGTCTAGGGCTTCTCCGGACAGACTAGCTGAAATGGCACGAGAAGCCATGGCTTTCACCTGGGAGACCAGGTATTTGCAGGCCAGGACTTCAGCCCAGTGGCGGCCGCCACAGGTAAGAGCACTCACACTACAGATGATTTGCGCTCACACTACAGTCAACACTGAGGGGAGTGCAAATCATGGACTGCTCAACACTGAGGGGAGCACAAATCATGGACTGCATGTACCATGATGCAAAGGAGCAAACTTTTCTGGGATATTATGTAGCGTCCGACCACACCCTTTTCCCTGCCCAAACTGATTTTCATGACCTCCTCTACCATTTATCAAACGTTCCTAATGAGAGTACGGCCCGGGTGCGGAGAGTACGGTCCGGGTGCGGAGGTTCCAGCCCGAATGCGGACGTAAAGATACGACTCGTAAATGACCTCTGTGAATACCAAATGTCGTAAAGTTAGACTTTTGTCTCAGATTGCATTTGTGAATCGGGCCCAGCGAGTTATTTTTCATCATCAGAGTTTGACCCAGAGCAAGAGAGATAAAGAGGAAAAGGGACATAAAACGAGGAAGAAAAAGACGAAAAACGTTAACAAAAGGAGGAAGCAGGGATGAAAAAAACAAGCAAGGGTAAAATAGAGGCAGGCAGTGTATGGCGGTGCATGGAAGAGGCAAGAAGTGGAATCAAAAAATGACAAAGCCTTGGTATCCGCCATTCAACAATGCTGGAGGCAGGCTTCAGAGTAAAAACATCTTTGGGCCCCAGCACTTATTGTTTTACAGTTTAAGCCCTGACAGTGCCCCTAATTTTTCTGGGAATGCATTTCAACACCTTCAAAAAATGATTCCTGGGTCCTCCATCAGAACTTGGACAAGGTGTATACGATACAGGAGGTCCAGCGCTGGCATGTGGCACATTGCTTTCAAGGATCGGTATGCGCTTTCATAGCTGCGCATTGCTTTCAAGGATCGGTATGCCCTTTCATAGCTCCGCGATGGCACCTAGACTTCTCGTGGCCCCTGTTTGGCTTTTGTGTTCACCCCACCAAAGAAAAGAAAACATATTAAATAAAATGAGTTCATTTGAATACAAAAATTTAGCTCGAAAGTTAGGGTCTTAATGCTGAGGTCCAAGTGGGAGGTTAGGATGCTGAAAAGAAGTTATTATGACATAGTATAAATATGAGCGCAGTCGAGGGCCAGAAATTACTTTGGTTTAGGGCTCTCTTTATTTTAAGAAAGCAGAACACATACTTAAAGATATGGATTCATCTTTTTGATGAAAGCAAGGTTTCCAAGTACATACCCATGTTCCATCGGGTCCGAACAACTCCAGAAAATTGCCTATGAATTCTCTCGACTTCTCTTCCCACTTTTGAATGAGATCATGGCTCTTTTCTTCCACTTTATAAACAAATTCTTTCGATTTCTCCTCCACGTTTTTAACTTTTTCTTTCATTTTATCCACCTGGTTTTGGAAACGATACTTCTTCTCCTGGAAAAAATGCACATCGTGCGAAAAACATGAATTTCAAAATCAGGTTAATTGATTTTTTTCTTATTACTAACTAATCTCAAATTTGCCAGAATTTCCGCAATTCAGTGGAATGAGTCACAAACCTTATTGTAGTAAGTGAGTCCACTCCACGATGAATGTTGAAGATGAAGTTTATTAATATAGACAGGTGCTGCGCAGCAGCCGGCTCTATCAATCGCCCAGTCACAGTAACTGTCACCTTTCAAAACACATCATTCCAAATAGAATGCCTGTGGCCAGAACATCATGGCGAAAGCATTCTAAACCTGGAAGGAAGACACTACATTATCCTCCTCCTCATAAACAATAACATAAGGAAGAGAAAAAGAAGAGAAGAAAAAGAAAAGAGAAAGAAGAATAAAAAGGAGAAAGAAGAATAAAAATTCTAACGATACTTAGCAGGAACAAAGCGTTGGCGGCAACTTCTGCGTAAACCCACAATAGTGGGAAGAGGAGAAGATGAATCATCATTTCGACTACACAGAGGATTTTGATTGATACACCCAGTGACCTTTACAACTCTAGAAACATTCCACCAGTTCTTTAAATTAACTCTTACAGCATTTCCACATACTTTGTCAACAGTGAAAGGTTCAGAGTATTTTGAGCTGCCTTTTTTACTATGGACAGGAATCTTTATGCGTACAATATCACCAACAACAAATGGTTGTGAGACAGATCTTTTCCTGGAGTCAAAATAAAGTTTCTGGCGGGATTGGGCTTGAGTCACATTACATCTCACAAACTCATCTACATCACACACAGAGTCCATTTTCACCCATCTGGACATCCATCCAGGACAAACTTTTGAGCAAGGTTTCCTCCCTCGTAGTAGTTCGTAAGGGGACACTTTGGTAGTCGAGTGCGGCGTGGTGCGATAGAACCATAACATGGATCTCACAGCATTCTGTACATTGCACCTTCCAACCAAAGCCCACTGCACACAGTTGTTAAGAACTCTATTCATACGCTCCACCAAACCATTGGTCTGTGGGTGATAGAGCGCACTTTTGGAATGTGTAATACCACCTTGGCGTAAAAAGGAATCAAACTCCTGGCTAACAAATTGTACCCCATTGTCACTTACAATTGTAGAAGGAAACCCTTCTCGCAAGAAAAGATCTTTCAAGAAGTCAATAACATTTCTTGAATTAGGTTCATTAATAATAAAACGTATTTCTGGCCATTTTGAATAATAATCTATGGCCACAATCGCAAATCTGGAATTAGCAGGAAGCATATTGAATGGTCCATCTAGGTCAATCCCAATCTTTTCCCAAGGCCTATTAGGTAGCTCGATGGGTTGAAGAGGTGGTGTTCGAACCTTCAAACTCTTCTCAGAGTTAGAACAAACAACACACTCCCCAACAAACATGTCAACATCCTTGTCCATTTGTGGCCACCAAAAGTGTTCACGTAATCTTCTCTTTGTAAAGGTTTTGCCCAAATGACCTTAATGTGCGCCCATGATCAACCTAGCTCTTAGCACATCAGGAGGAACCAATCTATCACCATGTACAAGCAGACCATCCTCGACAGAAAGTTCCGGAGAAACTTTAACAAACGTCTGCAGAGAAAAATGAGCATTTTTCTCTCTCGGCCAACCACCTTTCACACAGTTAATAACTTCACAAAGTAAAACATCTTTGGATAGTAAATCTCTCCACTCTGTCTCACTAACAGCACACATGTCATCCAGCACAAGAGAAGCAACAAAACAATCTTCATGATCATCATCGTCAATTTCGTTATCGCACTCAACAGGGTGCCTAGAAAAATAATCCGCTCTCACATTCTTGTTTCCAGGAATATAAGTGACTTCAAAATCATATTGTAACAGTTTAGTTGACAAACGTGCAATCCTCGGGGTATGTTCTTTAAGCCTATCACCAGAAAGAATAGATATTAGCGGACTGTGATCCGTGCGCAATTTGAAATGTTTTCCCCAAATGTACGGACTAAATTTTCTTATAGCCCAACAGCACGCCAACAACTCCCTCTCAATAACAGCAAAATTAAATTCCGAACCTCGTAGTACCCTAGAGGCATAGCCTAAAGTATTCTCATGTCCGTTGATATTTTGGGTGAGGACAGCACCAAATCCCAGGCCGCTAGCATCCACAGTGATGGTGCACGTAACATTTGGGTCAAAAGGTTTGAGTATCTTGGGACTAACTAGCTGATGCTTTATCCACTCAAAAACTTCTTTGCAATGATTATCCCAGAGGAAAGGAAAACTTTTCTTGAGCATATTGGACAGGGGTTGAACTCTGGAAGCATAGTCTGGTATAAATCGTGAGTAAAACTCACACAGACCGATAAATGACTTAAGGCCTACCTTGTCCTTGGGAGCAGGACAATCTACTATGGCTTTAACAAGACCTGGTCTTGGTTCAATACCATGTTCGGAAATGACATGTCCTAAATACTCCACTTTCTGTACTCTGAAAACACATTTCTCTTTTTTTAAAACGACACCAGCATCACGCAAAGCCTCTAACACACAAAACATGGTATCATCATGTGATTCACACGTCTCACCGTGAACTAGTACATCGTCTTGGAAAACAACCACACCTTTAATATTTTTAAGCAAATTTGACATAATTCTCTGAAAAACTGCTGCCGCAGAGGCTAGCCCAAACGGCATGCGGCAGTATTGGAAAGACCCAATAGGGGAAACAAAAGCAGTGAGATGCCTAGATGATGGGTCGAGAACCACCTGGTGATAAGCTGACGCCAAATCCAGTTTGCTAAACCACTTAGAACCATTGATTAAGGATAGCATGTCAGGAATCTTTGGGAGGGGATGAGAATCGATCCAAATATTTTTATTAAGACTGCGTAAGTCTATACAAACACGAAGCTCACCATTTTTCTTTTTAGCAACGACCAAGGAGATAGCCAAAGAGACGATTCTATCGGTTCGATGATTCCTTTCTTACAAAGACCATTAAGCTCCTGTTCCAACTGATCCCTAACACTGAATGGAACGTTTCTAAGCCTATGCTTAACAGGTATAGCGTTGTCTTTGACCTTGATAACATGGGTGAATCCTTTAACCTGTCCAAGACCATCACCAAAAACAGAGGGAAAACGATCGGTCAATATGTCAATAAAATCATCCGAACGAAGAATAGAAACTTGGTCCCTTGTGCCTGGTCTAAGTACCATCTTGAAAAGTCCCTGGTGGAACCATCCAAGGATGTTTAAACCCTTGATAGCTACATAAACTTTGCCAAAAATCTTCCGTCCCCTAAATTCTAGTGTGTCCTCAAAGTATCCTGCCAGTTCAATGGTCCTCTCTTCGTATGAAACAGGAGATCTATCTGGAGGTTGTAAAGGACGAGACCCCCAAACCTCTTTGAATCTTTCTTGTGTTAACATAGTTATTCTCGCACCCGAGTCAACTAGCAAGCAAACTTTCTTACTACCAATTTCAACATCAACATAAGGATCCACACACTCAGAGAATTCGTTAGAATCAGTGTTCATATCTCCGACCACAACAACCATGTCCCTTAAGTCATCTTGTATGTTGCTAAAGTCATCAGGCTTGGATTCAGACACAGAAACATTCGCAACAGACGAAGATGTGCTAGCGACCTGTTTAGCATCCTGGGGAAAAGAAAAACTTCGCCTCCCATTCTGGCAAACTTTTGCGAAATGTCCCAGTTTCCCACATGTTCTACAAATGACATTCTTAGCAGGACAAGGGCTTCCTGATTTAAAATGGGGGAAATTACCACATTTAAAACAAATATGCGCTTGTTTGAAAAACTTATTTTCAGGTTGTGTAAAAGTGTTATTTTAACCCCTTTGGACCTTACAACATTGACAGATTCTTCTTTCATGGATGTGGATGAAGATTTCTCATCTAGTTCCTTCACGGAAAACTTGGAAAGTTCAATGCTTTTTGCGACACGAATAGTCTCCTCTAGAGTGGGATTGCCTAAAGAGAGTAATTTCTGTTGAATGCTCTTGTCAGTGCACTTACAAATATACTGGTCTCTTATCAGTTGATCTCTAAACCCCTCAAACTGACATTCTGCACTCAAAATGCGCAGTGCAGAAATGAAATCTTCCACCTTCTCCCCATGTCTCTGTTCTCGCTTAAAGAATTTGTGCCTCTCGACGACCAGACTGGGTTGAATGTCAAATCGTAATTCCAATTTCTTGACTGTCTCTACAAATTCATCAATCTCCTCATCATCGGCAGCACGTACTAAAGGGGGTAAATGTTTAAAAATAGATCTCCCTTCAAACCCCAAAACATTTAGCAAGAGACATTTTTTCCTCTCAGCCCTGTAGCGTGAGCCACCTATGGCACCAATATAGGTGATAAAAGCATCATACCATTTTTTCCATGAGATGGGAGGCTCACCTGGCATCTCAAGAAAAGGTGGAGGTGGGGAAACTGACTGCATACTAAATGTACAACTTTATAGAGAAAATTGCAAATGAAATTTTTTTTTTCTTCGTACCACCGTGAAGCAATATTAATTTACAAAAGAATTATCAAGATATGCACACAATTAGTGGTGTGCGTATCACCGTGAAGCAAAAGAAGATTTCACAAAAGAACCTCTTAATATATACCGTGTGTTTGGTGTGCGCATCACTGTGAATAATAAATATATATATATCGTGCGCCTGGTGTGCACATCACTGTGAATAAATAAATATATAATTTGCACCTGGTGTGCGCATCACCGTGTAGAAAAATTATTCACTGGCGTAGTAATCTCCTTGAAATACAATGTTGAAATGGCGAATAAATGTTCTATGTTGAAGAGATTCGTTGTAAAGACGTTACCTGAAATTGAAATGGTGTGCGTGTCACCGATCACAAGCACGTAGGATCTTCACCTTAAATGACGAAAAGAAACAGACATTTGAAATGGTGTGCGTGTCACCGATAACAAGCACGTAGGATCTTAACTTTAAATAACGAGTACAAACAGACTCGCCGGCAAAAGGATGACGCTCGCAGTGTTTATTAATTGGTCCGACGAAGTATCCAGATAGACCGCAGTAACGCCAACCACAAGATGGCGTCGACGTTGAACGTGAACCAACACGTCAGTAGTTCACAAGATGTCGGATCCTTTTTGACATGCAAAGCAACGTTGCGTGAAACACCAAAGATGGCGTAAGTAAAGAAGGCTGAAACGCTAACCTTCTATGACGCGCTGTGATGCGCTGTGACGAGGGTTAACTCAATGCCCTCTTTCTGCCGCTGCCACATTAAACTTTTTAAAAAAACAACACAGTACCTCAATGCGTTCAGCTCCAGCGGAGTAATTTTACGATCTTACACCAACGAAGACAACGTGATGACAGGATCGTTCAAATGCGCCGATTCGCTGATGAAACCTTGATTTTTCTTACTCCTTTCGTGGGTTCTGCAGACACCTGTAACCCGTCGTCGCCACGTATTTTGTAGTAAGTGAGTCCACTCCACGATGAATGTTGAAGATGAAGTTTATTAATATAGACAGGTGCTGCGCAGCAGCCGGCTCTATCAATCGCCCAGTCACAGTAACTGTCACCTTTCAAAACACATCATTCCAAATAGAATGCCTGTGGCCAGAACATCATGGCGAAAGCATTCTAAACCTGGAAGGAAGACACTACACTTATTCCATATATAATTCAGATTTATAAATATAAAAACTCATAATGTATGCATGCTTAACATGCTCATCATTTAAAAATGTTCAATTTACGTGCATTTCCTACCTGTTCTACACAGAGCATGTGTCCATAACACACAGGTAATTTCCGACGGCAAGTGCAAAGTGGGGGTGTCCAGGTGAATTCCAAAGGAACAGGTAATGACATGCATTATACAATTGATGTGCCCCTTCCAAAGAAGCAACTTATTGAGTATTCACAAATGTGTACAAATGCATTTGCTACACTTATGTGAGCATCTAGCACACTAAAATAGGACTAAAGTTTTGCCGAAATGCGTGTTCACTGGCAATAGTGGCTTTGCAAATGCTTGTGAAATTGTGCTGCAAGCACAAGCAAAGCCAAATAGTGGCCGGCTGCAATCTTGGAATGTAATTTTGTATAATGCCAAGATGGACGCCATTTTGCATCTACAAGCAACATCATTCATTGCCATCTAGGAAGTATACAAAATATCACTCCAAGATGGCCACCTGCAGATATTGGCTTTGCGGACAGTGTATCAGGGGAGGTGGAGGGAGAAACAGGCAGAGGTCAAGGAGAGAGAACGGCATAGAGTAGCAGCAGTGTTTGGTGTTGGATAGAGGTGGGCGAACCACTGAAAGCTCCAGCCAGGTTGGAGCCATATACTCTACTCTGGTTCAGCTCAAGGTTCTCTTGGAACCTTGAGCTCAAAACCAGCCAGGTTTTCAGAGGCGGTGATATGGCTTAGCCGCAGGGCGGCTCCTCCACGTGGGTGGAGGAGCGTCGCCCACTGCTTTCTCGCAGTGCGAGAAGCAGGAACATAAAATGGTATTATGAATACCATTTTATGTTTCTGCTTCTCGCACTGCGAGAAAGCAGAAGGCAGGGTTTGGTTGGGGGCGGGCGGGTGGGCGGTCCTGCTCCAGGCAGGGGAGGAGTGGCTTGCCCACTGTTGTGGGCGCTGTCTGTTTGGTCGCCCCCAGGACCGACCAAACCAGTCATGCACACTCTAAGTTTTCTCCATGTAGGATGCATGCAGCCTGCATGGAGTAAACGCCCTCCCCATAGACGCCTGTGGGGCTGGCGTCCCAGCCAATAACAATGCTGCTTTGTGATTGGCTTAGGGGAGGAGAGGGAGGCTGCCTGCTTCCTGCGAGGAGCAGAGAGAAGGAGACGCAACGTGGGACCGGAGGCGAAGGTAAGTTTGAATTTTTTTTAAATTTAAATTAACCCCACCCTCCCCGTGCGACCCCCTGCTCCCCCATCCGTGAGTCATGCCGGCTGCGACTGCTTAGCTGGGACAGCTGCCAACCATGTAACATGGGGAACATGGGGAACAAGGTTTGGATCCGGTCTCTGCCCTGCATCGTGTAAATCCAGAAATTCTGCCAGAGTCATAAAAAACATGTAAAGTTGTCTGTGTCTGTTGTGAAGTGCTTGGATGTCTGACTCAAGTGGACAAGGCTTGCCCTATATAAAAGCACCAAAAATAAAATGTGGATTCTGACTGTCACCCACACGTTAATCTCCTCTTCCAAGAATGAAGGAAAAAGCATAGACCTTTGATGTCAGAAAGAGATACCCATCTAGTGTCTGCATTTCTAAGCATGAAATTAGAAAATCTGCGATTAATTTCAGCTTTGCTGCTTGACTTAAATGTGTGGCCCTAGGCAAATACTTTGTCACTGAGCCTCCTTTTTGTTCATTATCACTTATCAGAGCACGATCAAATACGCAAGTTTAGTATGTGGGCTGTACTTTATTTTTCAGTATAAGTTTTTATTGGCATTTAAAAACATGACAAGTTTATCATAGGAAAATGCCATAGTAAAATACAAAAACCATATCAATACAGAGTAGGCTCCCCTAGAACACACCTATGCATTACATATCACACAAAGAAAATGGCACAATGCAAATGTCTATTCAATTGTAAGGCTCCACAATACCAGAAACAGAATTGGTGCTCTCCAATCACCGTCCCATAGGCAAACAACTCATCACCTCCCCCTCACTTCTAACCCACAACTCACTGGGGCAGGGCATTTGGGGTTCCAATAGCTCGGCAAGCATTGCCGGCCAGGCCTGTAGGTTATCGGTAAGTTCATTATCTCTGCATGTTTTTCGCATATGGCTTTCTTCAGCCATTGCCCATTCAGCCATATCTCTCAGCCATTCAGACACTTTTGGTGCGACAAGAGACAACCACCTAATGGCTATTCTTCGCTTAGTGAGTACTAGAACCAAGAGGATAAATACCATACTAAGCTTCTTCCTGTGTTTCGCCGGGATCAATTCCAGCAGGCACTGACCAATATCCCTGGGAATTGGCCACACTGTGACTGCATTCAAAGACTCTGAAATTATCCGCCAGAAAGTATCTAATTCAGGACACCCCCAAAACAAATGCAGAAAGTCAGCTCCCTGCCTGGACAGAGGGGACAGGAGGATGATCAAGCCGGATAAATTGCATGCAGCGTATTCAGGGTGAGGTACACTTGATGCTCTACGTTATACTGGAGCAGCTTAAGCCTTGCATTCGTAGAAGTTCCCTTCACCCCTTCATGAACTCCTTCCCATTCCTTAGCAGAAAGAGGAGACCCCAGTAACTCATGGCACCTGGTGTGTTCGGGCAAGTCGCTCAGAGGCAAATTTTCTCACAGTGCCCTATAGACATGCGAGATCAGTCTCCGGCCCCTAGCCATATTCAACAGTGTCCCCATGGTCTGAGATTCCTGAGGGGCCTCAGGGAAGTAAGGCCATATATTGCGGGCCGTAACCGCAATCTTAGCAAACAGTAAAAATTGGCCGGTCTCTAAGGCAAACGATTCTACAGCATCTGCCATAGTAATAAACCTGTCATTAGGGTATAAGTCATGCAAGGATTCACACCCCCGGCAGGCCACCTATCAATTGACATCGTCCACACAATAAGCGCAAACTGGCTCAATGCCCAAATACTCAAATCAGGTGTAAACGGGGCCCTACGCAATACAAGTCTGACATCTTCTCCCACACTCTGCACACTTGTCTGACCACATACGGCATTGAGGCCGGAACCCCCGCTCCCCACATCAACGGTTGAGGCAAAGGGACATCATCATAAATACCCCTCAACAATCTCTGCTCCCAATTCTCATCCTCGTCAAACCAATGTACTGCATGATGCAATTTAGCCACAAGATAGTAAAAATCCAGGCAAGGTAATTTAAGACCCCCCCTTCCTCCAAGGGTGCTTGAGAGTGTCCAAACTAACCCACTTTCTCCCCGAGGCACACAGGGGATCTACAATCAATTTGTCTAGTTCAACAAAGTATTTCCTAGGGATCTCGAACTAGCCCCCCTGAAAAACATACAGTACAGGCAATGTGGCAGTAAAATAATTTTTAACAAAGCCAGCTTGTCCCTCAAGAACAACGGGAGAGTGTTCCAAAACTTCACTGTAGGTTTTAACTCCTCTAGCACCCTATCTATATTTGAAGCCCTCAAATGCCACCGCCCTATGCTCAGTTCTGATCCCAATATACTGGATTCCTGTTGAAACAGGGTATAGTTTCACCATATAGTGCCCCAGGCCCATTCTGTCCACATCTGAAGCATAAGAGTCTCAATTGTCCCTGCCAGCCCACAGACAGGGTTGTGTTAAAATTGTCCACACTCCTATGACCTCTTCGTGTACATCTTTCTGAACACCAAGATGTAGCAATAACAGGATGTGTCTGTCATTTAGGAGAACAAAATTGGCTAAGAGTAAGGAGTGGGGGCCAACTGGGACTTTCCACAGCTTTAGAAATTACAAATGACCTCAAACCTTTTGTATTCTTCTGCTTTCTTAAAAAGTTTCTGAGAAGTGACGCAAATTATTTTCAATAATGTTCAATTTCATTTTGATTTACGGTCAAATATCAAGTGACCGTTTGGTAAACGTTTGTAATGTAGTGTCACTTCTGTGTTCCTAATATTTCCAAGAAGTGACCAAAGTGCGTCATGTTCTGCGGTCAAAGCACCTGCTAATGTCGTGATTCTGTGGTCAATAGTTCCTCATTAAAAGAGTATAAAAGATCTGCTCTTCAGTCCATTCGACGGACTACCTCGCACAAATGAACCCTTGGGTCATGACGCGTGTGTGTGCCCCCTCAGCCATCTTCTCTAGCATCTTTGGCTGAGGCTATAATGCTTATTGTATTGTGAAAAGTATTTCTCTTTGCATTATTATGATTTTAAGCCTCATTGCAATTGCATGTTTTTGCTCTTTATTTCAAAATGTGTCTTTGACACCTGGTCTTTGCTAAGACTGCGTATCTGTAAATTGTTTCTTCAAATAAAGTGTGCCACTCTTGATTCAGTTCCTGCATCTCACACGTGTATTTCCTTATTTTAGATAGAGCACCCCTGCTCAAATTAAGGTGCTGTAGTGCACCCTAAAAAAAAACACCCTTTAACACTGTCATGTCCCAAGGAAGGCCTAATCAAGGCAGATTCTGCAACTGCCTCCCAGTCAACTCCCCTAATGGGAACAGCTTAGATTTGTCCAACAAGAGATTCTCAGACTGCAGGAGCAACACCTAGATCTGCAGGCCCACACTGAGGATTTAGAGAACAGGTCGCGACGCAACTCATCCGCATCCGGGGTATGGTGCATGCAGACAGTGCGGGCAATCTCGATGCCTTCGTGGCGGACCTCTTTCGATCCATCCTGGGGGAGCCCACGGAGTTCTTAATCAAGCTGGATCGTACATACAAGGTGGGCCCTCGTAGGTCGGCCTCTGCGCCCCCAGCGGACATCCTGACTTGCGTTCATGACTTCCAGCTCAAAGAAAGGATCCTTCGCGAATCAAGGCTTAACCCGGACTTTGCTTACGAGGGACAGAAACCCACATTATTTCAAGACTTGGCCGCCTCCACGTTGCTCAAACGCAAGTCTTTCAGACCGATCACACTCCACCTTCGCGAACCAGGCATAAAATACTCCTGGGGGCATCCGTTCCGGTTGATCTCCACCTACAAAAGTGAACTGCGGCAAATCCACTCACTCCAGGCGGCCTACAAACTCTTGGTCCTCGATGGGCCTGCGCCGGAACAACCCAATCAGAACCAGCGCCCCGCTGGCGTCACAGCGGCCATGGGTGGACCACTATCAAGCCCCCGAGCCCAGCGATACGCCCTGATCCAGATACCATGGCTAAAGAACGGCAAGCAGTACTATCGACTCTCACCGGGGCATCCTCGGAGTGAAGCATGTATTTTTTGGACTGCTTCTTGGTATGGTATGGTTACACCCTCGTCTCCGGGGAATGATGTTGCAAACATTCCCATTTGCTTGTCTGGCGGGAGCGGGGAGCCCTGGGCCACGGGTACCTCACTCTTGTTTTTCTAAGAGCAAGACGCTCTGGACATTGACTTCGACCTTTTTGTTGTTATTTTTATGTTACTGTCAAGTATGGGTTTTTGTTTTTCGTATATGTTGTTGGGATCCTTGGGGTCGTTGCTTTTCACAATGTTGGGGTCTCCTCCCCCTTGCCGAATCTCTATTCCACCTCTACAGGTTAACTACCCATGCATAATGTCACCGCCTAGCATAGATTGCCTTCTCTCTACAACGTCCTCAGGCCGTCCAGCTTACCGGTCCCTACAAAGTGTAGCCCTCCCCACCTCCAGCAGATGAGTATTAAAATTCTTACACTGAATGTGAAAGGGCTCAACAATCCCATTAAGCGTAGAGCTATTCTGTCATATTTGGAGAACTCTGGGGCCCACATCTGTCTGCTCCAAGAGACTCACTTGAAATCCAGTGACACCTATAGAATGCGCTCCAAGGCTTTCCCACACCAATATTACTCGTCCCTCCCCACCAAAAAGGCTGGGGTAGCTATCTTGGTCGCACGCACATTTCCTGGGAGGGTGGGGACCAAGGTGACGGAGGTCAAAGGCCGCCTCCTGGCACATTCGGTGACTATAGGGGGACATAGCTTCACATTGGTCGCTCTCTATGCTCCCAACGATGGCCAGGAAGCCTTTTTGCACAAAACGATAGGAGACCTGACCCCCATACACGACCGACAAATTCTTCTTGGGGGTGACTTGAACATAGTATTTGACGGTCAGCTTGATCGCTCTGCACAGCGACAGGGGGCAACGGGGCTCTTTCAGACACCCATCGCCGGTGGCTACACGACCTAGGTTTGGTGGACACGTGGAGCACCTCCACCCACATACGCGCAACTACACCTTTTATTCCCAGGGGGACTTATGCACGTCTCGACCACTTTCTGTTATCTCGCTCTCTCCTCCCATTGGTGCAATCATCGATCATTGAGCCCCAAACGCTCTCCGATCACGTGGCCCTGACCGTGACCCTACTGTTCCCCCCCACTCACAGACCGCCATATTCATGGCGACTTAGGGACACACTCCTACACCGCCCTGAGGTAGTGACATGCCTTACGAAGACGCTAAAGGACTTCTTGGTTATAAATGACACACACAACACCTCCATCATATCCCTTTGGGAAACACTTAAGCTAGTGGCTCGTGGGGACCTCATAGCCACCTCTGCCGCAGATAACAAGGCCCGTAGAGAAAAAAGGGGCGAGCTATCTGAACAGGTGCTGGAACTGGAAGGAATTCATAAGAGGACGGGGGCCCCCCGGGTTTGGCGGAAACTAAAAGCGGCCAGGGCAGAATTGGCCAGCCTTGACCTCGATAGGGCGGAATACGCCGCGCTTCGCCTGAAGCATGCATTTTATACTGGTGGGGACAGATGCGGCCGTCTCTTAGCCCATAAACTGCGCGCGCAGAGACAAGCGGCGACGGTTCCCCTCATCCAGACCACTGATGGTGCAGAACACACACGCGGTGAGGACATTGCCGATGCATTCCGTGACTTTTACGCCACCTTGTACTCCGCACAGCCACTGCCTGACCAAAACCCTTCTAGGTACTGTCAGGACACCACACTCACCAAGTTGACAGAGCATCAGGCAGCCACCCTGGATAACCCCATTAAACTTGAAGAGGTTATCTCGGCTATATCTCGATTTAAACTTCTTAAATCCCCCGGCCCGGATGGATTTACTGCCCTTTTTTATAAAACTTTTTGTCCCCTCGTGGCCCCCATACTAACGCGACTCTTCAACTCGGTTGCCGACTCCGGGGAACTGCCACCCACAATGCTCCTAGCGTCAGTAGCGGTAATACCCAAACCTGGGAAAGATAATCGATACTGTGCCTCGTACAGGCCGATATCGCTCCTCAACATCGACTTTATGATTTTTACGGGAATCCTGGTGGCGAGACTAGGGCCTATGATGTCAGGCCTCATCGACCCAGACCAGGCGGGCTTCGTCGCTGCCAGACAGTGCAGTGATAACACCGACGGTTGCTACACCTCCTAGACAAGTCCCACAGGCAGTCCGAGGAACGTGTTTTCCTCTCCATAGATGCCGAGAAGGCATTCGATAGGGTCCATTGGCCCTTCCTGGAGACTGTCCTGGAGAAATTTGGGATAGGCCGTCGCTTCCGACGGTGGGTTTTTAGTGGCTATAGTCACCCGTCGGCCACTGTTAGAGTGAATGGTTTCACCTCTACACCTTTCTCCATCGCCAGAGGCACGTGGCAGGGCTGCCCGCTCTCCCCTTTACTATTCGCTCTCTATATGGAGCCGCTAGCCCAGCGAATACGGGAGAACCAGCTGATCAGGGGAATCCTCTGCGGAGGAGAGCGCCACACAGTTAGCCTCTATGCGGACGATGTGGTCGCCACACTCGAGTCCCCCCACACCTCCGTCCCAGCATTTCTGGCCAAACTGGAGGAGTTTGCAGCGGCCTCTGGCTTCAAAGTCAATGTAGCCAAATCCCAAGCGTTGAGTTTCTCGTTGAGGCAGACCACCATAACCGCGCTGGCCCAGACGTGCCCTATTCAGTGCGACCAAAAAGCTATACCATATCTGGGCATTCTGCTGTCTTCATCCATAGCGGAGACTAACTCTCTCAACTATACTCGGCTAGCGTGCCAAATTAAACAAGAGCTCCAGAGGTGGCGACCATTCAATCTTTCCTGGCTGGGCAGGATAGCCGCCCTGAAAATGAGCGTGCTCCCCAAAATCCTATATCTTTTTCAAACTCTCCCGGTAGAGCCCCATCCGGGTGTTCTAAAACTACTGCAGTCTGAATTTATCTAATTTGTTTGGGCAGACAAGAGGCCACGACTGAATAGGGATTTGAGCTACAAGCCCCATGAAGAGGGGGGGTTGGGGATTCCTGACCTTGGCCGCTACTACAAAGCAACGCAACTGAGAGCCCTCCTAGAGTGGGCCCAGCCGGAATTGGAGAAACACTGGCTATTCATGGAGCGAGCGCTCGCGAAGATGGCTCTTTGGAAGATTCCCTTCCTCCGAAAGGTCAATAGACCCTCTGGGCTCTATGGCTCTCCAGTGGCCCGCGCCACACTGGCAGCCTGGGACTCGAGAGCCACCCGCAATGGTTTGACGACCTTCCCTTTGCCCCTCACCCCCATTACAGAAAACCAGGATTTCTCTCCGGGCCTTGACCGAGACGTGTTTAGCCATTGGGACACGGAGGGACACAGGTCTGTGGGACATTTCTTCGACGTAGATGGCCCCCGCCCCTTTGAAGATTTTAAGACTAGCTTTCAAGTGCCAGAAACAGAGCGCTACCACTACCTGCAAATACGACATTGGGTCACACAGCCCCAGGTTCGCCCGGGAGCGGGGAGGTTCCTCACCACGTATGAGCGATGGCTGCTCTCCAAAAATTCCCCCAAGCGACTCATCACAGAACTCTACCACTTCCTACGGCCCCCGGAACAGCCGGTCAAGTCAGCCGGCCAAAGACGCTGGGAGGCTGAACTGGGTAGGGCGCTGACTCCCAGAGAATGGTCGGACATTTATTATCGAGCTAGACACTCGGCGCGTAATATCAACAGCATCGAGACGGCCACTAAGATCATGACATATTGGTACCTTACACCCCCCCCGACTCCACAAGAGCGACCCTGATCGCTCCCCCACCTGCTGGAAAGGGTGTGATGCTGACGGCACACTTCTACACCTGCTGTGGGAATGCCCTACACTTACAACGTACTGGTCGCAGGTGCTGGACGAGATAGACCACCATTTTGACACTACAATCCTCCGCTTTCCTGCGCACATAATCCTAGGGGTCTCGGACAGACTTGCTTATCCCCTCAAGTCCCATAAAGGCAAACAAATAGGCATGGCCCTGGGGGCGGCACTACAAAATATTCTATCACATTGGGGCACAGACACTATACCAAACATACAGGGTTGGCTACACCGCCTGTGGTACGTATTGGGCATGGAGCGCATCACCTTCTCGCTGCAAGGCGACGGAGCCTCCTTCGCTGATGTGTGGCATCCCTTCGTTTCCCTGCTGTGCACCGAATTCCACGAGCTGTCCTGCCCCAGATACTTACGGCTGCTTTGCCTTCCCGACCTGGGTCAAAAAGCAACTTAGACAATATCCCAGATGTTATGGAGGGCTGGGACTGCTTCTCATTCTATTACTCGGATGTCTGGGGAAGAGACGGGAGGGGGGGAGGAGACGGGAGGGGGAGGGAAGGGAGGGGGTTGGGGAAGTTGTCATTTTTCTTATTTTTGTCTCTATGTTTGTTATCTTGATGCTCTGCGAAGCAATACGATAGCTAAAGGCCCACGACTCGGCAACATAGCACACTGCATCTTACTGTTGAAAATTAATAAAAACGATTTCAAACTAAAAATTCACATGACAGAGTCAAACGCTTGTTCTATATCAAGCAGCCCTAGTACGTAATGGCCATCTTCCAGAACGTGGACGTGCATGACCAACGATAGCCTCCACAAGTTACAGAGGGTGCACCGTATAAAGCCACATTGGTCCTCATGCACCAGCTGCGGCAGGTGCTCCACCAGACGGGACGCCAAGATTTTACTGAGGATTTTTATACCTACATTGAACATCTAGAGGGGGCAAAAGGAAGCTACCTCTGTAGCTTTCTTTTCTGGTTTAGGAACATTTCAATGAGTGCCTCTCTCATAGAGTCTGGTAGCAGACCTCTCCCAAAGGCCTCATTATAGACCTCTAACAGTAATTCAGCAAAACTACCCGCTCTACGTTGGTACAATTCAGCTGGCAGGCCATTCCTTCCCAGGGCCTTAGCTGTCTTCACAGACCTTATTGTCATCACTATTTCCTCCTTGGTTGTGGGTGCATCTAAGCTATCCGTATCCTCCCTTGAAAAGGGAGGCCAGTTGCAGACCAGCAAGGTATGCATCTCCTGCCAGCGGACTAGAATTGTCCTGTGCTGCATATACCTTTTGTAGATTCTGCACAAAGACCTCAGTTATACACTGTTGTGTGCATATTGCCTGCCCCTGAGCATTCTAAACTCCTACCACAGGGGGCAACATGTTTCACTGCGAAAGAGCGTGGCGAGCATCCTATTAGCCTTATCCCCCTCCGCCTATAACTGGTACAGACAAACTTATCCAATCGATTCCACGTTTCTCTCAAATGCCGGCTACACTCATTCCACTAACACTGGCTGCACCACTATACTTTCTTCCAGGACACTACGTTTCTTCTCCAGGTCATCTAGTGACAGAGACAGCTGCTGTTTCACTCCATTTGTCACCTTTAGACTCTCCCCATGCAAAACCACCTTCACAGCATCCCATTCCATGGCTCTCAGCTTTGTACTACCTCAGTTCTCATCAAAATAATAATCCAGTATCTCAGCCACCACATGCGCAAAGACCGGGTCCGACATTGCCTCAACACTAAGCCTCCACATTGGCACTCTGGGGTCCTCTCTACCCACCTGAAATGAAACTAACAAGCGGGAATGATCGGACAGATAGCATGCTAAATAAGAAACATCGACCACAGACTAGACCTTGGCACCAGACATCAAGCAATAGTCCAAATGGCTATGGGTACCCATTGCCAGCACAAAGCAGGAATATATTTTACCCTGAGGGAAATGAACCCTCCACACATCCTGCAACCACAGATTTCCCATAACCTCCCTCAGTCCGCTCGTCATTGCGGGTTTGGTGTCAGCCCTCGGGGGAGCCGGTCCAAGTTACCATCCAACACGCAATTCAGATCACCATCCATCAGTACCTCGAGACCAATGTGTTCTGCAGCCGCACTCAACATTGTCTCAAAGAAGCCAGCATCATCCACGGTAGGGGCATAAACATTCACTAAACATATGTCTCTAGGATCTAGCGCACCCGAAACAATCGCATATCTCCTTTAGAATCTAGTTTCATACCCTTAGCCACAAAGGAAGTTCCAGGCGCGACCCAAATCAGTGCCCCTCTAGCAAAACTAGAGTAGGAGGTCGCAAACATTTGGCCAGCCACCTCAGTCTCAACTGTTTGATGCATTCCCTCCTTGTGTGCGTTTCCTGCAAGAACGCCACTGAAACTCCATATCGTCTCAGGAAGGGGTAAACTCTGTGTCTTTTGATGGGTTGTCCCAAGCCCCGAACGTTCCATTTAAGAACTTCTAGGCAGTGGCCATTGTACCAATTAAAACTGCACGCTCAAGTCCCACTGTGTACCTTCTCACACGCCACACTCCCCACCCCCCACTCATGAAGTGTACCATTCGCCCTGTCAATGTACCATAGAGTCAACTGCGTCCACAGCATACCCACCCAACATCCCTCAACAAGAACTGCTTAAAAACCACCCGCCCACACGCAGTGAGTCCAAACAACATTGTCTCTGAACGTCCAGGCCAACACTAAGCACCCACCACGCCATCCCCCCCGAGAGGCCGAAGCTTCAACCTCTCCAGCTGCATAAAGCTGAGGGCCTGACATCCCACCAAGGCGGCAAGGCCAAAGGCACTCAAACCACCCCAAAGGGACCGTAGCCCTCCACAGCTTCCCACCAGCATAAATCGTGGGAATCACATAAGTAAGCAAAGAAAGTAGAAAAATAAGTTAACAACAACCATTACCCCGCCCCACAACATTTACAAAAAGGAGTCCAAGTAGCCTCCATCAGAGCAATAAACAGGGCTGTAAAGAAAAATATACATTAAGGCACATGAAAATACAGAAACTCAGGAACTGCAGGTCGATCCCTCCCAATTATCACTCTAGCCCAGATCAATGATGTCGCTCAGATAGTCACAGACCTCCCTATGGGTCCTAAATGATTCACGGATGTCTGACGCAAAAGTAGAGTCCTCTACAATTCCATTGGGGCAGACCAGGATCTTCCCAGTTTGTCAGACACTGGACTGGGCCACGGATTCCACCGAATGCCTGCATGATCATGTCGTCCGGCGACTAGCACCACTACCATTTGTCCTGTGGTCAGAGGCTGGCCTCCATGGAACTCCACCCAGTGCGTCAATCCAGTCATTCGCCTCCTCAGGCGTCACAAATAAACGCACTTCACCCTCATGTTGTACTCTCAGCTTTGCAGGGAACAGAAGGCTGTAGCTGAGGTTGCGCTCCCGCAGTCACTTTTAGTGGGCATAAAGTCCCTACGGAGTTCCTGCCCCTTTTGAGTGTAGTCTGGGGAAAACTATGATATTCCTGTCTTCAAACTGGGGGGCCCCATGGATTCGGACATGCTGCAATATTGCATCACAATCTGTAAAGTTAAATAGACGGGCAATGATGGCATGAGGCGGTGCTCCAGGTCAAAGCATGGGCGCGAACGCATGGTGGGCATGCTCTATCAGGAAGAACTAGAGATTCGCCATGGTTTCAGGGCAGTCCTGATCCATTCCTCTAGGAACAACTCTGTGGATTGCCACTCCACACGTTCGGGGAAGTCCACAAAACGAAGGTTGCTCCTTTTGGAGCACCTCTCTGCATCCTCAATTCTTTCCTCCATTTGTGTTGAGAGTGATCCAAGCGTGGTCACGGTCTTTTTTAGGGCCGTCACTTCCTGCTGTAGTTCTGTGACATGACCTTCAGCCTCAGAGACCCTCTCCTTGATGTTATAAAAATCTGCACGGAGTAGGCCTACCTCAATGGCCACTGTGACAATTTTTCTAGCATGGCCTCACAGGAGCCTTTTATTTCTGCCAAGATTCAGCCATTGTAGGAGCCCCGGGCTCCACAGGAGAGGCCTGCTTTTCCTTCTCCCCCACAGCACCTTCCAGAGGCAGCGGGTGGGCATAATTGTCAATTTTATTGGCCTGCACTGCCTTGACAGGCTTATCTTTTGCCATCGGAGCCCCTCAGCAATAGCGCACCAGTGCGACCTTCTCCAACAGAATCCCACTCTGGAGCCCTAATGACACGAGCTGAACACCTTCCGTCCCCTGGGGTCCAGGGAGGCAAGGGCTACCAGACGTGGGCCAATATATCAAAAGGAGGGCCCACAGGTACTTGCACTCTCGCGACAGTGCGACACCCAGTAGTGCGGTCCAAAGTACAACTCAATCCCCATCCGTTGATGATATGAGTGTGTATTACTCCCCCCTCGACAATAATCCAGTCCAAGGACTCACCACATCAGCAGTCTTTAGGTGGCAAATATAGGTGTCTCTCCCTCTTCCCGCAGGCTGGCTGCGCACCTTGCTGGGGGCAGGGGCCAGGGAACTCTCTGCAGCGCCCCTCACGCTCTGCAGCTGCCACCCCACTTCGGCCTCCCCAGCTGGTCATGGGGCGTGGCCTCCAGGCACCCATTCCAGAACTCCAATGTCATCAGGGCCCCCCTGCTCAGCCACAAGGGGGCCCACAGCAAGTGCAGGTGCTCAGGCGCAACACAGCCACAGCTTCGAGCCTCTGCTACTCTTCAAGTGGGGCCGCTGCACCCGCGCAGCCACCTCGCCCTGGCCACCAAGTCATAATCCAGGCACACTGCCTCAGCCTCAATTTGAGAGGAGGCTGCCCCCCGCGGGCCCTCCGGCTCAGCAGCACAGTCCTCATGGCATGGGTGGCACATGCAGGGGGTAGGCATTCGATCCGGGCACACCGTCTGGTCCCCAGTAGCTCTGAGTTCTTTGGGTCACCCTTGATAACCAGTAGGGGGCTCCAGGCATGTGTGGACACCCAGGTGTGGTGCGGTCCACCTTCAAGACCCCACTGCACATCAAGGGAGGCCTCGTTGCCCACAAGGACGCACTGTTCTTGCTGCTAGGCCGTGATTTTGGCTCCCCCACTCAGCCCCCAATTCAGAGTAAAGCGGCCCTCCGCCCCCCTCCCCGGGCCCGACAGCCCAGCCCACTCAATCCAAGTGGCACATGGGGGTGAATCAGGATACTGTGCAAGCAAGGATTTTTTTTTTTTTAACACAAACTTTATTAAGCTTTGCGGGTGTTTCATGTACATTATACATTTCAAGATACTCTTTTTACATTTTTTATAACCCAGTGTGCATAACTTCTCAAGGTTCTAGTCCCTGGTATCCTCTACTAACTTTACATTGGTATGTCTCAATTTACCTTCATGGTAGTTATGTGTGCTCAAAACGTTTGCATGTCAATAATCGATAGCATTGTGTTACACTCTTAATTTTATAACCTCCCAACACCCCCCTCCCACTGTATAACCCACCCCACAAACAGTTAAAAAGAAGAAGAAAAAAAAAACTTTAGCCGCTATGGTTCAATCACCCCTTTACAGGTGTATAGTATTACGGGGTAATCATGTCCGATATCATAGGGAAGGGCAAGACGAGGGGGGGGAGGGGAAGGCGGAGGAGGGGGGGAGAAGAAAGAGAACGGGGAGGGAGGGAGACAACCACAAAAGACAGAGTTACTGTAATATTGGGAGTCAGGCATTATCGATATGTTCACCCAATGTATCCCGGGGGTCCTCCTCCTGCTCTACCGTTTCTGATTTGAATTGCTCTACCAGTTGTGCCCAGTCTAGGGAGATTGGTCTTTTTCTCAGCCCTCTATATTCCTCACGTTGAAGCGCTTCTCTTTCCGCCACAGCCCAATGAATAACTTCCTCTCTCCATTTACCTTCTTGCGGTGCTGTGCGGGATTTCCAGTGCTGTGTGATCAACCTTTTAGCTAGCATCAGGGCTAATCCCGCAAAGCGGCGTAGTAACGTCGCCTTCTTGGGGAGAGGGAATAGGCCTAGTAAGCAGGCCTCTATAGTATCCCAAGGTGGGCGCTCCGTTAGTAATGATAGGCTCTGAGTAACCTCCGTCCAAAACCTCCCCAATATGGGACAGGACCATAACATGTAAATAAAATCAGCATTATGATTAGAACATCGTGGGCAGTCAGGAGAAGCAGCGGGGTACATTTTCTGTATTGCCGTCGGGGTGAGGTAAGCTCTGTGTACTATTAATAGCTGTATTGTTTTCAGTCGGAAATTGCGGGAGACCCGCCTAGGGTGTTCTAACACTAAGGCCCATTCTCTAGTTTCCAATTCCCTTACTAGTACCGTCTCCCATTTTTGCCGAAGAGACAGCAGTGGAACATTCAGATGTTCCCGCAACCCTCGGTATAACCACCGAACAAGGTGGCATCCATGCCCCATTATGTGAATGGTTTTCAACAATTGAAAGGTGGGAGGTTCTTTCTGATCCACCAACCAATATTTCCTAATAAATTGCGTAATTGCTGCATGCGTGAGGAATAAGGTTTCTGGCACTGCATTAGTACGCACAAATTCATTATGGGGCATCAGGTTACCACCTAAGAATAGGTCACCGACCGTCTCTGTCCCGGCTTGTGTCCAACTCCGTAGTCGAGCCATTGATAATATTCCACTTCTGGTGGGGAGGCCACAGAGTGGGATATTCGGGGCATATGGGAAGGGAATTTTTTGCATATTTTTGTGCCTGTTTCCAGTAATGAATTGCTATCTGCAGGAGAAAGGGGGGATCTCGCATCCGTTCAACACCAGGACATAACAGAGCTTGAAATGTTACGCGTCGCAAACGGTCAGGAGAATATCCTATTTCAAATAAGTTATGGCCCGCTAACCAATATGCTAGCCATTGCAGTTTCCCGACTATGCAATATGCCTTAAAGTCGGGAGCCCCCATACGGCCCGCAGTACTTGGAAGCTGCATCTTGGCCAACGCTAGCCTGTGCCTCCCCGTTCCCCAAAGTAAAGATGATAACAAGGTATCTAACGTTTTAAAAATCCATGTCGGGAGAACAACCAGGAGATTCACAAAGTGATAGAGGAGTCTGGGCAGCATGACCATTTCAGACACGGCCAAGCGGCCCGCCACTGTCAGCGGCAAAGTATTCCAAAACGAGATCTGGGACCGGAGCGAATTAATAGTTCTAACCATATTTTCGTCTATAGTGTCCGCACTGGTCCTGTAGATGTGTATCCCTAGATATTTGAAAGTCGTGGGCTCCAGTGTAAACTGCATTTGGCCAAATTGCAAAGAGGGACCATTATAAGTCTCGTAAAAGGAATACGCTACCGATTTGGAGGCGTTAAGATATAATCCGGATACTTCCCCGAACCGTGAAAACACGCCAGCTATTGCGTGCATGTCTTTGTTCAAATCCTTAAAATACAGCAGCATATCATCTGCGTAGAGCGATACAGAGTGAATTGTCTCATCTATTGGAATACCGTATGGGACCATAATGTGACGCAGGTGTTGTGCTAGGGGCTCTAATGCTAGTACAAACAATAAGGGCGACAGGGGACATCGCTGGCGTGTTCCACGATATATTTGATATGCGGGCGAGATAGTTGTCCCAGTCTTGGAACGGGCCGTAGGGTTGGTGTATAGCAATTTTACCCAATTGCAGTATTCAGGGGGTAGTCCAAATTTGGCCAACACGGCCAGCATATACGGCCAACTCAGGGTATCAAAAGCTTGGCGTATATCTAGTGATAGACAACCAGCTAACGGCGCTGATGTCAAAGCTGCATGCATCAGAGCATGTAGCCGGCGAATATTTAGTGAGGTGCAGCGTTTGGGTATAAACCCACATTGATCCGTATGTATTAACTTGGGAAGTAAGGGGAGTAATCTAGATGCCAAGATTTTGCTAAGTATTTTGTACTCAGTATTAAGGATTGATAGGGGCCTATAGGACGTAAGTTCAGTCGGGCCTTATCCGGCTTCAGCAGGGAAGTGACCAATGCTTCTCTAGTAGTAGGTGGTAGCGAGCCTTCAGTAAGGGAGGTAGTGTAAAGTTGTAATAATTTGGGAATTAAGGTTGCCGCAAAAGTTGAATAAAATTCAATAGGGAGCCCGTCCGAGCCCGGTGTCTTATTACGGGCTAATGCCTTTATAGCCGTACGAATCTCTGCTGCAGTGATCGGAGCTGCAAAAGAAACAATTGATGGACGGAATGCTGGACAATGCAAACATTCACCCCCAGTCACAAAGATCTGGGTTAAATCCATCATTCTTTTGCTCACCACACCACCCCAGTTTGGACCCAGCCATATGCAAATCAGTCTTGACCCTGTTCCTTATGGGAACAGTCCAGCCCGAACTGCCAAGCCAGGTCCTCCCTGGACCGGAAACAAGCATCCTGGGACCGGTTTCAGGGCATCACCCTTCTTCAGCCAGGCTAGCTTGAATCCAGTGGTGTAGTGAGCACGGGACCCACGTCTGGGCATACCCTTCCCACTTAGGGCGACAAATGCAAAAGAAACAATTGATGGACGGAATGCTGGACAATGCAAACATTCACCCCCAGTCACAAAGATCTGGGTTAAATCCATCATTCTTTTGCTCACCACACCACCCCAGTTTGGACCCAGCCATATGCAAATCAGTCTTGACCCTGTTCCTTATGGGAACAGTCCAGCCCGAACTGCCAAGCCAGATCCTCCCTGGACCGGAAACAAGCATCCTGGGACCGGTTTCAGGGCATCACCCTTCTTCAGCCAGGCTAGCTTGAATCCAGTGGTGTAGTGAGCACGGGACCCACGTCTGGGCATACCCTTCCCACTTAGGGCGACAAATGCAAAAGAAACAATTGATGGACGGAATGCTGGACAATGCAAACATTCACCCCCAGTCACAAAGATCTGGGTTAAATCCATCATTCTTTTGCTCACCACACCACCCCAGTTTGGACCCAGCCATATGCAAATCAGTCTTGACCCTGTTCCTTATGGGAACAGTCCAGCCCGAACTGCCAAGCCAGGTCCTCCCTGGACCGGAAACAAGCATCCTGGGACCGGTTTCAGGGCATCACCCTTCTTCAGCCAGGCTAGCTTGAATCCAGTGGTGTAGTGAGCACGGGACCCACGTCTGGGCATACCCTTCCCACTTAGGGCGACAAATGCAAAAGAAACAATTGATGGACGGAATGCTGGACAATGCAAACATTCACCCCCAGTCACAAAGATCTGGGTTAAATCCATCATTCTTTTGCTCACCACACCACCCCAGTTTGGACCCAGCCATATGCAAATCAGTCTTGACCCTGTTCCTTATGGGAACAGTCCAGCCCGAACTGCCAAGCCAGGTCCTCCCTGGACCGGAAACAAGCATCCTGGGACCGGTTTCAGGGCATCACCCTTCTTCAGCCAGGCTAGCTTGAATCCAGTGGTGTAGTGAGCACGGGACCCACGTCTGGGCATACCCTTCCCACTTAGGGCGACAAATGCAAAAGAAACAATTGATGGACGGAATGCTGGACAATGCAAACATTCACCCCCAGTCACAAAGATCTGGGTTAAATCCATCATTCTTTTGCTCACCACACCACCCCAGTTTGGACCCAGCCATATGCAAATCAGTCTTGACCCTGTTCCTTATGGGAACAGTCCAGCCGAGACTGCCAAGCCAGGTCCTCCCTGGACCGGAAACAAGCATCCTGGGACCGGTTTCAGGGCATCACCCTTCTTCAGCCAGGCTAGCTTGAATCCAGTGGTGTAGTGAGCACGGGACCCACGTCTGGGCATACCCTTCCCACTTAGGGCGACAAATGGAAAAGAAAAAGGCCCATATCTCTGTACTGGGGTGAATGTATGACACTGTTCTGCATTCTGTCCATCAACTGTTGTTTTTGCATTTGTCACCCCGAGTGGGACGGGTATGCCCAGACGTGGGTCCCGTGCTCTCCATGCCACTGGAATCAAGCTATCCTGGCTGAAGAGGGTGAAACCCTGAAACCGGTCCTAGGATGCTTGTTTCCAGTCCAGGGAGGACCTGGCTTGGCAGTTCGGGCTGGACTGTTCCCATGAGGCACAGGGTCAAGACTGATTTGCATATGGCTGGGTTCAAACTGGAATGGCATGGTGAGCAAAAAACGATGGATTTAGGCCCAGATCTCTGTACTGGGGTGAATGTATGACATTGTTCTGCATTCTGTCCATCAACTGTTGTTTTTGCATTTGTCACCCGAGTGGGACGGGTATGCCCAGACGTGGGTCCCGTGTTCTCCATGCCACTGGAATCAAGCTATCCTGGCTGAAGAGGGGTGAAACCCGAAACCGGTCCTAGGATGCTTGTTTCCAGTCCAGGGAGGACCTGGCTTGGCAGTTCGGGCTGGACTGTTCCCATGAGGCACAGGGTCAAGACTGATTTGCATATGGCTGGGTTCAAACTGGAATGGCATGGTGAGCAAAAAAATGATGGATTTAGGCCCAGATCTCTGTACTGGGGTGAATGTATGACATTGTTCTGCATTATGTCCATCAACTGTTGTTTTTGCATTTGTCACCCCGAGTGGGACGGGTATGCCCAGACGTGGGTCCCGTGCTCTCCATGCCACTGGAATCAAGCTATCCTGGCTGAAAAGGGGTGAAACCCCGAAACCGGTCCTAGGATGCTTGTTTCCAGTCCAGGGAGGACCTGGCTTGGCAGTTCGGGCTGGACTGTTCCCATGAGGCACAGGGTCAAGACTGATTTGCATATGGCTGGGTTCAAACTGGAATGGCATGGTGAGCAAAAAACGATGGATTTAGGCCCAGATCTCTGTACTGGGGTGAATGTATGACATTGTTCTGCATTCTGTCCATCAACTGTTGTTTTTGCATTTGTCACCCCGAGTGGGACGGGTATGCCCAGACGTGGGTCCCGTGCTCTCCATGCCACTGGAATCAAGCTATCCTGGCTGAAGAGGGGTGAAACCCCGAAACCGGTCCTAGGATGCTTGTTTCCAGTCCAGGGAGGACCTGGCTTGGCAGTTCGGGCTGGACTGTTCCCATGAGGCACAGGGTCAAGACTGATTTGCATATGGCTGGGTTCAAACTGGAATGGCATGGTGAGCAAAAACGATGGATTTAGGCCCAGATCTCTGTACTGGGGTGAATGTATGACATTGTTCTGCATTCTGTCCATCAACTGTTGTTTTTGCATTTGTCACCCCGAGTGGGACGGGTATGCCCAGACGTGGGTCCCGTGCTCTCCATGCCACTGGAATCAAGCTATCCTGGCTGAAGAGGGTGAATCCCGAAACCGGTCCTAGGATGCTTGTTTCCATTCCAGGGAGGACCTGGCTTGGCAGTTCGGGCTGGACTGTTCCCATGAGGCACAGGGTCAAGACTGATTTGCATATGGCTGGGTTCAAACTGGAATGGCATGGTGAGCAAAAAAACGATGGATTTAGGCCCAGATCTCTGTACTGGGGTGAATGTATGACATTGTTCTGCATTCTGTCCATCAACTGTTGTTTTTGCAGTGATCGGAGCGGCCAATTCCTCGACATTTGAATCTGAGATAGTGGGAAGTTCAACATCTGCAAGGAAACAAGTAGTTGCTTCTGTCATGTCTTGGGAGGGGGCAGTGTACAGAGTTGTGTAGTGTTCCTGAAAGGTTTTATTTATTTCAGCCTGGGAGGTGATCAATGTGCGCTGGGCATTATTTATCGCTAGAATGGGAGTGGAGTTTGTTTGGGGTTTTATCAATTGTGCTAACAGTGTGCTAGCTCTATCTGCTTCAGCGTGCGTGCAAAGTGTGTATGCGTTCAAGTCGATCGTCCTTAAACGTTCTAACAATTCTGCATACTTTATCCTGGCCTCCTGAAGGTTTTCTGCCCCGTCTACACTTACTTGAGCCGCCACCTCTTTTGCCTGCAAGACATCCTCTAGCTCCACTATGTCTCTTACCGTCTCCCTCCTGAATCCCACCAAGGACCCCATGGAGACTCCCCGTATTGTTACTTTAAAATCCTCCCATTCTAAGGATCTGGTCGTGGCCGTGCCCTCATTTTCTTCAAAATATGTGGATATAGCTGTAGCCAATGTGGCCCGGAACACCTGATCTTCCAAATGTAGAGGCTGCAATCGCCATGTTGGGATAGGCGCGGGGGGAACGACCCCAATTTAGCCTTAACTCTATGGGATTATGATCCGATATGGTCTTGCCCAGATAAGTACACTGCTTAATGTTCGAGGATAAATCTGGCGTACAGAGGAAGTGGTCTAAGCGAGTATGTAACTGGTGTGGGTGGGAATAAAAGGAATATTCCCGCATGTTAACATGAAGGGACCTCCAAACATCGAATAAATTCCAACCCTGCGCCCACCGGGTCAGAGCTGCAGCTTGTGAGTGGGCGTTAGTATTCGACAAGGGAGGATGAGAGCGGTCTAGGGATACATCAAACACTGCATTCAAGTCCCCACCTAATACCCATGGGTATTGAGACCAGTCCGAGAGCGCCCGGGACACCTGTGATAAAAAAGCATCTTGGTCCACATTTGGAGCATAAATGGAACCCAACACCACCTGTTTACCATCCAATGCCCCCCGGATAAACACATATCTGCCTTATTCATCTATTTTACTCTCACTGAGGGAGAAGGGAACTCCCGCCCGTATCCAAATTGCAGCCCCCCTAGAGAAGGCGGAATAAGCCGTTGAATAAAGTTGACCCCTCCAGCGCCTTTGTAACTTCATAGTTTCCGATGGTAGTAGATGTGTCTCCTGGAGATACACTATTTGGGCTTTACGGCGGTGGAGTTGTGCGGTTATTCCATGTCGTTTGTGGATCGTTCCCATTCCCCGGACATTCCAGGATATGATGGTATAAGATTTGGCAATCGACATCATCAGAGCACATTTATAAAACCGCCCTCATCCCATCCTGCGCCCCCCAGACCACCCCCCCCCAGCATCGGACAGTGCGGCAATAATACAAACAGTACAACTTTATCCCAGTACTGGGTCCAACAATCTAACTTCGCTCGACCAAACTGTGTAAGAAAAATCAACATAATACACGTTAAACAGTTGCTGTCGCCTGCGGGGGAGGCTGCGTATACCAATCGAAACTCAAACAGTACTCAGTGAGTGGGAATGCCCAGGACAGGCCGGGCCAGGGGACGCACCAGTCCAACCCTTTCGTTTGTCCAAAACATTATATCCATATTACCTAGTAATGTAAATACTGGTTCACCTGACTGTGGGGTCAGTGTTATGGCCAATGTGTATGGCCTGCACATCGCAGTCTAACTGGTCGGAGACAATGTTCTATGTTATACACTCACATGTCATCCTAAGGGATCATTGCTGAGCTGCGTGGATTCCGATGGGAACAGTGCAACACTTCTGCCCGAGTCCGTGTCCGAATTTACCTCGTCGGAAGGACTTGTGCTAATCGGTGGACGAGGGACACGGAGGGCCGTGGCGGATCGAAGGGCCTCCCGCCTACCCTCCATCACCTGCTGACGAGGCGGAGGACTGGAGCCTGTCCTCTGCGTGAGGAGACCCCTCCTGCGTCCCCGGGGGGCACGCTGCGACTTTGGCTGTGTTGATTCTAGACGTCTGGCGTGCAAGGTATCTGGGAAGTTCCTGTCCAGCCAATCTCAAGCACTGTCCGGCGAGTCGAAAAATAATGAACGTTGGTTATATATGATTTTTAGTTTTGCTGGAAAAAGCAATGCAAACGTGAGGCCCGCTGCTTGGACCCGAGCTTTTACTTCCATGAATGAAAAGCATTTACGCTGCACAGCAAGTGTGTAGTCGGGGAATATCGAGACTCTAGCATTATCCACCTGTAGAGGGCCACTGTCTCTTGCCGCCTGTAATAAATGGTCCCGATCTCTGTAGTTCAGTATCCTGGCCAGCATTGGGCGGGGATTTGCACCAGGTATTGGCCGACGTGTGGGGACTTGGTGGGCTCGTTCAACAGTAAAATGTGCGGATAGACCCTCAGGGGCCACACTAGTTTTCAACCAGTCCTCTATGTAGGTTGTCGGGTTAGGGCCCTCTGATCCTTCCGGGAGGCCGACGATTCTAAGGTTATTACGCCGAGCCCGGCTTTCTGCATCATCTGCACGAGCCTGTAGAGATTCGATTTGCTGACGCATTTGATTCAAGTGTTCCTCGTGAGTCTTCCCCTGCGGTACTATCGTTTCTAAAGTTTGTTCTGTGGACTTAACTTTGTCGGCTAATTTCCTATGATCGTCCTTGAGCAAGTTGAGTTCCACTGAGATTGTGCCCAATTGATTTTCAATCGCGGATCGCGAGTCTCGTATCTCTTGCAGGATCATGTCCAGTTTATCTACTGGAGGATTGGAGATAGCCCCCTCCACTGCCCGATGTGAACGTTCGGACAAGTGCTCTGAGTGCGGTGAGTGCGACCCAGCCATCCCGGATCTGGAGGCTGCCCTCGGCTTTCCTTTGCCCATGAGGACGAAGGAGCTGGATTATTGAGAGGTACTTGATTGTACAATGGCTTAATTCAATCTCCACGTCCACTCCCTGCTCAGCTGATGTCCAATTAAGGGCAGGGCCTCTGTTGCAAGACAACGATAAGGAGTAAGCGCCACAGACCAAATGTATGGAATACAATAGAGATCGTTGCGAGAGCCCACCAATGTCCAACGCTAGCTACATGTAGCAGGGGTGCCCCTATTACGTGACATACGCGGCCATGCCACCAGTCCCACCAGCAGGCCACCTCTCCCAGCTGTCAATAGCATGCAGCCCGGGTCCAGTCTGCCAGGCGAGATCTGCTGGAGAGGAGGAAGGAGAGAGGGGGCGTCAGAGCGCAGGGCAAGTCCTTCGGCCCACGCAACAGTATAGCATCCCGGGGTGGGGTGGGGGGGCACAGCAGACCCAGTCAGGCGCACGGCTGGGCCCTCCCCACCACTAAGCGTAAAGGGCAATATGTCGCAGGCCCACTCAGAGGCCCTCCCAGGTATGGCCCAGCGCCTCAGGCGGCTGCCAGTCACAGCCCGTCCAATCCCCACAACACGGCTTGCAGGGCTAGCCCACCGTGGGGGGGAGCGAGAGATGCGCTGGGAGTACCGCCACCCCTGCAGAGGTGCCCACGGGCCCCAAGGCAAGGCCCCCGCCGCACCCAGGCGAGGGGCTAGGAACAAGCCTCCCCACCCAGGGCCCAGCCAGGTCCCAGTGAACTGCCTCCGCGGCAGCAGCAACACCGCCCTACACTGCCCCCCGCCACCACACGGCCTCACCAGCCCGCTCACCTGGGGGAGAGGAACAGCCGAAGATGTTCTCACACGACCAGCAACCTCAATGTGCGCCTCAGCCGGTGTGCGGGCCCGCACCGTTCTTGTCATCACAGTCGCCGGCTCACCGCCTACTCGGGCTCCCGGTCCTCACAGGGGGGCCACCTCTCACGACGCACCCCAGGCCTGCAAGGCCCAAATTGCCGTCACCCAGGCCGAGCTGTCAGCAGTGCAGTGGGGGGGGGGTCCCACCAGCCGCCCCAGGCAGTTCGGCAGCAGTGCCACTCGCTCCCCGGGCCCGGAGGCCAACAGCCATTCAGGAATGTCCCGGATCTCCGCAGGGGTGCACAAGGCCCGCCCAGCCAAGGCCGCAATTCCTCCGGGTCCCAACAGCAGCTGTGTCACGCAGGTCCCACGCAAACCGCTTGCACCTATACGTGCACCACGGGGTCAGGAGCTGGTTTCTGTGCGGGGAGGGTGTTCAGAGCCACGCAGTCCGCAAGATGCTGTCCGAGTACAGGCCTGGCCGACAGGGCCGGGGTCTTGCGTTAGTGCACCAGCCACCTCCAAGCTCTCCCGGCCCAGCCTGGTCCCAGGAGAGACTGCTGCGTTATAGGCCCCTCCCACTACGCAGGCCCAACGCCTCACCGAAATCCTTCACATCTCGAAACTCGGTCTCCCGGTCATCTCGGCCACCCGGATTGTCCGATTCAGCATTTCTCCTGTGGGCAGTTCTTCACTGTGTCTTTGCTAGTCTTTGGATGTAGCAGGGAATGCCGTATTATGCACGGATTAGCTGCCCCGGCCCGGAGCACGTCGCTTAAGCGACCACCATCTTGGGCTGCAAGCCACGCCCCCCGTACAAGCAAGGATTATGCCGGATTCTGTGGATGCCGGTGGGAGCGTGCGGCTATTCAGCCATTTTGGGTAGCAACGCCCCCCAAAAACCTCTCATGTTTTATTTAATAAACTATATTGTTACTCCCTGTATAATAGGAATCTAAGCTACATATAGGGTACACATGACAACTGACTTGCCTCTTAGTTCACCAATAGCATTGTCATCACGGCTTGTGCAGGACTGAATCTCAGTTTCTTTTTAAAAACTATGACTTTCAATAAATAATTCTTGAAGCGGAAAAACAATTTGATGTACTAAGGTGAAATACTTTTGAAGTTAAAGAAATATGTTTTTTTGAATTTTGAAGAGACTTTACCATATTCTTACATGATGGTTGTTGCATGATTAACATGTCAATTAGTTACAGGTCTCGGGCTCTGTTGGACCTAGCCTTTTTTGCAGGGTTATCCCTAAAAATTTGCTTTCTTCCTCCTATTTTTTCTGACCTGTTTTTGTTGGCTTTAGGACTCTGGATACTTTACCACTGCTAACCAGTGCTAAAGTACATATGCTCTCTGTCTGAATTGTATTGGCGATTGGTTTATCCATGATTGGCATATTTGATTCATTAGTAAGTCCCTAGTAAAGTGCACCAGGTGTGCTCAGGGCCTGTAAATCAAATGCAACTAGCGGGCCTGCAGCACTGATTGTGCCACCCACACGAGTAGCCCTGCAAACATGTTTCAGACCTGCCACTGCAGTGTCTGTTTGTGCAGTTTTAAACTGACATTTCAACCTGCCAAGTGCACCCACTTGCCAGGCCCAAACCTTCTCTTCTGCTGCATGAAAGGCACCCTTAAGCAGGACCGGACTGTGGGGGGCGTGGCCAGTTGCCGAACATGGCGGCCGTGCATTGAGTGAGCTCCGGAGCCCGAGATCAATAATCCTGCTTTCTACTATATCCTGACTAGTAGTTGCGGTGCCAAACCGGCCGCAAATACTGCGCAACGGGTGAGCAGTGAGCCGACACCAGAAGTGACGACAATCCTGGCTCTTGGAGGCTGCAGGACCGGGAGACGGCGGCTGCCGGAGGGAGGACCAAGCTGTGGCGCAGTTCAGCATCGGCGCCGGCGAAGTTCCCCCTCCGACTGTGCGGCGACAGAGACCTGCTTGGATGGAGCTGTGGCGTGCCTTGCGGGGGAGCGATTGCCCTGCGGAACGGCGAGGGGATTATCGAGGGCCCGACCTCTGGCCCTGGGACGAGATGAGCCGCGAGTGATCTTGCCCGCGCCCGGCACCGATTACTGGAGCGCGGTGCGGACCTGGGCCTGGGCTGGGCCTGCACGGTGAGGTCGCATTGAGGGGGCCCCCTTTGGATTCTGCATCTCGCCCCTGCTTGGGGCTGGAGGCGGCGTGTTGCTTCCCCTCCCTCCCCCCCCACTGTGAGTGACTGCGGGAGCGGGGCTCAACGCGACGGAGGAAGGAGACGAGTTGTGTCCTCCATTAGCGTGGCCCCCGCGGACGCTCCAGGTTGCCGGAGGGCGGAGCCCCCCTGCACAAGACACTGGTGAGCCGGCGGGACATCGGTGTTCGGCCCTCTCCCCCCCCTTTCTTTTTGCCTGTGTTCCCTGTGAGGCAGCGGGGGTTGATGCCGTGATTCTACACTCTGTGGCCTGACCTGGAGGACTGGCATTGCTGCGAGTAGGGAGTGGGGGGCTCAAGCCTGTCCTCCTGTAAGATGATCTACAACCGTGGGGACCCCTAATGAACAAGAAGATACTGCGGGGGACAGAGATGGGACAGTAGCTGAAGCGGTGGCCATCCGGCAATCCCCTTTCTCCCCCGGCCCCCCCCCCTACATTGAGGCTGGCACACCCTGTGCAGCGGCATACTGCAGGCAGCGATCGCGGGGAGTCGTAATCGCGCTGAACATTGGAAGCAGCTGAGTGCGGTGTGTGGGAGTCTCGCCACGACGAAGACTCCTGTGGCGTGCGTTGTATCCCCTGCGACAGCGCACCCTAGAGCATAGGAGGTCTGCCCTGCCCGGCATTTGCAGTTGAGGCCGAGAGAGCGCCCAGTTGGATATGTAGCTGCGTGATACCCTTGGTGGGCTGCCTAGCGGGAACCTCGTGCAATTGGTATACGGATCTCCTGCACAGCGTGGGTGGACAGGGGTATACTGGGCGCTGAGGCCCACAGAACACTACCCTAGCCGCTGCAGCTATTCTGGGCTCTCTTACGCACAGATCGATCGCTCAACGGCCGTGACGCACTGAAAATAAGTGGAGTGATGGGCCGCACTCGGGGTAAGACGCAGGAGGTCACAGCCACTAACTCACAAGAAGTGGACGAGGAAGATACAACCCTGAGTGTGCAATCACTCAATACGATCCCTCCCACAGCAGATGTGGGAGCACAGGATAAACTGGACTTAATACTTAGCGAAGTCAGGGAGTCCAGGAGGGCCATAGAACAGCAAATGGGCACCCTCACTACTGGTTTTACCTTACTGAAAGCGGACCACGCAAAGCTGGCTGACACGGTGAAGGAACATAGCTCCACACTGGAAGACCTAGTGCCACAGCACAAGGACCATGCGAATCAGCTCCAATCCCTTCGGAAGCAGGTCACGGGATTGATGGACAGAGTCGAGGACGCGGAGGGCAGGGCACGACGCAATAACATTCGTGTCATAGGGCTGCCGGAACGAAGCGAAGGGACTGATGCGACGGCTTACATGGAGCGCTGGTTCTGCACGCATGTGGCCCCGGAGGGCCTCTCAGATTTTTTCTGCGTTGAGAGGGCGCACCAGATCCCCACAGGCAGGCCGAGAGTGGGAGCTCCGCCAAGACCCTTAATCGTGAAAATCCTCAACTACAGGCACCGTGATACGCTACTACAGAAAGCACGTGAAAAAACACAGATCCAGTTTGAGAACTGTCTAATCTCACTATATCCCGACTACACGCTGCTGGTGCAACGGAGACGATCTTCATTTCAAGAGGTAAAGAGAAAGTTAAGCACCATGAATCTCAAGTATGCACTGTTGTTCCCCGCTCGTTTGAAGATAATCTATGACCAGAAGACATACTTCTTTGAGAGCCCGGAAGACGTCGAAGAATGGCTTGAAGTTATGGAACCCACAGAGCTCTCGGGTCAGTCCTCTCCAGGATCACGTAGACCCGGAAATGCGGGACACCGACGATCACAACGAGTGACTGAGTCCACAAATGGGATGTTACTCCCTGGTCCCACGCAGAAACAGGCCCAGACAAGCAAGGAGACGGCCCTGGCGGCTGCGAACGCCTTCAGAGACAGCTCCTCCCGCAGATTGTCCGAATCGTCGGAACACAGTACGGTTTGCTCGGACTCCGAAGGCAGCTTAACACTTTTCCCTACTGTGACACCGCAAACGGCAGATGGGATACTGGGATAGTAACTGACTATGAGGGTCGTATAGCTGTGATCTGTTGTGGATGGTAGCGCTGCCGGCGCGCTGCTCCCCTGAACTTACGTATCCTTTTGCATTGTTTCTATATAAGTTGCTACGACAAATGTAATATCCTACATGATACGCTCGGGCTCTAGGGAGCTCCAGGATATGTGTTGCGTTACGCGATGGCTGTGGCTGCCAGTCCCCAGTTTGCAATTGCTACAGTTTATTGTGTATCTGTTTATTGTTCATCTTGTTTGGTCTGGCCTGTTTTAGGTTGTAGGCATGACCTGGTATTGCGTTTAGGTTGGGGGTTACATGGCTGGTACATTAAAAGCATTAAGTCTCACAAGATTGCATATGCCGCTGCAGAGTAGAGGAATCACATGAGTGAATGGCTCAGCAGGTGTTAGATAAATATAAATTTGTCACGTGGAACGTCCGGGGGTTAGGCTCTATACACAAACGACATAGGGTACACACATTTTTGCTCCGTCGAGGGGCGCAGATAGTCTTCCTACAAGAGTCGCACCTGATGGAAACAGAGGCCATGAAAATTAGGAAGAAATGGAGAGGCCAGGTCATTTCCACAAATTACTCTGCCTTTGCTCGGGGGGGTGACAATCTGGATAAGAGGGGGAGTACCATTTGTTGTGCTAGACAAACGAGTAGATACACAGGGCAGGTACATATTTCTACGTGGTACGCTAGACGGAATACCGGTTATACTTGGAAACATTTATGCTCCCAATCATGACCAACACAAATATTTCATGAGTCTGAACTCAATATTGGCGGGGTGGGAAGCGCACCCATGGCTCATAGGAGGCGACTGCAACGCAGTGATGGACACCACCCTAGATCGTTCACATCCTCCCCTGCAGGACGCGATAGCCAACAAGCAGGCAGCAGCACTCTGTGACTGGGTGAAGGGTTGGTCCCTGTGCGATACATGGCGACTACGAAACCCGCTGCACAGGGCGTATTCTTTCTTCTCCCCGGTACACCAGTTGCATACCAGGATAGATAGGATAATGTGTTCCACCTCCATAGCTGATCAAATTATAGACACCACACACTTAGCAAAAACCTTCTCGGATCATAACCCTCTGGAGACAGTTTTTAGTTGGGGCAGAATACCGACCCCAGTACCTACGTGGAGGCTCTGGCCCCAAACGCTAGAGGACTCGGCGTTTCGCAATACATTCTCTACAACATTACAAAATTATTTTACAGAAAATAGGCACACTGCTACCACACCACTGGTGGAGTGGGATGCCATGAAGGCGGTCATCAGGGGCGCGGCAATTAGTGACACAGTGGGGGCCAGACAAGAGGTGCATCGGAAGTTACAGGACACAGAGACCAATATGTCAAGACTAGAACAGGAGGCAGCGCATGACCCCACGAAACAAGCGTCACTGCAAGAGACACGTATCCAACATGCAGAACTGCTTGAATCGCTGAGGCTGATAGACTATAGATCTTACACACAAACACACCATACAGACGCCGACAAATCGGGTACCCTCTTAGCGAAATTGATAAGAAATGATCATCCCACTACTGTTATCAGCCGCATTGCACTGTCGGGAGGGGGGATCGTGGACACACAGTGTGCTATTAGCGACGCCTTTAGTGACTATTACAAGGGGCTGTACAGCGCCCCACACCCCTTAGGGGAATCGTCCATTAATGAGTTCCTTACGGGCCTACCGTATCCACAACCCCCGACAGGTATGCAGAAGGACCTGGAGGGACCTATTACCAGGGCAGAGATTAAAGCAGCTATAGGCGGACTCTTGCGTAATAAAACACCAGGCCCGGACGGGCTGCCGGTGGAATTCTTTGATACATATTCCGAGATATTAGTTCCATGTTTGGAGGAGTTATATAAGACATCGCTTGAGGTGGGACATCTTCCTTGTACCACAGCACAGGCCCTGGTGGTGTCCTTGCCTAAACCAGGCAGGGACCAGGCAGATATGTCAGGCTATTGCCCCCTGTCACTGCTGTGTACGGAATACAACATTTTAAGTAAGGTATTGGCTAACAGAATTCAGCCATACCTTAATAGGTTGATTCATATAGATCAGTGTGGGTTTATACCAGCAAGGAATACCTCATTAAATCTACGCAGACTGCATCAGATCATGTCTGCTGACCTCACACATTACCCGAACGTTGGCTGTATGTCCCTGGATATGAGACAAGCATTCGATACATTGTCGTGGGAATACATGTTCAGGGCTATCGCACGCTTTGGCTTACCCCCTGAATACGTGAAGTGGGTAAAATTATTGTACGCTGCACCCACTGCAAGAGTCCGCACTGGGAAGCTTATCTCCAGGGAATATAGTAACCACAGGGGTACGTGGCAAGGCTGTCCCCTGTCCCCGATATTGTTTGTTCTGGCGCTGGAGCCATTGGCACTCCGTATACGACAAGAGGCCACACAGTGCGGTATCCCTATAGGCACATCTATACACTTGATATCGGCGTACGCAGATGATCTCATTGTATACACGGCAGGCTTGCTGGAGGGATTGGGCTTGCTTCCCCGTATATTTGCTGACTTCGGATTGATATCAGGCCTATCCATCAATGAATCTAAGTCTAATGCCTTTTTCTTTCATGACCGAATACACCCAGACTGTATTGCTTTTGGAGAACTTAGGTTGCCAGTAGCCCCTCACACCTTTAAATACCTGGGCATTAACGTATACCGTTCACAAGCGGACATGCTGGAGGGCAACCTGGGTAAGGCCATCCGGGGAATATGATCGCAGGTAGCTTTCTGGACCACATTGCCCTTATCGGCGATGGGTCGCGTGGCCTTATCTAAGATGGTAGTACTTCCCCGTCTTCTATATTACTTTACAAATCTGCCGTTGGTAATACCCGCAACGACCTTTAATACACTTGACACTATCCTGATAGATTTGATATGGGGTACGGGACGACGTCGAATAAGCCTTAAGAAACTCCAAATCAGCACACGGGGGGCGGCCTGGGAGCTCCAGATTTCCGGGCGTACTATTATGCATGCCAAGTTCAGTGGCTGTCCTACTGGGCTGCAGGGCGCAACTTGCAGGAAATTGATTATAACTCCAGGCACATTGAGCAGGGAACACTCCATACTTTACTGTTGCCACATAGTAAGGTGCCCCCGGCGCTTCCAAACCTCCTCCAGACGGCACTACACTGTTGGAGTAAGGCACTACGATATACCTCTAGGGGCGGTAGATACGCCGCTAACATTCCATTGATTGGGGTGCCACTGACGAGTGGTAGACTAACGCAAAGGGTACTTGGACCCTGGTCGGATGTAGAGGTGGAGACTATAGGGGCACTTTTTGGAGATGGGACACTTATGGACCATGACGCCTTTACACGTGCAACGGGAGTGCCTGCCACATTATACATGACACATGCCGCCCTACTACATTACATTAAAAGACAATGGGATCCACAACGGGAGGAACCCCAGACAAATGAGTTTGTCAAATCTCTGTATTACATGGGACACGGCAGCCACCTCATTAAATGGTTATACCTCAGTATCCGTACGCATGCCCAAATCCCACTAGATGCCCTGCGGACACAGTGGGTGGCAGATGTAGGACGGGACTTAACGGACAGGGAATGGGGGGACATACTGGAATATCCGCAGAAAATACCACGCAACGCCAAGTTCAAGTTTATTCAATATATGATCATACACAGAGCCTACTTGACCCCGCAAAGACTGTACAGAATGTACCCGGAAACAGCACATCACTGCCCCCTATGCAAACTACCTGAAGTGGACCTAATCCATATGGTGTGGGCGTGTGTATGCATTGGAAAGTTTTGGAGGGGGGTTACACACATTTATTTATTTATAAAGTTTTATATAGCGCGAACTTGATCCCGAAGGATATCAGAGCGCTTTACAATTTGAGGCAAGGAAGGTAACAAATCAAAACATGAGTCTAATATGGTGAATCTAATAGGCATTGAATCAAATAGTGCACACATAACAGATCCTTTATAAACCTGAGTGAACGGGGAATGGGCTATATGATGGAGCAAAGTGACATAAGGGGAGTAAGTACAATAATCATATACAGGAATAAAAACAAATACCAAAACAATAAACTAAACATGAGTCAAATGGGGAGTCTAATGGCATTGAATCAGATGGTGAACACCTACCAGATCATTTATACACCTGGGTGAACGAAGAGTGAGCTAGGCGATGGGGCATAATGACTTAAGGGGAGTAAATACACTAATCCTGTACAAGAATAATAACCAAAACAAAATAATAAACATATACAGGGATAATAATAAATGCTATGGTATGTCCGATGCGCTAAGATGGTGAATCTAATAGGCACTGAATAAGGGGAGTAAGTACAATAATCATATACAGGAATAGAACCAATACCAAAACAATAAACAAACCATGAGTCAAATGGGGAGTCTAATGGCATTGAATCAGATGGTGAACCTCTACCAGATCATTTATACACCTAGGTAAACGAAGAGTGGGCTAGGCGATGGAGCATAATGACTTAAGGGGAGTAAATACAATAATCATGTACAGAAATCATAACCAAAACAAAATAATAAACATATACAGGGATAATAACAAATGCTATGGTATGTCCGATGCGCTTAGAGCTAACAAATGTCTCTTATGTTAAGGTAAGAACTTGTTCATGAGGAATCTTTTTGCTTCCAGTTTGAAAGCATCCTTTGAAGAGATCCTCCGAATTTCAGGTGGAAGAGAGTTCCAAATTTTGGAGCAGAGCCAGAGAAGGCTCGTTGGCATGTTCTCTTTTGCGGAAGATCTGTGGTTTTAAGAGGAGGGAATTTGCACTCCTTGACAGTCTAACCCCTCTGGATAGTTCTAGTTTTTGTGCAAGGTAGATGGGGGTTTTGAAGTGGAGGGCTTTGTGTGATAGGCAGGCAATCTTCAGTTGAAATCTAGCTTCGTAAGGTAGCCAGTTTAGAGATTTTAAAACCGGGGAGATGTGTGCCTTTCGCTTAGTGCCCGTAATCAATCTGGCCGCCGCGTTCAGTGACGCCTTTAGGGGGGCCAAAGTGTATTTGGGGAGGCCACATAGCGTAGCACTGCCATAGTCAAGTCTCGGCAAGACAAGCGCTTGGACCACTTGCTTGAAATCTGCTTGAGGTAGGAAAGGTTTGAGATTCCTGAGTGTTCTCAGAAGGTGGTTAGCTCCCTTGCACACGTTGCTAATGTGAGTCTTCATATTCAGATGCTTGTCCAGGGTAATTCCTAGAGATTTAGCTGAGTCGATAGTGCGGGGGAGCATTTGAAGGCGGTGAGTTGGTTCATCCATAGGTCGATTATAGGAGTATGTTTCGGGGAGAGATGAGGAGGAATTCTGTTTTGGCGGTGTTTAGCAGTAGGTGGTTCTCAGTTAACCAGTTTTGGGTCGTCAATAGGGTGGAGTTGAGTGAGGTGATATCATCCGGGGAGGAGATTTTCAGATAGAGTTGGGTGTCGTCTGCATACATATGGAAGCGAATGTCCAATGATTTTAGAACATTAGCTAATGGTTCCAGGAACAAATTGAAGAGAATGGGAGATAAGGAGGACCCTGGGGAACACGGCCCTTGAGTGCATACTAGGTAGTCGTAGACGGACGAAATCCCAAAAGGTTCAACTCCGTTTTCTGGACTTAGCGCTTATAGTGGCAAAAAGGTCCATCACCATGCACTGGAAGTCAACCAGGGCCCCCACCCTGTGTCTGTGGCATACTGAAGTGCTCAGATGGGCGGGAGCGGAAAGCGCGGTGCTGCATAGAGAGGAAGCCCGTGGTCTGAGGAAAAACCCAATCTCCTTGGAGTGGGACATAATGGTGGAAGTATATAGAAATATCAACCCAGACAATACCTTAGCCGTTCCAAGTACCCAATAGTGACCGAACTAAAATGGTACTATGTATATTAGCCCCCTGCAGTATATAGAAGGAGCAGTGCATTCAGAAACTACATGCAAAGTACTTAAACTAGATAGAGACGCTCAATTGATTTGCACACTACATTACCAGAGCCAGAAGCGGGGGGTGGGAGTTAGAAGGGAGGAGGGGGGTGTTATTGGGTGTTGATGTATTATAAGTATTCTGTTAAGCGACTGGTATCTTAGAATGTGAGAATATACTGCATAGAACTAATTGTTGAGTGTAACGTCTCAGGATAAACATGATAATGACTATGTAACATATTTGATGCAGGCCTTATCAACCAAAGGCTTATAACGATGTATGGACGATATGAACAAAGTGATTGTCTGTTTGGCAGCAGAAGAAAAAGGAAAAAAAAACAATAAAGTTTGTTTAAAAAAAGAAAAGCAGGACCGGATTGTTACGTTTCGTATAGAGGCCCTAATATAGACACGTTCATATATGCCGTATATGGTCATAATCGTATATGCCCTATTATGGTCATACTCGTATATGCCCTGTTATGGTCATAATCGTCTATGCCCTATTATAGTCATGATCTCCTATGCCCTAATATAGGCATGATCTTTCACCTACATAAGTTCCCTACAGTACACAACGAACTCTGAAGGTTGAACGTTATCTAGTCTGTGGTTAGAACACTGCAGGGTTTTTCCCGAACACAGCCCTACAATGTACTCCTAAATTATGCATGAGCAATCACCAGCTACACCTCCCGCATAATATGTATGTACAAAGTTCACCCCTGACGTCTTCCTCATGTCTAACAAAGACCAATACAAACCATATTGAGGGACGAGACACTTTAGGGTATAAATACACCACATCTTGCCACGGTAAGACAGAGGGAACCGAGACTTCCATGCTGACACACTGACCAGAGACGCTGAGGCTCCTGCATGCAGTCGCTCCAGCTGACAGCGGTCTAACACAGCCCTTGTGGGGTGTCCAACTCGAGACCAGGACGGGGTCCCACACTCTCTCTATTCAGGTATGGCGGTTCGACTAACTCCTAGAAGGATTCTTGGCTCTTAGGCTTTTAGACCTACACACATGCTAGGTACACTCAGGTACATCTAGTTAGGCATTGTAGGAGTACGCGCACTTTTCATAATGCTTTTTATATTCATGTATGTATTCATGATTCTTGCAATATGGTAGAACTGTACTATCCCTTCACTTTTATCGTACTGCTGATAATATATCTCTGCTATTGTCTGCTGGTTGCTGCAGCACATATATTTTACACTAGAATAACAACTGTTCAATAAATACTTATTGAAACGCCCAGACTGTTTATTCTGTGTAACTCTCTGAGACAAACCGAACAAGTAAACACGAGTGACTGAGCGAAAAGTAGTACATTGTTTCCACGATTCTGAGGGATCAGGGTTGTCATGGTCTAAGGTTGCCAGAAACTAATCTCTCCCCGATAATAGGAGATTCTAGTGGCACTGTGAGCTAGCTAATGCAAATCAGGCTAACATATGCGGTGGGGGTGCACAGAGTCAGTCTACCACCAATCCCACGGTTTATGTTATCCAAAAGCGCAGGTCCTGCAGGGGTACTATAGGAACTACACGACAGGACTAGGAACCCAAAGCAGCCCTGGCAATTTTGTCAGACCAGCCTCCCGGGTTTGCAAGTGTGAAGCTGTGCTGCTTTTGTTGCTGGGGGCTGATTTTGCAGCACCGCTGTGAAACCGGCCCCCAGAAACAAAATCTGCCCCCTCCCCTGTAAAACCGGCCACACCCTTCCAGCCTCCCAGAGAATTGCCTGAGCCTCTTATGGCCAGTCCGGCCCTGCCCCTAAGGTAGGCCCAAGGCAGCCCCATGGGCAGGGTGCAGTGTATGTAAAAGGTAGGACATGTGCTGATATGTTTTACATGTCCTAATCGTGAAATACTGCTAATTTAGTTTTTCACTATTGCAAGGGCTCTCTCTCCCATTTGGTGACATGGGGATTGCCTTGAAATATCTTTTAAGTTTAATTTCACATTGTGAGCTGATAGAGGTTTGGAGTTTGGGGTCTCTGAACTCACAATTCAAAAGTTCATCTTTTGGTGAAGTTGGTTTTTAAATTGTGTGTTTGAAAAAGCCACATTTAAAAAGTAGGCATTTTCTTGCTTAACCATTCTGTGCCTCTACCTGTCTGTAGAATTCAAGTCTGGGTTAGGATGACAGTTGGGCTCTAGTGCATTCACTCTAGACAGTCACACAAAGGGAGCTGAGGTGTGCCTTACATATCCTGATGGCCCATCACCAGGCTGATGGGCCTTCCTGAGCTAGAGTGGTGGAAAGAGTTGTCACTGACACTGGAATAGGGCTATGCCTGTCCTCACACAAAGCTGTCTCCACCCCCCTGGAGTGTGTCTAGAGCCAGGTCAGGTAGGTAGGTAGAAAACAAGTTCATTCGGACAATTGTCCATAAAACATTCTAAAAACACGTTTAACAATTAAAAGCAATATTTGAACCCCATCTTGACTACCCAACACCCCCTTCCCACTACAGTTTGTTTTTAAAACTCTGTTTGACAGACTGTAAAAACCGGGCAATTCCAACTGCAGCATCTAAATAGCGCATTTCTGATAACATCTCCACAGCTTTCCTCCTATGGACATTCCTCATTTAAAAAACAAAGGTCTTAAAAACTTAATACGATTTGAGAGATTAAAAACACAGTCCATAAGAATATGCAGTAGAGTGCATTTTACATGCAGGGGGCAGGAGCAGAGACCGATGCTATCCTGAACCCTGGCCCAACATGGGCTGGATGAGTGGATTAGATTAAATCCCACCCTGACCCTTAATATGTCATTTCACTTAATATTTCATTTCAGGGTCTGGTAACTGTAACAGGTATGGAAAAACAGTGTCCTGGCCTACAGTAGAGATTGAGAGACTAATAGATGGTTTCTTGCTCAAGTAGGACAGGTCATTAGTTTCAGTCGCAAAAAACAAGTTGATGGACAGAATGCAGAACAATGTCATACATTCACCCCAGTAAAGAGGTTTCAGTCACCAAAACTGCAGACTCTTTCTGTTAGAAATGGGGGTCTCTAGTTGGCAGAGGTAGGTACCTTTGACCAAGTAGGGGCCCTTGGCTTCTAGTCAGGGTAAGGGGGCTACACTCCTAAAATAACCCCTGCTCACCCCCTTGGTAGCTTGGCACGAGCAGGTAGGCTTATCTCAGAGGCAGTGTGTAAAGCATTTGTGAACACATACAGTAATACAGTGAAAACACTACAAATGGACACCACACCAGTTTAGAAAAATAAGTAATCTTTATCTAGATTTAACACAAGACCAAACGACAAAAATCCACAATACAGTATTCAAAAATATGACTTTCAATTGGTAAAAATAGCTTAGTTCAATGTAGATGGTAAATGCGACACTTTACTCTCAAAGTACCTTGGATGCGTAACGCAATATAAACCAAAGGGCCGCAGGGAAGGTGATGCGTCAGTTTCTTACTGCGTTCCGGTTATGATGCGACAGATGGCGCCTTGATGCGATGCGACGATCCGGTGCAATGCGTCAAAATGGCGTCTTCGATGCGATGCGACAACTTGGATACGATGCGTGCACGCCCAACGGCCGTGCGGCGAAATCAGTGGTTTCTTGAGCCATGACAGGCCCTGCGACGCGCTTCTCCGGTGATGCGACGGCAACCTCTGCGGCGGCGGCCCGCTTCTCCGACGATGCGACATGCTTCCTCGGCGATGCGACGGCAAACAGCTGCAGCGGCGACACGCTTCTTCCTCGTTGCGTCACGCTTCCAGCTCCCAGCGACACACAGTCTCTCGAGGTCCTAAAACAACAGCAGGCACCTCTCTGCAGGTAGAATTCCCAGCAAGGAAATTCAGGGGGAGCTGGTGGTGAAGTCTTTGTGTCCCTGAGACTTCAGAACAGGAGGCAAGCTCAGCTTCAAGCCCTTGGAGATCTTCCTCAAGATGATAAAGTACACACAAAGTTCCTTTTTCTCCTTTCCTTGGCAATAAGTAACCACTGCAGGCCAACCCCAAACAGTAACCAGCGCAGGGGCAATCTCCTCCTTCAGCTTCCTTGGTTTCTCTCCTTGTCAAGGTTTGTCTTGATTCCCAGAAGTGATCTAAAGTTCTGGGGTCTGGGCCCCTCTTTTTATACACACAATTTCTTTGTTCTCTGAAGGCATAGAGTGTCTGTACCCAGCCCAAACCAGTTCTGTCCTCCCTGGTGCAGCTTCCTGGCAGGAGGTGGAGACAGCATTGTTGAAAGCAGACCTGGCCCAGGTAGCTGAAAAGAAATCTCCTCCCCCTACTCTTCATTCAATGTAGGCTCAGGCAAGTGAAAGGAAATCTCCTCCCCCTACTCTCTATTCAGCCCAGGTCCTATTCAGCCCAGCCCTGACTCATCAGACTGCTAGAGCCAAAGCCCTCCCCAGCCCCCTGTCACTCACAAACCAGACATGTAATACACAAACCTAGCAGAGGCATACTGGATGGTTAGGCAAGAAAATACCTACTTTCTAAAAGTGGTATTTTCAAACACAGAATGTTAAAATCACCCACACTAAAAGATGCACTTTAACATTCTGAGTTCAGGCATACTAAACTTTATTTTCCTATCTTGTTCCTTGGGTCAGTTATGCTTATAAGATGTTATAATCAAACTGCCCATTCTGGCCTATGGGAACAGATAGCCTTGCAATAGTGAAAAACGAAATTGGCAGTATTTCACAATCAGGACATGCCACACACATCAGGGCATGTCCTACCTTTCACATACAATGCACCCTGCCCACAGGGTTCCCTTGGGCCTACCTTAGGGGTGACTAACATGCAGAAAAGGGAAGGTTTAGGGACTGGCAAGTGTGTGCACTTGCCAAGTCGACATGGCAGTCCCAGACTGCACACAGGCTCTGCAATGGCAGGCCTGAGCCATATTTTACAAGCTGCTTCTGTGGGTGCACAATCAGTGCTGCAAGCCCACCAGCAGCATTTGATTTACAGGCCCTGGGCACTCATGGTGCACTGTACTAGGGTCTGACAAGTAAATCAAATAAGCCAATCAGGGAGTCACTAATCCATTACAACAATTTACAATAGGGAGCACTTGCACTTTGGCACTGAACACCAGTGGCAAAGTGCACCAAAGCATCTTGACCAGCAAAACATAGCAAAAACACAGGAGGCAACAGCGAAAAAATGGAAGGGAGACCCACGTCAATGGTGCCAGGTCTAACACGTGTCCCCTCCAGCTGAAATGTGGGGAGAACTACCCACCCTCTTGGGAGTTCTCTGCACTAAGGCGGAAAAATCTGGACAGACCATCAGCACTGGCGTGTTCTGTACCAGGGCGGTGTTCCACCGTGAAGTCAATCCCCTGTAGGGAAATGGACCACCTCAACAGCTTTGGATTCTCACCCCTCATCTGCATCAGCCATCTGAGGGGCCTGTGGTCGGTTTGAACCCGGAAGTGAGTCCCAAACAAGTATGGTCTCAACTTCTTCAGTGCCCAGACCACAGCAAATGCCTCACGCTCAATTGCACTCCACCTCTGTTCCCATGGAAGTAACCTCCTACTAATGAAGGCTACAGGTTGGTCTAGGCCCTCCTCATTCATCTGTGAAAGTACAGCCCCCACACCATGCTCTGAAGCGTATGTCTGCACAATGAATTCCTTTGAGAAGTTGGGCACCTGAAGCACGGGCGCCGTGCACATGGCAGTCTTTAGGGCATCAAAAGCTTTCTGACAGGTGTCAGTCCAGTTTACTTTCTTGGCTTGCTTCCTGGAAGTCAGCTCTGTCAAGGGGGCACCAAAGCTGCCATACCCCTTGACAAACCTCCTGTAGTACCCTGTGAGTCCTAAAAAGGCTCTCACCTCTGTCTGGGTCTTGGGAGGCTCCCAAGCCAGGATGGTATCAATCTTGGGCTGTAGGGGCAGCACCTGGCCGCTCCCAACCTGGTGTCCCAAGTACACCATGGAACCCTGCCCGATATGGCACTTACTTGCCTTGATCATGAGGCCTGCCCTCCGCAGTGCCATCAACACTTCCCAGAGGTGGCGCAGATGTTCTTCCCAACTGGCGCTGAACACTGCGATGTCATCCAGGTAGGCGGCACTGAAATCTTCCAGTCCAGCCAACACCTGGTTGACCAACCTCTGAAAGGTGGCAGTTTCATTCTTCATCCTAAAGGGCATAACCCGGAATTGGTAGTGCCCATCTGGTGTGGAGAATGCGGACCTCTCTCTTGCCCCCTCAGTTAAGGCAATCTGCCAGTACCCAGACGTTAAGTCAAACGTACTGAGGTACCGGGCAGCCCCTAACCGATCAATGAGCTCATCAGCTCGGGTGATGGGGTGCGCGTCAGTCCTGGTGACTGAATTGAGTCCTCGGTAGTCCACACAGAACCGGAGTTCGGGTGTGGCACCAGGCGCGGCAGCCTTTGGGACCAAGACCACTGGGCTGGCCCAAGGGCTGTTAGAGGACTCAATCACCCCTAAAGCAAACAACTTGGAGACCTCCTCCTTGATGCAAGCTCTCACCCTGTCAGTCACCCGGTAAGTTTTGTGTTTTACAGGAGGACTGTCCCCAGTGTCCACATCATGGACGCACCACTCAGTGACACCGGGAGTCAGGGAGAACAGATCAGGAAACTGCCCCAACAGTTGGCGACAGTCATTCTGCTGCTCAGGGGTCAGGGCGGAAGAGAGGTTTACACTGTCCACTGACCCATCTTGCTCTTTTGCAGACAGGAGGTCAGGAAGAGGCTCAGTCTCCTCCTCCATTCCATCATCTGTTGCTAGGAGAATGCCCACTTCGGACCTCTCCAAGTGGGGCTTCAGGTGGTTTACATGCAGGACCCGCAAAGGGTTCCTAGGTGACCGCAAGTCCACCAAGTAGGTGACATCACTCTTGCGCTCCACCACCTCAAATGGTCCGGTCCACTTATCCTGGAGAACACAAGGCTCCACGGGGGCCATGACCCACACTTTCTGTCCAGGCTGAAACTCGATCAGAGTGGTATTCTGATCATACCACCGTTTCATCTCCTCCTGGCTGGCTTCCAGATTCGCCTGAGCGAGTTGTCTGAAACGCCTAGTTTGGTTTCTGAAGGCCAGCATGTAGCTATATACATCCTGGGGAGGTTTACTGGGAGCTTTCTCCCAGCCTTCCTTTACCAAACTCAGAGGTCCTCTTACAGAGTGACCATACAGCAGTTCAAAGGGACTGAACCCTAAGGACTTCTGTGGCACCTCTCTGTAAGCAAACAGGAGGACGTCCCACTTACGCCTCATAGGTTCCTCAAAACCCATAATCATGCCCTTTAGGGTCCGGTTGAATCTCTCAACCAGCCCATTACCTTGGGGGTGGTAAGGAGTGGTGAACTTGTAGGTTACACCGCACTCCTGCCACAGGGACTTCATATACTTAGATATGAAGTTGGTACCACGGTCTGACACCACCTCTCTGGGGAACCCCACACGGGCGAAAATCCCCATTAATGCACGTCCCACCACGGGGCCCATCACAGTCCGGAGAGGGATGGCTTCCGGGTACCGGGTGGCATGGTCCACCAAGACCAGGATGAACCTGTTGCCAATGGCTGTCTTGGGATCCAGAGGCCCCACAATGTCAATGCCCACCCTTTCAAAGGGGGTGCTGACCACAGGGAATGGTTGGAGAGGAGCCTTGTGCTTCCTCCCACTCTTACCACTTGCCTGGCAAGTCTGACAGGTCCTGCAATGAGTATCTGAACTCTTGCGCATTTGGGGCCAGTAAAAGTGGGTGACAAGCCGTTCAAAGGTCTTGTCTTGCCCCAAATGTCCTACTAAAGGCACATCATGAGCCAGACCCAGTAGGAAGGCTCTGAAGCGCTGGGGTACCACCAGCACATGAGCTGACCCAGGCTCAGCAACCTTAGGCTCGCTATACAGGAGACCATTCTCCCAGTAGATCCAATGTGATCCAGACTGATCACCTGCTGCCTGGTTTGTGGCCTGTTGCCGCAAACCCACAAGAGAAGGGCACTTCTTCTGCTCCTCGCAGAACTCTTCCCTGGAGGGGCCCCCTTCCTGCTGCCAATGGGTCAGCTCTGGCAGGTCCCCCAGTTCAGATACTTGTTCCCCTGTAGGTTCCAGGGCATCCCCCTCAAGGTCTGGGTCCTCCTGGACCATGGGAACTTTGGGGGCTGGTTTATGGCGCCCCCTGCTTCTTCTCTTTAAGGCAGGCACCTGGGCCACTCTTTCAGGCTCCAGGTCCTCTTGAATACCCTTACTGGCTGCCATGGACCGACTGGTCACACATGCCCACTCAGGCAGACCCAACATCTCCAAATGAGCCCTTCTCTCTACCTTAGCCCAGGGGAGCTTTCCAAATCATTGCCTAGCAGACAGTCAACAGGCATGGCTGGCCTCACATCTACTTGAAAGGTACCTGAGACCCCCCCTACTCAAAGGGAACCTGGGCCACCTTGCAGTGGCTCTCTGAGTTGTCAGCAGCAACTACAGGGTAAAATGCATGGGGGATCACCTGCTCTTCAGACACCAGCCGACAACTGACAGCTGTCACACTGGCTCCGGTGTCTCTCAGAGCCTCCACCCTATGGCCATTGATGGTCACCCACTGCCTGTATTTCTTAGTGTTATCAGGCAGCTGGGTCCTAGGGACCATCTCACTGTCTCCTAAAGAGACTAGGGACATCTTTGCGGGACCCCACCCACCTTGGGCACCCAACTCCTCCCCCAGGGCTACACTAGCCATCTGTCGGGGCGGCGCACCAGTGGGTGTTGCATTCGCTTTCATGGGACACTTAGGATCCCAGAAGCAGTGGCCCACCTGACCACAATTATAACATTTCCTGGGCCCCCTCTGAACAGGCTTATCTGTCGGGGCCCCTGGCTTCTTCTCAGGGGGAGGCTGGCAACCCTTCCCTTGGTTCCCTTGGGGATTACTTAGGGGCCCTTTCTTGAACTCCCTCTGTTTACCCTTGTCCCCCCACTCTTCTGCTGGGGACCCTGCCCACCCTTGGTGGAGTCTCCCACATGACCCTTGTGGACCCGGGTACTAACCCAGCGGTCCGCCTCCTCAGCAAGCTTCCTAGGGGTAGTAAGCTTACTATCAATCAGGTGCTGGCGTAGCTCTGGAAAACAATTACTGGACAAGTGCTCCCATGCAATCAAATCATAGAGCGCCTCAAAATCATTCACTTTGCTACCCTTCACCCAACCATCCAGTGCTCTGCAAAAAAAAGACACATATTCCACCCAAGTTCTTGACTCCAGTTTCTTACAATTTCTAAACCTTTGTCTATAAAGCTCTGGGGTCAACCCATACCTGGTCATTAAGGCTTCCTTCATGCGGGCATAGGAATTCTGGTCCTCAGAGGGCAAGTCTAACAAGGTATCCCGCCCATCACTGAGAAAGCGCCCCCACAACTCCGCTCCCCAATCCTTCTCAGGGACCCGGTGGGAGGACATGGCCACTTCGTAGGCCTTAAACCATTGACCAATATCTTCATGCTTGTGGAACTCCTTAATTACATCTTTGGGGATATATACTCTTGATTCTACAGGCACTGATGGTGTGCTGCCACCAGAGGGAGTAATCTCTAAGCTCTTTGCTTTCAGCTCCAACTCTTTCAACATTCTTTCATGCTCTAAATGCATTCTCTTTTCTTACAAGGCTAACTTCTTATTTTCTAATTCCATCTGACCACCCATTTTGAGCTTGGCTAGCTCCAGTCTATGCATTCTATCCCTCTCCCTGTCCTCCAGCTCTCCTGGGGACAGGCCCTTTGAAGAAACACTGCTGCCTGCCCTGGAAGGTACTTTCTCCCCGGTCAGGCCCAATGGCCCCTCTAGCTGCCCATCTGTATTCTCTGCCTTCTCCCTAGGCTCTTCAGGATGCTCAGGAGTATTTCTAGATTCCAACCAGGCCCTCAGCGCCTTTTGGAACTCCTCCTTCTTGGTGAGGCCTTTCACAAAGATATTTAATTTGTTACAGATGGTCTTAAGCTGTGGCACAGTGTAGGTATCAACCCTCTCTTCTTCAAATTGTAGATCCATAGATGCGTTGGATGCTGTTTTGCTCATGGTAACAAGAATTGGCAGTTCTTAGCAAAAATAGAAGTCCCAAGGCAAAAAGATTCTACCAAAATGTATGTGGTTGCGTAATGGTCTGCACTCACTAGTAGTGAACACCAATCACTGTATATGAGTCACAAATGCAAGTCCAGAATCCTCACCGCTGACCACCAATGTTAGAAATGGGGGTCTCTAGTTGGCAGAGGTAGGTACCTTTGACCAAGTTGGGGCCCTTGCTTCTAGTCAGGGTAAGGGGGCTACGCTCCTAAAATAACCCCATCTCACCCCCTTGGTAGCTTGGCACGAGCAGGTAGGCTTATCTCAGAGGCAGTGTGTAAAGCATTTGTTAACACATACAGTAATACAGTGAAAACACTACAAATGGACACCACACCAGTTTAGAAAAATAAGTAATCTTTATCTTGATTTAACACAAGACCAAACGACAAAAATCCAAAATACAGTATTCAAAAATATGACTTTCAATTGGTAAAAATAGCTTAGTTCAATGTAGATGGTAAATGCGACACTTTACTCTCAAAGTACCTTGGATGCATAACTCAATATAAACCAAAGGGCCGCAGGGAAGGTGATGCGTCAGTTTCTTACTGCGTTCCGGTTACGATGCGACAAGATGGCGCCTCGATGCGATGCGACGATCCGGTGCGATGCGACAAAATGGCGTCTTTGATACGATAACTTGGATACGATGCGTGCAAGCCCGATGGCCGTGCGACGAAATCGGTGGTTTCTTGAGCCGCGACAGGCCCTGCGACGCGCTTCTCCGGTGATGCGACGGCAACCTCTGTGGCGGTGGCACGCTTCTCCGGCGATGCGACACGCTTCCTCGGCGATGCGACGGCAAACAGCTGCGGCACGCTTCTTTGGCAATGCAACGGCAATAGCTGCGGCGGCGACACGCTTCTTCCTCGTTGTGTCGCGCTTCCAGCTCCCAGCGACATGCAGTCTCTCGAGGTCCTAAAACAACAGCAGGCACCTCTCTGCAGGTAGAATTCCCAGCAAGGAAATTCAGGGGGAGCTGGTGGTGAAGTCTTTGTATCCCTGAGACTTCAGAACAGGAGGCAAGCTCAGCTTCAAGCCCTTGGAGATCTTCCTCAAGATGATAAAGTACACACAAAGTTCCTTTTTCTCCTTTCCTTGGCAATGAGTAACCACTGCAGGCCAACCCCAAACAGTAACCAGCGTAGGGGAAGTCTCCTCCTTCAGCTTCCTTGGTTTCGCTCCTTGGCAAAGGTTCGTCTTGATTCCCAGAAGTGATCTAAAGTTCTGGGGTGTGGGCCCCTCTTTTTATACACACAATTTCTTTGTTCTCTGAAGGCAGAGAGTGTCTGTACCCAGCCCAAACCAGTTCTGTCCTCCCTGGTGCAGCTTCCTGGCAGGAGGTGGAGACAGCATTGTTGAAAGCAGCCCTTGCCCAGGTAGCTGAAAAGAAATCTCCTCCCCCTACTCTCTATTCAATGTAGGCTCAGGCAAGTGAAAGGAAATCTCCTCCCCCTACTCTCTATTCAACCCAGGTCCTATTCAGCCCAGCCCTGACTCATCAGACTGCTGGAGCCAAAGCCCTCTCCAGCCCCCTGTCACTCACAAACTAGACATGTAATACACAAACCTAGCAGAGGCATACTGCATGGTTAGGCAAGAAAATACCTACTTTCTAAAAGTGGTATTTTCAAACACAAAATGTTAAAAACATCCACACTAAAAGATGCACTTTAACATTCTGAGTTCAGGAATACTAAACTTTATTTTCCCATCTTGTTCCTTGGGTCAGTTATGCTTATAAGATGTTATAATCAAACTGCCCATTCTGGCCTATGGGAACAGATAGCCTTGCAATAGTGAAGAATGAAATTGGCAGTATTTCACTATCAGGACATGCCACACACATCAGGGCATGTCCTACCTTTCACATACAATGCACCCTGCCCACAGGGTTCCCTTGGGCCTACCTTAGGGGTGACTAACATGCAGAAAAGGGAAGGTTTAGGGACTGGCAAGTGTGTGCACTTGCCAAGTCGGCATGGCAGTCCCAGACTGCACACAGGCTCTGCAATGGCAGGCCTAAGCCATATTTTACAAGCTGCTTCTGTGGGTGGCACAATCAGTGCTGCAAGCCCACCAGCAGCATTTGATTTACAGGCCCTGGGCACTCATGGTGCACTGTACTAGGGTCTGACAAGTAAATCAAATAAGCCAATCAGGGAGTCACTAATCCATTACAACAATTTACAATAGGGAGCACTTGCACTTTGGCACTGAACAGCAGTGGCAAAGTGCACCAAAGCATTTAGACCAGCAAAACATAGCAAAAACATAGGAGGCAACAGCGAAAAAAATGGGAGACCCACGCCAATGGTGCCAGGTCTAACACTTTCAATGCCTGCTTGCCTGGGGAGGGGGACCAGTATGTGATTGCACCACTGTCTGAAGCCAGGTCAGGGAAAGGCGGGGTCTTGTGCACTATAAAGACTTTCCTTTGAAGTTTGCCTACTTCAAAGGCAGAAACTGGTATAAGTACTGGGGCTGTGACACCATAACTTCAGAACACTTCTGGACTAAAGGACATTCTGCCAGGAAGAAGAGCTGGATGCTGTAGAAGGGACTGACACTGCTTGTTGCTTTGTTGTGCTGACTTGCTGATTGCTGCTTCTGTCCTGGGAGTGAAAGGACTGGACTTTTCTTTCTGAATCCTGCTTCCAATGTTCTCCAAGGGCTTGAGCGTGCTTGCCTCCTGTTAAGAAGTCTCAGGGCCATCAAAGACTTCACCTACCAGTGCCTGGGCTCTTCTGCTTAGAGACCTTACTTGCCAAGTGGTGCCAAATCCAGTTCCTGGGCCCTTAGAAGCAGAAGCTGGTAATCTGAAAAAGAAAATCAACGCATCAACTCGTAGTGCCAGTTTTCTTGATGCAACATCACTGTGCGGCTGAAAAAGAATCGATGCAGTTCCTGCAGTGCGGCAGAAAAATCACTGTAGCCCGAGTCCCGAGCACTGTACCACTGACGTCCATGGCACCCGCTACGACTCTTACCCAGTAATTGCCTTGCGGCTGAAGAGTTGGTGCATCCCCTGCTTTGCGGCTGTGAAGTCAACACAGTGCTTGCTTCGCATCAACACAGAGCGTCTAGATTTTCAACGGATCGTCCCTGGGTGTTGATTTCTTCATCAACATTGCCCAGCAGTAAGGAACCGAGGCTGCGTGTCCAGAGATTGACGCATCGCCTCCCCTTCCAGTAAGAACCCGATGCATCACCTATTCTGACAGTAAGGAACCAACGCAACACTTCCCCTGCACAGCAGTAAGGAACCGATGCATTACCTCCCCTGGCAGTAAAGAACTGACGCATCACCTCCCCTGGGAGTAAGGAACCAACGTACTGCTTTGCTTTTCCAGCACCTCACCTCCCCTGCACCTGTTTCATCTTTGAATTTTGACGCATCCCAGGTACTTTGTGCTGAAAGTGACGTATTCAAAGATTTCTATGGACTGCATTTGCTTAACCTTTGAAAAGTGACATCTTAACTTGTATGTGTTGGATTTTTGTTGTTTTGGTCTTGTTTTATTCAGATAAAGAATGCCTATTTTTCTAAACTGTTGTGGACTCAATTTGTAGTGTTTTCACTGTGTTACTTTGTGTGCATGTACAAATGCTTTACACATTGCCTCTGAGATAAGCCTGACTGCTAGTGCCAAGCTACCAAGCAGGGGTTATCTTAGCTGTGTTATCCCCTTACTCTGACTAAAGTGAGGGTTCCTACTTGGACAGGTTGCATACTGACTGCCAACTAGACATCCCATTTCTAACAGGCTCTTAGAGCCAGAGAACACCCTTGGCTCAGCTCCAACTTGGTTCTCCCTGTTATTATCTTGACTCACTCACCTCTAATGTTGGAGGAGGGAGGGGGCAAAGGGAGCCATATGGAGTGAGTGTATGTGTGGGGTGAATACCAAGGTGAGGATGACTGGGGAGACCTTTGAAGACGTGTGGGAGAAAGAGAGAGTTAATCCCCAAATGGCAGACAAACATCAAGAAAGCCACGCACTAGCAAGCCCAATAGGTTTGTCTTTTCCTTGCAATGGTTGCTGTGGATGTCATTCACATGTTACAGGCACTAGTTGCACAGTGATTGGCAATCCTGTGTGAGTTTCATAAGATTATGACCCTTGTACAAATAAAATAAATCGTCACAGGACAAAATTAAAAGTCAAAACCATAAAGGTTTATTCCAAATTTAAGAATCATTACAGAAGGCAAAAAGAAGTTATTCAAATTCAAATCATCATTGATAACGCATCAAATAATTAAATTGTGAGAGGGTCAACTTACGGTCTAACTCCTCCATCTGGGCTAACCTCACTTCTAATAAGAATACACCATCTTTAGCACAATGTAGACTCTGAACCGCTCATATGGCTCACTGGACTCCCGCAAACTTTTAAACTGGGTCTCAGTGGATCCGATACTTGCTGGAGCTGTGGGAATGAAGCAGGTGACTTGCCTCATATGTTACTAGAGTGTCCCTTCTCTAGAAAGTTCTGGTCGGCAGTCAGAGAAACCATCTCACAAATTCTGCATATGAAGTGGTCCCCTGACATCGCCTCAATTGCTCTGGGAATTTTTCCCTTTGACACTGACTCTATACTGGGCAAAGAGGAACGCAACCTGTTGGATATCCTTGTCTCCACCGGTCTAAAAGCCATCCTATCTGAATTGAAAGACCTCTCCAAACTTTCAGTCCACGCAAGGTGGGAGTGGGTTGAATTTACCAGGGGAGCAGACAACTCACTAAACTCCTACCTAAAAAACACTTCAAAGAAAAAACAAAGAATATGGTCAATTTTGGGCACCTACATCTCTAATCTACCCTCTCCGTAGGTGCCAGCCATCCCCCACCTCTCACACGTCTCTCCATCCAGACGCCCTCACCCACACAACCCCCTAACCTCCTAGCCCTCCTCACTTCTTCCTTCCTCTTTTTTCCTCCACCCCTCCCTTTCTTCACTCTGCTTTTTCTCTTTCCCTTCACTTTATCTTCTCACCCCCCTACACCTTGATACTACCTTGGGGCATTGAAAAGTTCTGCACTATACCCTACCCTTATAACACCTCTTTCACTCACCCAACGTATAAAACTCATGATCATATGATTTATCACAATTGATCTTCTCCGCCGTATCACATCACATCCCTCTCAAGATGTTAACACCTCATAGTATTGGCTGATACTCCCTTGTTAATCCATATACCCCAGTATACAAGTGTTCCTCTTTGCTCTGTACTACATCTGTATTTCTTATCTTATGACATTTCTAATAAAAATGATTTGAAATTAAAAAAGGTCCACCTCCAAAGAAAGTAATTAGCCAGACCCAAAGTATAGTTCAGCAAGAAGACTACCATGGAATCTGATCAGCTCAAAAGTTAAGGGCAGTCTTAAGTATGAATCAATAGACAGATGAACGTAGAGTCTGTTTGCGAGAAAGCAAGCAATAGATATACGTATTAATCAGCAAGGCAAGAAAAGTCTGGCACACATCCCAAAAAGGGCACCTTTTATAGGTTTCAGGCATTGAAAGGCACATACTCAAAATGGTGAGATCTGATATAATTGCACGCTCAAAAAACATGTTTTTTAGGAAATTATGATACATCAAGTAAGAAAGATTTTGGAACACCTACTTTCATATAAAATTATAATAAGAAGTACACAGGAAATTAAGGAAATTGCATGAAATTTGTGCAACAAATAAAAACAATAGACAGTACAACTGATGAACGATTTCTTAGAACAGACTCGGGCAAACAGCTTTGAAGTTGTCACAAATACACAAACATTTTGTACATGGCTTCCTTCTCGAGGACACAAACAAACAGCACCGCAAAATGAATTCTATTACACCTGTTTTCTGATAATGAAAGACACATAAGAGAAACATGAATGTAGAAAACACATTCATGTAAAACTACATTTCTTTTCTGCCACTGTAAAATGAATGTCAATGCAGGCTGACTAGCCCACATTCATGTTAACTAAAGCTAACTAAACACATTTAAGCATTATTTTCTATTATTAATAACGCGCTCTCACTTTCAAGCTGCAATCTACAAGTGTATACACTTGTCTAGTCATTCATTCTTTATTTCATGAGTTCAAACTGCATATTCCATCAACCTTTACACAAAGCAGCACATCAGAAGCTCAGTGCAACTTCCAGAGGGAAATACGTTAGTACTTTAGTACCCACGCTCACCTTCCAGTTTTTCAAATAAGGCTAGAATGACATAGTCTGTACTTGTCTGGATGCTGGCCTAGAAACCCCAGACCAACCCTTCCAGGGTGTCTTGGTTCACTATGAAGCTAACTTCTGAGTAGCCTTTCAGGGAGGAACAAGTGGAAGGCCATCACCTAGAGTGCTTTGACAGCCTCTCCATGAAGGGAGTAAACTGCAATTCATGCTTCATCTACTTACTGTGAAAAGCAGCAACATCGCATTATTACTTACCAGCCTTAGAAACCCTCACATAGAGAGATATGGCGTGGACTCGAGAGGTTCGGTGAAGCCGTCATTCATCCTGATTTGAATCATGGTCAAATATATCAGTATTTCGGGTTGAGATGTCACATAATTAAATGTTTTCATCAATGAGACTCTAGAGTGACCAATGACCCTCTTGTAATGTCATTTAATGGTGTAGTCTCGTACATTTAAATCTGCAAACCAGAAGGAGTGAGTGAGAGTGGGTCATTGCGTGCTGAATCAATCAGTGAGCAGGTCATGGATTAGTGAGATGGTGTGTAGTGATTGGTGAGTGAGATAGATATTGTGTACGTGATACTGAAAAGGGGTGTTGCATGAGTGAGGCATTGAGTAAGTGGGTGATGAATTATTGAGTATGCAAGTTAGGGAGCAAATTAACCAGACAGCTGCTTGTACAATATCAAAAGTAAACAAGTGGTTTTAGGGTGGACGCCGATGATCATTGCCTATTGGAGCGCATCAGATCAGCTACATCATGAACAGTCAAAAGTGTTGGTGTTTTTACAACTTATATTCACAATATTTCCAAGGCAGGGGCATAGTTATCATTAGTGTAGCGGGTGCAGTGGCACCAGGGTCCTGTAGTATGAGGGGCCCTCTGCCGCCACATATGGCTGACTTAGTATCCTACAGTCGCTTTTCATGTTGGACAGGCCACCCATGCTATGCCACTGCTTCATAGAGCAGTTACTGCAGAAATGTGTGGTTTATCAGTTAACCCAAGCAGAGTGATGGTCATGAAATAGAAAAAAATAGGCAACACTTAATGATTGAGTTCTAAAAACTTCAAATCACTTTTATTATGTATGAACCTAATGTGCACTCCTGGAAAAGGATTTCAAATGATTTAAAAGGGGAACGGTCTCTCGTAATAAGTTTGAAATGGCACCTCGTGATACAGTGAACGAGTGCAGTTTCTGAATTCCCACAGAAGCAATCCCATTAGAAGATGGGGAACATTTAGTCTAGCGTGAAGCTGGTAATAAAACATGTACAGGATTATTTTGACCTATAGTCTGGCCCGGATTGTTAACACAACATGATGATAGTTGACGATCGAATTTTCTCACATAAAATGCATGATCCTCATGTCAACGATGACGTAGACACCATCTCACAAGTTTAAAACAGGTATTTGAGGCATCGATGGACAATGTAGAAGGCACGAGCGACTGCGTCTCCAGTACCTTCACTGAAAGCCTGTTGTTCTGGTACTCTGTCTGTCAGTCTTGTCAGGTAAGGTACCAACTCCTTCCATGGCTGCCAAGATTCTAATCTCTTTATAACTATCATTTATATGTTTGTAGTGTGTCAAATGAGTGACATAATCATATCTCATTTGTGACAGTCTAAGTGACAAACTATCACATATGTAGCCACTGGCCAGGCAAAGACATTTCTTGCACCAGTAGCATGAATTTACCGAGAGGTACAATCACTGACGCTTGGCATAGCCGGAACTGTCCCTAGTGGCACAAACTGACCTCACTGTGCGCCCTCGAAAGGCCAGGATTCCCCTGCAATCAATAATTCCCTGAAAATCCCTGTCGGCGTCACTAGCCTAATAAAAATACGAGCATGGTCTCCTTCCCCACATGTCAAAAGACCAGCGGGCTGCTGGGCACTCTGCACTGCCAAACGGACAGGCACAAAAGGGCCAATTAAAATGCCCATTTTTGGGGGGGCGTGGCTTGAGTCGCCACAAGATGGCCGCGTCCGGCTGAGGCTCCACGTCTCGAATGGGACCTTCTGGTAACCGGAGCTGACCTGCTGATTTTCGAGGGCAATGGACTGACTGCTTTAGCGGAGCGGGCGCAGGGCACAGGTAGACGTTTTTCTTTTTTCATTTAGTGCCCTCTATCGCCCTGTTTCCTCCGTGCCTCGCTTCCTTCAGAATTCTTCACAGCGCCTGCCATTTTGCTCGCGGAGGGATGCTGCTTCTATTTTCCGACTTCCCCGTACCGCTTGAGGTGCGGTTTGGTGCCTCATTGGAATTTTTTCCTTTTGGAGCCTGCAGCAAAATGTAAATATACAACAGAGCCTTCTGTTGTTAATGGTTTTTTACATTGTCAAGGCAAATTTCCCCACATGCCCATATTTGAGGAGAACCTTTATTATGGTCCTGCACATAACCTGAACTGCTTCCAAAGCAGATAATTAAGTCATTTGTGGGACCAGCTTTTTCACCTCACCAAGCGGATACCTTTTATCTGAGGCTTATTTCACTGAACCGAGTTGCCTTTCATATCAGACAGCTGTGAATGATTTTGCGCGTCATGTATTAAGTGCTCCTCTCATCTGTACGTTTATAAACAAGGCACTTTGTTCTTAGTTGGCTGTGGTGGATTTTAAAGATCTTTTTCATTGCCTGTCTTCTCCTTGTCGTCACTCAGCGGATTTTGGAACTCTTCTTGGAGACAACTCTGAATTCTCTACTTGTTGTTGCCATAGGATTCTACAATACAGACTTGTTGCATCTTTCCTCCTAGTTGTTTTTTACAGGTTGTATCTCCTACTCCTCCACATTGCCCATCTCCTGCAACTGCACTACTCGTCTATATTCATCCTTATGGAGCCCTCTTCCTCCTTTGGTCAGAAGAGTTCCTCAACAAATATGTCTTCTCTCCGCAAGGACTCTACCACTGCTGCCTCTTCTAAACGCCACAAGAAGGAACCCAACTCTCCTACCAAATCCCCACTTCCTATAACAATGGAGGACCTTATGTAAGAGCTTAAACTTATTAAACCTTTCGTGATCGACACAAATGCTACCATTCAAAGGCTAGAAGAGAAATGGACCAACTTAGACTCTAGAGTAGCTGCGGTTGAACAGAGGATTAGTGATACTCAGGACGTGATTCCTCAAGTTGCAGCTATGTCTAAAGAGATCGCTCTCCTCAAGGTGCAGACGGAGGATTTAGAAAACCGCAATAGACGCAACAACCTTCGAATTTACGGTATTCCTGAGGGGGAAGAAGGATCTGATATGCTCGCCTTTTTGAAAACTCACATTCCTAAAATGGTTGGTCTCAAAGACGGCACTAATCTCAATCTGCAACGTGCCCACCGCATTGGCCCTAGACCCGGAGGTCCCTCCTCTACCTCAACGGTTAATCGCCCTAGAGGGATAATTGTCCTATTTTTGGAGTACATCGAACTGTTAATGGTCCTCTCGGCGGCTAAACTCAGAAAGCAGATGTTATGGTCCGGTCAAAAGGTTTTCTTCACCCAGGATGTGGCTCGCGCAACTGCTGCTCGTCGCAAAGAATTCCTGTCTCTTCGCCCGGCTCTTCGATCAATGAACGCTAGATACGGCTTGGTGCATCCTTGCTTTTTTAAGGTTACATACAAAGAACGCTCCTACTCCTTTGATCGTCCTGAAGATCTGCGACAGTTTATTTCTCGTCATAAGGTGCCGCGGCCAGGGCGACTGATGCTGGAATCTGGGGCTCACGGTTCGATCCCCGGCACCGGCAGCAGGTCAGCCCAGCACCATGTGACTCTGGGCAATAGCTTGCTTAATCTTCCCGACGGCCCCCAGCGCCGGGATGCCTTCGGGTAGCTGTTCGCGCTTTACAAATACTGGATTTACATAAAGGAGATGAGATGGACTTCGGAGGGTCCTGAGAAATGTCTCTTCTTGTTTTGTCTTAAGTTTTCTGAGTTCCTCTTCTACATTTTAATGTTCTGAAGACATTCGTCTTCTTCTGTTGCTGTCAGTTATTGCCTGTTGTTTTTATTGCAGATTGTCGTAGTTTGTTCGCCTTCTTTGGAGGCCGTTTCTTATCACTTCCTTTGTTTTTCTCCACAGATGTCCCCCTTCCCGTACAGACTTCCTTCCCTGATGTTTTCTTCCCTCCTACCTTCCCATTCCGCTCCTCCTGTTCACAGTTATTTCCATTGTTTGGTAAGTGTTGCCCATTTCACCAGATCCCCCTGTTACAGCTGTTGGATTGTTTTATATATATCATTCTATGGTTTTTTTTTCCACTCTCTATTGTCAGTCCCTCCCCTTATGTTCCCTCTTACTAGGCTCCCTGTTCTTCATATTTCCTTTATGTAGTCAATCCCTTCTCCTATGTCCTCCCCCTCTACTTTCCCATCTTGTTTTTACTGTTTACAGTTGTTTTCACTGTTTGGTAAGTGTTAATCTTTCCATCAGATATCCTTGTTATAGTTGTTGGATTGTTTTATCTATATCACTCTATGTTTTTATATTCTAAGTTGCCAGTCCCCCCTCCTGTGTTATCTCATACTGAGCTCCCTGTTCTTCGTGTTTTCTTGTCTATCGGTTCCTGTCGTCTCCTGGTGTCTTCGCTGGCTCTGCCATCTGTCTTGCATTTGCGGCTCCCCGCCTCCGTATGTTATTCTTTCTCCTCTGGATCTGTATTCTGGTATTCTTGACTGAAGCCTTCTGGCTCCATGTCAATCTCTCTTCATATATCATTTCTTCTCTCTCCCTTTTTCTCTTTTCTTTTCACCTTCTTACTTATTTCCCTCTTTCTTTCTTTTCTTTTTTGTATCTTTTTTTTCTATATTCTTTAAATTTCTTTAGCATATCGTCTCTGATTACTTCCGTCTTTTTCTTCTTCCTGGTTCATTACTATTTTACTATCCCTTTTTCTTATTGGTTTCTACTATTCACTTTCCTGTTTATTGTTTTACAACTTTCCACATGTTTAAATCTCAGTTCTATCAATTTTAAAATGCATATGTTGTTGCTTAATGTTTTCTTCTTTTTACCATGACTGATAATGTTCGCATAGTTTCCTGGAATGTGAAAGGACTGCGTAATCCTGTTAAGAAACAGAGGGTACTTACCCATCTATCTAGGCTGCACTGTAAAATTGCGATGCTTCAAGAGACTCATCTTAATGATAATGACATTAACTCTCTCAGAAAACAATGGGTAGGCCATGTTTATTGTTCCCCGGCTAAGGACAGGAAAAATGGTGTGGTGACCCTATTTCACAAGTCCCTCTCTCTTGTTCTAGAGAAGGAGGAGAAGGATGTAGATGGTAGATGGCTCCTTTTACATCTCACTATAAATGGTTCCCCTATCTCTCTTCTTAACATATACGGCCCCACTGGCGTTGATTCACACTTTTGGCAGACCATGTCACATACCCTTCATTCATGTCCTGACGCTAATTTATTGGTGGGTGGAGATTGCAATCAGGTTATGGATCCCTTCACGGATAGAAAGTCCACTGCTAGATATATTCCCAATAAAATGCAAAAAACTTTTACGAATACAATTCGCTCGAGGGGTTTGGTGGATGCCTGGAGGATATTTCATCCGGACACCATAGAATTCTCTTTTTATTCCCCTACCCACAATTCTTCTTCTAGAATAGATTATATTTTTTTGAGTCCTCATCTCCTTCCTAATCTAATCAATGCTGAAATTGGATCCATCCTTATTTCCGACCATGCCCCCGTTCTGATCACTTTAGATCTTCCTTCCGAGCATTCCAAACCTCGCAGATGGCGTTTCAATAACTATTTACTTAGAGATCATAATTTTCTGGAGCGTTTCAAAGAGTTTTTGTCAGAGTTCTTCCTTAGGAATGTTAATCCTGATATACCTTTTCACACTATCTGGGATGCCTTTAAGGCGACAGCCAGAGGATTCATCATTGATTACGTTGCGGTTAAAAAGAAACAATGCATGAAGGACTCAGCTTCCTTATTAGCTTCCATTAAGCTTTTTGAACATGCCTACTTCTCTTCTAATAATGAAGATACACTTAAGAAATTAGTCCAGGCTAAATTATGTTTTAATCGAAAATCGACGGAGGAGGCATCTGGGGCCCTACTTAAAGTAAATTCTAAATTTTATGGTGGTCGCAACAGAGCTGGTAAACTGCTTGAAAACTACTTGAAGGTAAAATCCCAAAGATCTAAAATAATTAACATCATAGATGATAGCGGTGTTAATCATTTCAAGGACGAGGAAATATTAAACTGCTTTACGGATTTCTATAAGACACTATGCACTCCTGAATCCTCTCCTTCTGACACGGCACTTGACTCTTTTTTTGAAGCGCTACCTCCTCGTTCTTCCTCCTCTCCTGATTGCTCTTTATTAGAAAAAGATCTATCCCTTTCTGAACTTAAGTCAGCCCTAGCTCAATTACCTAAGGAGAAGTCCCCCGGCCCGGATGGTTTTACTGCCGAGTTGTATTCTTGTTTCTCCCAGACTCTCCTCCCTCATCTTTTATCTCTATTCCAATATTTTATTTCGGAGGCTCGTGGCTCCTTTCTTGAAGCCATGATCTGTTTAATTCCTAAGAAGGACAAAGATCCTTCTTCTTGTGCTAACTACCGCCCTATTTCTTTAATAAACTTAGACTGCAAGCTCTTTGCTAAGGTTCTCGCTCTTCGTATTAATAGAGTTATTCCTGACCCCTGACCTTGACTGGTAGGTCGCTCCCCCACCACACAGCTCCGTCTGTGTGCCCTGCTGCTGCCCCTGATTGTGCTCGTTTTTTTTTCCTTTCTGTGCCCCCTTGCTGCCCCTGATTGTGCTCGTTTTTTCCTTTCTGTGCCCCCTTGCTGCCCTTGATTGTGCTCGTTTTTTTCCTTTCTGTGCCCCCTTGCTGCCCCTGATTGTGCTCGTTTTTCCTTTCTGTGCCCCCTTGCTGCCCCTGATTGTGCTCGTTTTTCCTTTCTGTGCCCCCTTGCTGCCCCTGATTGTGCTCGTTTTTCCTTTCTGTGCCCCCTTGCTGCCCCTGATTGTGCTCGTTTTTTCCTTTCTGTGCCCCCTTGCTGCCCCTGATTGTGCTCGTTTTTCCTTTCTGTGCCCCCTTGCTACCCCTGATTGTGCTCGTTTTTTTCCTTTCTGTGCCCCCTTGCTGCCCCTGATTGTGCTCGTTTTTCCTTTCTGTGCCCCCTTGCTGCCCCTGATTGTGCTCATTTTTTTTCCTTTCTGTGCCCCCTTGATGCCCTGATTGTGCTCGTTTTCCCTTCTGTGCCTGTTTCCCGCCGCTGCGCCTGCGGCCCCGCCCCCTCACTGCCCATTCGCTGCCCCATTCCCTGCTCCTCCCTCCCACCTCCCCATTTATGGCGGCCGCTGCGTGGTGAAGAGAGCGACCCCTGACCTTGACTGGTAGGTCGCTCCCCCACCACACAGCTCCGTCTGTGTGCCCTGCTGCTGCCCCTGATTGTGCTCGTTTTTTTCCTTTCTGTGCCCCCTTGCTGCCCCTGATTGTGCTCGTTTTTTCCTTTCTGTGCCCCCTTGCTGCCCCTGATTGTGCTCGTTTTTTTCCTTTCTGTGCCCCCTTGCTGCCCCTGATTGTGCTCGTTTTTCCTTTCTGTGCCCCCTTGCTGCCCCTGATTGTGCTCGTTTTTCCTTTCTGTGCCCCCTTGCTGCCCCTGATTGTGCTCGTTTTTTCCTTTCTGTGCCCCCTTGCTGCCCCTGATTGTGCTCGTTTTTTTCCTTTCTGTGCCCCCTTGCTGCCCCTGATTGTGCTCGTTTTTCCTTTCTGTGCCCCCTTGCTGCCCCTGATTGTGCTCATTTTTTCTTTCTGTGCCCCCTTGCTGCCCCTGATTGTGCTCGTTTTTCCTTTCTGTGCCCCCTTGCTGCCCCTGATTGTGCTCATTTTTTTCCTTTCTGTGCCCCCTTGATGCCCTGATTGTGCTCGTTTTCCCTTCTGTGCCTGTTTCCCGCCGCTGCGCCCTGCGGCCCCGCCCCTCACTGCCCATTCGCTGCCCCATTCCCTGCTCCTCCCTCCCACCTCCCCATTTATGGCGGCCGCTGTGCGGTCGCGCCGCCCGCGCGCCGAAGGCGCGCCTAAGGCAAGCCCGTCTGCGCCCGTCCGCGCCGTGACCGCGCCCAGCGCCAGACCCCCTGGTCCGGGCATCCCCCGCGCCCGCCACATCAACAGACGCCGATACGACGCCAGCACCCTCCACGCACTCAACCCCGGAAAAGATCACGCCTGCTACCAGGCCACCCCGAAGCGCACCCAAGGGCCCTTCACCTGCCGGAACTGCAGCTTCGCCAGCACCCGCCCCGCCAAACCACCGCCCAGGAAAGAACCCAACTACCTCAGATGCATCCTCCTCAACACCCGCTCCGCCCGCAACACGCCATCGAACTCTGGGACCTTCTCGACTCAACCTCCCCAGACGTCGCATTCCTGACGGAGACCAGGCTGAATCCCGCTTCAGCCCCCGACATCGCCATTGCCATCCCGGACGGATACAAGATCACCCGCAGGGACCGCACCAACGGAGTCGGAGGAGGCATCGCCATCGTCCACAGGAACACCCTCAGAGTCTCAACCAACACCGACGACACCCTCAGCACCGCCGAACACATGCACTTCCAGATCCACACCGATCCCAACACCACCCTCAGAGGAACCCTCATCTACAGACCCCCGGACCCCGACCACAGTTCAGCGATTCCATCGCTGACTTCGTCAGCACACACGCCATCGCCTCCACGGACTACATCCTCCTCGGGGACCTGAACTTCCACCTCGAGAACAACAAGGACACCAACTCCACCACCCTGATCGACAACCTCGCCACCCTCGGACTCAGACAGCTCGTGACTACACCCACCCACGCCGCCGGCCACACGCTAGACTCCATCTTTTCCGCAAGCCCACACGTCTCCTTCAACCACACCTCCGAACCCCACTGGACTGACCACCACTGCATCCACTTCACCTACAGGAAGCCCACCACGCACCACCGCACCGAACAAATGCCTCGCCGCTGCTGGAGCAGAGTCACGGAAGACCAGCTAACCACAACCCTCGCCCTGAGCCCACCCGCCGAACCCTCCGACCCCGACACCGCCGCCCGCAACCTCAGACAGTGGATCGACGACTGCGCCAACACCCTCGCCCCGCTCAAGAATCCGCCCAACAGCCACACCAGCAAGAAAGCCACCTGGTTCACCGAAGACCTCCAGGCCTCCAAACGAACATGCCAAAAACTGGAGAAGATCTGGCTCCACGAACGGACAGCGGACAGCTACGCCGCCCACAAGAGCGCCACCCGCAGTCACCATCACCTCATCAGATCTGCCAAAAGGGCCTCACTCAAAGACCGCCTAGACAACAACGCACACAACAGCAAAGAGCTCTTCAACATCGTGAAGGAACTCTCCAACCCCAGCTCCAACACCAACGACATCCAGCCATCGCGAGACCTGTGCGACTCACTGGCCACCTTCTTCCACCGCAAAATCGCCGACATCCACGACAGCTTCAACACCACGACCGCCCCGGCAACCACCGAGACCACTGCCCCCACAACCACCAACCGCCTGCTCTCCTGGACCAACATCAACGACGAGGACACCAGCGAGATCATGAACACCATCCACTCCGGTTCACCGCTAGACCCGTGCCCTCACCACATCTTCAACAAAGCCAGTACAGCCATCGCGCCCCATCTCCGGAAAATAATCAACATCTCCTTCGAGACAGCAACCTTCCCGGAAAGCTGGAAGCACGCCGAGATCACCGCCTTACTCAAGAAACCCAAGGCAGACCCCAAGGACCTCAAGAACTTCCGACCCATCTCTCTGCTCCCGTTCCCCGCGAAGGTCACCGAGAAAATCGTCAACAAACAACTGATCCGCTACCTCGAGGAGAACAACATCCTGGACCCTTCCCAGTCCGGCTTCCGCAGCAACCACAGCACCGAAACCGCCCTCATCGCCGCCACCGATGACATCAGGACCCTGCTAGACAACGGAGAAACAGCAGCCCTCATCCTCCTGGACCTATCAGCCGCCTTCGACACGGTCTGCCACCACACACTACGAACACGCCTTCACGACGCCGGGATCCAAGAGAAGGCCCTGGACTGGACCACATCCTTCCTTTCCGGCAGAATACAAAGCGTCCGCCTCGCCCCCTTCCGATCCAAGGCCACCAAGATCATCTGCGGCGTACCCCAAGGCTCCTCCCTCAGCCCAACGCTGTTCAACATCTACATGGCACCCCTCGCCCACGTCGCCTGACAGCACAACCTCAACATCATCTCCTACGCCGACGACACCCAGCTGATCCTCTCCCTCACCAAAGACCCTCACACCGCCAAAGCCCACCTCCACGAAGGAATGAAGGCCGTCGCCGAATGGATGAGGACCAGCCGCCTGAAGCTGAACTCGGACAAGACGGAGGTCCTCATCCTTGGTTCCAACCCTTCAGCATGGGACGACTCCTGGTGGCCAACATCACTGGGAACAGCCCCGCCACCCACCGACCACGTACGCAACCTAGGGGTCATCCTCGACCCCACCCTCTCCATGACTAAGCAGGTCAACGCCGTTTCCTCATCCTGCTTCAACATCCTCCGAATGCTCCGCAGGATCTTCAAGTGGATCCCCACCGAAACAAGAAAAACAGTCACCCAGGCCCTCGTCACCAGCAGGCTGGACTACGGAAACGCCCTCTACGCAGGAACGACGGCTAAGCTCCTGAGACGGCTGCAACGCATCCAGAACGCCTCTGCACGTCTTATCCTCGACATCCCCCGACGCAGCCACATCACACCCCACCTGAGAGACCTGCACTGGCTCCCTGTCAACAAGAGGATAACCTTCAAGCTCCTCACCCACGCACACAAAGCACTCCACAACTACGGACCAGCCGACCTCAACAGACGACTCAGCTTCTACACCCCCACCCACCAGCTCCGCTCGACCAGCCTCGCCCTCGCCACAGTCCCCCGCATCCGGAAAACGACCGCCGGCGGCAGATCCTTCTCCCACCTCGCCGCCAAGACCTAGAACACCCTCCCCACCAACCTCCGACAGACCCAAGACCTACTGGCCTTCAGAAGACTCCTCAAGACCTGGCTCTTCGATCAGTAGCAGCACTACCCCCCTCTTCCCCCAGCGCCTTGAGACCCTCGCTGGTATGTAGTGCGCTTTATAAGTGACATGATTGATTGATTGATTGACTTGATTGGCTATGAACAGACAGGGTTTGTTAAAGGTAGAGCGCTTGCGGATAATTCTAGAATTTTTTTAAACATTATACATCTTGCATCTAAAAGTTCCTCCCCTGTTGCAGCTATCACCCTGGATGCGGAGAAAGCTTTTGACCGCATTCATTGGCTTTTTATGATGCGTGCACTCAAGTGGCATGGTTTTGGTCCTGTTATTTTATCCCTTATCAGTTTGTTATATTCTTCCCCCTCTACTTCGGTTTTTGTTAATGGATTTCAATCTCCCTACTTTCCTCTTCAGCGAGGCACTCGCCAAGGCTGTCCTCTTTCGCCTTTGCTTTTTATTTTATCTCTTGAGCCTTTTCTTCATTCCCTTAGACATTCTTCTGCTTTCCGGGGCTTTACTCATAAATCTATTGAAATTAAGTTCACTGCGTATGCAGATGATATTCTGTTATATCTCTCTGATCCTTCTACCTCTTTACCCGCTTTCACAGATCTCTTATCTTCTTATGCTGCCCTTTCCGGATATAAGTTGAATTTTTCTAAATCTGCAGTCCTTCCCTTAAATAAATATTGTCTAAGAAGTATGTTCGAAGGGACAGATTTCAAATGGAACACCAAATACATTTCTTGTCTGTGAATAAAATATTCCTCCTCAATTGCTAGAACGGTTCAACTTAACCTAGATGATGTTCTATTGAAGGTATCTGGCATGGCGGAGAAATGGTCTCCTTTATTCCTGTCTTGGTGGGGTAGGTTGGACACCTCCAAAATGATGATGCTTCCAGTTATTAATTTTTATTTGTCCATGCTTCCATTACGACTTCCTTTAAAATTCTTTAAAACTCTTAATGGCATTTTGAGTAAATTCCTTTGGAACAACCGGAAAGCCCGTATATCTTTGTCTGCCCCTAAGGATAGGGGAGGGGTTAATTTTCCCAACTTCCGTCAATAACACTCATCCTTTTTAATTCGTCAGGCTCTGCCTTACCTTTCTCTTTGAATGATCCCCCTGTATTGGTATGGTACAAATTGGAGGAATCCGTTATTCATCCACTTCCCTTCTCCTCATTAGCTAGTTTCACTCACTCCCCTCGGTCGTTTAAGTCTCCCACTATTTCACAACTTATATCGATCTTTTATCCGGTTCTCACAAAGTCTCTCTCACCTTTACAGATATTTCTAGACTCTTCTATATGGCATAATAAGTCCATTAAAATTTCTAATCGTACCATCTTTTGGAAGGATTGGGTTGCCAAAGGGATAATCCAGGTTAAACATCTAATGCAGAATACACAATTTCTGTCTTTCCAGGAATTCCAATCTAAGTTTGGCTTACCTGTTACTTCCCTCCTTAAGTTTGAATCTCTAAGACTGACTTTAATTCAACAGTTTTCTCTTATCTCCGACACTCCCTCTTCTTCCTCTGACCTCCTGTTAGAACCATTACCTACTTCCCTTTCTATCCGGGCCTCCCACATATATAAATATCTCCATTTCTCTCTTCCCTCCCGCCCCAAAAGCAAAACTGAAATTTTATGGGAAACAGATTTACAATGTACTCTCTCCACACACACATGGAATTCCATTTGGGCTCGTTTACATCACACTTCTTGCAATGCTAGCATTACTCAAACTCTTTATTATTTTTACCAGAGATTATTTTTAACCCCATTATCTGTTTCCAAATTTAGTCCTGACCTTTCCCCCAACTGTTGGTCCTGTAGGAACACTCCTGGCACATATTTACACTCCTTCTTCCTTTGTCCTAACATTTCCATTTTTTGGACAAAAGTCTGTAAATCAATTGCCTCCATTTGCTCCACCAACTTCCTTTTGATATCTATTCCATCTTTTGGGTAGTAATTCCATACATTGGTTGGGTGCTCGTAAACTGGGCTCCTTTGTAGATTTGTTACTTGCTATTGCTTTTCAAGTAATTACATCCAATTGGAAGGACGCCTCCAAAGTTTCCTTTTCCGCTTGGTGGAACCTTTTATGCTACCATCACAGGCTAGATAGAGCTTCCGCAACTACTTCTCAGCAACTTCTTCGAAAAGAAGCCTTCTGGTCTCCCCTTACCAACTACCTATCCTCCTCTGCATTATGTACCAAAGATAGTAATTTTGTGTTTCAGCTGCCGTGAGTATTGTGTTCAATCCTTTCCACATTGTTCATATTTCTTTGATAGTATACTGTTCTCTGAGATTTTATATTGTATATTAATGGAAAGTTTTATTAGATTATTTGATAAGGTTGTTGATTCTTTTTCTCTTTCTTTTTTCTTTTTCCTTTTTCTTCTTTCTCTCTCTTTTTCTCTTTTTCTTCCTCTTTCTTTTCTCTTTCATCCCCTATAAAACTTAAAAAATGCTAATATTTTATGGTACACATTCGTTTAATTTTGTTCTTAACATTGGTTTTTGCTCTGATAATGTATGAAAATTCAAGTTTTCATCCTTTGTTTTTCCGGGATATGTCTTGTTATCCTCTGTACTTCCTTATGATTATTATTATAATTCTGTACCTTGTTCTTTAATTGTTTCAATAAAGCTCTTTAAACTCAAAAAATGCCAATTTTGGTCCTGTCACGGCCCACTGGTCCAAAAAAAAGTCCCACACACAGGCCTTTTCAAGCCATTCTGTCTGGCAGTGCCAGAGTTCCGGTGTGCCCGATAGGCCAGTGTAGCACTGTAAAAGACCCTGCATTGTTTTGCTGTCGTTAAAGATGGCATTGTCCTACATGGCGGGAGATCCTATTAAGGAACCATAAGAAAACTAACCTAACCTGTGCTGCCGCACAGTGTTGCTTTGTTAGGCCAACCTCAATGAAAACACAATCACACCTAATGGACACAATCAAGGAGAAGGGCCACATGTCTCTATTGTGCCCCGGAATCTTCCCCTAGACCTTTACAAATAGACATTATATTGGTCTGTGCTGAGTGTGAGTAGTATAATGCCTCTTGTCCAGGGGTCTGAAGCGCAATATACATGCAACTACAGTTCCATCCAGTTCACAATTATCTATTGCATTCTGGTACCTGAAGTCTTGCTTCTTTATTAGGAAGAGGAAAATTATGAGTACCAGAATGCAATGGAAAAACAAGATGCATGCCTGACATGAAGCAACTTGAGCTGATTTTCGAAAATTGTAAAGTGATTTTCAAGGCTTGCCGCCCATGAATTTCCAGTTGCTCACTTGTATTGGATGCTGTTTCCGTCATAAATACATTTTAATAGAATTTTGTATAAACATATTTCGAATGCTTAGATGTCAAGCGGTCTCCAGGTAGGCCACCTTTTACCACTTTTGACATTTTAACCACCATCAAGGTTCATTCGGGGACTTGTAGCTTGTAGTTTCACATTCCCAATAAGGGGCTTGTGTTAGAATGCCCCACTCTGTAAACTGATGTTTGCATTATAAGGGAGGCTGGCTGAGTTCCTTACTTGAAGCCACTCACGATCTCTAATATTGGCTTTGAAGCATCTCTGATGTGGCGCTTGGTTGGGGGGTGATTATACCGCCAACTGCCTGGGCTGCCAATATCCAGACAGGGTTAGGCGGGGTTGGAGATGGGCAGTTAGCAATTTAGCCCCAGTGGAGAAGATCAGCCAGTGACAGCATCAGTGCACTTAAGGGAGCCAGTAGCACCTGAGTCTGCCTGCTGCCATTAGTGAGATGAAGACTGAGGTAGGAACAAGTTTTGCCGCAGACCTGATTCACACTACCCCAATGGTTAAGATTCAGAAATATGACTAAAGAGCCTGACGTCCTGCCAGCCCACTATCAATTCGTTTTCAAGAATTCTACTTGCACCCTTTCTTGGTTGGGTCTGTTCCCATGCCACATGGAGGGCATACAGGGGTGATTAGAGATTGCAGGAGTGAATTCAGGACGCGGGGAAGGAGAGGGCAGAACATGTAGGCTGATTCGACTGGCCGTAAAAGCGTCGTACCTGTGAGTATAGACATTGCAGAGGAGTTGTTTGAACTATCGAGGCTCACTGTACATGAATTGCAAATCACCTATGTTACTGTCATATGATGTGTAAAGCCTGAGTTTTTGGTTTTCAATAGAAAGAATAAAAAAAGGGTCTGTTCCCATGCCAGTAAATGCTGCTATGTTAACAGCGGGGTCAAACTGGCACATATGATAAGCCAGGCCACCAAAAAAAAGTGGTCCTCAATTAGCTATTCTGGGGCTGTATTACAGAAGTGCCCCAGGGGCGCATGGGCGTTTGCGCCCGCTTTGCACGCCCCCGGGGCACTTTGGAACTACAGAAGGGGCTGCAGACGCTTGCGCCTCCCCTTCTGTAATACAGATAGCGCTGGCGCATATAAAGCACCGGCGCTATCACCAGAGGGCATTTCCTCATTTGCATGGGGTTGTGGCCCCTTGTAAATTAAGGAATCCCTTTGCCTCTGCGCCTGCGCTATATTATACTGTCAGTGCTCCCCCTGATGGCAGCCCTCTGTGGGGGGGGAAAGGGGATCCCATGGACCCCCCAGACATCCCCTAGCAGGCGGGTACAGTCACTCACTGCACTCGCCTGCAGAGGGATCGCTAATTCCCCTTCAAAGTGCAGGCGGATTCCTGCCTGCCCTGTGAAACACGGAGCGGCTTCAAAGCAGCTGCTCTGTTTTTCAAATGAAAGCGCTGTCCCCAGGGCAGCGCGAGTCCGCAGTTGCCGTAGGGGCAGCTCATTAATCCTAATACATCAAATTTCCTTGTTCGCGCCGGGCGCAAACAAGGAAAATGCGTAGTATCTGTGATATGGCCCCTGGTAGTAAATTAAAAAAAAAAAATATATATATATATATTCATTGGAAAAAAACCATAGGTTTCAGGGACGTTATAGTTAGAAATTAGCATTTAAAAAACCATAGAAATTCACAGAAAAAACCATAGGTTTCAGGGATGTTATAGTCAGTTGGACATTTCACTCGTACAAAACCAGAGAAATTCGGCCGTTATAGTTGAGCTAACTATAACTCGCGCCCCCGCAATGCACTGCTGATGACGTCACATATTACATCATTCATGACATGGTCAGAGACATCACTGATGACATCTCAAATGACATCACTGATGACATCACTGATAAAATCATCCAGTGAATGTGTGTTTCTGTAAAGTTTAAATATGTTTTATATATATATATGCCAAGGTGTATTGAAGAATGAGTGGGTGCATAAGTGTCTGAATGGATGATTTAGTAGGTGCCTGACTGACTGTATAAGTGAGTGATTAATCGTGTCTTACTGAATGCATGGGTTAGTGACTAAACTGTGTGAATGTCTGTATTAGTCTGTCAGTTGGTGTGTAAGCGGCTGCATGGGATGGAGAGTAGCTACATGAGTGTCTATATGGGTTATTGATTGGTTGTCTGAGTATCTGTATGGGTGCCCGAGTGTCTGTGTGGGTGGGTGGGGGGTGTGTGACTCTGTGCATAGATGTGTGAGTGGGTAATTCACTGGGTGTATGGGATCAAGAGTGCATCTGTGAAGGGCTGTAGGGGTGGGTGAGTGTGTGTATGGGTGTGTTGGTGAGTGAATGGTTGTCTCAGTAGTACATGTGTGAGTAACTATATATGTGAAAGGCAGTATATGTGAGTGTTGGGGTATATCAATCACTATATGTGAGAGTGAGTGATTGTGAGAGTGGCTGTATGGATGAGTGTATGCTTGTATCAGTGATTGTATAAGAGAGTAAGTATTTGTTAGTATCTGTATGAATAAGTGAGGTGGTGTGGGTATAACTGTATAGGTGAGTAAATGGGAGTGTGAATGATTCTTTACATGATTGACTAGGTGTGTGAGTAACTCTATGGATGAGCGGCGATGTGTGAGTCTCTGTATAGGTGTATGAGTGCAAATGATAGTGCTGTATTGATAAGTGACTGCATGTATGAGTGAATGAGTAGACGTGTGTGTAGACCTAGGAATCAGTGAGTGGGTATGTAGTAACTGGTATTGGTGTGTCTATGTCAAGACTAGTACTTTAAAACTGCCTGAACCACACAGGAGCAAATGACGCTAAGTCCCAATGCCCTTCTCAGAACCTCACTGCCAGGTCTTTAGTGTTCCATCGCAGGTGAGTTCTAAGGGGGGAAAGGGGATGGGGACAGAGAAGAGACAGCTCCAAACTCTGACTGTTCTGCTTCGTCTTCTTCGCCTTCTTCTTACAGGACTATGAATTTTTACATTGGTCACTTAACCTTACTATGCTTTAAACTTACTTTTTTAATTGTGTATAGATAACTTATCTTACCAGAGGGTTTATTTGAAGCCTACTTCTCTTCTTACTTCATATATATTGTCTGCTATGTGGCTACGAGAAGTCTTCACTCAGTTCTGTTGCTTTTCACTTACAGGGACAATCTGCATTTGATCCTGCTCTGCCATAACACAAGAAAAATTGGTAAGTATATGTTTCTTTTATTCTTTTATAATGTATTGTCTGAGTTTCCCTTTCTCCCACTGTACTCACTGTGAATGGACTGAAGTGAAGCCTTGTACTGGGGTTCTGGAGTTAATAAAACCAGCCTTCCGTCTATTAGATTGAGTTTCACGATGTCTCTGGGCCTTCGGTAATGAGTTTACTAAGAATGGATTCTGTTTATCCCTTTCACTTTTTATACGAATTCTCAAGGTTCTTGGTACAGAGTTTACTCGGAAATAATTCTTTTAATCCCTTTCACAGTTTATTTAGTCAACTACTTTAGTTCGCGGCATGTGGAAGAATCATGCCCGTGTTTATGTCTGACTCTAACTAATAATTTCAATCTTTAGGAGTGTCTGAAAATGCATTTAAGAAAGACGCTGCGTGTGGAAAGGTCACGCCCACGCCTGTCTACTCGGAAGCAGCTGGCAGTGACAGCTGAAACGAAATCCTTTCTTAAACACTCTCTGTGAGGAATATAACTACTCGAAGGAAATATTAGTTTCTAGCTTCGATAGTTATCAAGGTTACAACACTATCGGGCGCATTGAAATTAACAATATGCTCATCAACCTTTTCTCTCAGAATTTATTTTGACATTAGCTACGTTTTAACACACTAAACTGCTTCTGTGAGGAATTCAGTGTTCTGACGAAGCTAACCCCGATTTTATCGCAAACTACCCTGTCTGACTTCCACGACGCTGGGGAAAACAGGTGCTCTTCCGATAAATTCTTCAGTGAAGTGCGCAGTGGAATGTTGAAGCGCACTTCACCAGACTGTCATTAAACCTAAAAGACTAGACTGCTAACAGCGGTGTGCTGTTGCAGTGTCAGAATGTTGGCAGCCATTTTGGAGTTCCTGCGGTGCCAACTAGCGCTCCAACTTAAAGGATTAACTGCCTTTTGGTAAGTTTGTAGGGGAAAAATAGTGGCCAGCGTTAAGTTAGAAGGAGGAAACCTCCCGTGAGTCCTGACAGTCTATGGTTTCGAAAATGGTATTCTGTATTTTAGAGTGGGTGTATCAAAGGTTATTTTAGGGTGTGAGGAGGTGCATCAGATTATCACGTGGATGATGTCATCAGTGAGCAGTGCAGAAAGAAGCAAGAGAAGTGCAGAAAGAAGCAAAAGAGGTGGAGAAATAGGGAAGAGGGTGCAGAAAGAGGCAAGAGGGATACAGAAATTTGCAAAAGAGGTGCAGAAACAAGCAAGAGAAGTGCAGAAAGAGGCAAGTGAATTGCTGAAAGAAGCAACAGAGGTGTAGAAAGAAGCAACAGAAGTGCAGAAATAGGCAAGTGAGGTGCAGAAAGAAGCAAGAGCAGTGCAGAATGAACCAACAGAGGTGCAAAAAGAGGCAAGAGGGGTGCAAAAAGAAAAGTGCAGAAAGAGGCAAGAGAATTGCTGAAAGAAGCAACAGAGGTGTAGAAAGAAGCAAGAGAAGTGCAGAAAGAGGCAAGAGAATTGCCGAAAGAAGCAACAGAGGTATAGAAAGAAGCAAGAGCAGTGCAGAAAGAAGCACGAGAAGTGCAGAAAGAAGCAAAAGAGGTGGAGAAATAGGAAAGAGGGTGCAGAAAGAGGCAAGAGGGATACAGAAATTTGCAAAAGAGGTGCAGAAACAAGCAAGAGAAGTGCAGATAGAGGCAAGAGAATTGCTGAAAGAAGCAACAGTGGTGTAGAAAGAAGCAAGAGAAGTGCAGAAAGAGGCAAGTGAGGAGCAGAAAGAAGCAAGAGCAGTGCAGAAAGAACCAACAGAGGTGCAAAAAGAGGCCGGAGAGGTGCAAAAAGAAGGAAGAGAAGTGCAGAAAGAGGCAAGAGAATTGCTGAAAGAAGCAACAGAGGAGTAGAAAGAAGCAAGAGAAGTTCAGAAAGAGACAAGTGAGGTGCAGAAAGAAGCAAGAGCAGTGCAGAAAGAACCAACAGGTGCAAAAAGAGGCAAGAGAGATGCAGAAACAGGCAAGAAAGGTGCAGAAAGAGGGTACAGGGGTACAAAAAGAAGCAAGAAAAGTGCAGAAAGAGGCAAGTGAGGTGCAGAAAGAAGCAAGAGCAGTGCAGAAAGAACCAACAAAGGTGCAAAAAGTGGCAAGAAAGGTGCAAAAAGAAGGAAGAGAAGTGCAGAAAGAGGCAAGAGAATTGCTGAAAGAAGCAACAGAGGAGTAGAAAGAAGCAAGAGAAGTGCAGAAAGAGACAAGTGAGGTGCAGAAAGAAGCAAGAGCAGTGCAGAAAGAACCAACAGAGGTGCAAAAAGAGGCAAGAGGTGTGCAGAAAAAGGTAGGAGGGGTGCACAAAGAGGCAAGAGAGGTACAGAAAGAGGCAGGAGGGGTGCAGAAAGAAGGAAGAAAAGTGCAGAAAGAAGTAACAGAAGTGCTGAAAGAGTCATGAAAGGTGCAGAAAGAGGCAAGAGAGTTGCACGAAGAGGGAAGAGGGGTGCACAAAGAGGCAACAGGGATGCAGAAAGAAGCAAGTGAGGTGCAGAAAGAGGCAAGAGAAGTACAGAAAGAGGCAAGAGAGGTGCAGAAACAGGCAAGAGAAGTGTAGAAAGAGTCAAGAGAAATGCTGAAAGAAGCAACAGAGGTACAGAAAGAAGCAAGAGAAGTGCAGAAAGAGGCAAGTGAGATGCAGAAAGAGGCAAGAAAGGTACAGAAAGAGGGAAGACGAATGCAGAAAGAGGCAACAGGGGGGCAGAAAAAAGCAAGACAGGTGTAGAAAGAAGCATGGGAAGTGCAGAAAGAAGCAACAGAGGTGCAGAAGGAAGCAAGAGAACTGCAGAAAGAGACAAGAGAGTTGCGGAAACAGGCAAAAGGGGTACAGAAAGATGTAACAGAGGTGCAGACAGAGGCAAGAGAGGTGCAAAACAGGTAAAAAGGGTGCAGAAAGAGGCAAGAGGGGTACAGAAATTTGCAAGAGAGGTGCAGAAAGAAGCAAGAGCAGTGCAAAAGAACCAACAGAGGTGCAAAAAGAGGCAAGTGAGGTGCAGAAGGAGGCAAGAGAACTGCAGAAAGATGCAAGAAAGTTGCTGAAACAGACAAAAGGGGTGCAGAAAGAGGAAACAGGTGGGCAGACTGAGGCAAGAGAGGTATAGAAAGAGGCAATAGGGGTGCAGAAAGAGGCAAGTGAGGTGCAGAAAGAAGCAAGATAAGTGCAGAAAGAAGCAAGATAAGTGCAGAAAGAAGCAACAGAAGTGCAGAAAGAGGGAAGAGGGGTGGAGAGAAAGGGAAGAGGGGTACAGAAAGAAGCAAGTCAGGTGCAGAAAGAAACAAAAGAAGTGCAGAAAGAAGGAACAGAGGTGCAGAAAGAGGCAAAAAAGGTGCAGAAAGAAATAAGAGGGGTACAGAAAAAGGCAAGAGAGGTGCAGAAAGAGGGAAGAACGGTGCAGAAAGAGGCAAGAGGGAACAGAAAGAAGCAAATGAGGTGCAGAAAGAGGCAACAGACATGCAGAAAGAGGCAAGAGAGATGCTGAACGTAGAAGAGATTTGCAGAAAGAGGCAAGAGAAGTGCAGAAAAAGAAAGAAATGTGCAGTAAGAAGCAACAGAAATGCAGAAAGAGGCAAGAGAGATGCAGAGAGAGGCGCAGAAGGAAGCAAGAGTGGCTTGCACACCATTAGTACCAATTTAACACCCACATTTAGCAATAAGTAACAGGTGTCTGTCTTGCACTTGTGTATTGCCTATTTGCACAGTATTTGGGGAACTGGGGGAAGGAGCTGTGTTTAATGCTCCGGAGGGACCTTTAGGCGGGCTTCCTTACGCAGGTTAGCATTCTAGCTGCGACGGCCTCGACGCTCACCACTCCTCTTAAGGGGCGGAGGAAGCGGCCGCACAGCGGCCGCGCGCAGCGGGCGCGCCAAAGGCGCGCCTAAGGCAAGCCCGTCTGCGCCCGTCCGCGCCCAACCGGGCCGAGGGGCCAGTACCCCTGGACCTCTAATAAGAGGTAAGCTCTCCTATACTTCTAATCAATTGCTTCATCTTAGAGAGTCGGTACCCCCTAAATGTAGGCACTCTATGATTCTAGATAATCATTACAATAAATGCTCATACTGCCCCTTTATACTTGGAACCTCATTTAAGCCCATTGTCAAAGATTCCCCTAGTTTGAAAAGATCTCTTAGAATGTCCCTTCTGTATTGCCGCTCATTACCTAAACATTCCACTGAACTTCGTCTACTACTGGAGGATAATGAGCTTGATGCCCTGTTTCTCACTGAAACCTGGCTCTCGAACACTGCTGACCTAGCGGTAGTTCAAACATTGCCCCCGGGTTATTTAATTCAGAGACAAGATCGTGAGCTGGGTAGGGGCGGGGGTCTAGCTATCATTTATAAAGATGATTTTAGCTGCCAAATTACAGCTGGCTTAATCCCTGATTGTGAGAGCTGTTTTTTTGCTCTTGGCTTTTCCCCTACCTGTACCTTTTCTGGCGTTCTTGTCTATCGGCCGCCAGGATCAATTGGTCACTTTAGTAGGGAGCTCCCAGAAATCATAGCTAAATCAGTGAGCTCCTCTTCTAATTTTTCATTATTGGGCGATCTTAATATCCATTTTGACTTGGCGTCTTCCCCTGACGTTGAGGTTGTAACTGACAATTTGGAGGCTTTAGCCCTTAAGCAAAAAGTCTCCGGTCCCACTCACATCAAAGGACACCTCCTTGACCCGCTCTTCTCTAATATTGATAGCCTTACAGTGGATAAACCTATTCCTATTCCCTGGTCTGACCACTATGTGGTTCCCTTTGTTTGGAACCCACAGGAGGGTGGACATCCACGGGAAAGGGTAAAATCCTGGAACCGGAATTGGTCTAAACTTTCTATGGAGGCCTGGGCGTCTACTCTTGACAATATGAGACCTGTGCTTGGTATTGACCCTGAATCCAACAACATTAAGGTGAAACAATGGCTCGAGTTGTCATTAGATACTTTAATCCCCAAAAACTGGATTTCCAGCAAAAAGTGGGGCACGGCGCAGCATGGTACTCTCCTAAACTTAGAGAGTTGAAACAGCTGTGTAAGCGTCTCGAGAGAAGTTGGAGAAAGGATTTCTCCACTTGTGAGAAAATCAAATATAGAGACGCCGTTAAGGCTTATAAGGCAGAAATTAGAACTGCTCAATCTGGCTATTATGAAAAGAAAATTATCTTAGCCTCTAATTCCCCCGTGAAATTTTTAAAATAACTAAATCACTCCTGCAACCTCCTGAGCCCCCTTTGCCCCCAGCGGATTCCCTAGGACGGTGCAGTAATTTGGCCCACTTTTTCTATAAGAAAATTGAAGATATCTACATGGCCTTTCCTCCCCTATCGGCCTTGGCAAGCCCCCCCTTGACTGAGGACCAACCCCAATTTTTAAACCCCTCTATTGATTCCATTCCATTTATGGATATGAAAGTTTTAAAAATGCACTTGGATCGTCTGAAATCTGGCTCCCCCTGTGATGCTGCCCCCCTAGTATTCTCAACCAGGTATTTGATTCCGTCGGCCCTGTTATTCTGGATCTGGTTAACAGCTCTTTTTCTTCTGGGATTGTCCCCTCCCTATGGAAACGGGCTATGGTTAGAGCCCTTCTGAAGAAGCCTACCCTGGATCCCGAGGTCTTTGCTAATTACCGCCCGATTTCTCTCTTGCCTGGGATTGCTAAAATAAGCGAAAAATACGTCAACTGCGTTCTCTCCGCCTTTTTGGAAGCGAATGAACGTCTTCATCTCTCCCAAACGGGCTTTAGACCCCAGCAAGGCACTGAAACAGCCCTGCTAGCGGTGATTGAAGAATCAAGGAAGATACTGGATGTCGGAGGGTCCGCAGCTATTATATTACTTGATCTCAGCGCGGCCTTCGACACGGTCAATCACCAATTGTTGATAGCAAGACTCAGAGAGAATGGGGTGACTGGAACTTTACTTAAATGGCTTGAGTCTTTTTTAACAGGTCGGTTGTTTCAAGTTTTCGAGGACGATGCCACCTCAGAATGGATGCCGCTGCAGTGTGGGGTTCCTCAGGGCTCCTCCCTGAGCCCCACACTTTTTAATGTTTACATGCGCCCTTTGGCTGAGGTGGTTGAGCCTTTTGGGGTCAAGATCGTCACGTATGCTGATGATACTCAGCTTATTGTGTCCCTCAAGCTTTTAGACAACAATAAGTCTATGCTGGCCAATTGTTTGGAAAAGGTTTCAGCATGGATGGACTCTTCTTTCCTAAAGCTGAATGCTGCTAAAACTGAACTGATGTTTTTAGGTAAGACTACCAACCTGGAGAGTGGCGCACTATGGCCTAAATGTCTAGGGGCCATGCCCCCCCTAAAGATCAAATAAAAAGCCTCGGAGTTTGGCTGGACCATAACTTGAACTTTAGGGTACAGGCTAATAGGGTGGCAGGTACCTGCTATGGAATCTTGAAAATGATTAGGAGGATTTTGCCCCTCCTGCCTTTTAACGCTAGGAAACTGCTGGTACAAGCCCTTATTCTCTCGAGACTTGATTATGCCAATGTGCTCTATCTTGGTTCCCCCTGTTCGACCATAAAGAAACTTCAAACAGTTCAAAACTGTGCAGCTCGACTCCTTATGCAGGCCAACAATAGGGAGTCTGCCAAACCCTATATTAATTCTTTGCATTGGCTGCCAGTAGCCGAAAGAATCCAATTTAAGGCCTTATGTATCGCCCATAAATCAATGTCGGATAGTGCTCCTCCAATTCTAAGATCCATTATTTCCCCGTATCTTCCTAAAAGATCCCTTCACTCTGAGAAAAAACATCTTGCTAATGTTCCTAGAGTTAACCGAGCTAGGAGCGGTGGCCGTCTATTCTCTGTTAACGCTGCAAAATGCTGGAATCAGCTACCAGATCATATTCGGCTTGAGGCCAACCACCTTTTATTTCGTAAACGTTTGAAAACTTTTCTGTTCTCCTGATTTTTCCGATTTTCACGGTTTGGGCTCTGTCTTTAGCGCTGGGAAGCCTCTGGTAGCCATGCGCTTTATAAGTGTCTACTCATTCATTATAAGTGTCTACTCACTCAGGTGACCATTCTAGGTTTGCAAAGGGCCTTCCAACACGCTGTAACACTTGTCGCTGCATTTTTGGTAATGTTTGAGCCGTTGGAGCTAGAAACAAGGCTTTTTTAGTTCAAATCTACAGATTAGGGAGCAGATGATGAATTATGTGGCTAATGCGGAAAATGTATATTTGTGCGAAAGACGGTGCAGCCAAACAGTCGCATAATTCCAGTGGCCCTGCTCATACCTCTGACTAGGTCCAGAAGTGCTCCTCAGTGATTCCTTCTTTTTTTGTCTCATTGAGTTCATAATTGAGCTTCTATGGAAACGAGGAAGACTAAACCTGACATTACCACTCCACAACACAGACTACCATACCACATAATTACTCTCCATAACACATAATCCCACTCTACATAATTCCTATAAAATAAATACCACATACTTTCTATCCACATAATTTCACTGCACAACTTACCACATAATTCCACTACACACAACATACATCCACTCCACTCCGAAAAACATTAAAAAACTTTTACATTTACATTGCCAATAGCTCTAACTCTCGCAAATGCGAAACCTATAACATTGCAAACACTTCTTTAACTAGTGGTCGCGTTTGCAGAGTGGTGGTGAAAGGGTGCTGGGCCTCCGACCAGCGCTCAGGAATTCAGCTGCGTAGGACTTACAGGAGGTACCAGGAGGGCTTCTTGGCCCCCAAAGTCCCTCAGGAGTAAATTGGACTTCTTCCCCCATCCCGTAGTCTGCCAGGAGGAGCGTTTGCAGAGTGGTGGAGAAAGGAGGGCATGGCCTCCAAAGACGTTTTAGCAATCCCACTCTGCAGAACTTACTGGAGGTAACAAGAGGGGTAGTTGGACCCCTTGGGGGCCAACTACCCCTCCTATTACCTCCCGTAAGTCCCACACAGCAGGATTGCTAAGTTCTCAGAGCAGGCCACGGCCCCTTTGCCCACCACTCTACAAACGCGCTCCCTGGCGCGCTCTTGGATGGGGATTGAAGTCCCCTTCGCTGCATGGGGGTCCTTTAGGGGCCAACTAGCCTACCTCTTACCTCCAGTAAGCTCCACACAGTGGGATTGCTGAGAGGTGGACAAAGGCCACGTCCCCTTTCTCCACCACTCTGCAAACGCGCCCCCTGGCGCGTTCTAAGTTGGGGGATTAAGTCCCCTTGAATACTGAGGGTCCCTGGGGGCCAACTAGCCCACCAGGTACATCCAGTAAGTGCCACACAGCTGGATTGCAGAGAGGTGGTCCGAGGCCACGCCCCCTTTTTACACCACTCTGCAAACGCGCCTCTTGGTGCACTGCTGCTCGGGGTATGAAGTCCACTTGTGTCCTGAGGTCCTCAGGACACAAGAGGACCTTATCGCCCCTCCACCAGTGCGCCAAGAGGTGCGTTTGCAGAGTGGTGTAAAAAGGGGTGTGGCCTCGGACCACCTCTCTGCAACGCAGCTCTGTGGCGCATACTGGAGGTACCTGGTGGGCTAGTTGGCCCCCAGGGACCCTCAGTATTCATTGGGACTTAATTTCCCAACTTACAACGCGCCAGGGGGCGTGTTTGCACAGTGGTGAAGGGAGGGGGCGGGGCCTCCGGAGTGATGCCGGCTTTTTTTATTTATTTATTTTTTAGAAGGGGGGCTGTGTGGCCCCCCTTCTTTTACTATTTTTGGGGCCCTGGGGACCCCATCCCCCAGGGCCTGACCCCTTTTTTGTAAAAAAAAAAAAAAAAACGGGAAGGGGGCCGCGCGGCCCCCCTCCCGAGGCCAATTTCGGCCCCGGGGACCCCATCCCCCGGGGCATGGCCTCCTTTTTTTCATATATTTATAGGGAAGGGGGGCCGCGTGGCCCCCCTTCCCTGGGCCACTTTTGGCCCTGGGGACCCCATCCCCCGGGGCATGGCCTCTTTTTTATTAAATAATTAAAGGGAAGGGGGCAGCGTGGCCCCCCTTCCCTGGGCCACTATTGGCTCCGGGGACCTCATCCCCGGGGCTTGGCCATTATTAAAAAATGTTTTAATTGAGGAGAGGGGCCGCGCGGCCCCCTTCCCAGGCCGATTTTGGCCCCGGGGACCCCATCCCCCGGGGCCCATCCATTCTTTATTTAAAATTAAAGAGGAGGGCGGCCTCGTGGCCCCCCTCCCGGGCCACTCCTGGCCCCGGGGACCCATCCCCCGGGGCCAGCCCTTTGCGTTGGGGACCGTGGGGGGAGCCCCAATGCCCCCACGGTCCCGCCGGCTCCCCGCGTCCTGCGGGAGCCGGCATTGCTTTTGAGCAAGGGGAGCTGCTGACATGCAGCTCCCCTTGCTCAAAAGCAATCCTGCTTTGCTTCATTGAAGCAAGAGCAGGTTGTCCTGCTCTCGCTTCAATGAAGCAAAGCAGAGCTTGCTATGGCAGGGCGGGAGCCGTGCTCCCGCCCTGCCATAGCAAACAGCAATGTCCCGGGGGTGGGCACCCCGGGACATTGCAGGAGCCGGCCCTGGGGGGTGGCGGTCCCCAAGGCCATCAAGGGCTCCAGGAGGGGGGCCGCGCGGCCCCCCTCCCTTCAAGTACAAAGCCCCGGGGAGGTGGTGGTCCCCGGGGCGTGTGGGGGGGCTCGAGCCCCCCCACACACATGTTTTTTAAAAATAAAGAGAGCCCCGGGGAGGTGGTGGTCCCCGGGGCGTGTGGGGGGGCTCAAGCCCCCCCACACACATATTTCTTTAAAAAAAAATAAGAGCCCCGGGGAGGTGGTGGTCCCCGGGGCTGCGTGCCCCCGCAAATCATCAATGAAGCCCCGGGGAGGTGGCAGTCCCCGGGGCTGCGGGGGCCCCTGTGGGCCCCCGCTATATAATTTGGGATTGCCCCGGGACCTGGCCCACCCGGGGGCTTAACAATAACGAAGCGCGGGAGCCTGCGCTTCAGTTTTTTTATTTTCTCAGCAGGATTCGCGCACCCAGCGCGAATTCTGCCGTTTAAAAAAAAAAAATGCTTTTTTTGGCCCTGGGGTCCCTGTGGGACCCCCTCAGCAGACCTAGGGGTCAGGGTGTTTCTACCCTGCCCCCTTTTCTTGTTTTTTAATGTTTTTTCACTGTTTTCTTGTGACTCGGTTACCGAGTCACAAGATGGCTGCCAACACTTCCTGGTTTGGAGTGTTGACAGCCAATCAGAGTGAAGCTTCGTGCCCGGGAGGGTTTGCAAACCCTCCTCGGTGCTCAGATATCGAAACTTTTCTTTTTCTAATTTCTCTGGAACTACTGAACAGATTTACACCATTTAAAAAAAGGGCTCTTTCTGAACCAAGACTTACCTTTTTGCCAAATTTGGTGTAATTCCGTTCAGCAGTTCGGGCTGTAGCTTTGTCTAAAGTTCCTATGGAAATTAACATGGGGAAAACGTGTTTTGGGACCCCCCTTTTTTCTCGGCCCCCGCTTAACGAATCACCCCGAAACTTTCAAGACAGGAGCTGACCGGAGCGCCCCATTAGTTTTGAAAATTTCGCAAAGATTCGTCAACCGGCGCCAAAGATATTGGCAAAAGAAAAAACGCTTTTTAATAGAAACGAGGTCCTAACTATAACTACCTACTGGCGACCGCCAGAAGGTAATATATATATATATATATATATATATATATATATATATATATATATATATATATATATATATATATATATATATATATATATATATATATATGTTTCCAAAGATTGTCCAAAGGCACGAGGACGCACTCAGCAACAGATGTTCAACCAAACCTTTATTCAGAGGGGAACCAATATTGCAGTCCTGAAAATGATAGCGCCTGACCGGTTTCGAGCCCTCTGCTCCTTTCTCAAAGGCGTGGCTGTCAACCGCAGGTCTGCTCAGGCGTTTTTAAAGCTACATGCAGATTGATTAGATAATTGCCCTTCAGTGGGCCGCTGCCGATGCGCTGTTATTCTAATGCATGCTGGGCTTTGTAGTTGGCCTGAACACAATTATTTCCCTTCGGTGGGTCCTGCGTGCAAAACAGTAATTTGTCCATATTTTCTGCCCTCTAGTGGGCCTCAGGACGGCAAATATTCGGTTCATATTTCATTTTCTGCTGCTCCACAATTTAGGTTCGCACAGTTCAAACCATGTGGTCCCTGACGGCGGTGCAATCCTCCACGGCTTGGACTGCCGTGATACTTGTTTCCAAAGATTGTCCAAAGGCACGAGGACGCACTCAGCAACAGATGTTCAACCAAACCTTTATTCAGAGGGGAACCAATATTGCAGTCCTGAAAATGATAGCGCCTGACCGGTTTCGAGCCTCTGCTCCTTTCTCAAAGGCGTGGCTGTCAACCGCAGGTCTGCTCAGGCGTTTTAAAGCTACATGCAGATTGATTAGATAATTGCCCTTCAGTGGGCCGCTGCCGATGCGCTGTTATTCTAATGCATGCTGGGCTTTGTAGTTGGCCTGAACACAATTATTTCCCTTCGGTGGGTCCTGCGTGCAAAACAGTAATTTGTCCATATTTTCTGCCCTCTAGTGGGCCTCAGGACGGCAAATATTCGGTTCATATTTCATTTTCTGCTGCTCCACAATTTAGGTTCGCACAGTTCAAACCATGTGGTCCCTGACGGCGGTGCAATCCTCCACGGCTTGGACTGCCGTGATACTTGTTTCCAAAGATTGTCCAAAGGCACGAGGACGCACTCAGCAACAGATGTTCAACCAAACCTTTATTCAGAGGGGAACCAATATTGCAGTCCTGAAAATGATAGCGCCTGACCGGTTTCGGAGCCCTCTGCTCCTTTCTCAAAGGCGTGGCTGTCAACCGCAGGTCTGCTCAGGCGTTTTTAAAGCTACATGCAGATTGATTAGATAATTGCCCTTCAGTGGGCCGCTGCCGATGCGCTGTTATTCTAATGCATGCTGGGCTTTGTAGTTGGCCTGAACACAATTATCTAATCAATCTGCATGTAGCTTTAAAAACGCCTGAGCAGACCTGCGGTTGACAGCCACGCCTTTGAGAAAGGAGCAGAGGGCTCCGAAACCGGTCAGGCGCTATCATTTTCAGGATGAATAAAGGTTTGGTTGAACATCTGTTGCTGAGTGCGTCCTCGTGCCTTTGGACAATCTTTGGAAACAAGTATCACGGCAGTCCAAGCCGTGGAGGATTGCACCGCCGTCAGGGACCACATGGTTTGAACTGTGCGAACCTAAATTGTGGAGCAGCAGAAAATGAAATATGAACCGAATATTTGCCGTCCTGAGGCCCACTAGAGGGCAGAAAATATGGACAAATTACTGTTTTGCACGCAGGACCCACCGAAGGGAAATAATTGTGTTCAGGCCAACTACAAAGCCCAGCATGCATTAGAATAACAGCGCATCGGCAGCGGCCCACTGAAGGGCAATTATCTAATCAATCTGCATGTAGCTTTAAAACGCCTGAGCAGACCTGCGGTTGACAGCCACGCCTTTGAGAAAGGAGCAGAGGGCTCCGAAACCGGTCAGGCGCTATCATTTTCAGGACTGCAATATTGGTTCCCCTCTGAATAAAGGTTTGGTTGAACATCTGTTGCTGAGTGCGTCCTCGTGCCTTTGGACAATCTTTGGAAACAAGTATCACGGCAGTCCAAGCCGTGGAGGATTGCACCGCCGTCAGGGACCACATGGTTTGAACTGTGCGAACCTAAATTGTGGAGCAGCAGAAAATGAAATATGAACCAAATATTTGCCGTCCTGAGGCCCACTAGAGGGCAGAAAATATGGACAAATTACTGTTTTGCACGCAGGACCCACCGAAGGGAAATAATTGTGTTCAGGCCAACTACAAAGCCCAGCATGCATTAGAATAACAGCGCATCGGCAGCGGCCCACTGAAGGGCAATTATCTAATCAATCTGCATGTAGCTTTAAAAACGCCTGAGCAGACCTGCGGTTGACAGCCACGCCTTTGAGAAAGGAGCAGAGGGCTCCGAAACCGGTCAGGCGCTATCATTTTCAGGACTGCAATATTGGTTCCCCTCTGAATAAAGGTTTGGTTGAACATCTGTTGCTGAGTGCGTCCTCGTGCCTTTGGACAATCTTTGGAAACAAGTATCACGGCAGTCCAAGCCGTGGAGGATTGCACCGCCGTCAGGGACCACATGGTTTGAACTGTGCGAACCTAAATTGTGGAGCAGCAGAAAATGAAATATGAACCGAATATTTGCCGTCCTGAGGCCCACTAGAGGGCAGAAAATATGGACAAATTACTGTTTTGCACGCAGGACCCACCGAAGGGAAATAATTGTGTTCAGGCCAACTACAAAGCCCAGCATGCATTAGAATAACAGCGCATCGGCAGCGGCCCACTGAAGGGCAATTATCTAATCAATCTGCATGTAGCTTTAAAAACGCCTGAGCAGACCTGCGGTTGACAGCCACGCCTTTGAGAAAGGAGCAGAGGGCTCCGAAACCGGTCAGGCGCTATCATTTTCAGGACTGCAATATTGGTTCCCCTCTGAATAAAGGTTTGGTTGAACATCTGTTGCTGAGTGCGTCCTCGTGCCTTTGGACAATCTTTGGAAACAAGTATCACGGCAGTCCAAGCCGTGGAGGATTGCACCGCCGTCAGGGACCACATGGTTTGAACTGTGCGAACCTAAATTGTGGAGCAGCAGAAAATGAAATATGAACCGAATATTTGCCGTCCTGAGGCCCACTAGAGGGCAGAAAATATGGACAAATTACTGTTTTGCACGCAGGACCCACCGAAGGGAAATAATTGTGTTCAGGCCAACTACAAAGCCCAGCATGCATTAGAATAACAGCGCATCGGCAGCAGCCCACTGAAGGGCAATTATCTAATCAATCTGCATGTAGCTTTAAAAACGCCTGAGCAGACCTGCGGTTGACAGCCACGCCTTTGAGAAAGGAGCAGAGGGCTCCGAAACCGGTCAGGCGCTATCATTTTCAGGACTGCAATATTGGTTCCCCTCTGAATAAAGGTTTGGTTGAACATCTGTTGCTGAGTGCGTCCTCGTGCCTTTGGACAATCTTTGGAAACAAGTATCACGGCAGTCCAAGCCGTGGAGGATTGCACCGCCGTCAGGGACCACATGGTTTGAACTGTGCGAACCTAAATTGTGGAGCAGCAGAAAATGAAATATGAACCGAATATTTGCCGTCCTGAGGCCCACTAGAGGGCAGAAAATATGGACAAATTACTGTTTTGCACGCAGGACCCACCGAAGGGAAATAATTGTGTTCAGGCCAACTACAAAGCCCAGCATGCATTAGAATAACAGCGCATCGGCAGCGGCCCACTGAAGGGCAATTATCTAATCAATCTGCATGTAGCTTTAAAAACGCCTGAGCAGACCTGCGGTTGACAGCCACGCCTTTGAGAAAGGAGCAGAGGGCTCCGAAACCGGTCAGGCGCTATCATTTTCAGGACTGCAATATTGGTTCCCCTCTGAATAAAGGTTTGGTTGAACATCTGTTGCTGAGTGCGTCCTCGTGCCTTTGGACAATCTTTGGAAACATATATATATATATATATATATATGTTACCAAGTTTGTTCTGCAATGAGAACGCACTCCACAGCAGCTGGATACCAATCCTTTTATTATCGCATGAAGGTCGCATTTCACCCCAAATTGAAAACAGAATCCATCGGGACGGGCGCACCGGAAGCCCTTTAAAAGAAACGAACACACGAGGGGAGGCTGTTGTTTGCCACGAAAGGCTGCATTGTCACTTGCCTTTGAAAAAGAAGCATGAAGCTTCGAAACGCGTCGGCAGAGGACCTAAATAATTTGGGGTGAAATGCGACCTTCATGCGATAATAAAAGGATTGGTATCCAGCTGCTGTGGAGTGCATTCTCATTGCAGAACAAACTTGGTAACATATATATATATATATATATATATATATATATATATATATATATATATATATATATATTCGAGTGCATCCTTGCTCTAGGGGCAACTGGTGTTTTGGAACATATGTCACGGCAGCCCAGCCGTGGAGGACTGCACCACCCTGTCATTAAAGGGGCCACGAGGTTGGAATCATGCCAGAGCCTAAAAGTGGAACAGCAGCATTTTAAATTGAAAAACGAATTTGCACTCTGAGGCCCATTGGAGGGCTGAAAATCAGCAACAACCTGAGAGACACAGCACCCATTTGGGCAGGTATTTTTTGACACACACTATAAATCCCAGAAGGCAATGTGCCCATGTAATTACTTGAAGGTGTGTCAGCTGGTGAACCTCAGTGTTGAGCCTTTGAGAAAGGAGCAAGTAGCTCTGAAACGCGTCAGGCTGGAACTTTTATTGGAATGCAGGTTGCAGTTTTTGTTGGAATAAATGCTTTCACAAGCAAGCTGCTGTTCGAGTGCATCCTTGCTCTAGGGGAAACTGGTGTTTGATCATAAGTGTACGGCTCTACGCGTTTCGGATCAAATATCCTTGATCTCGAGCCTCAGTAAATGAAAACAGCAACATTTGACTTTAGACCTTCTGCTCAATTTAATTAATTTCAGCCCCAGTGGGCGTGTACGGAAGTCCCGCCCCAGTGGGCGTATACAACAAAGCATACTGGTACTTGCAGTGTCTACCGTCAATTCAAACCCTGAAATTAATTAAATTGAGCAGAAGGTCTAAAGTCAAATGTTGCTGTTTTCATTTACTGAGGCTCGTGATCAAGGATATTCGATCCGAAACATGTAGAGCCATACACGTATGATCGAAGTTTGGAGGCTGATTGGTGTGGCTGCCTCAGCAAAGAGAGGGAGAACCTTCTGTGTGGGCGAACTCTAAAGGGGCAACCTTGCATGTGGATTTATTAGCGGCCGGCCTGGTCGCGAGGACGTCCCGCCGCGTGTAAAGGGGGACCTCTGGCGACGAGACATTGTTACGCCAACTTGGACAGAAGGCCCATTGCTGAGGGTTTCAAGGGCAACATCTTCAGCTCTCTTTGCTCTTTTCTACCCACTGTGGAAGTTTATAAACTGTTAAATTTTGATGGATTTAGCAACACCCACATGGGTTTTGAATTGACAGTAGACACTGCAAGTACCAGTATGCTTTGTTGTATACGCCCACTGGGGCGACACTTCCGTACACGCCCACTGGGGCTGAAATTAATTAAATTGAGCAGAAGGTCTAAAGTCAAATGTTGCTGTTTTCATTTACTGAGGCTCGTGATCAAGGATATTCGATCCGAAACGCGTAGAGCCGTACACGTATGATCGAAGTTTGGAGGCTGATTGGTGAGGCTGCCTCAGCAAAGAGAGGGAGAACCTTCTGTGTGGGCGAACTCTAAAGGGGCAATCTTGCATGTGGATTTATTAGCGGCCGGCCTGGTCGCGAGGACGCCCCGCCGCGTGTAAAGGCGGACCTGTGGCGACGAGACATTGTTACACCAACTTGGACAGAAGGCCCATTGCTGAGGGTTTCAAGGGCAGCATATTCAGCTCTCTTTGCTCTTTTCTACCCACTGTGGAAGTTTATGAACTGTTAAATTTTGATGGATTTAGCAACACCCACATGGGTTTTGAATTGACGGTAGACACTGCAAGTACCAGTATGCTTTGTTGTATACGCCCACTGGGGCGGGACTTCCATACACGCCCACTGGGGCTGAAATTAATTAAATTGAGCAGAAGGTCTAAAGTCAAATGTTGCTGTTTTCATTTACTGAGGCTCGTGATCAAGGATATTCGATCCGAAACGCGTAGAGCCGTACACGTATGATCGAAGTTTGGAGGCTGATTGGTGAGGCTGCCTCAGCAAAGAGAGGGAGAACCTTCTGTGTGGGCGAACTCTAAAGGGGCAACCCTGCATGTGGATATATATATATATATATATATATATATATATATATATATATATATATTCACTGAAAAAACCATAGGTTTCAGGCACGTTATAGTTAGAAATTAGCATTTAAAAAACCTTTGAAATTCACTGAAAAAACCATAGGTTTTAGGGACAGTTGTAGTTACTTGGACATTGCACTCGTACAAAACCCGTGAAATTCCCCCGTTATAGTTAGTTCAGCTAACTATAACTCGCGCCCCGCAATGCACTGCTGATGACGTCACATATTACATCACTCATGACATGGTCAGTGACATCACTGATGACATCACTGATGACATCTCAAATGACATCACTGATGACATCACTGATGACATCATCCAGTGACTGTGTGTTTCTGTAAAGTTTAAATATGTTTAATATATATAGGGAAAGGCGTATTGAAGAGTGAGTGGGTGTATAAGTGTCTGAATGGATGATTTAGTAGGTGCGTGACTAACTGTATAAGTGAGTGATTAAACTTATCTTACTGAATGCATGGGTTAGTGACTAAACTGGGTGAATGTCTGTATCCGTCTGTCTGTTGCTGTGTAAGTGGCTGCATGGGTTTGTGAATAGCTACATGAGTGTCTATATGAGTTATTGATTGGTTGTCTGAGTATCTGTATGGGTGCCTGAGTGTTTGTGTGGGTGGGGTGTGTGCGACTCTGTACATAGATGTGTGAGTGGGTGATTCACTGGGTGCATGATTTGAAGAGTGCGTCTGTGATGGACTGCTTGGGTGGGTGAGTGTGTGTATGGGTGTGTTAGTGAGTGAATGTATATCTCAGTGGTACATGTGCGAGTAACTACATATGTAAAAGGAAGTATATATATGTGTTAGAGTATTTAAAAGGCTATACGTGAGAGTGTGTGATTGTGAGAGTGGCTGTATGGATGCGTGTGTGCTTGTATCAGTTATTGTATAAGAGCGTAAGAATGTGCTAGTATTTGTATGAGTAAGTGAGCTGGTGTGTGTATAACTGTATAGGTGAGTAAATGGGTGTGTGATTAAATTTTTGCATGACTGACTAGGTGTGTGAGTACCTCTATGGATGAGTGGCGGTGTGTCAGTGTTTATATAGGTGTATGAGTGCATATGATAGTCCTGTACTGAGTGACCGTAAGTATGAGTGACTGTACGGGTGAGTGAGTGGATGTGTGTGTAGACCTAAGAATCAGTGAGTGGGTATGTAGTTATTGGTGTTGGAGTGTCTTTGTTTTTGAGAATGGCAGTCTGTAATTTAGAGTGGGTGTATCAAAAGTTATATTAGGGTGTGAGAAGATGCATGAAATTATCACATGGTTGATGTCATCAGTGATGTCATTTGAGATGTCATCAGTGATGTCATCAGTGATGTCACTGACCATGTCATGAGTGATGTAATATGTGACGTCATCAGCAGTGCATTGCGGGGCGCGAGTTATAGTTAGCTGAACTAACTATAACGGGGGAATTTCACGGGTTTTGTACGAGTGCAATGTCCAAGTAACTACAACTGTCCCTAAAACCTATGGTTTTTTCAGTGAATTTCAAAGGTTTTTTAAATGCTAATTTCTAACTATAACGTGCCTGAAACCTATGTTTTTTTCAGTGAATTTCAAAGGTTTTTTAAATGCTAATTTCTAACTATAACATGTCTGAAACCTATGGTTTTTTCAGTGAATTTCAAAGGTTTTTTAAATGCTAATTCCTAACTATAACATGTCTGAAACCTATGGTTTTTTTCAGTGAATTTCAAAGGTTTTGTAAATGCCAATTTTTAAATGTATTAATTGTTATTTTTATTTTTTTCATACTGATTTACTACATTTTTTTAAACTATTTATTTTTAGATATTTTATTTTTTAAATTACATTGTAATTACATTATACATTACATTACAAAATATACTTTCTCAGAATGAATTAATTTACTTTAAATACTTTGCAAATAGGCAATAGACTTTTAAGTACAGTAGTTACAGTTGTTGCAATGGGCAACACAATTTCAAACACAATGCAACATTGAGCTCAATGTGAATTTCTAGCTAAATGCAATTAGTTACTTTATGGATTACTTTTTCTAACCACAGGACTGGATCCTAGATTCAGTCCTGGGACATCTCCTGTAAACAGTTGAGTAAAAGCGTTTTGGTTACAGTAGTGATTTTTAAGGAATATTATTGTATTTTAAAAGTTGACACTTAGAAACTTTTTCACATAGAATCACCAATGTTATCCTATGGGAGGAAATTCACTTAGCAGGTAAGTAGTGTTATCGTGACTTTTTCTCACTCAGTGGTGGATCCTGGATCCAGCACTGGTGCATCTCCTGTAAACAGTTGAAAGAATGCGTTTAAGTCATACAGGCGATTTTTAAGGAATATTTGTAGTTTGTGAAAATCGACACTTTGAAACTTTTCTGCTGAAAACCAGACAATGGATTCCTATGGAAGGAAATACAAGTTACTGGTAAGTACGGTTAAAATTACTTTTCAGGGTCAGTGCTGGGCTAAAAGATGCAGCACTGGGTTCTCTCCTGATAACAGGTGAGTAAATCGGAATTCGTATTTCGGCTGATTTTAGAGGAATATTTGTATGTTTCAAAAATCGACACTTAGAAACTTTTTCAGCAAAAAGCAGGCAATGATATCCTATGGAAGGAAATTCAAGTTACTGGTAAGTACGGTTAAAATTACTTTTCAGGATCAGTACTGGGCTGAAAGATGCAGCACTGAGGTCTCTCCTGATAACAGGTGAGTAAATCGGAATTCGTATTTCGGCTGATTTTAGAGGAATATTTGTATGTTTCAAAAATCGACACTTAGAAACTTTTTCAGCAAAAAGCAGGCAATGATATCCTATGGAAGGAAATTCAAGTTACTGGTAAGTACGGTTAAAATTACTTTTCAGGATCAGTACTGGACTGAAAGATGCAGCACTGAGGTCTCTCCTGATAACAGGTGAGTAAATCGGAATTCGTATTTTGGCTGATTTTAGAGGAATATTTGTATGTTTCAAAAATCGACACTTAGAAACTTTTTCAGCAAAAAGCAGGCAATGATATCCTATGGAAGGAAATTCAAGTTACTGGTAAGTACGGTTAAAATTACTTTTCAGGATCAGTACTGGACTGAAAGATGCAGCACTGAGATCTCTCCTGATAACAGGTGAGTAAATCGGAATTCGTATTTCGGCTGATTTTAGAGGAATATTTGTATGTTTCAAAAATCGACACTTAGAAACTTTTTCAGCAAAAAGCAGGCAATGATATCCTATGGAAGGAAATTCAAGTTACTGGTAAGTACGGTAAAAATTACTTTTCAGGATCAGTACTGGGCTGAAAGATGCAGCACTGAGGTCTCTCCTGATAACAGGTGAGTAAATCGGAATTCGTATTTCGGCTGATTTTAGCGGAATATTTGCACAATGGTGAAGGGAGGGGGCGGGGCCTGAGGTGACATCTGTGCAAACGCGCCCGTGGCGCGTTTTAAGTTGGGGGATTAAGTCCCCTTTAATCATGAGGGTCCCTGGGGGCCAACTAGCCCACCAGGAACCTCCAGTATGCGCCAGGGGGCTGCGTTGCAGAGACGTGTACAGAGGCCACACCCATTTTTACACCTCTCTGCAAGGCAGCTCTGTGGCGCTTTTTGGAAGTACATGGTGGGCTAGTTGGACTCCAGGGACCCTCAGGATTCAAGGGGACTTAATCCCCCATCTTAAAACACGCCACGGGGCCTGTTTGCACACATGTCACCTGAAGCCACGCCCCTCCCTTCACCACTGTGCAAACGCGCCCGTGGCGCGTTTTAAGTCGAGGGATTAACTCCCCTTGAATCCTGAGGGTCCCTGGGGGCCAACTAGCCCAACAGGTATATCCAAAAGCGCCACAGAGCTGCCTTGCAGAGAGGTGTAAAAGGGGTGTGGCCTCTTTACACCTCTCTGCAACGCAGCCCCCTGGCGCATACTGGAGGTTCCTGGTGGGCTAGTTGGCCCCCAGGGACCCCCAGTATTGAAGGGGAATTACTTCCCCATCTGCAAACGCGCCAGGGGCGCGTTTGCAGAGTGGTGAAGGAAGGGGCGGGGCCTGCGGCCCGATCGTTTTTTTTTTCCTGAAGGGGGGCTGTGTGGCCCCCCTTCTTTTTCCTATTTTTGGGCCCTGGAGACCCCATCCCCCAGGGCCTTATCCCCTTTTTTTTTTTTTTTTTTATTATACGGGAAGGGGCCGCGTGGCCCCCCTCCCCTGGCCGAATCCTACCCCGGGGACCCCATCCCCCGGGGCATGGCCACACTTTTTCATTAATTTTTAAGGAGGGGGGCTGCGTGGCCCCCCTCCTCAGGCCTCCTTTTGCCCCGGGGACCCCATCCCCCGGGGCAGGCCTTTTTTTTAAAAATTATTTCTGGGGAGGGGGGCCGCGTGGCCCCCCTCCCGGGCCACTACTTGCCCCGGGGACCCCATCCCCCGGGGCCTGGCCTCTGGTTGGGGACTGTGGGGGGGTCCCCAAACCCCCCACAGTCCCGCCGGCTCCCCGCCTCCTGCGCGAGCCGGCTATTGCTTTCCACATGGGGAGCAGCTAACATGCTGCTCCCCATGTGGAAAGCAATTGTCTTTGGATATTGGAAGCGAGAGCAGGTTTCCCTGCTCTCTCTTCCAATATCCAAAGCAGTTTGCAATGACAGGACGGGAGCCGCGAGGCTCCCATCCTGTCATTGCAAACAGCAGTGTCCCGGGGTAGGCACCCCGGGACACTGCAGGAGCCGGCCCTGGGGGTGGCGGTCCCCAGGGCCACCACAGGCTCCAGGAGGGGGCCGCGCGGCCCCCTCCCATCCAAATGCACAGCCCCGGGGAGGTGGTGGTCCCCGGGGCTCGGGGGTCCTTAACGGACCCCCATTTTCAATTTTGTTAGTGCCCCGGGGAGGTGGTGGTCCTCGGGCGTGTGGGGGCTGGAGCCCCCACACATGTTAATTTAATAAAGAAGCCCCGGGGAGGTGGTGGTCCCCGGGGCTGCGGGAGGGCTCAGAGCCCTCCCGCTACTTTTTCAAATAAAGCCCCGGGGGTGGCGGTCCCCGGGCTTGGGGGCCCTTAGAGGCCCCCCATACATAAAATAAACCCCCCCCAGCATGCCCCCGGGACTTGGCCCACCCGGGGCAAATTTACATCGAAGCGCGGGAGACCGCGCTTCGATTTTTTTTTTTTTTTGCAGGATGCGCGCACCCTGAGCGCATCCTGCCGATTTTTAAAAAAAAATAATGCTTTTTGCCCAGGGGGTCCTTGTGGGACCCCCTGAGCAGGCCTAGGGGTTAGGGTGTTTCTACCCTGCCCCCTTTGTGCGTTTTGCGCACTTGTTTCTTTTTTTTCTCGGCGGGATCCGCACACCCTAAGCGCATCCCGCCGATTTTTAAAAAAATGCTTTTTCTGCCCAGGGGGTCCTTGTGGGACCCCTGAGCAGACCTAGGGGGTCAGGGTGTTTCTACCCTGCCCCCTTTTTGCGCTTTGCGCACTTGTTTCTGTCCCTCGGTTCTACCGAGGGACAAAATGGCTGCCAACACTTCTTGATTTGGAGTGTTGACAGCCAATTAGCATGCAGCTCGTGATCGGGAGGGTACGCGGATCCGACGCGCCCATAGATATATATGTGATTTTAATTGTGAATTTCTCAGGAACTACTGAACGGATTTACACCATTTTAGCAAAAGGCACCAGTCTGAACCAAGGGCTACCTCTTTGCCAAATTTGGGGTAATTCCGTTCAGCAGTTCGGGCTGTAGCTACGACTAAAGGTTCCTATGGAAAAATGAATGGGGAAAACGCGTTTTGGGACCCCCCTTTTTTCTCGGCCCCCGCTTGACGTATCACCCCGAGACTTTCAGGGTAGGAGCGGACCGGAGCGCCCCAACAAGTTGGAAGCTTTCGCGAAGATTCGTCAACCGGCGCCAACGTTATTGCAAATAGAATGTCGCGGATTTCCTATGGATAATAGGTCCTAACTATAACTATCTACTAGCGACCGCCAGTAGATATATATATATATATATATATATATATATATATATATATATATATATATATATATATAAAGCAGCCCATATTTTCAAATCAAGACAACACTGAGGATCATATTAAAAAGAGCTTGTGCCACCCCAGCATGATTTGTTTTGATGTAGTGCTTCACATTGCCCCATATTTACAAACTGACACATTGGGCCCAATGTGTCAGTTTTTTTAGGCATGTGTCACATTATACCTGCGCTGGAACCGGCTGCGCCACGCAGTGTATAATGTATGCAGGGTAGGTGTTCCCACGTAAAAAGCTACTTTGAACTGGGGCAGTGAAATATGGTTGGCGGGTCTACTGCGGCACCACCAAGCATATTACGAGTTTCCCCACTGCCAGCCTTTTTCATGGCGGTGAGTCCGTCATGAAAAGGCTGGCGGTGGGAAAACAAAAGGGGCCCTATAGGGCCCACTGTTTTCCCTGTGCACAGGGATGCATGCAAGAGGGCACATGTTTTGCCCCCCTGTCTGCATGCACCCCCTTTCCTGCACGGCATGGACTGCATAGTCCATGCCATGCAGGAGTGGCCTTAGGCGCTCCCATTTCAGTGCCTTTTTATTAGGCACCACAATGGGATCGCCGCACCGCCCACCCACCAGACAATGAGGAAACTTGTAATCTGGCAAGAGGGCCCACTGCCAGACCACCAATGTCGTAATCAGGTCCATAGTCTGAGGAAGAACCTACGTTTGTGTGAATTGTGTATGGTGTGTCATGCACCTATAGGAGTTAGGTCAACAGAATTTGAGGGTGAGAGTGTGTATGAAACATGTTATGTTGTTAGTGGTGGTTTTCTGATTGGTGAAGATCCAATTCTGAGAGGAATATCAACATATTATGTGAGTGGTAAGACTGCCTATTTTAACTATTCTTGTAATTGGATGGGTTCTTGCTATTTGGCTTAAATATTTTCTAGAGACTATCTTGTGAAAGGGATGATTGATGTTGATTTGAAGAGAGTGAAGTGTGCTTTCGGACAGATAGCATTAGATGCATTAAGAACAATGATTCCATCTATAGGTGTGGCTATGAATGATATGAAAATTAGATCATCTACACTTATTGATAAAATTGCTTCTAATAGCAGCGGAGCTCTAACCCAGATAAATATTAAGCTAATCGCTATGCACGCAATGATAATGCAAAACCACTTAGCACTAGATATCCTTGCAAAGGAAGGTGACGTTTGCAGGGTTTTGAAGGTGAGAGAGTGCTGTATCTTCATTCCCAATAACAGTAGGGTTATTAATGCCAATGTCAGTAATATTACTAATATTTCTCATGAAATCAAAGCTTTAGAAGAGCATGCTTGTGGAAGTAGTAGGTTCCTAGGTTAGTTAGATAGGAACGGGGTTCAGTAAGGTTGGTGAATGGATCGATAGGTTGAGGTGGATTGTTTAGAACTTTGTTAACCCCTGTAAATATTGTATTTATTTGTTCAATTGTTGTGTTTCTCTTGTTCAAATTTTCTAAAATAATGTTTGTATGTTGTGGGTGTAAAGAGAAAAGAGGAACTTCAAAGAAGAAAAGACATTAAACTGAGATCAAGGATGCCAGGAAATTGAAGGTATAATCAACTGAAGCTGTTGGAGGAATCAAACAGCATTATAACTATAAGACTATTTGTGGGGTTTTAGTGATTATAACAAAGTTGAAGTTTTTAGTGCATTTTATATTTTTCTGGCTTATTAACAACGTATAGAAATTAGATTTACTCTTGAATTTACATGTACACACTAACATGGAGGTATTGGACTTGAAACAAATTTGCTATGACTTATGCAAGTGTGTTTTTCCGGTTTATATTAACTAGGCCTCAATTTAGGCCCTGATACCACCTTGTCCAATATTCATGAAGTGGAATAGTGCTTAAATGCCAAGGAATTATGACGTTTAATAGAGACTCTGATTTGCTGAAGTGTAATTCTTTTGCTCACACCTTGATGATTTTGCAGAAACCAATGACTTTCTATGCAAAAAAACCAGTATATAAACCCCAGCTTTCCAGAATGCTGCTAGACTAGGGACTTATAGTTATTTGTATTTTGTACCTTATTCTGTATGTCATATTTACTGAGAGCGTTCATGGAAATGATTTTATGCATTTGCATTTATGATTTCCATACCGTACGTTTGAATTTTTGTAACAGATCTTTAAAATTTATTTCTGACCTAGAACTCAATTATTGAGTATGTCCATATTTAATTGACAGTATTTTGGCGTGCTGTAAGGTGCCTTATCTCATGGACACACTGCCTCATGAAATTGAGGTTTAACACTGTCTCCGATCCATCCACCTGTGGTTGTTCTGTTGAGGCAATATTTAGGGGTGCAAAGGTTTAGGGGTTCCCTGCGGTCACACCCACCTGAATGGGGTTTGACACCAGCTTTGCAATAATGATTGTGCAATGAGGACTCAATACCTTGGATTTGTTTTCACCACCAAGATTTTCCTCCAGCTTCTGCCTGGTACTATTTTACAGATGGCAGCCTTTCATTAAGCCGCAATGTCCGGTAGTAGGGCAGTGCGACTTTCAGAATGAATCGCCCTTTTCTCAGAGCCTCTAGGAAAATGACAAAGGAATATTCCCTACATCCATTCCTTCAGACACAGAGGCCATAGAGCAGAGGTCTTCAAACTTTTTTGTTCTGAACTCCTCCTAAGCATAATGTTTTAAAGTTTGGGCCCACATCATCCAGTGTGCAATAATTCACGGAGTTCATGTTGCAAAGCAAGTCTTTACCCGACGGATTAACAGGGCTTGAATCCTAACGGCTAGGGCGGTCGACTTCAGAGCTGGGGAACCGGGTTTGAGTCTCGGCAGGGACGCTCAACATTCTGTGATTGTGGGCAAATCACTTAATCTTCCCTTGCCTTACAAAAATTAATGTGTCTGTCTGTAACGTAACTGGTGCTCATGTAAAGCGCTCTGATATCTTCGGGTCTCGTTCGTGCTATATAAAACTCAATAAATAAATAAATATATGAACCAATGATTTATAGCAAGAATTGAGGGAGTGGGAAGGGAGGGTTGAGTGCAGGGGCGGGGTCTTATGAGATCATTTCAGGGGTGCTTTTGTGTAGCTCTTGATCCACACTAAATATGAGACTTAGAAAAGAGCTAACCCCTGGGCCCCAGTGTCACTGTACCTGCTTCACTAATGATAGCTACTGCCTTGTGAAGTGGACTGTTGTCTCTGCCCTTTGTTAAAATCATGGGCTCCTATCTCGCAACATGCTCCTCCACGCTATCTCCCTGAATGTGTGCAACTAGTTAGGAACCAAATATAAAGGCTGCTTGGGAGCCAGTCTAAGCTTTAATTGATGGAGCTTAATGGTGACAAAGATATAACGCCTGATTTAGAGTTTGGCAGACGAGTATTCCATCACACAAGGGAACGGATATCCCATCCACATTATTACAAGTGTCCTAGGATATAATACACTTGTAAAAAGGAGAACGGGATTTCCATCAAATTTTTGACAGAGTATCATGTCTACCAAACTCTAAATTAGGCCCATATTCTTTTTGAAACGTAATATAAGGGTGTCCTGGAGTGTGCCCTTTTATTAGACACTTACAACAATGTTTGCACTAGGTACAGTCTAATTACTTATACCAAAATGTATATTTTGAAACCACTTGTTTTATCTTGAACACTGCATCATTTTGTAGTAGCCTGTCTTCACATGCTTTCTTTCACATGTTGTCACCTCATGTTCCCCTCTGCGGCTCATTTGTTCCTTGGTCACATGCACAGAACTCTGCATTGGTCACATTAGCCAAGTGAGGTTTCATTATGTAAAAGAGTACATAACTTGCGTTTTTTTTCATTGAAGGTGTGTGCATGTTATTTTACATGTACTTACCTGAACGTTAAAAAACCACAAAATACTTACAGAATATTTTGTTCTTTTTTGCCACGTCTTTGACCCCGCCACCACACTCACTGATCATGCCCCACTGTGCACGAGAGAACTTCCATTCATACACAGGAAATTGGCCAGAGGCTCCCGACATCTGGGACGAATGGAATATTTTTCAGGATACGCTTTACTCAATTGCAGCAGGGTAAGGTAAGTATTATGTAAGTATTTACATTGGACCAATTTAAATCTCCAATTCTTGGATATTTTCTTGACCTGGCTACATTCTCTATCCTATTCCCAGACAATGACAGGTACCACACATTTTGCGATCAGCTTTTACATGTTGCAACTTGGATGCCATGTAGCATAACTCAAGGCTTGGAAGATCCCCCCCTACCCTTATTCCACTGCAATTTGTAAGATGTCTAGCTTTAGCCTGTTATGTTTCCCTGCCCATAACAAAGGGATCAATAACTTATCCAATTCTCAACATACTTGGTAGAATAGGGACAATAAAGCTTGGAAGGACATACAAACACCAGGGCAGGAACACTATATTGAAGCTGGGATTCATTACAGACAAAGGTAGTATGTTCTATGTTTCCGCCCAAATATTACTCTCCCCTTGTTAAGTGGTATTGAGTGTGTATTGAGATTCCGTTGTGAGTAACCCTAATACCCAGTTAGCGAAAACAGTCTCTTGAGATTAATATAATCTGAACGTATCTCATGATAAATTGCAAATGGCACTTTTCCAGCGAAACTTTCACTGCAGAAGTTCCGCTTTAGTCAGTGGGGCATCGAAGCATGTCCCTTTGCTCATCCAATGTTTGTGACACTGAATACCATTTAGAACACCTTGATCTGGTGTACTCCAACTCTTTGGTTCACTATATGCACTTCGGCCTGATGTGAGGAACAGGCGATATTAATGCCCTCTTGGGTAACTATGTGCTCTCGTCTGTTAACGTTTTTTTCATTTCAGAAATGCTTATTACCGTTTAAAAACATAGAAGGAAAGAATATTACAAAAAGAAAAAGATAGAAAGATACATATAGGCCATGAAAGGTCTGAGTACCTTGTGGAATACAACAAATATTTGTATAGTTGTACAGTAATGAGACAAGGTAAATAACTGTAAAACAGTTAGAGAAATTTCGACAGTAACATGGACATTATCAATAGACATATCTTTTGAATAACAATCTAAAGCATAGTTGTGTTGTTAATAGTTGGTTGATTGCTACAGACTGCTCCATATATTAATCTTTGATAAGAGGTATATAATTTACCATCATTATCGAGTTTTTATATGCGAGTTGCATGGGGTTTGTTAATGAGCGTTGTATCTTTTGTGTAACGCTATAAGTCATTAGAGGCCATACTTATGACCCCGGTTGCATCGCACTTGCACCAAGCAGTGTGGTACATGCGCAATGCAACTGAAAAATTTGATTTATGAAGCCATGCAAGGACACTTTGCATGGCCCTGGGTGACTTCATAAATCTTGAGTAAAGCGGGGGCATGGCCGAGCCGGCTAAGATGGCAGACGTGAGCCCTTGAGGCTCCGTTAGCCAACCCACATATTGTCAATTATCCTGCCCTGTGGACGCGCTCGTTGACCATCGGATGACTCCTGTGACAGTTCAGCGCCTGCGGTGTGGATCGCGACTCTTGCTGCTGGCTCAGCGCAGTCCCTGCAGACAACATAGAAGCCGTCGCGGACGGTGAGGTCGCCCAAGATCGGGCCGCGTAGGCCGAAGCGCTGATGACTGGATCTACGGGAAGACATCGTCTCGCAGCTGCAATCCCGACACAACAGGTGGGGCCCCGCTTTGACCCCTATGTGGAGCTGTGCCCTGTGGTAGTCTGGTGCTGGGCCCTAGGCCCACATGCAAACTAGAATAACGGACACAGACCCAGTTGGTACTGGTGCAGAACTGGCCACGAGCACGTGCGCTCGGCCCCTTTTATTCTCAGGGTCACCTGACTGGTGACGCCTGTGAGGGGTGTATGTAAAGTGTGGTTGAGGCACAATTGCACAAACACTAGACCGGTGATCAGACGATCACTACATGCCCTAAGGCTGTGGCACGGGGACCTCCGGAGGCCTGTACTTTGCCGGCGTGATGCAGGTGAGCTGCTGCAGCAGAACACTCAAGCACCAGTCCCGCACCGGCCTTCCCCTCCCCTCACTCCCCGGCACATCGCATTGGTGTATATTATCGGTACGCATGAGGGGGGGAGGGTGAATCAATCCTCTGTACCAGTGTGGCAGTCGCTCCGTTGTGAGGCCATCTTGCGCTCACCACGAGCAGAGCCAGCCTCCCCCCGGCCTTTGCAGACTGCCCGGTGACTGCTTGTCTCTGCCTGATTGAGCCCCTTTCCAGACTCCACCCTTCAACACTTGGACTGGGACGTGCGCGAGGCAAGGGGGGGGGGCGCTTTGCTTCTCCTGCTGGATCGCCACACTTCTTAGAGTGTTTGTGACCTGCCAATGGTACCTCAAGGTGGGTGGAGGATCAAATCACTCACTTGCCTTCACTGAGCCTTTACCTACACCTCAGTGCATCGTGGGGTGCTATCTAAGCATTTAACCACCATCCCAGGACTTGCCCCATCAGGGGTACGGAGTGGGCACCGATGTCCTCCTGCCTAACCACAGCCTGCAGATGTGACCCATGGCCAATGTGTCACACATAGGGGCAACCCTCGGAAGCCTTATGTATGCTTACTCCCCCTCCCCCCTTGTTCTTTCACCATGGTGAGTGCCCTGGGACCAACCGCTGTGGTCCCCCTGTAGCACTGACTCTCCTGGCCACTTCAGAGGCTCTGGACTTGGACTCCCCGGCTGAACCTGCAACATGAAGTTTACATACTCACTGGCCGGAAGGATTTCTCTCCACCCACTCACTCTGCCCAGCCTGAGGTTGCATCTCCTCTGTGGCCCGCACAATGCGGTACAAACTGCATGGGAAGTGAGGTCTTGCCATCAATTTTGAATTCGTCTTGCCTGCTGTAACTGATACTCACCCTGTGGAGGTGATACCTGGGGTCTCCCACTCATGGCTTGAACCTACGACACAACGCATACCCTTGCTCACCCACCTGCCCCTGAAACATACATTCTTGATGTCGCACAGCATGGGGCCACGCCAGCTCAGACCCAGACATCAGAGTCTCCATCTAACACCATCCAAGACACCCTCCTGGTGGCCCCTCCTAGCCAACACCTGCGGCAGGTAAGTTGGACTTAGTGCTGGCTGCCATAGTGAACTCGGGAGTTATGATGGAGGCGCGTTTCAATGAGTTAGCCTCTGACTTAAGTTTTCTGCATGATGATCATTGCGAACTTACTGACAAGGTATTGAATGCGGAGCAACAATTGGCCACCGTGCACCCGATAGTGATGGACACCCAACGAACCTTCCGGAAGCTGCAGGACTGTGTCCACCAATTGGAGGACAGAGTTGAGGACCTTGAGGGCAGATCCTGCAGAAGCAATGTACGCATATTGATCCTGCCAGAGGGGGTCGAGGGCCATGAACCCATTCAGTACCTAGAGACTTGGTTCAGATCCTTTACACCAGCCTCAGATCTCATTCCGTTTTTCACACTAGAAAGGGCGCATCGGGTGCCTGCCCACTGCCCCCCCAGGATCTCCTCCTAGGCCCATGCTCAAAAAACATCTTCACTTTAAAGACTGAGATGCTATCTTCAGAAGGGCATGGGACATCTTAGGGTGGAAGGCAAGGTGTTCATGCCTTCCCCGACTACACCAGAGCTCTTCAGCAACAAAGATCATCCTTCCTTGGAGTCAAATGCCGACTACGTCAGCAGGGAGCCCACTATTCACTCCTCTTTCCAGCTCACTTGAAGATTATTGAGAATGATACCACCCTCTTCTTCACTTACCCAGAAGTGGCCTGAGTCTGGACAGACCAACAATATAGTACTGCAGCAGCAGACCACAGGGGACCGCCTTGGTCGCTGCCTCTGAAAAGGTGTAAGAAGCGTTATCATTCCAGTACTCAGAGCACCCGACGTCCATTCACGGCTGCACCCCCAAACCTTGGGCAGATCATTGAGGACAGGAGAAATGTCTTGCAGTCAGCAGCGGACATTGTGCCTAACAATGCAACTACCGATGACAATAAATGCCCTCACCTTTTCACCACGGATTATAATACCCTCCCCTCTGGTAACTCTCAATGTAGCTCCCCGAACCGCTCTGAGATGCCACTACAGTCAGCGGATCTTCATACATGATTGACTTACATTGATGATTGATATGTTCAGTTTGCACATCTTGATGTCACATATACATACCTATATCTCATTGCTCATACCATCACACTCTTTCCCCTCTCTCTCCACGTGGTTCTCCACTTACTTACTTTATTGCAAGCACTGAATCCAATACATAATTTCCCCCTCTTCCCTACTTCCTCCACCTCAACGTATTGCCCCATTTCGGGGGCCCCAGACGAACTCTCTGAGGATATAAGCTGCACCCATTATATCCTACAATGACCACATACATTTCCTTCTTGAAGCAGGAATACTTATTTTATCTCCATCCCCCCTGGTGGCCACAGCTGCTCCTATGGGCCTTCGAACCTTATCCACCAGGGCACTTGCGACTTGGCATTGCAACTCCATGACTACTTGACCCCCCCACACACACTTTGAGACACGTATATGATATTGTTTGGGCGTACCGTAGTTACAGTAGGCCCCCCTGTTCTACCAATTTGGTTACACACATTTCCCCCTTGTACCCTTCCCCAATATTTCAGTACCAACACAGCGAATTCTCAACACTTATCTCACCTCAATCCTGTGAGTGGGAACACCCCCAACCCGGTAGATCCTCTGTATTACATTCAATATGCAGACATGCCCTGACATTCTTTGACTGCTCACACTGAATGTGCGAGGCATGCACACCACCTGAAAAAGGTACCCCACGGACTCCACGTGCGACTAGACCACTTCTTGTGAAAAGCATCCCTGGCTCCCCTCGTACACCACTCTGATTATTTGGGGCGTGTGATCTCGGATCACGATGCCCACTACAAAGACCTACGATGGACGTCCCCTAAACTGCCGGTTTACTCTTGGCATCTCCAACAAGATTGCCTTGATGATCCAGGTTTCAGGAAGGATCAGGGAAGGATTAAGGCGACCACATCCGTCACCTCTTTGTGGAAAACCATGACACTGCCTCTTCGAGGATGGTGGAATGGGACGCATTTAAAACAGTGATATGGGGATTTTGTATACAACAGGTGGTTGGGGTCCACAGGGTTTAAGACAGCGAAATTGAAGCCTCTGAGTCGTGCCTAGAACAGTTGAGTAAGGAGACTGACTGGGACCCAGGGAAGATCCTGCAGCTGACTGAACCAAAGACAACTTATGCACAACTCTTAGAGCGCCTCCGCCGCTTCAATTTCTAGGCCCATGCGTCTAACGTCCACCGAGAGGGATACAAATTTGGTCGTCTTCTACACTGGCCTGTAAGACAGGATACCAACCCGGCCCCCATCACTGCACTAATCTCCATTGTTGGTGTCCCCCTTTATTCACAGGAAGCCATATTACATCACTTTTACACTCATTATTCCACATTATATCAGGCCCAGTTGACCATGCAGGAGACCACTCTCATGCTTTTCTTCGAGGTGTGACACTTCCTCGCATCCCCAATGCAACTAAACCCGTACTGAATGCTAAAATTACCACAGAAGACATGATACTGGCGATCAGGAATTTATCCCTTAACAAAACCCCAGTACTTAACAGCCTACCACTAGAATTCTCCTTGCAACTTGCATCTTAATTGGCCGACATGTACTAAGTGGCCCTTACCACAGGAAAACTCCCAGTCACTTCGGGAGTCTCTACTGGTTTCAATTTTCAAGCCCATTAGAAACCCTACCCAACCCTCCTCATATCGCCCCATTGCCATTTTAGGGACGGACTATAAAATACTGGGTAAAATAGTAGTCGACCGCTATGATCCTTCCAGAACTCATCCACATAGACCAGAATGGATTCGTCCCTGGACTCAGCACCTCCCAAAGCATTTTTCAGTTGTTCCACATTCAAGACCGGGTAAAGGCCCACTACCCACGTGTGGCCTGTCAACTATTGGACCTAGAGAAAGCATTCGATTCATTGATGTGGGGCTACCTTTTCCAGGTCTTGACCCAATTTGGAGTTGGTCCCCGGCTCCTTGCGTACACTCGGCTTTTCCACACTAATGAGACCTCTCGGGTCCGCTTGGGTCGCCTTATCTCCGCCTCATTCCCAGTGGGGAGGGGCACTCGACAGGGCAGTCCACTTTCCCCACTACTCTTCGCCTTCGCAATGGAACCTCTGGCAGTCCCATTGCGACATGAGGACACCGTCTGGGGGATACCCCTGGAGGACAGGATGCATGTGGTGTCCCTGTACGCTGACTATCTCCTCATTTATCTCCAAGATATCACCTCGGACCTTACCCCATTTCATGCTATATTTGACGAGTTCGCAACAGTTGCTAGACTCCAGGTCATTTGGGATAAATCCGCAATATATCCACTTAACCCCGACCAACCACCCCGATCCATATACCTAGGTACCACCGCCCTCCGCTGGCACGGAACAGCTACACGCTATCTGGGTGCTACTTATATCAGACTCCCTTAGACATTCTTTTAGGGTAATCTCCGAGTAGGGCTCAGGGCATTAAGACACAAATGTACATTTGGCGTTCGCTTCCTCTCGCTCCGATAGGGAAAATTGCCTTAGCAAAAATGATTATACTCCCCCACATACTTTACCACTTTACTAACCTCTCTATAATCCCACCTCGCTCCTTTTTCCGAGAATTGGATTCATTGTTGGGGGATCTTATCTGGGGCAACGGACGACGTCGAGTGGCACTTCACAAACTACAACTTCCACTGGATCGCGGCGGACTGGGTGCCCCATCATTTGAGGAATACTATCTTGTGGCACAATTGCAGTGGCTCTCACGAAGGACTGCGGGGAGATACGTTGGGGAGACTTGCAACACGGATGGTGTGCTGTTCTCCCCAGTGATTCATCGCCTCCTACTTCTTAGAACAATACCCCCCACCTCAATGTCCATACAGGTGACAGTAGCCTGCGCCTGCATGACACGTATGCATCGCATGTCCCCGAACTCACCTGTATATGCCCCTAAGCAGCCCCTGGTTGGTCTTCCTTAATTTTCTGGATTTTATACTCGACTTGACCTAACACACTGAACAGAACATCAAATACAGACACCGGAGCATCTATTCCTCAATAACCAGCTACTCTCCTTTGCTCAGATGGTAACAGACTATGACCCCAGGGCAATTCCTCTTTCACCGTAGACCTATTCATTTCATACCCTGTGGACAGTCACAAAGACAGAACCCACACCGCACCCAGTACTACAGACTATCCTTACAATGGACCATGGCTGTCATCTTATTACTTGGCTATATAAGGCTATCAGTGAACTGACTATGTTCTCCCTAGGCACTCTCAGGGATAGGTGAGAGGAGGAATTTGGTGGCCCATTGAATGATTTGGACTGGGAAATAGCCGTACCTTGTGCACCGGGGGATCGGGGGAGATTGCCTACAATCCCCAGCACTCTTCGCGGCAGGAGGGCCGCCAACGCTTTACATTCGCGCCAGGAGGCGCACAAAAGGGCTGCTGTACTCCCGCAGCGCGGGACGCTAGTACCTTGTGCACCGGGGGATCGGGGGAGATTGCTTACAATCCCCAGCACTCTTCGCGGCAGGAGGGCCGCCAACGCTGTACATTCGCGCCAGGAGACGCACAAAAGGGCTGCTGTACTCCCGCAGCGCGGGACGCTAGTACCTTGTGCACCGGGGGATCGGGGGAGATTGCCTACAATCCCCAGCACTCTTCGCGGCAGGAGGGCCGCCAACGCTTTACATTCGCGCCAGGAGGCGCACAAAAGGGCTGCTGTACTCCCGCAGCGCGGGACGCGCACGGGCGAAGCCCGGGCCAAGGGCGGGCCCGTCAGCGGCAGGCAGAGGCGGGGCGGGGCCAGGTCTCTCGGTCTGTGGTCTTTGGTTACCTACCTGATCATTTTTCCGGTCTCTTCCTATACTAGTAAGCACGTTTTTTCTATTTTTTTCTGCATAGAATTAATTAAACTGTCATGTCGGCAAATTTGAGAGTCAGAGGAGGGAAGTTGGTCACGCCAAAATCCATGCCAAACTCCACACTTGACTGCTTTTTACTGCGAGCAGCTAAGGCCATTGATGAGGAGATTGAGGTTGCTGAACGGCGGCTTTCAGTGGGAGGAGGTCCGGTTGGCCCAGCCACTGACCCAGATATGATGGATGATCAAATAAATTCCGCACCTACAATTAGTCTTGTGGCTCCATCTCCTGCAAAGCAGCCCTGCACAACATCTCTAACTCAACCAGTACGAGAGATGGCTGGTAAAAGGAAGAAAAAAGTTAAACATATGGAGCCCATAAGATGTATACGGACAAGGTCCAAGAGACAGTCCAAGGATACAGGCCCAGAAGCCCCGAGCTTGTTCCCACAAGGACTAGTCACCTCGAATGGATCTGATATGTTATTAGCAACTTAGCCAGTAGCTATTTCTCAGCAAATGACTATGGCACTAATATCCTTGATTGAAGAGACGATCTCTAGAAATTTTCTACCAATCTTAGCCAGACTGGATAAATTGGAGTCTACTGTGGCACTTATGCATACTATGATTATGGATTTAACTACAGGGGTAGGGGTAAAATGTAATCCTTTGGTCGGGGGCACTATTCAAAAGGGGACTTTAAATCAATTTGAAGGGCCATCTGTTATTTGTAATACTGAATTACCATGCCCTGTGAATAATGTTGTCCCCCGAAATCCAGGCTGCGCAGTTGTACAGAAGCACCAAGGGTCTGTTAGTACTAGTCAAGGGGTAAATTTATGCACGTCTCCAAGTAAAAATAAGCCTGGTTTACCATCTGTAGTTAATATTGGGAATGATGTACGTACTAACTGTACACTTCAGCTAATGCCTTCATTATCGTCTCATAAGAATGGCCCAATTACTCGAGATGATAAAGTAATCTTACATCTTCCACCAATGTGCTGTCCTTATGTAGCTATTCTTAATAATGTTCCCACCCTGCAGGAAAACCAGACTGAATCGCAGTCCCAACTAAAAAACAAAACTTGCTACTGGCTTCAACAGAACACAAACTTTTCTAATTCAGATTATCATGATATTTTACTTGTGAGACGGGTCAGCTGAATTGGCCCGTTACGCAAGTCAACTTGCGGAGATTGCATTGTTATTAACTGTAGATCCCCAATTATTGCTAGTCGTCTGTTGGGAGGGGGGTCTTACATAAATAATCAGATGCTGAACAAAGCGATCGCAATCTTACCACTTGGGTTTTTTACAGGCACCTAGAAATTAATGAGAGGAACGCTTTAGCCAGTGAAATGGTCAGTGCAAGGATTCCTATACATCAGGAGGCTCCGCCACTGGAAACTAGAAACAGGTACCATCTCCTGAGTTCTCTGGATTCTCAGGATTGACTATCGAGAGCTTCTTCATCCTTTGCAGAAGATAAGTCTGTTATGCAGTCTGATGCAATCCCCATCCCATGTACCAGTAGTGATCCTGTCTCAAATAATTTTGTAATAAATGGTACTCATCTTTACTCCCAACTAATGCCTGGGGGGGTCACCAACACTATAGGGCTTAAGCAGGAATCCTTAGTCGACCCCCTTGATTTGAAAATGTTATCCTGGAATATAGCCGGTATAAAGCCTAAATTAACTGATCCTGATTGCTGTGAGTTATTGGATGGTTTCCACTTCTGCCTTTTGCAGGAAACTTGGGCAGTAGGACGTATTCACAGAGTAGGTTTTACCACTTATAGTATTGAAGCCAAACAGCCGGCAGCCGGACGTCCAGTAGGTGGCCTTTTAATCTGGGTCAAAAACTCGCTAGAGTGTAAAATCAAGGTTTTAGATCTTAACTCCGATGAAATACTTGGGCTAGAACTCTCACTGGGTAAGGATAATGTGAAAGTAAGACTTTTTAATATCTATAATCGGTTTAATAGCCCCCATAGACCATCGGAGACATTAACTACTCTGACTAATTATCTTGAGTCAGCCCAGGGAGTCACCGACTGATAATTGCCGGAGACTTTAATACAACTTTTGAACCGGTTGATTATATCCAGGATCTTATTTCAGGTGAAGACATGGCCAGGGGGATTGCTAAACTTCATATACCACCTATCAAGAAATGCACTAGAGTGGGACAACAAGTTTTGTCGCTCACTATTGCATTTGGGGTTAGAGCCTGTAATGGTCGGACATACTCTGATAAAGATGCGTGTCATACTTTTAAAAGGGGGCCTCAAAGTCTCGGATCGACTATATTCTTGTCGATCTTGATCTTTGGTCTAGTGTTAAAGATATGGCTATTTTAACCCGGGATGACAGTGATCACAATGCCCTGTCTCTTACGTTGACCGGTTTAGCCCCACTGTATTGTCACTCCAGGGTAGAAAGTGCTGCGGTCATTACTACAAATAACAACAGAAGAGTTAAGTGGCCCTATATTTTAGCTGATCCAATTGTACTTCCTAAAATTTACTTAGAGGTGGAGCAGACTTTAATAGTCTTCAGTGCCTCCACCACAGGGCCAGAAGTTGTTATGACTACTTTCTTTAAGTTGATCTCAAATATAAGACCTTTCTTTTTTAAACAATGTTTTAGATCAAAGCAGAACACAGCGCCTTGGTATAATGAAGCTTGCAAAAATCCAGAGATGACTTATTTGATGCAGTGAAATGTAAGTCCCCCGCAGTTGTTAAAAGCTGTAGAAAGTCCTACAAATTGGCACAAAATAAGGCTAAAAGGGAATGGGAGTCTGAAAAGTGGAGCATGCTTTTAGATGCTGCGAAAAATAAGAATAGTCAACTTTTTGGCACCTTTTGTCAAAGGGGTCACCAAATTTAGAAATGGAAACAGACTTCCACATTCAGCCCCATGTGTGGGAGGAATATTTTGGGTTTTATTTGCAGGCCAGGGGCCACTATACGATTCAGGCACATACATGATTCCGTGCGGTTTTGATACATCAGAGGGAGATCTTATAGCTGTAGATGAAACTATTTTGGCCATAAATTCGTTGCAGAGTGGGAAGGCCCCGGGCCTAGATAAGCTTCCTGGCGATCTGTTCAAAGCTGAACCTATTATATGGGGCACTTTGCTCCAAAAAGTCTTTAACGCCATCTTGCTTGGGGGCCTATTCCGGAAACCTGGCGGGGTGCCGAAATTATCCCCATCCACAAGAAGGGTGACAAAGGGTTGCCTGCTAATTATAGGCCTATTAGCTTAATAGATGTCTCCCAAAAAATATTTTCTAAAATCATTCTGACTAGAATTCATAATTGGATTGAGGGAAATAATGTTCTGTCTGACCTACAGACAGGATTTAGGGCTTCCACAAGCACCACTGACCAAGTCTTTAGATTCCTCCTATTAATATGGAAGGAAGTTACCATCAGAGGAGGTCATCTATACGTGGTGTTTGTGGACCTAAAGACTGCCTTTGATTCTATCGATAGGTCCCAACTATGGCGCGCACTTAGCGTACTAGGAATTCCGTCCTACATACTTAGAATTTTGATCCGGCTACATTACGACACCTATGCCAAGGTTAGGTGGAATTCCGAAGGAAGCTTGACCAATAACATACTGGTCCGAAAAGGTGTGCGCCAGGGCTGCGTTCTTGCGCCTACATTATTTACCCTTTATATTAATGGTCTAATTGGTGAACTCTATAATTGTGGTGGAGACCCTCCGAAACTGGCAGGCAGTGCAGTGCCTTGTTTGTTGTTTGCGGACGACACACTGCTTATTGCTAGAACACCCCGAGGAATCCAAAACCTTTTAAATAAATTTGCTAAGGTATGCCAAGAAAAGGGCCTAGAAATAAATTGCTCCAAGACTAAATACATGTCTTTTAATCCCTACAAATCCAGCAAGGCTAAACTTGTGCTGGGCACGCAAGTATTGGAGCAAGTTAAGTCCTTTGATTACTTGGGAGTTCGTATTAGCGATAGGTTGGCTTGGAATCTGCAGTTGGAAAAGAGTACTTTGACCCTCCAGCACGTAGACTGTGCCCTAGTATGCAAGGTTAGGGCCTCCCCCTACCGGCCCATTTCTCCCATCCTAGAATTGCATAGGGCAAAAGCATTAGGAGCCGCCTTATATGGGGCCGAGTTATGGGGGTTGGAAAATCTGACGGACCTAACCCTTGCTGAAAATAAATTTATTAGAGCCATTATGAATCTGCCAGTGAACACACCACTACTGCCGTTAAGGCTAGATCTTGGCTTAAAATCTATTGAACATTTTGCTATTCTTAGGGCACTCTTGTTTTGGATAAGGGTCTGGACAAGCAATACTCAGGTACCGCTGAAGGAAGCTTTGGTTGAGCTGATTGCCCTGCACAAGCAAACAGGCCGAATTAAGTGGTTTAAAAAGATCAAGGCTTGGTTCTCAAAAATAGGGTTGGGGCAGCTCTGGGAGGAACCTGGGACCATTATTAAATCTATGGTCCCTCTTGTTAAAAAAGGTTTTGGGGGTTGATGGTTTCGGAAAACATTGAACGTATTGCACATGGCACCTTAACAACAAGGTTCTTAAATGTTAAAGACAGTTTTGGTTTCGAAACTTTTTGGATGATATCGAACCCCCACAGGCAAGAGCACTGTATACCCAACTTAGATATGGAACTATTCCCTTAAATGCTAGGAGAAGTTCCTGGGGAAATATGTCGGTCGATCCATTGTGTCCTTCTTGCCACATTGCCCCGAGACACTTGAGCATTTTTTCTTTTTCTGTCCCTCCTATGATGATTTTAGAAGAACATGGATAGTTCCTGTTTGCCGTATGCTTTCCATTAGGTGTTCTTCAGATGCCATACGCATTTTTAAATTTGATACCACAAGATGGTTAGTGTTCGCTATTTCGAGATTCTTGCTATTTGCCTGGTGGAGGAGGACAAAATGTGTAAACTGGTCTCTGAACATTGTTGTGCCTATTTAGTCCTACTTGGTTTTTGTTTGATCGTGCTTACTATGTTTTTATGGGACCTATAATTTTGTATTTTATTAGATTTTAATGAATTTATATTCTTTTTAATGTAATATCTATTGGTTTTATTCTGATGTACTGTTTTATGATGTGAATGATCATATTTTTGATCGAATAAAAAGAAGACTGCGGGGAGATACGTTGGGGAGACTTGCAACACGGATGGTGTGCTGTTCTCCCCAGTGATTCATCGCCTCCTACTTCTTAGAACAATACCCCCCACCTCAATGTCCATACAGGTGACAGTAGCCTGCGCCTGCATGACACGTATGCATCGCATGTCCCCGAACTCACCTGTATATGCCCCTAAGCAGCCCCTGGTTGGTCTTCCTTAATTTTCTGGATTTTATACTCGACTTGACCTAACACACTGAACAGAACATCAAATACAGACACCGGAGCATCTATTCCTCAATAACCAGCTACTCTCCTTTGCTCAGATGGTAACAGACTATGACCCCAGGGCAATTCCTCTTTCACCGTAGACCTATTCATTTCATACCCTGTGGACAGTCACAAAGACAGAACCCACACCGCACCCAGTACTACAGACTATCCTTACAATGGACCATGGCTGTCATCTTATTACTTGGCTATATAAGGCTATCAGTGAACTGACTATGTTCTCCCTAGGCACTCTCAGGGATAGGTGAGAGGAGGAATTTGGTGGCCCATTGAATGATTTGGACTGGGAAATAGCCATGAAGTTCCCGCGGCAAGTATTCCGTAACTCTCGTTTTAAGAATTTACAATTCTTCATACTACACGTGCATATTTCACTCCAGCCCAAATAAATCGGGTTTTCCCCCAGGCGAACGCTAGCTGTCCCAGATGCCTGGCATTTGGTGCAGATTTACAATACATGATCTGGTCCTGCCAAGCCCTAAGCCAACACTGGGAGAAGGTACATGATGACCTACGGCAAGTCACAGGCCTCACCAACCTTCATACATGGGAAGCTTGCTTGCCATAAGCCCCACAAATGCGCACTCGCTTCACCTCCCTGGCGATTCTCCTCACCAAACCGCTGCCGCCCTCCACTCTTTCAACCGCGGAAGACACGCCGACTGCCAAAGAGCCGCACCTAACACCACCTACGGACAGTTCTCCTGCAGACACTGCCAACGATCCTTCACCATCAACGACGCGCCCACGACGGCAGAAAGCCCCCTGGACGGCCGCTGCCCCGAAGCCCTGACCTGAATCCTCCTCAACGTGCGCTCCCTACACAGACACGCCTCAGAGATCTGGGACCTGATCGACACCCTATCGCCCGACCTCGCTTTCTTCACGGAAACTTGGACCAACGCCACCTCCGACCCCGACATTGCCACCGCCATCCCCGACGGATACAAGATCCAGAGAAAGGACCGCCCCCACCGCCCAGGAGGAGGCCTCGCCATCGCACACAAGACCTCCCTCTGACTCTCCACCTCCAGCACAAGCGATCCCCACGCCAGCACCGAACACCTCCACTTTCAGATCCAGACCAGCCCCAGGACCACGCTGCGCGGCACCCTCGCCTACAGGCCCCCGGGACCACGCACCCAGGCCGCAACAACCATCGCCGACCTCTTTGCACCCCACGCCATCACCTCCACGGACTACATTCGACTCGGAGACCTCAACTTCCACCTCGACAACCGCAACGACCCCGACTCCACCACCCTCCTCGACAACCTCTCCAACCTCGGACTGAAGCAGCTCGTCACCACCCCCAGGCACAGAGCAGGACACACCCTCGACCCCATCTTCGCAGGAGGAACAAACATCCGCTTCAGCCACACCACGCAGCCCCTCTGGACGGACCACCACTGCGTACACTTCACCTTCAATACCACCACTGCGCCTGCCACGACGGAACTGGAGCAAGATCACAGAGGAACACCTCAACACCACCCTTCGCCTAGACTCCCCCAGCGACACGACTGACGCCAACTCCGCAGCCAAAGAACTCCACCGCTGGATCTCCAGCTGCGCCGACAACCTTGCACCCCTCCGCCACCCCGCTAAACAACGCCCACCTAAGGCCGCCTGGTTCACCACCGAACTCCAAGAAGCCAGACGCGCCTGCAGACGCCTCGAGAAAACCTGGCGTAACCGTAAAACCACGGAAGACCTGAACAACCACAAGAACGCCCAGAAGGAATACCACCGGTAAATAAGGGACACCAAGCGGACCTTCATCAAGAACAAGATCCACACCAATGCAAACAACGTCATACAGCAATTCACCAAACCCCCCAGCGAAGCCACGGACGTCACACCATCCCAGGAACTCTGCAACAAGCTCAGCTCCTACTTCCATCTCAAAATCAAGGCCCTCTACGACAACTTCAACGAACAAACACCGGACACGACCCGCCTCCCCACCACCGACAACCGGCCGACCATCATGACCTGAAATCCCGCCACGGTGGAACATGTTACCGCGACCATGAACAACACCCACTCTGGAGCCCCCACGAACCCTGCCCTCCACACATCTACCACAGGGCCGCCGCCGCCATCGCACCCGAACTAGGACGGACCATCGATGCCTCTTTCAAGTCTGGCATCTTCCCAGATGACTCGAAACGGGCGGAAGTCAAGCCCCTCCTCAAAAAGCCCACGGCCGACCTGAAAAACTACCGGCCCATCTCCCTGCTCCCCTTCGCTGCCAAAGTCACTGAGAGACTCGTAAACACCCAGCTGACCACCTTCATCGAAGATAACTCCATCCTATACTCCTCCCAGTCCGGATTCCACAGAAACCACAGCACCGAGACCGACCTCCTCGACGCCACGGATGACATCCGCATGCTACTCGACCAGGGACACACCGCGGCCCTCATCCTACTAGACCTCTCCGCAGCCTTCGACACCGTCTCACACCGCACGCTCACAGCCAGACTTCACGACGCGGGAATACGAGGAACCGCCCTCAACTGGATCCGATCCTTCCTCTCCGGCAGAACCCAGAGGATCAGACTCCCTCCCTTCCTCTCAGAACCAACAGAGATCAACTGCGGAGTACCCCAAGGATCGTCGCTCAGCCCCACGCTCTTCAACATCTACATGGCCCCCCTCGCCGCCATCGTCAAAGACAGCACGGGCTCAGCATAGTCTCATACGCCGACGACACCCAGCTCATCCTCTCCCTCACGAAGAACCCTGAAGCCACCAGACTCGGCTTCCAGGAAGGAATGAAGGACGTCGCGCGCTGGATGAAAGACAGCTGCTTGAAGCTCAACTCTGAGAAGACCGAGGTCCTCATCCTAGGACCCTCCAACTCGGCCTGGGACAATACCTGGTGGCCCCCTGCCCTCGGGAGTCCACCTACCCCTACAGACCACGCAAAGAACCTCAGCATCATCCTGGACTCCTCCCTCACCATGACCCGCCAGATCAACTCCGTCGCCTCCACCAGCTTCAACTGCCTTCGCATCCTCCGAAAGACCTTCAAATGGATACCCCCCGAATGCAGAAAGACCGTCACCCACACACTCATAACCAGCAGACTGGACTACGGCAACGCCCTCTACGCCGGAATCAACAGAACCCTGCTGCACAGGCTCCAAACCATCCAGAACGCCGCAGCAAGACTCGTCCTAGGGACACCACGACACGAACACATGACCCAACACCTACAAGACCTCCACTGGCTCCCTGTCGAGAAGAGAGTGACCTTTAAACTTCTCACCCATGCCTACAAAGCCCTCCACAACATCGGACCAAAATACCTCAACGAGAGAGTCTCCTTCCACGTACCCAAAAGGAACCTTCGCTCCGCCGACCTCGCCCTGGCAGAGACCCCCCGCAGAAACAGAGCTGGCGGACAAGCCTTCTCCTACATCGCAGCCAAGACCTGGAACAGTCTCCCAGCAAACATCAGACGCTCCCCGAACCTGCACATCTTCAGGAAGAACCTCAAGACCTGGCTCTTCAACTGAACCGGAGCTGCGCCCCCCCCACCCCCAGCGCCTTGGGACCCTCACGGGTGAGTAGCGTGCTTTATAAGCCCCCTGATTGATTGAAATGCAACCTCACCTTACATTGGCATTCCATGGCGGCCCCCTCTGTGGCGGCCTGGTATGGGGCTGTCCGTAAATGGAGAGCAGCAGAGGAGAAAGCGCTCCGCTCCGAGGTCTTCATAGGCAACCCATCTCTTCTCAATGGGGTACCCTTTTCTCTGAGTTTCTACAACATACTGGCAATGATGACGTCCCTCCATAGAGCTCCTGCGAGACTTTACCACAAGCCTCTACACCATGCAGTTCTCCCATCCTTATGCATGTATTTCAAGCTCCATCACCAAATCATTGCTGGGCATGCTCACACACATCGTTGCTATTTTTATTATTCCCTCATCTTGGGTAACTCCACCACGATGAATCCTGCCGTACCCCCCCCAAAAAACTCCTGTTATAGCCCCCTTTCTCCCAGTTCACACACCAAGCCCCTTGTTATGTCTGTTTGACAACTGTTTACATAACTACAACAGCACTTGCCATATGCGCGCTTGCTCATGCTGTACTAATGTTCTGAATACATGTCTTGTATTTAATGATACGTGCCGACTTGGCCCTGTTTGGAACAGTATACTCCAACTATACTATGCTGTTGACTGTGTCTGTTTTTGAAAAACAATAAAATAGATTAAAAAATGAATAAATAAATAAATCTTGAGTAAAGCGTTGCCTTACTCTGAGCTAGGGAGGCGTTCCGTGGGCGTGGGTGTTCACACACAACTCCAATGGATTTTGACGCATTCCCAGAACTGGTAAACCTGGGACTGCACCAAAAAATACGCCTTCCCAGGAGAGGTGTAACGAGGAGAAATATCTTTCCATCTCCTTGTTACTTGCCCTATCTATGTGTGCTGCATTCTGCAGCACACAGATTGAGGGATATACCGCTCAAGATTGTTTCTGAGCAGGAAGGTGCCCCTTCCTGCACAAAAACAATCCTGCATGCACCACAGGTACCCTTACACCATGGTGTGCTGTATTCTTTCAAATACAACACATTCCAGCCCTTTCCCTGTCATGCAGTGCAGCGCAGCAAGGTGACTTCCTGAGCTGCTGACAAATCTCATAAATATGCCCCCAGGTTCACATATTCAGTGTACAAATGAGTCAGATGAGAGAAGTGTAAAGGAGAAGGGGAAAGTGCAGGGACTGCCGATCATTAAGGGTACAAGTGCCTTGCCCCCCACCCTTTTGCAAAGCCTGTAGAATGTCTGGCATGCTGAGCATGTTAAGGTCTGCTTTTTGTATGTGTATTTGCATGTGCATACTGTGATTGGATATGTGCGTGTGTATGTGCTTATAAATAGTGGGTGTATTTGCATGCGCTTTTAAATGGATGGGTGTGAGTGAGTGTGCATGTGGATGGGTGACTATGTGTGTGCCTGTATGGGCCATCACACTGTTCAGCCAGATTACGGGCCGCCAAAGGGAAATCGAAATATGTTACGGCCTAGGTATTAAGAAGAGACCTTACAGGAGTACAATAGCTTCAGGGTGTACTAAGGCCAGTACTGTTAGGTATGTGTAGCTGTTATCCTGCCTAGTTCTACATTAATGGGTCAATGGTTGGAAGTAAAATTTGTTCATAGGGATTATGGTGAATTGTTATATGCACAATGAGAAATGAAGAGTGATTGTCTATGGTGGTTTTAATTTTCTGTCAATACTTATCAAGTTTCAACCAAAGTGGAGTTGACGATTTGAGTCTGTAGATGTTGGTATATAGGTAGTAATCAAAGCTTCTTTCAAAACATACCCATTTCCACCACGTGTGATATAATAAGCTGTCCAAGTTCTTCCATTCAAAAGTATGGATTTCATCCCTAGGGTGAGGAGTAGGTAATTTAGAGATAGGTAATTTTGTGTGATGGTTGCAGGCTTAGGTAAAGTTTGAATTCCTAGGGAGACAGTAATGGAATTTAAGTTTGCATGAGAAAGTCAGGTATTCCATATCATCTATTTGTTCTGTAGAGCTTCAGCATAATTCTGAGGGAACTAGACCTAGAGCCTGATTATGATTTTGGCAGTGTGGGAGCAGTGCGGCACACCACCGCCCCGTACCAACACCGCCAAACTCCACAGCCGCCCGCCTGCCGGATTACAAGTTGTAATCCGGGCAGGCGGTCCTGCGGTGGCTGGCACATGGCGCTGCCTTTCAAAGGCTCATAGGAAGACCTGGAACTCCCTGCTTCTGCATCTCAGGCAATCACCGTTGCTGCCTCAATTCAGGAAGGACCTCAAGACATGACTCTTCAACAGAACCGCAGATCCCCCTCCCCCTCCCCCAGTGCATTGAGACCTTAACGGATGAGTAGTCGGTCTTTACAAGAAACCTGATTGATTGATAGCAGAGCCTTAGAAAGGCAGCGCCGTGGGGCTGCCACAGCATGTTCCAGTACGACATGGACTGTAAAGTTCATGCCGTGCAAGAACTAGGGGTGCAGAAAGACAGGGGGCACACCATGTGCCCTCCTGCATGCACCCATGCACTGAGTCACCAGAGGGCTCTGTAGAGCCCCCTTAGTTTCCTAACCGCCACCCTTTTCATGGTGGGCTCACCGCCATGAAAAGGACGGCAGTGAGGAAACTCATAATATGCTTGGCGGTGCAGCAGCTGCACCCCCAGCATATTGTGGCTTCAGACCGCTGCAAGACCGCCAGAGATTGCAGATCACTGGCTGTAGCAGCTGTCCCATGGCAGTCCATTGGACCGCTAAACTCATAATAAGGCCCTCAGTTATAATTGTTTGCTTGGTGTCTAGAATGATTTGTGGATAATCTAATATCTGCATTGAGCTAATGTGAGGAAATGTTAACTATTGTGCAAATTTTTCAGATCTGGTTCCAGGTTTCAAGTGTAATACTTGGTAGATTAAGTTCAGAACAGGGGTTTTGTTACATTTATTTAGCAGTTTCAGTATAGGTGTATGTGACTTAGTAGCAAGGAGTTCAGAAACTGAAGAATCTATATGCCTTTAGGGCCAATGTTTTAGTCAGTCTGGGGAGATCGGGTAGGTGAACATACCTCATTTTTATAATGACGAAACACAGGCACTTGCCTGTGGCCATGGCCCTCCGGGGTCATGGCAGGGGGCATCCCAGCATCCTCTCCCTTGTGGGGCCTGCTGGACTTGTGCACAGTACCTATGGGCTGTTCTCTGGCAGGCTCCACTCCTGGACCTCCTACGCTCTCATCCTCTGCTCCTTCCGCCTCTCCACCCAGCTCTAGAAACTCCCTCTGGGTCTTCTGCTTCCATGCTGTCACCGCTCTCTTCACTGTACATGTCCTAAACGCCCACCATACTTGCATCGGACTTCTTCAAAGGGCCGCCAGAAGACGCTGTCAGGATGTGTGCCTGGAGCACTGGTGTGTCGTCTTCCTCCTTCTGGGTGCACACCGCGGTGGCAATATTGGAAATCCCATTAACTGCAAGTGCGGGATCACAATGCACTTGTAATAAGGTGGACGGGATATCATTTTGGAATCACAAATCATCGAGATTCCTATCAAAGAGTATACCTAGCCATTTAATGTATTTACTTTGACATTTTAGTCCAGTTTTTTCAGTTATATTTGGTGTTTGCTGGTTAAGGGGAATACTTTTGTCATTTTGCAATTAAGAGAACAAACTGCTGTCTAGCATTATCAGAATGGCTAATGTAGCTTCTTCTGAGAATATTAACACATTGCCTCCATATGCAACAACTTTCTGGGTGCCCGAAGGAAAAGATATTGCTTTATTTTCTGGTTATGTCAGAAGATCAGAAGGGGTTATATCGCCAGTAGGAATAGCAAAGGTAAAAGGGGGCAACCGTGTCTAGATGATTACATGAATGGTAATCTGTAGGCTAGTTCTTATTTACTATGATCTGAGCAGTCAGTTGGCTATAATGTCATCTCCCAAATCGAGTTTACATAGCAGTTAAAGTAAGAAGGTCCACAAAACCTTGTTGAAATCTTTCTCGGCATGCAGAACCACAGCAACCACTAGTGAGTCTAGGAAGGAGCTTTGCCCTGTCAAGGATATATCCAAATGATCCTATGTTATTGACAGCTAGTCTTCCTTCGATAAAGCCAGATGGGCTAGGTGAATTAGTTTGGGAACAACTATTTCTAGCCTGAAAGCAAGAAACTTTGCATTGATTTTGCAATCAACATTTATTAATGAGATACGTCTATAAGTATCTCATTTTCCTTCTTTTGGGTGTGCTGTATCATCCACTGAAATGCCACATATAGATCCAGTATTTGCAAATTGAGGAAATAGTTTTTCCATACATGTAAGGAATGGATCTCTGAATTTGTTTTGTAGAAGATAGCTAGAAACCAGTGAGAGGCTGGGGCTTTCCAGTCTTTAAGAGACTTGATAGATGCAATTATTCCTAATATGTTTATTTGGGAATTAAGTAGAATTTTTAATTGCTTATCTAGCTGCGAGCTGAAAGTTTGTCCAAGAATCTAGTGCATTCTTCATTGGTGATTTTCATGTTATATTTGTAGAGTTTGTAATAGTAGTCATAGAAGAAGTCATGTATGTCAGTAATATTAGTCATTGTGGTTCCTTTCAGATCTATTATGGTACTAATTATTGCGTTTGCTGAGGTAATTTGCAAGGGTTTTCCCAGCTTTATGTCGCAAAACTTCCTTGCTTTGCTATTCATAACCCATGTGTGAACTCTTTCACTAATGATCTTATTAGATTTCAATTTCTTTAGTTTTTCTAAGATTGGGGATCCTTTGAACTGCATGAGTTTGTTTGAGGGCTGCTTTCTCTTTTTCCAGGGTAATTAGTGTTTAAGTTTTAAAATTATATTTTTTCCATTCTGTATAGTAGCTTTAACGGCATCCCTATTAATATTTATGCATGTTAGGTTATCATGTTTTTGCTTGAAGTAATTTGAATGGCTGTTAAAATTTGGTCTATTGACAAGGTATCTGCGAGCAGCTCCTCATTCATTCTCCATGACTTGATGTGTTTCATATTACTTGTGAAATTTAAGATACATAAAATACAGAAGTACATGCATGATCAGAGATTAAATATTGTTCAGATCTCTGATTATTCGTAAATTAGGGTGAGAATGTCATTAATGACTATATAGTTAATCCTTGTAATTAATCCTTCTATGTGTAAAATGTTAGGTGTCTTCCTGTGGGATAAAACAGCATAACTGTAATAAAACAGCATCAATTCTGCAAGTACAAAACGTTAAAAAACAAAGTAATGCAAGTTTAAATTTTATTGCTAATTAAAATTATAGCTACAAACATTTAATTAACATATAACTCAAAAATAGATATAATGGCAGACAGAGCTACTACCATCACATTTAAAAAAGGAAAAGTGAAATTGTTTCACATAGGATATAGTTACAATCAATACGGCACAGCAAAGAAAATACACGCTAGAAATTAACAAAGTATTATTTGTTTGCATGTTATGAAAGGGTTACGACTAGAAACAATAGAGTACTAAATGTTAGAGAACAAAATCACCCATTAAGGGTGAAAGAAAAAGAAGTTATAAATGTTTTACAAGACCTTGGGGAAGCAAGCAGTAGTTCCCAAGAACCTATAAGAACAACTTTAAACAATACCAAACATTCCTTAGTATACTACAGGGCAGTTCCCAGGTGTTCCAAACTCTAAAAAAAACTTATAGTATCAACCACTAAATCTATGAATGAAACTGCTGCTGCTCCTAAAAAGTTCTAAAATAGAAATATCACTGATACCTTATCTACAACACATAATGAGGAACCCTTCCTTAAGTATGATAACAGTAATGATCACAGAATAATAATAATTTATGCAACAGAAAACAACCTGCAAAGATTGACACAAAGTAGGAAGTGGATGATGGATAACATGTTTAAATTAAACCCTCCACCAATCACACACATTTACACCCTATACTGTGAGTACTACAAATTAAACATACCTTTAGTGTATGCACTTCTGATGAACAAATTGCTACATACTTCAAACTATTAACTCAAATAAATTTCAAACCTTTCGATCACTATCATTATGAAATTATCATTGACATTAAACAATCAATGATTAGTTCCATAAGAAAAACATAACCCTAAACAGCTGTACGGAGCTCTTACTTCACTTCAACCAGAGTATTTGAAGACACCTCCAAAAAACTATGCTAAGTGTAGAGTACACAACAAATGCCCAAATTAACCTTAAAGGTAAAAAATGATTTGCCGTAGCATATGTTCAGTTACAGAACTACTACAACAACCTCATAGAATATTCCTGCTACCAAACACACAAACACAAACTAATTCCCCTATTGGACTATTTTGAAGATTCTGGAGTTGTATGAAATACCATTGCGAAACTTACAGGACAACACCATGGCTCAAGAAGCCAAAACAAACAACGCAGTGGAAGGTGGGCTGACGCCTTCCAAAGCACACTAGGGCAAAGCCATCCTATCCTCTACCAATTCCTAGCTACATTAGAAAACAGAACTTAGCTATAAACAATTTAGAATAGAACACTCTATTATCCAACTAATACCTAAAGTATCCAAACAAACCAAAGATATGTATCAAATTCTACAGTGCAAAGTGCAAACATTTTTTAACAACCAAGGCCTCCAATCCTAGAGTCCATAGTAAGACTCCTACTATAAAAAAACCTCAATATTCCAATTAAAGTGATAATAAAAGTATATCTAACAAAAACCTACCATACTAATTTATTTCTAATTATTTTTATACTTTTTTACTATTAAGTCATAAATATATATTGTAATAAAAGACAATACAGTTGCACTTAAAAGTAAAAATTAATATTAATAAGTACATTAATAAACAAACACCGCTCAAAAACGCGACACATATGCTCAACTAGCAATACATAAATACAATATATAGCACTTAAAGAACATTGCAGAAACAGAAATTGTAAAGCAAATACACACAATTTCCACCCATTAATAATAATAAATAATATACAGTTTACACTTTTTCCGCTGATGTCAATCAATCAATCAATCAATCAGGGAATTGTAAGCGCGCTACTCACCCGTGAGGGTCTCAAAGCGCTGAGGGTCCGCAGATCTGTTTAGCCAAAGAGCCAGGTCTTGAGGGTCTTCCTGAAGGTGTTCAGGGAGGGGGCGCGTCTGATGTCTGCCGGTAGCTCGTTCCAGGTCTTTGCTGCAATGTGAGAGAAGGATCTTCCGCCTGCTCTGGCTCTGTGGATGCACGGGGTTTCGGCTAGTGCGAGGTTGGAAGATCGGAGGTTTCTTTTGGGTACGTGGAAGTTGATTCTGTCATTGAGGTATTTGGGTCCGTTGTTGTGTAGGCATTTGTAGGCGTAAGTGAGGATTTTGAAAGTGACTCTTTTCTCCACGGGGAGCCAGTGGAGACTTTGTAGGTGTTGGCTGATGTGTTCGTGTCGGGGGATGCCGAGGACGAGTCTGGCGGCGGTGTTCTGTATTGTTTGGAGTTTGCGGAGTAGGGACTTGTTGATGCTGGCGTAGAGTGCGTTTCCATAGTCCAGTCTGCTGGTGATGAGTGCGTGGGTGATTGTCTTCCTTGACTCAGGGGGGATCCACTTGAAGGTCTTGCGGAGGATGCGGAGGGTGTTGAAGCAGCTGGAGGTGACGGCGTTGACCTGTCGGTTCATGGTGAGTGATGAGTCGAGTACGATGCCGAGGTTCTTGACGTGGTCTGAGGGGGTAGGTGGGCTTCCAAGGGCGGTTGGCCACCAGGTGCTGTCCCATGCAGAAGGGGTGGTACCGAGGACGAGGACTTCTGTCTTCTCGGCGTTGAGCTTCAGGCAGCTGTTGGTCATCCAGACTGCGACGTCTTGCATTCCTTTCTGGAAGTTGAGTTTGACAGTGGTGGGGTCTTTGGTGAGGGAGAGGATGAGCTGGGTGTCGTCGGCGTAGGATACGATGTTGAGGCCGTGTTGTCGGACGATGGCTGCGAGGGGGCCATGTAGATGTTGAAGAGGGTGGGGCTCAGTGATGAACCCTGTGGGACTCCGCAGGTGATTTTCGTGGGGTCGGAGAGGAAGGGTGGGAGTCTGATCCTTTGGCTTCTTCTGGTGAGGAATGATCGGATCCAGTCCAGGGCTGTTCCTTGTATGCCTGCGTCGTGTAGTCTGGCGACTAGTGTGCGGTGGGAGACGGTGTCGAAGGCCGCTGATAGGTCGAGTAGGATGAGGTCTGCAGAGTGGCATTGGTCCAGGAGGGTGCGGATGTCGTCTGTGGCGGCGAGTAGGGCAGTCTCTGTGCTGTGGTTGCTTCGGAATCTGGATTGGGACGGGTCGAGGACGGCGTTCTCTTCAATGAATTGTGTCAGTTTCCTGTTGATTGTTTTCTCTGCAACTTTGGCTGCGAAGGGGAGGAGCGAGATGAGCCGATAGTTCTTGAGGTCAGTGGGGTCAGCTGTGGGCTTCTTGAGCAGGGGTCTGACTTCTGCGCGCTTCCAGTCATCTGGGAAGGTGCCTGTTTTGAAGGTGGTGTTGATGGTGCGTTGTAGTTCGGGTGCGATGGTGGTAGATGTGAGGGGGGCAGGGGTCAGTGGGGGACCCCGAGTGGATGCTTTTCATGGTCGAGGCAGGGTCTTCGGCCGTGATCGGTGTCCAGTTGGAGATGGTGGGCTGGCTGGTGTTTATGGGGGGCGGGGGGCCATCTGTGGCGCCTGGTGGATGGTTGATGAAGTTGTCGTAGAGGTTTTTGATCTTGAGGTGGAAATAGGTTCCAAGGTTGTCGCAGAGGTCTTGGGATGGGGTGATGTCTGTGGCTTACCTGCGTGGGTTGGTGAATTCCTGAATGACACTGAAAAGTTCCTTGGAGTTGGTGGAGTTGGCCAGGATTTTGTTCTGGATGAAGTTCCTCTTGGTGGCTCTGATCTGGTTATGGTAGTCCGTCATGGCGTCCTTGTAGGGGTTGGGGTGGTTTTCGGTTGTCTTGGTGTTTCTCCAGTTCTTCTCCAGGCATCTGCAGGTGTGTTTGGCTTCTTGGAGAGCGGTGGTGAACCAGGCAGCTTTCCTGGGGCGTTGTCTGTCGGGGTAGCGGGGCAAGCTCGTCTGCGCAGTTGAAGATCCAGGTGTGGAGTTCTCTGGCTGCGTTGTTTGCGTCGGGTGCCCAGGTGTGGTTGTCTCGGGTGAGGGTGGAGTTAAGTTGCTCGTCGGTAACCTTGCTCCAGTTCCTTCGAGGTGGGCGTGGGGCTGGTATGGGTGCCTTGGGTTTGTTGATGGCGAAGTGTACACAGTGGTGGTCGGTCCATGGCGGCTGCGTTGTGTGGCTGAATTGGACGCTGTTTCCTGCCGCGAAGATGGGGTCGAGGGTGTGTCCTGCTCTGTGGGTCGGTGTGTTGACGAGTTGTTTAAGTCCGATGCTGGCGAGGTTGTCACGAAGAATAGTGGAGTTGGGGTCGCTGGGGTTGTCGAGGTGGAAGTTCAGGTCTCCAATGAGTATGTAGTTTGCTGAGGCGATGGCGTGGGGTGCGATGAAGTCGGTGATGGTGGTGGCGAAGGGTTTTCGGGGGCCAGGGGGGTCTGTAGATGAGGGTTCCTCGGAGTGTGGCTTTGGGGGTGGTCTGGATCTGGAAGTGCAGGTGTTCGGCGGAGGGGAAGGTTTCGCTGGAGGTGGTGAGGCGGAGAGTGCTCTTGTGGGCGATGGCGAGGCCCCCTCCTGGGTGGTTGGGGCGGTCTTTCCTCTGGATCTTGTATCCGTCTGGGATGGCGGTGCTGATGTCGGGGGCGGAGGATGCGTTGGTCCAGGTCTCTGTGAAGAAGGCGATGTCGGGCGAGAGAGAGTCGAGTAGGTTCCAGATTTCCATGGCGTGTTTGTGTACGGAGCGTATGTTGAGGAGGATGCATTTTAGGGTGTCCCCGGTGCTGGCGTCGGTGGTGTTGGAGGCCGGGGTGGCGGTGAGGGTCTGGCGGCAGTGGAGGCAGGAGAACTGGTCATGGGTCGTGTTCGGCGAGGCCTGTTGTCATTCTCCAAGTCTTCCAGGGTTGAGTGCGAGGAGGGTGGTGGTGTCGTAGCGATGGGTAGTGGGAAGTCCAGGGTTCCTGGCGCTGGCCGCGGTCGGGCGCAGACGGGCTTGGCTTTGGCGCACCTTCGGCGCGCCTGCTGCACGCGCCCGCCATTAAGTAGGGGAGGTGGGAGGGAGGAGAGGCTGGGAGGCGGGAGCGGGGGAATTCCGGGGGGGAATTCCGGGGAGGAGGGGCCACAGGGGCAGCAGCGGCAAAAGGCGAAAGGAACAGGCAGGCACGAGAAAACAGTGGTGGAATTAGAGCAAGACACAGATAGGCACAATAACAGTGGCACAACAGGGAAAAATTAAGAAAAAAAACGGCTGAGAAAGGTTACGGTGGTTGCAGGCAGTCTGGTCCCAGTTGGAGCGGGCAGCAGCCTCGAACCTCCCAAGGAGGAGGTCGGGGTCTGGAGGCAAGAGACGGCACAGCGGAGCTGCGGGGAGAGAGTGGACCTAGACCGAGGGTCGGAGGTCTTACTCTACCTGTCCATGGTCTGGAATTAATCTACAAAAAATAAATCCATTAAAATTGATGGAAGAAATCCCAGAAATGCAAAAGATGAAAAAAACACATCCACGCTGAAAGATCTCAATCATCGGAACCTTCCAAAAACCCGAAAAAGTAAATTAGAAAATCCACTCCATGAAAACCAAAAAATAAAGGAAATTAAAAATAAAAGTGTTGGTTAAAATATAACAATCTTATTTCCTTTAGGAAAATGCATAAAAATATAGGGAAAGTCATTGAGTCTGATGGAAAATATGTAAATAAAAGCACAAAATATCCACTCACACAAAACAAGTACCTCATACAAATTAGAAATAACATAACATTAATTATAAATAAATGCAGCTATAATATAAAAAACAAAACATTCCATAGAATCATACATAACATACTAAACCCTACTACACTACATGGCAAAAAAACTACAACCTAACACTTTATCACTAAACAGCAATAAAACAGTAATTTACAGTAATATACTAACCCTAAACATATACCTTGAACCTCCAAATACGCAAATAGTAAATTAAAGTACTTTTACCGAGATACAGCAGGGAACTGCTAGCATCCTGGAATGACCACAAAATGTGGTGACTAAAACAGCAAGGTAGCAGTAAAAGATCTCTGTTTAATGAAAATAAAAGAAGACTACCTATCCATAGAAAACAATTGGGATACAAAAATAAACTTTAAAAATAATTAGCACATGTATAAAAAAATTCTTAAAATAATGTCTAAAATGATTTTTAAATTATGTACTTTGTATACACAACAAAATGTAAATGTATGGAAAATTACTAGGATTATTTTTTTTATTCTATTACTTATTAATATATAATAAGTATGCCTATGGGTTTCAAAGAATTCAAAGCTGTTCGTTTAAAAAATAAAATGTGTTTCTCAGAAAAAAAAAATTAAGATATGTATAAAACATTATCACATAATGAGATATAAAATATATATGTAAAATGTTTTGTTAAAAAAGTTAAACTGTAACCAAGAATATACAAATGAATGTAATGATGTTTATTTATTACAGTGTAAACAAATTGTTAAAAAATAAAAAATATGTTAAGAGTATATCAAATGTTAAAGTGTGTGTAAAAAAGGTTTCCAGCTTTGTGAAAATTAAACTAATGTTCAAAACATAGGGCCTGATTCTGATGCGGTTAGGAAAGCATTACCACCTAGGGCCTGATTCTGATGCGGTTAGGAAGGCCTCCTAATGGCATTTGCTCCTTCCAAATTGGATCGGGGAACGTGTCTTTCCGACCCAGGGCCCAATTCTGATGCGGTTAGGAACATATGCTCCCATTGAAGTCAATGGGAGTCCAACCAAATCGTATCTGGAAGCATCCGGATGCATCGTACTCCGTCGGTCGGACTCTCCCGATCCGAGTGGGTCGGAAACCATTTCCAAACCGATTCGGTCGGGGAGCTTTCCAACCCGCATCAGAATCAGGCCCTAAATGTGCAAACATTATTTGTAATAATGCAATAACGTTACACTATAACCTACATTGCAAAACCTATACACTTTAAAGAGGGTTATTTACTAATCCCACTCCAAGGTAAGCTACATTTGGAAAGTTATTAGACATTGAAGGTGTTACATTTACTATTCCCACTCCAATCTAAGGTACATTGGAGAAAGTGTTGGACATTGAAGGGGTAACATTTTTTATTCCCACTCCAATCTAATTTACACTGGGGAAGAGGTTGGATGTTACAGGGGTTACATTTACTATTCAAACTCCAATCTAAGCTATATTGGGGACGGAGTTGGACTTTTAAAAGGGTATATTTACTTTTACCTTCATTCCAATTTAAGCTACATTGGGGTAGGTGTTCTACTTCTACTTTAAATGTGGTAGATTTACTATTCCCACGCTTGTCTAAGCTGAATTGGTGAAAGCATTGGGCATTGAAAGGGCTACATGCACTATTCCCACTCAAATCAAAGGTACATTGTAAAAGGCATTAGACATTGAAGGGGTGTAATTTACTATTTCCATTACAATCCAAGCTACATTGGGGAAGGTGATGAACATTAAAGGGTTTAGATGTACTTTTCCCACTCCAATCTAGTCTACATTGAAGAAAGTGTTGCACATTGAAGGGGTTAAATTTACTACCCGTACTCCAATATAAACTGCATTGGGGAAGGTGTTGGACTTTAAAAGGGATAGATTTACTATTTATAAGGTATAGTGGAGAAACCCTTATAGAGTGAGGGGTTACATTTACTATTCCTACTCCAATCTAAGCTAAGCTGGGGAAGGTGTTGGACTTTAAAAGGATTTATATACTATTCCTACTCCAATCCAAGCAAACTGGGGAAAGAGATTGACATTGATGGGGTAAATTATACTTTTCCCACTTCAATATAAGCTACATTGTGGAAGGCATTGTACATTAAAAGGGGTAGATTTACTATTCCCACCCCAATCTAACCTACATTGGAAGGTTTTTAAAAAAAAAAATAGGAAAAAAGTGCTCTGGATAAAAGTGTCTGTTTAATTTCATAAAAATGACATGAACGAACGGTTTGATGTGCTAAAGTCACCACCATTCCAACTTTCATGAACATACAGAGCGGGATCAAAAAACCTAATTGTTTACCACAATTTTGGCATTTTTCAAAGAGGTAGCCCATTTTCCCTATTTTTTGTGCTTTCAACCTTCTTCCAGTTTGTGGTGCAAACCAGTGTGAAACTCATGGGTGATCCAAGAAGACTATATATTTCTGAGAAGTACACCCCATTTCTGAATTCAGTAAAGGGTCATATCTATAGACCCCTCAAGGTTTTCCCAAAGAAACTAACTGTTGAAATAAAGAAATATTGAAAATGAGTAGGAAACAATAGCCAGTTGTAAAATTGTTTCATCTGTAACTTTTTGTTTCAATGGCCGATTTACAAAAGCAATGTACCATTATGTTTGCTAGACCCTTTTGGTCGTGGGAATATATAGGGTTTGTAGGTTCTCCAAGAACCTGACAGTGGCGTAATAAAATCTTAGCAGGCCCTCCTTCAAGGAATGGTGAGGGCCCCCTCACAATGCCCATTCCCGCACAGTTGCTAACCACCCTGTAGAAGTACTTCACCTTCACCTCCTGCATCCACATGACATCAGCATGAGTTTTCCATGATACGTTTAGCGTCAAAGAGAAACAAGTTATCCTTGTTGGATGAGCATGCTCTAGATGCATGCACACTAAAAATCGAGTCATGTTCATATTTTTTATTATATTATTTTTATTAACACAATATAACTTTAGGAGCCGAGTGAATGTCCCCTCACTGATGCTTAAATTGGGGAGTAAGTTTGTATAGGATGTGCATATGCAAATTAAATCTAGCCTCCAAAAGGCAAAGATTAAGCAGGTTATTCACATTTTGGCAGAGCGAGTAAATTTAGTCAACCCTGCTGCATAATTTGGTCTTTTCATGCTTCATAATTCCAATGGCCTTGGTAACAAATTTAAATTACTTGTTAAGGGGTGCACATTCAGTATAAGAGATGCTGTTACCTTTTCAATGCACCTGCTTGGATCAAAATAAATCACATGTCCTTATAGAACTCCTCCCCTTAGAATATTGCATATACATGGGACACCATGCCTACATTTAACTATGTTAAACAGGGCTACCAAGTTGTAAGTCTACTTATGTGTGACCTTTCATTATTTGCAGCAGCTAATGTGTGACAATTTTCAGGCCTCATGTGTGACACTCTCAGTGACACCTTGGGGGAAAACTTTGTCTTTGAACGAAGCAGATAATTTTTATGCACACATAGCAGGAATTTCCTCTAAGGCTCGTTCCAGGACCCTTTGCGGGAAGCTTACCCTAACTGTCAGGAAATGTACCTGGCAATACAAATTGACTACAGTCGGACCTTTCACAATATCATCACTCCCCTTTCAGCAATAATTCCCTTACGGCCGCCTGTCACTATCATCACCTGCCCAATAAAATAATGTGCTTGGTCCCCTTCCCCCAACCCCTAAACACTGCTTTGGTATCACTAACTGCCTTCGTATACATGAGGGAAGGAGTTTATTTTGGAAAACTACGTAAACTAAAATTGCCAGTGCCGCTGTACATTCCTGTTATGGGAGCTACACGTATGAAAACACAAAATTACTTTATGGAAACAATGAAGAAAAAGGCTTCCATGTGCCATATGTGTACGAGAAATCATTCATTAGACCTTACACAGTGACCTCCGATTATTTTCTATTTCAGGTTTGAGTAATTGATACATTGCATTCTGGTACTTGTATTCCTGTCTATAATGGGAAAGCATAATAACAAGAACCAGGTTTAAAAAAAAGATGCATCTGACAAGAGAGAGGTTGATATCTCTGCTTTAGAATTCTGCAACTTAATGTGGATATTTAAATATTGAATTCACTGAATCTTTATGTAGCATAGAGGCAATCTGATTTGTTGACTATATATTGATTTAAAAAACAAAACATGAAGTACTTATAAAGCTGATCACTTTCGTTCTTCAGTGCTGTGCTTTTATTGGTATATATTTGTCAATTATCTTTATACTATACCTAGTGCATATTGCTTTTTAAGTTTGGCCTGACAGGTTAGTCTGAGCATGCCCGAGCTAAACAAGAACTTTGGAGCTCCGTCCAGATCCTTTACAGGAAACATTGTGAAATCACTTGCAATAGCTAGCATTTAATGTCTTGTTTGGGAGGCATGTTTTCCCCCTTATCAGTACACACAAATAAACAGTTAATATAAGAAGGAAACACTTTAAAATGTGTTCTTTAGCAGTCCTAATGACCCCTGACTAATAGCTTAAGTAAAAATAGACAGAAAGATCATGTTAAAATGAATGATTATTTCATATAAAGTTCTGCTTAAGAATCGTGTGCAGGCATTTGCAGAATCTGAAAATGTGAAGAGACACTGACATTTTTCTCTGGACAAGGCGGTAACCCTACCTCTATTCTAATAAATTCTGTGCTGCCTCTTTCCTATAAAACGAGCAGTGCTCTGTGGAGGACACTCCATCTCAGGGGCCCCCACCCACTCCTGAAAGGTGCCGGCAGGGTCAGACTGAAAAGAAACAAATAAGTTATATTATTTCTTTTCACTTCTGGGCCAGCGTGGTGTCAGCTCAGAGCAGGCTGTACACTGCAGCTGCTTTAGAGACAAGCTGCACAGACATGCTGAGGGGGGCCCTTTCATGTAGAAAAGACTGCCCCCTGCCCCCACTGCAGAGGCTACGGGAGTGTCTATTAAGTCCCTGGAACCCACGGTACCCAGAGCCAACAACTGAGCTGCACCGTACAATGGTACTGAGTATAGACCAATTCATATGGTGAAATATGTAGAGTCCAAAATAGGTATCAAGGTAACCTCTATTCCTTAAATGGGCACAAGATATAGAGTTTAGGAGCAGTGGTTATTTGTACATCTCTGAACTTGTGGGTACCCGTACGGCACATGATTTAGTGAGTATTTTTCAAATGTCTTCTTTCTTACACACCGGCATACATTTGGAAGGCACAAATGCAGTGAAATCCAATTGGTAATAATAAATGGATGTACGACAGTACATCGCATGCAATTACTTCGCATGCCTTTTACACACATTTTTTAGCGCGCATGTTTTTACTGCGAAAATGCATTTAAAACGCATGCCAATACCACGCATTGTTTTTATAATTAAAAACAATGTATTTGTGGGGGGAGACCCTCCACTCCCCCCCAACTTACCTTAAATGCGTTGTATTGGCATGCGTTTTAAATGCATATTCGCGGTAAAAATGTCAGCGCTAAAAAATGTATTGTAAAGGCTTAACGAGGTAAAAACCTCATTGTAAAGGCTGTTTCCCAAAATAAATATCCTACTATTCTATTCTCCCACATGTCTTCTGAGAAAAATGGTACCTCACTTGTGCGGGTAGGCCTAGTGTCTGCAACAGGAAACGGCCCAAAACGCAACATTGATACATCACATTCTTCCACTCAAAACTGATCTGTTTTTTGCAAATTGGGTAGCTGTGGATTTTGGGCCCTAGCTCAGTCGGCACCTAGGGAAACCTAGCAAATCTGTACATTTCTGAAAACTAGACATCTAGGGAAAACCAGGATGGAGTAACCTACATGGCTCTCACCTGGCACTTTTACCCAGAATCCTTTGCAATCTGGAATCTGCGTGGATCCACAAACTTCCTTGCACCCAGCATGCCCCTAAGTCACCTGATAACAAGAGTACCTCACTTGTGTGGGTAGGCCTAATGCCCGTGACCGGAAACAACCCAAAACGCAGCATGAACACATCACATTTTTTCACTCACAACTGACCCATTTTTTGCAAAGTCAATAGCTGTGGATTTTGAGCCCTTGCTCAGCCAGCATCTAGGGAAACCTAGCAACCCTGTAAACATTTTTTTAAACTAGACACCTAGGGAAATCCAGGATGGAGTGACTTGCATGGCTCTCACCTGGAAGTTTTACCCAGAAACTGTTAAAAACCTCAAACTTTGACTAAAAAAACAAATTTTCCTCACATTTCTGTGATGGAAAGTTCTGGAATCTACGGTAAGCCACAACCTTCCTTCCACCCCCTAAGTCTTCTGATAAAAATGGTACTTCACTTGTGTGGGTAGGCCTAGTGCCCGCAACAGGAAACGGCCCAAAACACAACAAGTATACAAAACATTTTTCGACTCAAAACTGACCTGTTTTTTGTAAAGCGAGTAGCTGTGGATTTTGGGCCCAAGCTCTACCGGCACCTAGGGAAACCTAGCAAACCGGTGCAGTTTTTAAAATTAGACAGCTAGGGTAATCCAGGATGGGGTGACTTGCGTGGCTCTCACCAGGTTGTTTTACCCAGAATCCTTTGCAAACCTCAAACATTGACTAAAAAACAAATGTCTTCACATTTCTGTGAAGGAAAGCCCTGAAATCTGCGGGGAGCCACAAACTTCCTTCCACCCAGCATTCCCCTAATTCTCCTAAGCCGTCTGATAAAAATGGTACCTCACTTATGTGGGTAGGCCTAATGCCTGTGACCGGAAACAGCCCAAAACCCAGCATGGACACATCACATTTTTCAAGTGGGTAGCTGTGTATTTTGAGCCCTAGCTCAGTCAGCACCTAGGTAAACCTAGCAAACCTGTACATTTTTCAAAACTAGACACCTAGGGAAATCCAGGATGAAGTGACTTGTATGGCTTTCACCAGGTTGTTTTACCCAGAATCCCATGCAATCCTCAAACTTTAAATTGAAAAACACATTTTCCTCACATTTCTGTGATTGACAGTTCTGGAATCTGAGGGGAACCACAGACTTCATTCCACCCAGCATTCCCCTAAGACTTCTGATAAAAATGGTGCCTCACTTGTGTGGGTAGGCCTGATGGCCGCAACAGGAAAGGCCCCAAAATACAATGTGGAGACATCAACATTTTCTGTCATAAAAATGATCTGATTTGACAATGGGGATAGCAGTGATTTTCTGGCCAGGGATCGACGGCCAGCAAGGGAAACATACCAAACACAGACATTTCTGGAAACTAGACACCCAGGGGAGTCCAGGGTGGCCTAAAATTGCACATTTTCCTTGCATTTTTGTGATGTAAACCTCTGGAATCAGCAGGAATCCACAAAATGCAGACCTGCATTCTCCCACTTGTCCCAATAAAAATGCGATCTCACTTGCTTGCTGGGCCTAGTGAACGGGACAGGCAAGCATCAAACCAAGGTCAATGGGAGTCTCGTGGAGCGAATCTTATTGACCCTGGTTTGATTTGTGTCTGCCAGAGGCACTAGGCTAAGTCACACCAGTGAGATAGGACTTTTATCTGGACAAGTGGGAGAACGCTGGGTGATAGGAATTTTGTGGATCCCTACTGTTTCCGAAAGTTTACGTCACAGAAATGGTATATGTGCAATTTTAGGCTAAGTTTGAGGTTTGCAGGGCGTTGTATGTAGCAAAAATGTGTGGGATCCAAGTGAGGCACACCACCCTGGAACCGCATGGGTGTCTAGTTTTCAGAAATGTCTGGGTTTGGTAGGCTTCCCCAGGAGTCAGCTAGCCTGAGCCCAAGAAAGTGCAGCAGTTCAGCACAGAAGTAGGACGATATTGGGACTTAGCTCAATTCTGTTACCCATATGTATCAAAAATAAATTTAAAAAAGCATCCAAAATCTAAATTTCCATTCTTGCCAAAAAGATGGGGATACTTTAGTCTGGGTGGGGGGGGGCAAAAAGACTGTTGGCGTCATATTGGAGGTAGAGGCTAGGCCCGATGTGTGGGCAGGTAGGCAGGCCACCTCCACACTTAGGGGCCGATTCCGATTCGGGCCGGAAAAAATACCGACCGACTCGGTACTGGAATTTAGTCCGACCGACACGTACCGGCGCCGTCCGACCTGGGTAGTACGATGAAATGCATGGGAATCACGACCGACTCGCACGGAACACAAGGCGAACGACCGACCCAGACGGAAACAAGCTATCCGGCCGGGAAACCACGCGAATCGAACCGACCGACACGCATCAGGAAATAACCCGAACGAAACGTACACGCGAACTCCGACCCGCGCAGTACGATGCAATGGGTGCAAATTCAGACCGTTTCGTACGGAGCCCAAGCCGTACGACCGACACGCATACCAAACCCAGCCGAACAAACACAATACTCCGCGACCGACGCGTACGCCGCATATGAAACTGAGCTGAAACACAGCGGGAACGACTCGGAGAGGCGCGCACGAGACAACTGCAACGTCCTACTCGGTCAGAAGAACGACTCCTACATGCACAATAATCACAAATGAAAAAATACAAAAAAAAAGGGCCAAACAAGCAATGACAAAGCCAATAAATACAGGGGTGAAAAAAATGGAACAAGGACACACCCCCAACTCCACCTACATAAAGCCCACAAATCCCTACCATGATCCTTTGCAAATCCCACTGACCTGCCAGCACAGAACACCATCACACAGCAAACACAGACACACACACAGCTCATCCAACACAAAAGCCACACACCATTAGCACCTCAACAAATAGCACCCTCACACACACACAGCAAAACCTACACACACACACCCTCACTTGCACACACACACATCAATCACCACCACCACCACCCATCACCATGCCCCTAAAGAAGAATCCAAAGTTCCTAGATAGTGAATTGGAAGTCATGGTAGACGAGATCCTGAGGGTAGAGCCACAGTTGTTTGGCACATTGGTCCAACAGACCCCCATGTCGCAGAAAACCAAGATGTGGGCGAGGATCGTCGACAGGGTGAACGCACAATCACCATGTTTGCGCACAAAGGAAGACATCCAGAACAGGTGGTATGATGTGCGCAGGAGGGTCAGAGACCTACTCAAGAAGGATTACCTCCTGAGCCAGCACACCGGCAGTGGCCCTCCTGCAAAACCAGTATACCTCAGGCCCTGGGAGGAGAAGGTGAGGGCCATCCTACCACCAGTGAGCGTATATGGACTAACAGACATCCCAGAGCCTGGTGAGTACACAACTAATATACACAATATTGTGTGCCAATACACACACATCACTGTCAAGGGGACAGTCAAACCATCCACCCCTAGCAAATCAACAGCAACCAAAAGATAATCATCCCAAGATGTGTATGTCAGTTAGATAAACACAATACATGCCATCTCATAGTGATATGTAACTGTGTCATGACATGTACAAACCTAACAACAAATAGAGCAAGGCAGTGGCACAAATATAACCAACAAACACTGCCTGATATTTTGCCACCACTAGAACACCACCTCACAGGGAAGCTCACTTAAATGAAGGAATTCTGTGTATGCTGGTGAAGTTAGTGTAGCCAATAGCATGATGGGAGTTGTAGTCACAGATACTGCTCACCCTCACAATTGGCCCATCAACACCACTCTGAGCCATGCTCACATCACAGGGAGTGGATAAGGACTGACAAGATGGCTGACACTGGCTACTGCTGTGGGGAGCACAAGGCCCTGCTGGGAACTGTGCACCAACAAACAGCACAACACCACTGCCTGACATCCTGAAAGCCAACTTGCACTCTCTGCAATGCAAGCACGTTGCATGGTGGGATATCTGGCTGGCTGGGAAGGAGGACTCACAGCACTGACCATAGTTACAAGCAGCTCACCTCACACACCCCCTCAACACAAACTCCACATAACCCACCTGGGAGAATGCAATGCCTCACATACCAAATGAAGATCCCACAAAGAACCACCACCCTGGGTAATGCTGTGTGAAGCACAGGGACACACCTGGGACTTGTAGCCAAACTAACGCAAGGACAATACTGTCAGCCTTCCTGTCAGCACAGGCACACTACCCCACAGGGAAGCACAGTCCAAAGGAAGGAAGTACGGGCATGCTGGGAAGGGGGGTGTAGGCAATAGCATGATGGGAGTTGGAGTCACAGATACTGCTCACCCTCACAATTGGCCCATCAACACCACTCTGAACCAGCAGTTCGGGCTGGACTGTTCCCATGAGGCACAGGGTCAGACTGATTTGCATATGGCCATGTCTGAACTGGGGTGGTGGAGTGAGCTAAAGAATGATGATGGATTAAACCCAGATCAGTTGACTGGGGGTGAGTGTTTGATTTGTTCTAACGCTCCGTCCATCATCCCCTTTGGTATCGCTTTGTTCGCCCTAAGTTGGCAGGGTATGCCCAGACGTGGGTCCCTTGCTCACTTTGCCACTGGATTCAAGATAGCCTGGCTGATGAGGGTTTGAACCCGAAACCGGTCCCAGGATGCTTGTTTCCGGTCCAGGGAAGACATGGCTTGGCAGTTCGGGCTGGACTGTTCCCATGAGGCACAGGGTCAGACTGATTTGCATATGGCCATGTCTGAACTGGGGTGGTGGAGTGAGCTAAAGAATGATGATGGATTAAACCCAGATCAGTTGACTGGGGGTGAGTGTTTGATTTGTTCTAACGCTCCGTCCATCATCCCCTTTGGTATCGCTTTGTTCGCCCTAAGTTGGCAGGGTATGCCCAGACGTGGGTCCCTTGCTCCCTTTGCCACTGGATTCAAGATAGCCTGGCTGATGAGGGTTTGAACCCGAAACCGGTCCCAGGATGCTTGTTTCCGGTCCAGGGAAGACATGGCTTGGCAGTTCGGGCTGGACTGTTCCCATGAGGCACAGGGTCAGACTGATTTGCATATGGCCATGTCTGAACTGGGGTGGTGGAGTGAGCTAAAGAATGATGATGGATTAAACCCAGATCAGTTGACTGGGGGTGAGTGTTTGATTTGTTCTAACGCTCCGTCCATCATCCCGTTTGGTATCGCTTTGGGAAGGGGGGTGTAGGCAATAGCATGATGGGAGTTGGAGTCACAGATACTGCTCACCCTCACAATTGGCCCATCAACACCACTCTGAACCATGCTCACATCACAGGGAGTGGATAAGGACTGACAAGATGGCTGACACTGGCTACTGCTGTGGGGAGCACAAGGCCCTGCTGGGAACTGTGCACCAACAAACAGCACAACACCACTGAATGACATCCTGAGAGTCAACCTGAACCCACTGCAAGGGTGGCATGCTTCATGGTGGGATAACTGGGCCAGGTGGAGAAGGATGGCTGGATGTCCACCAAATACAACCAATGCTGTCCATGCACACACCTCAACATTCATATTGAAATGCCCCAGGTATGCATGACAATGTGCTACACCAATATCAACCTCTTACTGTGACAACTTAGGACAATGCAATGTACATGCCCGCATCCAGAGGTACAGTCACAACTGTCAGGGGTGTGAACCATTGATGTCTGTAGAAACATTACATACAATGTGTGTCTCTTCCAAATACAGGTGACGATGATGGGGACACAGCAGCAGGCGAGGAGGAGTCCCTGTCCCAGGCTCCGGGGGACACAGAGCTCACTGGTGTGGAACAGCCTCTGCCCTCCTCGGATGGCGAAGACCTACCTGGCCCCTCCGGTGTGAGGCATCATGCAGCACCAGCTGGACCAACATCTGCACCCCCTGCACCCACCCCTCCAACAACTGCCAACATACAGACCACCCCCGCCGACACGGACAGACCAAGGACCACCGCTGACAACAGCACAGGGCCCCAGGCCCACCGTGGAGCAACGGATAACAACACCACTAACAACCCCCAAGTGGGCCTCGGGTCACCTGTGCGTGCCACAGCAGGTCCTGCACGTGTCGCCAGGGGTGGTGGGAGGGGTGTTAGACATAGGTCGCTGCTTGCAGAGGGGTCTGGACTGCATGATGACCCACAACTGGCACGCATCGCTGATGCGTACCAGGATAGCACCGGAGAGGTCAGACAGGTAGTGGGGATCCTCAAGGACATACAACAGCAGCAGGCTGCCCATCATGCCCGCTTGGACTCCCACATGTCCCGTGTGGAGACACACATGTGTCGCATGGAGTCCAAGTGGGACACATTGCAAGAACTCACAGTGGTGCATAGGGACATATTGACATGCCTCCGCCAGATTAGCACCAACATGGCCACACCTCCCTGTGTGCCCACAACATCTGGTGCTGCAACAACTGACACCACCACAGGGAGAGAGGAGGACTCTGGCGGAGAGTCCCCTGCACCGCCGCAGCCTGCACGTGAGGGTCCCCCCCAAAGAAGAGGGGTCGTCCGAGGAAGGAAAACTGAGAGGTTGATGGCCACGTACATCCCCCAGGAAGCCAACACCTGTTCCGGAAATTCTCCTTTGTGTGCAAACGTTTCACCCTGTCGAATGCAACACTACTTTCCCACATGACATGGGGAGTTCAAGTTGGACTAATGTATCATATGACTGTGGACTTCACTCAGGACATTTCTGCTACCAAGACTTCCAACTCATCTGGGAACTTTGGATCACAATCCCAATGTACAGCACCCACCATCCTGTGCACTATACACACACACATTTCTGTAAATAAAATCACTAGTACACCATACTTGCCACTGTTGTTATTCAAATGTGGATACTGTTATGGTGATGATGTTCTGCTAAATTACACTGTGTATGCTAACTGCTACAGCAAGTACAACACCATCGTGTGAGTCATGGTGACGTGACACATATGAGGGAGACACACCACTAGGGCTACACAACACAGACACCAGGGCCATCGGACTCATCGCCCACAGTGATGTTGCCAGGAAATACAGTGGAATGCACAGACACCACACCTATTCAGAGTCTGTGTCAACTAGCCCACAGGTGCAGTAAGCAAATGTCAGTCAGATGTGTGACCACAGACAACGCACATCCCAAAGTGAAGCACAGGTTTATTACACATTTGCAACATGTTGTTTCCACTACAAATGCAAGGTTTACCCACGTGGCAGTGGCCACACAGTCAACAAGTGCAGAAGATATGAAGCCCAGGGGTGTGTGGCACATCACTTGTAGGCCAACTACTGCTGCCACCCTGAAAGCTGAATCATGGTGTCGGGGGATCCAAGTTGACCAAAGTACTCAGTAAGCACCCTGTGAAGGAGAGACATGACACACAGTTAAAATCACTGTAGAACAGGACAGTACTGCAATACTCATGCCCAATACATGTCACAAGACAACTACACAAAACCAAGTTAGCATATCAAAACTGTTGGGGAGTTCAGACTACCTGGAAGGACACATTGCTGCACGCATCCAGTCAAGTAGCACATGGCCACACTCAAACAGCACCAGAGCACCACCCACACATATCATGCAAACTCACGTCATTCACATTACATCTCCCTGGATACTCACATTCAGCTGAAGAAGTTGATGATGAGCTGTGTGCGGACATCACCATCATCATCATCATCATCACTGGCATCGTGGTCAGGCCAGGATCCTCCACAGGTGGCGGACGTTGGTCATCGTCATCCAGGATGAGAGGCAACTCCTTCCGCACTGCCAGGTTGTGTAGCATGCAGCAGACGATGACAATCTTGCACACCTTTGCTGGGGCATATGGGAGGGCCCCTCCTGTCTTGTCCAGGCAGCGGAAGCGGCTCTTCAGGAGACCAAAGGTCCGCTCTATCACTCTCCTGGTCCGACCATGTGCCTCATTGTAGCGCATCTGGGCTGGTGTCACAGGGTTCCTGAGGGGTGTCAGCAACCACGGCATGTTGGGGTATCCGGAGTCACCTACGGACAGACAAGTGCACATTAGCTGATTTGGAAAAGTTGCTGGAATACTACAGATCAGAACACACACAATGGTACAAAGTCAGTACACACCGACAAGCCAGGCACGCTGGTTCTGCATCTGTGCCATCAACCTCGGGATGCGACTACTCCTCATCATGTAGGCATCGTGTGCTGAACCAGGGAAACGGGCACACACATGTGTGATGCTCATATCTGCTAAACATACCACCAGAGCATTGATCGAATGGTAATGTTTACGGTTCCGGTATGCCTGCTCATGTGCCTGTGGTGGTATCAAAGCCACATGTGTCCCATCAATGGAGCCAATGACATGTGGCATCCTCCCCAGGGCATAGAAGTCACTCTTGACGTCAGTGAGTTGTTGACATGTTGGGAAATAGATGTACTGGTTCAGGCATCTCAACATTGCCTCCAAAACATCGCGTAGCACACGGCTGAACATAGTCTGTAACATCCCACCGGCAGTCGCAACAGTGTGTTGAAAGGTACCGGTGGCAAAGAAGTGTAGGGCTGCCATTACCTTCACCTTGGGGGTCAGCGCCGTAGGGTACGTCTGGCCAGGTTGCAAATGTGGTGCCAAGCGCACTGCCAAATCCTCAATCAGCTGCCTGGTGAAGCGGTACCGTCGGATGCTGTCACGTTCCACCATCGTTGCCAGGTCAGGGAATGGTCTATGGACAGCTGGAGCCCTGCAGTGCATAGGTTGAAGGAAGAAAGATTGTCAGTCACCCCACATATGTGCCATTCACCATACTCAATTTCACATGATACATCATTACGTGACACAAGTACTTGATGTGTGTGCCATTCTGTCGGACATAACTCGCACCTACATGGCCATCATCTAACTTCTCAGTACAACATGTGTGCACAACAGGTACCAGGTTGTGCTATGGGAAACCATTAGGCTGTGTCACGTTCCACACACACACCACAGTGACATGTCTGGACAGATGCGCCACAGGCATCACAGATCATTGACAGGTAGATTCCCAGTGACCCTGTCTTGCCACATGGACACTGGCATGACATGGCGTATCATGTACACGTCAGAAAAACAAACATGACTCCCACAGGTAGTGGCCCCTGTCGCATCCGCAGGACAGACATGGACGCCAGTGACGCACAACATCAAAGTCCATGCACAAACAACATTGATGTGGAGACTGTCTCCCATCGTGCACATGGAATCAGTGACATCGGAAACACAACATGCACACAGACTGTGGAGGGACATCACTATTGTGGCAATGGGTCATCCTGTGACGTACATGCCTTCCCACATGGGACTCTGGGGGTATGTGACATGTCATACACATACACAACCTGGAAATGTGACCATGCCACATGCTCCAAAATGAACTGTTGCACATCACAGTGGTCATGTGCACAACACACCAAGGACCCTGTCCCCATGAACACATGCACAGCCTGGGTGTGGCTGCCCACAAGTGCCACCACAGAAACCACATGTCAACCCCCATACACAGAGTAGGAAATGCAGCCTTACATGCCTCAGGAAACAGTGTGGACTGGGTGTGGTGTTGTAGGTGTGCCCCTGGGTCTCTGGCAGGTATATGTGGCTGGCATACGTTCACCAGTGACAAGCATGGTGACATATGCGACTGACCTGTACAGGTACGCGTTGTACAGCAATGGACCGATCGGTGTGCCCGGCCGGCCCATTGCATATGATGTGTGCGGGTACGCGTTGTATCCCGAAATACGCGTTGTACAGCAATGGACCGATCGGTGCGCACACATTGGCTGGGGCCTGGCATGGCAACGGACGCGTTTTCGAAGCTCCAACGAGTCTGATGCAGTGAATTCAGTTGGCCAGCCACAACAATGTTGCAAAATCATGGGTGTCATGAAGTTGAAGATTTGAAGGATGCTGTGGGCGTGTATTAGTGCTGCTATTCCATGGATTGGTCAGATTCAGAAGATGCAAACGACTTGGACCTATCACTTTGGACACATGGGACATTATCTTCCTCTGCAGCACACATATAATGCTGGCTGTTCCCCTGAGAGCTCACTTGCCTGCACTACATGCTCCAGGACGACATCTGCCACCAACACTGCTGCTGTTTATGCATCCTCTGGCTCCTGCAATGGCACGTACTGTGGAGAGAGCCCCAGCCTTCAGCCTTGAGGAGAACCAGGCCCTGCTGGACAGCCTCCTTCCACAGTACAGCAAGCTGTATGGGAAACCAGGGGAGCAGGTGAGTGTGCTGTCCACTGCCTTACTAATTGTGCATGTTGTCTGACTAGCAGGACTTTCAGTGTGCACACCACTGGCTAGCATGCTCACTGAGTAGTTGTCACACCCCAAAGTGTGTAGTTACATGCACTGAACTGGTACAGTGCAGTAACAGTGCATTCCAACTAGGTTTACTTCCCATGCAATGATACCATGTAGTGACTGCTGGCAAACTGTTCATAGCCATTGTTGCACTGCCTGTGTACATCATATGCCCCTGTGATTGAGACATGTATATCCAACTGTGTGATGCACGTATATGTTGCATGTGTAGTAATGGCCTTTTCACTTTGTCATCCTCACAGGTTGATGCCCACCAGAAGCAGGAAATCTGGCTGACCATCACCCGAGAAATAAGATCCGTGGGGGTCTACAGACGCAGGATCCGCAACTGCCAGATGAGGTGGCAGGACCTTCGTGGCTGGACCCGGAGGATCGCAAGGGTCCAGCTGAAGATGTCGCCTCCTCGCAGGAGGGGCGGACACCGGACCTTGACCCCACACATGCTCCGGATCCTGGCGGTGGTCTTCCCTGACCTGGATGGGCAGCTGAAGGCCAGACAGCAGCAAGGAGGGGGTGAGTCCATGACTGCACTGTGCACTTTGTCTGACATGCTATGTGCCCTCCTCTGGCCTGGTAAACTTCCACAGTACATCAGTCATGTGGTCCAGGACCCATGTCCCTCATTTGTGACATGCCCACTTCTCCTCTGATACGCATATGTGTGGCCCTTATAGTCAGGAAATTGTGTCATTTGGGGACTGTGTCATTGCATTTAGCTTTGCTCAAGGTGGGGGACAGCATTTGTTCCCGTGACTATGTTGTGCGATTCATGGGTGGGTCAATTGCTTACACAATGCCTAAGTTCTGACATGTAATCTGGGTGTAACTTTGATATGTGGTCCGCTTGCTGCTCTGACTAACCACATGTCCCTGGGGAATTTGGCACACACCCATGCTGCTGGTGGGAACAATGTTTGGGCCTCAGGAGTATGTGTATCCAGTGTGTCACACATGCTTAGCCACCTGCCTACTGTCCAGGACTCATCCCTCTTACAGGTGGAGCTGGACAGTCATGCCTACTCCAGGGCATACAATACACTCTGTACTCCCACTCCCGTGTATCATCTGGCATGTTGTGATCAGTGAAATGTACCCTCAGGTGTCTGCCTCTGTCTCATTGTGCTGTGTCTTCGTTGTCAGGACTACTGGTATGTTTATCGGTTAGGGCTCAGCATGCCATCGGAGATGTGACCATGATAGACGATACTTCTGTGACTTATAGGTGTCTGATCACTTGACTGTGCACACAGGTGTTTGCGACTGTGACTTTCAGGCAGCTGTTTTTTCATTCACAGCACACTGTGAGGTGCTCATGTTCAGAGAGTTGTGTTTCATGTCCCCCATATGTCCAGTTGGTATGACGTGGACAAATAGTAGTACAGATGATGTGGTTTTGGGGGATGGACATGTGCACTTGTCAGTCACATAACTTGCATTCCCCATGCCCTCGGATTGTGACACAGTGCAGACTGTTGTTGGCTGGCTGCCATGGCCATGTGACTTGAGACAGTAATGTATGACTTTGCACGCATTCCTGTGTCATGGCATTAAACTTCCTGGGACTGATCCTGCAGGGGAGTGACATGTCCAACATGCACCCCATTGTGGCATTGACTATCCGGACATGTGTGCATCATGGTGTCTGGTGCTGGTATGCATCACATGCATTTCTATTTAGACTCTGGCCATCCCTTTATCCGGACACCTGCACTGACTCAGTGGCAAGAGATGTGATGTGTGCATGTTCACATACTTCACTGTGTTCCCTGCAATGTCCAACAACTGTGTAGGTGGTGCATGTGTCCACACTGGGGTCTTACCATCAGCAGGCACCAGACAGATGGGTGCAAGGGCAGGAGGGGTGTGAGTCCCATGGTTGGCCATCAGACTGACAATTGGCTTCCCGAATCTGTGTGAGGACTTTAGGCAATGTTCAACTAAGGATGCCAGGGCTTGCTCTGTAATGTGCTGTACTTACTGTGGTGTGTGCGGTCAGTGCAGGTGACTGATGTTTGTCTGTTTCCCTAATTGTTTGCAGATACATCCACGGCCACAGGAGGGGACAGCTCCACGGACCAGGAGGAGCAGCGGAGCCAGACTGGGTCAGCATCGGACGAGTGGTCAGACGGACCCAGTGGCACGGAGGGCGAGGGAGCCACACCGAGGAGTCCTCAGCACCATCCACCTCAGCTGAGGACCACAGCAGCTCGGAGGATGACTCCCTTGTGGAGGCGGGTCTCAGCAGCCACCAAAGGCCAGCTAGTCTGTCTGGCCCCGCCACCACCACCACCGCCCTCCCATTGGCTCCCATTCCTGAGGTCCGTGGAGGCTCCCGTGCTCGGGAGCGTGTCTCCTTCGTGCCAGGCACCGCACCCCTGCCCCTGTGTCCCCTGCTGCCCTGAGTGAGGAGTCTGTGTACCTCCTTCGGCAGCTCCATGTAGGGCAGACAGCAATGCTGAGTGTCCTCCATGCACACACCACTCTGTTGACACAGCTGGTGTCGTTCATGGAGGGCATCTCGACGGGTATGTCTGCCCTACAGAGGAGCAATAAGTCCATGGACTCCTCCCTGACGGCAGCAGTGTCCCTCCTCCAACAGTCCCTCACCTCTCCCACCTCTGCCCCATCCACACTTCCTGCCCCCTACCTGTCCAAAGCACATGCACACCTGCACAGTCACCCAATCACACAGACACGAGCAGCACAGACACACCCAAGAGAAAGGCAAGACGTGCACACAAGCATCCTCAGGGGACTGATACCACAGACACAGGGGATGGGGAACACACACACACACACACAGGCATCCACATTCACTCCGCAGTCCTCCAAATCCTCTCCCTCCAAGACCCCTTCCCTCGCCTGCTACCCCACCTACACAGCAGATCTTCCTGTGTGACCTCGGCCTCTTTCCCCTCCAATCCTGCTGATCCAGCATACCGGGGGAAGAGGAAGTCCACCCACACAGAGGGAGTGCCCCTCGCCCCTGGACACCCTCCCCCAGGCGCAGGCAGACACAGGACCCCATTAGGAAGTCCCCCGGACCAGGAAGAGCAAGACCCTACCACCACCACCACGCAGCTCCACCGCCCAGTCTCTCTCCTCCATCCCCCAGGCCACCACTGCACAGGTTCCCCCGCCACACCCTGCCCCAGGTTCCCCACACACTGATACCGCATCCCCAGACTGCTTAGGCCCTCCCCCTGCCACTTGCTCTTCCACCCCCAACCCAGACGCTCTGCCTGTTAGTGGCACTGTTGTGGAGACCGGGTCCCCCCTCTGTCCTGCCCACCTCATCTGCCCACCCTTCCACTCCCTTGGAGTCATGCACTGCAGTGGAGTCCACAACCACCACGTCTGACTCGGGCACTGCAGTGGGTACCCAGTCCACTACATCAGTCCAGCCCACTGCAGTGGTTGCAGCACCCACACCAACTGACTTGTGTACCACTGTGGTGCCGGCCCCCTGAGTCAGACACCTCCACTGCAGTTGCCGGTGACACTCCTGCACCCACCACCCCTTCACTGCCTCACTCTGCCATCCCCTGATCCTGTCCCTGCGGTGCCTGGCCTGCCCCTTGTATGCCCCTCCAAGGGGATGTCCCCTAACCGTACCAGTGCAGGCAAGCAATGTGTAACCAGTTGTCACTTCTCACCCTGTTGGGACTGTGATTTTGGACTGGCCATTGGCCTTAGTTTCTTTTGGACTTCTGTGTTTACCCTGACATTTGCTGAATAAAGCCTCTTTTTGTTTACTTGTGGGTTTTCTTTTGATGTACATGATGTGGATGAGTAGCATCCTGCATTTGCAGTTGTAATAGTGTTCACATCAGGAAAATGAAGTGTTGCAGTGATGGACTCCATGTGATCCATGGGATATGTGTCCTGTTGTAGTCTGGATCTATGGCATCCTTTGCTACAGTCTGAGGGTGTAATGTTCAGCATTTGACACAGGGATGTCCATTTTGCATTTGTAAATGAACATCTTTGTCTTACACTGATGCACATCTGGTGGGCTTACCACTGTTCAATGTTCCGATTTCCTGACTGTGTGCCCAGCTCCACTGGACATGCAGTTTTGCACATCAATGTCGAAGGACTCATCTGTGTATACAGTGCAACTTGCTTGACACGTGTTTTGTGTGTATGCAGATGACTGACGTGACACTCCCGTACCCAGGCTGATGTGAGCAGAGCCTTCTGTGTGTTGTGGTTGTTGACTCACTGACGGAGTGTTCTGCTGACATGTTTGGGTCGTGCACAGACAAGGTTTGGCACAGCGGACCTTCCACAGGAGTGGAGTGCCCTCATGGCAGTGTGTAATCCAGTGACATTGCGTGGGCCTGTGTTGTGTGTTGTGTAAGCATGTCTGTGCGTGTTCCCTTCCCTTTTCCTACACAGGCTGTGTCCCTAGGGATGTTCCTGTTTGTGATGCTTGCTGAGTTGTTCTGTGTTCATCCAGCATCTTGGACCTGGTTTCTCCGTGATGTGGGTGCATGGCAAACTAATGTTCATGAGGTTGTCATACCAGGTTGTCTTTGTTGTCAGGGCTGGGGATGTGGGCAAACGCAGATGGGACACATTCAGGATTCCCCTTGGCACTTGTTGTTTACACGAGTCATGTGATTTACAGTTTGTGGTAGCTTTCAGTGATTGTGACACGTTGTGTGTGTGACTGCTGCCACTCCTCAGGGTCAGAGCTGCAATGTTGGAAGTTGTGTACGTGTGTTCTTCGTGTGTCACCTTGGCTTCTTCGTTGGTGTGTGACTATGGCCAGGATCCCATTGATTGTGGTGGATTTCACATCATGCCCATGTATGGCATACTGTGCTGTGTGACAGACATTGTCTTGTTGACTGGCCATGTGTGATGGGTTTCTGCACCTTAGTTCCCACCACCACCCCTGGTATTGTCATGGGTGCATGTCCAATGTCACCAGTCCATGTGAGCTTCACTGCTGCACATTGGTGGAGATCAGGGTGTGTGGTGTTGAGTGTGTGCAAAAGTGAGTTGTTGCACGGCTAGACCCCTACCTCCATATTGGCCTTGGCTGGCAGGCCGTGCTGATTGATTGGAGCTTGTGTAGGTGTGATGGTAGTTAGTTGCTCAGGACACATGGCTGTGGTTCACAGTGTGAACGACATCTAACTTTGTCATCACAGTGTGATTATCATGCAGGCTAGTGTCAGCACAATGTGGGGTCCCTGGGGGTAGTGCTGTGGTGGGTCTGTCTCTTGCTGTGTTAGTTGCTGTTCCTACAAGCTTGTGTGACATGTGTAATTTGTGCTCCCTCTCATCTGACAATGCCTGATTGCCCACATATGGGTATCCGATCCATGAGTAACTTTTGTATGGCACTGTATACACATCTGTGTGGTTGGAATTCAGGCCTCTTCATGTGTTGTGTGGTTGCCTGGGGACACTGGCACACCCCCATCACCTGTTGTGTTTGATATGCAGTGTGAGTCTGCCTGTTTGTGTTTGTGCCTTTGCACCACTGCATTGGCATATCTTGAGTGTGCCATTGGCTGTATGTTGTTTGGTGGCTTTCCCCTACTGTCCCTGGGACTCCTAGGTCATCGGTCAGCACAATAATCATGGTTTGTATGTCCCATTGCTGCCATGGTATGGTATTTGTTCACCTGACATCTACAGTCTCCACAGGATATCTACATTTGTGTGTCCATTGGTGCAGATATGTGGGTCAGCATTATGATGGTCACTTCTGTCATTGTGTTATTTGTGAATGTTGACAATGTGGGCCCCCATGGGTGATGTTTGTATGCACATGGCCAAAACGATGTTTCAGTGACACTGCACTGTTTCTCTCGACCAATCTATGTTGCTATGGGACACAAGCACTACTATGCCACTGATGTGTTTGTTGTTGTGTGACCAGGATTCATCCATGCAGTTTGGCTTTGGCAGCTTTTACCATGACTACACTTCCCTTTTGGTCACTGTGGTGATGGGGCTTTAGGCCCCATTGCCACACTGTTCAAAATGTGCATCAGCTATGGACACCACACTTCCCTTTTGGTCACTGTGGTGATGGGGCTTTAGGCCCCATTGCCACACTGTTCAAAATGTGCATCAGCTATGGATTCCACACTTCCCTTTTGGTCACTGTGGTGATGGGGCTTTAGGCCCCATTGCCACACTGTTCAAAATGTGCATCAGATATGGATTCCACACTTCCCTTTTGGTCACTGTGGTGATGGGGCTTTAGGCCCCATTGCCACACTGTTCAAAATGTGCATCAGATATGGACTCCACACTTCCCTTTTGGTCACTGTGGTGATGGGGCTTTAGGCCCCATTGCCACACTGTTTAAAATGTGCATCAGCTATGGATAGCACACTTCCCTTTTGGTCACTGTGATGATGGGGCTTTAGGCCCCATTGCCACACTGTTCAAAATGTGCATCAGCTATGGACACCACACTTCCCTTTTGGTCACTGTGGTGATGGGGCTTTAGGCCCCATTGCCACACTGTTCAAAATGTGCATCAGATATGGATTCCACACTTCCCTTTTGGTCACTGTGGTGATGGGGCTTTAGGCCCCATTGCCACACTGTTCAAAATGTGCATCAGCTATGGATAGCACACTTACCTTTTGGTCACTGTGGGGATGGGGTGTTCGAGCCCATTGCCACAGTGGCCATGGTCGGCTTGCATTGTGGAGGCCACACACATTTCTGTGTGACACATGTGCTAGGGGGTCACATTGTATGTTCAATGTCATGTTCAGTGTTGTAGGCATTTGACACAGACTACACACACTTGTCATGGTGTTGGGGGATGTAATCTTTTGTCATTCCTTATGTGGGAGTATGCTAGTTGTGTCATGCATTACCCGTCCTATGAGTAGGAGTGGTGTTAGTGGTAGGCATCCATCCCCCATGAGTGGGGATGGTAGTAGTGACAGGCATCCAGGCCCCCTGAGTAGGGGTGGTGGTAGTGGTAGGCATCCAGCCCCCTGAGTAGTGATGGTGGTAGTGGTAGGCATCCATACCCCTAAGGGTGGGGATGGTAGTAGTGGCAGGCATCCAGGCCCCCTGAGTAGGGGTGGTGGTAGTGGTAGGCATCCAGCCCCCTGAGTAGTGATGGTGGTAGTGGTAGGCATCCATACCCCTAAGGGTGGGGATGGTAGTAGTGGCAGGCATCCAGGCCCCCTGAGTAGGGGTGGTGGTAGTGGTAGGCATCCATACCCCTAAGGGTGGGGATGGTAGTAGTGGCAGGCATCCAGGCCCCCTGAGTAGGGGTGGTGGTAGTGGTAGGCATCCAGGCCCCCTGAGTAGTGGTGGTGGTAGTGGCAGGCATCCATCCCCCTATGAGTGGGGATGGTAGTAGTGGCAGGCATCCAGGCCCCTTATGAGTGGGGATGGTAGTAGTGTTAGGCATCCATCCCCCTATGAGTGGGGATGGTAGTAGTGACAGGCATCCAGGCCCCCCTGAGTAGGGGTGGTGGTAGTGGTAGGCATCCATCCCCCCATGAGTGGGGATGGTAGTAGTGGTAGGCATCCAGCCTCCCCTGAGTAGTGATGGTGGTAGTGGTAGGCATCCATACCCCTAAGGGTGGGGATGGTAGTAGTGGCAGGCATCCAGGCCCCCTGAGTAGGGGTGGTGGTAGTGGTAGGCATCCATACCCCTAAGGGTGGGGATGGTAGTAGTGGCAGGCATCCAGACCCCTGAGTAGGGGTGGTGGTAGTGGTAGGCATCCAGGCCCCCTGAGTAGTGGTGGTGGTAGTGGCAGGCATCCATCCCCCTATGAGTGGGGATGGTAGTAGTGGCAGGCATCCAGGCCCCCTATGAGTGGGGATGGTAGTAGTGGTAGGCATCCATCCCCCTATGAGTGGGGATGGTAGTAGTGACAGGCATCCAGGCCCCCTGAGTAGGGGTGGTGGTAGTGGTAGGCATCCATCCCCCATGAGTGGGGATGGTAGTAGTGGTAGGGCATCCAGCCCCCTAAGGGTGGGGTTGGTAGTAGTGACAGGCATCCAGCCCCCTGAGTAGGGGTGGTGGTGGTGGCAGGCATCTAGCCCCCTGAGTGGGGGTGGTGGTAGTGGTAGGCATCCATCCCCCTAAGGGTGGGGATGGTAGTAGTGGTAGGCATCCAGGCCCCCCTGAGTAGGGGTGGTGGTAGTGGTAGGCATCCAGGCCCCCCTGAGTAGGGGTGGTGGTGGTGGCAGGCATCTAGCCCCCCCTGAGTGGGGGTGGTGGTAGTGGTAGGCATCCATCCCCCCATGAGTGGGGATGGTAGTAGTGACAGGCATCCAGCCCCCTAAGGGTGGGGTTGGTAGTAGTGACAGGCATACAGCCCCCCCTGAGTAGGGGTGGTGGTGGTGGCAGGCATCTAGCCCCCCCTGAGTGGGGGTGGTGGTAGTGGTAGGCATCCATCCCCCTAAGGGTGGGGATGGTAGTGGTGGCAGGCATCCAGGCCCCCCTGAGTAGGGGTGGTGGTAGTGGTAGGCATCCAGGCCCCCCTCAGTAGGGGTGGTGGTAGTGGTAGGCATCCATCCCCCATGAGTGGGGATGGTAGTAGTGACAGGCATCCAGGCCCCCTGAGTAGGGGTGGTGGTAGTGGTAGGCATCCATACCCCTAAGGGTGGGGATGGTAGTAGTGGCAGGCATCCAGGCCCCCTGAGTAGGGGTGGTGGTAGTGGTAGGCATCCAGCCCCCCTGAGTAGTGATGGCGGTAGTGGTAGGCATCCATATCCCTAAGGGTGGGGATGGTAGTAGTGGCAGGCATCCAGGCCCCCCTGAGTAGGGGTGGTGGTAGTGGTAGGCATCCAGACCCCCCTGAGTAGTGGTGGTGGTAGTGGCAGGCATCCATCCCCCTATGAGTGGGGATGGTAGTAGTGACAGGCATCCAGGCCCCCCTGAGTATGGGTGGTGGTAGTGGTAGGCATCCATCCCCCCATGAGTGGGGATGGTAGTAGTGACAGGCATCCAGGCCCCCCTGAGTAGGGGTGGTGGTAGTGGTAGGCATCCAGGCCCCCCTGAGTAGTGATGGTGGTAGTGGTAGGCATCCATACCCCTAAGGGTGGGGATGGTAGTAGTGGCAGGCATCCAGGCCCCCCTGAGTAGGGGTGGTGGTAGGGTGGTGTTGGTGGGAGACATCCATCCCCCTATGGGTGTGTATGGCATTGGTGTTGGCCATCCCACCCCTATGGTTCTGCTGTTGCTAGTGTACGTTATTTGTGCATCCCTATGTGTGTGTGACATATTTCGGGTACGTGTCGTTTGTTTGTATTGTTGGTGTTTGACTTACCGTCTGCGCCGTACGCGTCCGTGCCGGTCCCGGTAATAGATGTAGAGTATAGGTAGGACCTGCGCAATGGGATTCATGCTTGGATCGTCTCGTTCGGGTTTTTCGTGTCTTCGAGTCGTACTCGTAGCAGGCTTGTTCGTCTCGTAGCCGTGGATCGTCTTGTGGCGCGAAACGGAGCTTATGTACGGCTCGCCCGGATGCTCAAACGTGCCGGACATAGCGACGGGTTCGGCGCATACGGATTGCGCATTGTACTAGTCCGGCCGGAAGGTGCTGTGTATTTGCTTCCGTGCGGCTCGATTCGGCGTTCACGGATCCGGCTCGGGCGGGGAACAGGAGCTGGATTGGGTGAGTACGGCTCGCTCGGAAACTGGGTTGTTATACGCATCGTACTTGTTCGTCCGGACGAGTGTACGAATCGGTCGGGAAACACGCATTCGGCTTGTATTTTTTCCGGACGAATACTGTTAGGTGCCCTACCGGCCGAGATCGGAATCGACCCCTTAGTAGCAACAGAAAAATCCCCTGGAGTCTAGTGGCTTTCTGCTCCTCCCACTGAGACAGATTAGAGTTAAAGACATCTTATTAGCCTCCTGGGGGGGGGGGCAGAAATACTGTTGAGGGTCATTTGAGGGGTGGGGTTTGGCCCAATGCCTAAGCCGACCACCCCCATCCATTTCTCTGCAAATAAATTATTCCTGGAGTCAAGTGGGTTTTCTGCCCCCAAGGCAAATCAGAGGTAACCACCTCAAATATGCCCCCAGGGGAGCAGAAAGACATTTGGGTCTGGGGGTAGGAGGAAGCATTAGCCCATTACTGTGGAGGGGCGCTCCCCCTCCAAATACAATCCCTGGTGATCTAGTGGGCTTTCTACCCTCCACAGGGGGCAGATTGGAGGAAAACACCTCCTATCTGCCCCCAATGGGGGGCAGAAAGAATGCTGGGGGTTGTATGGGTGAGTGGGGGCTAGGCCCATGCTTGGGAGGGTGACCCACACTCATTTTGCAATAAAATAAAATCGCTGGTGTCTAATGGCCTTTCTACCCCATCTCCCCTGGGGGGGGGCAGAAAGACTTTTGGGCCTGAGGCAAGGGGGAAGCAGTTGCCCATTGCCAGGGGGCCGCTTTCCTCCTTAAAGATATTCCTGGGGGTCTAGTGGTTAGATCCTTGCTTAAGGATTGCGCTACTGTGATGATCCCCAAAAACGGATCCACTAGGGAGTAGTACCATTGGAAAGGTGAGATTCCCCCATTTCCAATGACACCTTCCCCATCCAAATCTGTGTTTGGAGGGGCTTAGATATGCTTCTGAGTCCCGAAGCAGTAAAAATGAAAGGAGCACATTGGTTAATATGTTTTTATTTTATGCCAGAAGCAAGGTAAAAGAAACAGAACACAGTAGAGTGTAACATGCGACAAAAGGTGCGGAAAGTCAAAAGGTATACACCACAACAGGTACCATCAAAATATACACAATGCACAGTCCCCAGGTACAGCAGCAAAAAATATATAATAAACAAAGATCAGACAGTCTCCCAGTATTACATAGATGTCGGTTGAGGTTCCTGGCTTCAGGCAAGGCCGGTGCAGTTGTCTTAAGACCCCAGTCTATAATACTCCATCCAACTCACCTCTGGACAGCATAAACATACCGGCGAAGCAGCCAGCCCCATACAATGCAGCCTGTGTTGACCATAGTAAACCCTTTAGAGTAGACTGAATTGTATTAACCGCAGGCGCGATATTTTGGCGGTGCGCAGTCAAAATATCGATTTTTTTATATCGACCTACACTAATATCGAGTTTTTAATATCGTAGGGACAGAATATCGATGTCAAGAATATCGGTGACCAGAATATCGACCTTAAGGTAAGTAATATCGTTTTTTTTTATATCTAAGTAAGTAATATCAAAGTAAGTAATATCGAAGTAAGTAATATCGTTAGCAAAAATATCGTTGTTAATAATATCGATATTTATATTAGTGTTATGTATTTTAGTATGTATTTTATATGTATGTTTAACATTTTTTGTAATGTATTTTTATAATTTTTAAATATATGTATTAAATGTTTAGAAATTAGTAATTTTTTTAAAGTAAATTTTGCGTTTTAGTATCAGAGCGGGTTGTGGGTTTATAGTGGAATAGGGTGGGAAGTAATTTAATTATAATTAATTAATTAATATGTTTTTAGTATTGTTATTGATTATAAATTTATCGGTAATTAATTATTAATTGGTAATTAATTTTAATTAATTGATTAATTTATAAATATATTAATTATAATTAATTTATTATTATTTTTTATTTATTGTTATTGTTAATTTATTATTAATTGGTAATTAATTTTTATTAATTTATTAATTGATAATTAAATTAATTGTGTTCTTTTATGTGTAGCGGGTTGTGTGTTTATGGGGGAATAGGGTGGGAAGTAATTTAATGTTATTTAAGTAAATATTAATTTAATTTTATTGGTATTTATTATTAATTTTTTAGTTAATGAATTATTAATATGTTATTTATTTTACAAAAATTATTTAATTAATAAGTATGTTAATTTAACCCCTACACTATCCTACATTTTCCACACTGTTACACTCACTGGAGTTGGAATAGTAATTTTAACCCCTATGCTATCCAACACTTTCCCTACTGTTGCACTCACTGGAGTGGGAATAGTAATTTTCACCCCTATGCTATCCAACACTTTCCCTACTGTTGCACTCACTGGAGTGGGAATAGTAATTTTAACCCCTACGCTATCCAACACTTTCCCTACTGTTGCACTCACTGGAGTGGGAATAGTCATTTTTCCCCCTACGCTATCCAACACTTTCCCTATTGTTGCACTCTCTGGAGTGGGAATATTAATTTTTACCCCTACGCTATCCAACGCTTTCCCTACTGTTGCACTCACTGGAGTGGGAATAGTAATTTTTACTCCTACGCTATCCAACACTTTCCCTACTGTTGCACTCACTGGAGTGGGAATAGTAATTTTAACCCCTACGCTATCCAACACTTTCCCTACTGTTGCACTCACTGGAGTGGGAATAGTAATTTTTACCCCTACGCTATCCAACACTTTCCCTACTGTTGCACTCACTGGGGTGGGAATAGTAATTTTTACCCCTACGCTATCCAACATTTTCTCTGCTGTTGCACTGTTTGGAGTTGGAATAGTAATTTTATTACCTCCGCTATCTAATATTTTTTGTATTATTTTAGTTAATGTAGTATATAATTAAGTTTAAAAAGATTAAAAATAATTTTAATTTTTTAATTTGTTATATATTTATTTAAATTTTATTTATATTATTGTTTTATGTGTATAGATGTATTTATAATTTATATGATATTTTTTTAAATTATAAGTTATTAAAATAATTATTAAAAATTATTAGTAAGTATATATATTATATATTATATGTATATGTTTAATTTATTTTTACATTACATATATATTACTTATAATTTTTAAACATTTTAAAATATTTTTAACTATGTTTATTTTAATTATATGTATTATTTACTTTATTTTACATTATGTTTTTAACTTAAATAAAAAACGATATTTTTAACGATATTTTTGACATTGATATTTTTTTTCCGATATTTTTGTACTTTCCATAATGTAGATAGGATGTCGATATTCTTGACTTCGATATTCTTGCATCGATATTTCTGTAGGTCGATATTCTGACCTTCGATATTTTGTCAGTGATTCATTTTGGCCACCTCCCTGGGGTGCATCAATGCCACCTCCCAGTCAATTTCCTAAAGTTCCCCCACATCTCGTGTCCATCTTCTTTTGAGCGCACCCAGATTGTCGGGCATGTTATTATTTAGCGTCTTATACCTTATCCAATTAATGGCTTTATTTGTCAAAGATTTTTAAAAAATCATATCACCAAAAAGCGTCTGCAAAGCAAAGAAAACCGCTTCGTCTAACTGCACTTGCCCTGGTCCATTCCACCTGGTTCCTCACCTTTGTCAGTGAGTCAATGTAATTATCGGGACGAATAGTCAACACACAGGGAACGAGACCAAGTCAGAAAAGGAGACCAAATAGATAGGTCAGGGCTCTTTGTTATTGGCTGATCGAGGCCACAAATTCTGACCGCAGCCCTGACCCAGTCTTCTGCTGTCGGGGGCGAAGGGTCCCTCCATTTCAGACAGATTTCCCTCCTAGCGATAAGGATTAGATAAAAGAGCAACCAAGATTTCCTATCTTTTTTAGTTTGCGGATGGAGTCTTGGTATATTTGTCATGTATATTAATCTGTCTTTGGAGCTTCCAAAATCTTTCTGAGGGTGCAGTTCTAATCTATTCATGTTGGAGAGATATCCCTTAACATATTGTACTCTATTCCGGTTTCTCCCGTCAGGTTTAAATGTTACAATGTCGGTTGTTCTGGGTTGCTTTCACAACTTTTCCCATCTCCGATAGCATGCATTTCCTTTACTGCTAAATCTGATCAACAGCCAGTAAAATATGGATTATATGATTGAATTGCTATGAGGACATTTGTTTTAGTGCTATTTTGGTACTTTTCCCTTTCCTGTTCTATATAATTGCCATATTTTTGCCATTGAATTTGCTTCCTACCCATGGGCTTAGATGTATAGGAACGTATTTCCTGCTCAGACTTACTGGGGCTAACTGGGGCAAAATTATTTAATGTGCAGTAATCACCTCAATCTTCTCTAAAACAATTGTACAAATACCACTAATAGTATCCCTCAATTTAATTATATCCGCTCACATAGATTCATTTTTTCTCTCCAAGTCTCCCTCAGTTTGTGATTGTGTGACCTTGTCAGCCAGTTTTGATGTATTTGGCTTATTGTCAGAGCCTTCATTACATGTTAGCACCAGAAATCTATTATGAGAAATGTTGTTAGAAACTAAGGGGTCGATTCCGATTCGGGCCGGAAAACGTACCGACCGACTCGGTATGGGAATATTGTCCGACCGACACGTACCGGCGCTGCCCGACCCGCGTAGTACAATGCAATGCATGTGAATCACGACCGACTCGTACGGAACACAAGCCGAACGACCGAACCGCACGGAAAACAGCCATCCGGCCGGGAAACCACGCGAATCGAACCGACGGACACGCACCAGGAATGAACCCGACCGAAACGTACCCGCGAACACCGACCCGCGCAGTACGATGCAATGCGTGCAAAACCAGACCGAGTCGCACGGAGCCCAAGCCGTACAACCGACACGCATACAAAACCCAGCCGAAGCAACCCAAAACACCGCGACCGACGCGTACGCCGCACATGAAATCCATCAGAAACACAGCGTGAAAGACTCGGAGAAGCTCACACGAGCCAACGGCAGCGTCCGACTCCGGCAGAAGAACGTCTCCTACATGCCCAGAAACTACTAATGAAAAATCACAAAAAAAGGGCCAAACAAGCAATGACAAAGCCAATAAATACTGGGGGAGGAAAACATGGAACAAAGACACACCCACAACTCCACCCATATAAAGGCCACAAATCCCTACCATGATCCCTTGCAAATTCAACTGACCTGCCAGCACAGAACACAATCGCACAGCAACCACAGACACACACAACTCATCCATCACACAAGCCACATACCATTACCACCTCACAAATAGCCCCCGCACATACACCCAGCCAAACCTACACTCACCCACCCTCATTTGCACACCCACCCACCCATCAATCCCCACCACCACCCATCACCATGCCCCCAAAGAAGAATCCAAAGTTCCTAGACAGTGAATTGGAAGTCCTGGTAGATGAGATCCTCAGGGTAGAGCCACAGTTGTTTGGTACATTGGTCCAACAGACCCCCATGTCGCAGAAAACAAAGATGTGGGAGAGGATCTTCGACAGGGTGAACGCACAATCACCATGTTTTCGCACAAAGGAAGACATCCAGAACAGGTGGTATGATGTGCGCAGGCGGGTCAAGGACCTAGCCAAGAAGGACTACCTCTTGAGTCACCGCACCGGCAGTGGCCCTCCTGCAAAACCAGTATACCTCAGGCCCTGGGAGGAGAAGGTGCAGGCCATCCTACCACCAGTGAGCGTACATGGACTATCAACCATCCCAGAGCCTGGTGAGTACACAACCAATATACACAATATTGCGTGACAATACACACACATCACTGTCAAGGGGATACTCAAACCATGCACCCTTAGCAAATACACATCAACCAAAAGATAATCATCCCAAGATGTGTATGTTAGTTAGATAAACACAATACATGCCATCTCATAGTGATATGTAACTGTGTCATGACATGTACAAACCCAACAACAAATACAGCTAGGCAGTGGCACAAATCTAACTAACAAACACAGTCAGATAATTGGCCACCACTAGAACACCACCTCACAGGGAAGCTCACTCAAAGGAAGGAATCCTGTGTATGCTGGTGAAGTCAGTGGAGCCAATAGCATGATGGGAGTTGTAGTCACAGATATTGGTCACCCTCACAATTGGCCCATCAACACCACTCTGAACCATGCTCACATCACAGGGAGTGGAAAACAACTGACAAGATGGCTGACACTGGGTACTGCTGTGGGGAGCACAAGGCCCTGCTGGGAACTGTGCACCAACAAACAACAGGACCACACTGTCAGCCATCTTGCCATTGCTGTCACACTCACACACAGTGAAGTCCACTCAAAAGGAAGGAAGTATGGGCATGCTGGGAAGGGGGGTGTAGGCAATAGCATGATGGGAGTTGTAGGCACATATATTGCACACCCTCACAATTGGCCCATTAACACCACTCTGAACCATGCTCACATCACAGGGAGTGGAAAACAACTGACAAGATGGCTGACACTGGGTACTGCTGTGGGGAGCACAAGGCCCTGCTGGGAACTGTGCACCAACCAACAGCAGGACACCACTGACTGACATCCTGAAAGACAACTTGCACTCCCTGCAATGGAAGCACGTTCCATGGTGGGATATCTGGCTGGGTGGGAAGGAGGACTGACAGCTCTGACCATAGTTACAAGCAGCTTTTCTCACACACACCCTTAACACAAACTCCACACAACTCACCTGGGAGAATGCAATGCCTCACACTTTAATTAAATATCCCACAAAGAACCACCACCCTGGGTTATGCTGTGTGAAGCACAGGGACACTTTTGGGACATGTAGCCAAACAAACGCCAGGACAACACTGTCAGCCATCCTGTCAGCATATGCACACTACCCCACAGGGAAGCAGAGTCAAAAGGAAGGAAGTATGGGCATGATGGGAAGGGGGGTGTAGGCAATAGCATGATGGGAGTTGTAGGCACAGATATTGCTCACCCTCACAATTGGCCCATCAACACCACTCTGAACCATGCTCACATCACAGGGAGTGGAAAACAACTGACAAGATGGCTGACACTGGGTACTGCTGTGGGGAGCACAAGGCCCTGCTGGGAACTGTGCACCAACAAACAACAGGACCACACTGTCAGCCATCTTGCCATTGCTGTCACACTCACACAAAGTCCACTCAAAAGGAAGGAAGTATGGGCATGCTGGGAAGGGGGGTGTAGGCAATAGCATGATGGGAGTTGTAGGCACAGATATTGCACACCCTCACAATTGGCCCATTAACACCACTCTGAACCATGCTCACATCACAGGGAGTGGAAAACAACTGACAAGATGGCTGACACTGGGTACTGCTGTGGGGAGCACAAGGCCCTGCTGGGAACTGTGCACCAACCAACAGCAGGACACCACTGACTGACATCCTGAAAGACAACTTGCACTCCCTGCAATGGAAGCACGTTCCATGGTGGGATATCTGGCTGGGTGGGAAGGAGGACTGACAGCTCTGACCATAGTTACAAGCAGCTTTTCTCACACACACCCTTAACACAAACTCCACACAACTCACCTGGGAGAATGCAATGCCTCACACTTTAATTAAATATCCCACAAAGAACCACCACCCTGGGTTATGCTGTGTGAAGCACAGGGACACTTTTGGGACATGTAGCCAAACTAACGCCAGGACAACACTGTCAGCCATCCTGTCAGCACAGGCACACTACCCCACAGGGAAGCAGGGTCAAAAGGAAGGAAGTATGGGCATGCTGGGAAGGGGGGTGTAGGCAATAGCATGATGGGAGTGGTAGTCACAGCTCAACATCCCCCACCCACATGGCCCAGCAAGCTCACACTGAAGCATGCACACCTCACAGGGAGTGAAAAGCCACTCCTAAGATGTCCGACAGAGGTGCTCTGTTGTGGGGAGCACAAGGCCCTGCTGGGAACTGTGCACCAACAAACAACAGGACCACACTGTCAGCCATCTTGCCATTGCTGTCACACTCACACACAGTGAAGTCCACTCAAAAGGAAGGAAGTATGGGCATGCTGGGAAGGGGGGTGTAGGCAATAGCATGATGGGAGTTGTAGGCACAGATATTGCACACCCTCACAATTGGCCCATTAACACCACTCTGAACCATGCTCACATCACAGGGAGTGGAAAACAACTGACAAGATGGCTGACACTGGGTACTGCTGTGGGGAGCACAAGGCCCTGCTGGGAACTGTGCACCAACTAACAGCAGGACACCACTGACTGACATCCTGAAAGACAACTTGCACTCCCTGCAATGGAAGCACGTTCCATAGTGGGATATCTGGATGGGTGGGAAGGAGGACTGACCATAGTTACAAGCAGCTTTTCTCACACACACCCTTAACACAAACTCCACACAACTCACCTGGGAGAATGCAATGCCTCACACTTTAATTAAATATCCCACAAAGAACCACCACCCTGGGTTATGCTGTGTGAAGCACAGGGACACTTTTGGGACATGTAGCCAAACTAACGCCAGGACAACACTGTCAGCCATCCTGTCAGCACAGGCACACTACCCCACAGGGAAGCAGAGTCAAAAGGAAGGAAGTATGGGCATGCTGGGAAGGGGGTGTAGGCAATAGCATGATGGGAGTGGAAGTCACAGCACAACATCCCCCACCCACATGGCCCAGCAAGCTCACACTGAAGCATGCACACCTTACAGGGAGTGAAAAGCCACTTCTAAGATGTCTGACAATGGACCTCTGTTGTGGGGAGTACCAGGCCCTGCTGGGAACTGTGCACCAACCAACAGCAGGACACCACTGACTGACATCCTGAGAGTCAACCTGCACACACTGCAAGGGTGGCATGCTTCATGGTGGGATAACTGGGCTGGGGGGGAGAAGGAGGACCGGATGTCCACCAAATACAACCAATGCTGGCCATGCACACACCTCAACATTCACAATGAAATGCTTCAGGTTGGCAGGACAATGTGCAACACCAATATCAACCTCTGACAATTTAGGACAATGCAATGTACAGGCCCGCATCCAGAGGTACAGTCACAACTGTCAGGTGTGTGAACCATTGATGCCTGTAGAAACATAACATACATTGTGTGTCTCTTCCAAAAACAGGTGATGATGGGGACACAGCAGCAGACGAGGAGGAGTCCCTGTCCCAGGCTCCGGGGGACACTGAGCTCACTGGTGTGGAACAGCCTCTGCCCACCTCGGATGGCGAAGAACTACCTGGCCCCTCCGGTGTGAGTCATCATGCAGCACCAGCAGGACCAACATCTGCACCCCCTGCACCCACCCCTCCAACAACTGCCAACACACAGACCACCCCCGCCGACACGGACAGACCAAGGTGCACCGATGACAACAGCACAGGGACCCAGGCCCACCGTGGAGCAACGGACAACAACACTAGTAACAACCTCCAAGGGGGCCTAGGGTCACCTGTGCGTGCCACTGCAGGTCCTGCACGTGTCGCCAGGGGTGGTGGGAGGGGTGGTAGACATAGGTCACTGTTTGCAGAGGGGTCTGGACTGCATGATGACCCCCAACTGGTACGCATTGCTGATGCGTACCAGACTAGCACCGGAGAGGTCAGCCAGGTAGTGGGGATCCTCAAGGACATACAACAGCAGCAGGCTGCCCATCATGCCCGCTTGGACTCCCACATGTCCCGTGTTGAGACACACATGTCTCGCATGGAGTCCAATTGGGACACATTGCAAGAACTTACAGCGGTGCATAGGGACATATTGACATGCCTCCGCCAGATGAGCAGCAACATGGCCACACCTCCCTGTGTGCCCACAACATCTGGTGCTGCAACAACTGACACTGCCACAGGGAGGGAGGATGACTCTGGCGGAGAGTCCTCTGCACCGCAGCAGCCTGCACGTGAGGGTCCCCCCCCAAAGAAGAGGGGTCGTCCGAGGAAGGAAAACTGAGAGGCCGATGGCCACGCACATCCCCCAGGAACCCAACACCTGTTCTGGACATTCTCCTTTGTGTGCAAACTGCTCACCCTGTCGAATGCAACCCATCTCGCCCACATGACATGGGGAGTTTAAGTTGGACCAATGTATCACATGACTGTGGACTTTACTCTGGACATTTCTGCTACCAAGACTTCCAACTCATCTGGGAACTTTGGATTCCGAACCCAATGTACAGCACCCACCATCCTGTGCACTATCCCCACACATGTATGTAAATAAACTCACTAATACACCATACTTGCCTCTGTTGTGATTCCAACGTGGTTTCTGTCATGGAGATGATGATATGCAAAATGACACTGTGCACGCTAACTGCTACAGCGAGTTCGACACCGTCATGTGAGTCATGGCAACGTGACACATATGAGGGAGACACACCACTAGGGCTACACAACACATACACACCAGGGCCATCTGACTCATCGCCTACAATGATGTTGCCAGGAAATACAGTGGAATGCACGGACACCACACCTATTCAGAGTCTGTGCTAACTAGCCCACAGGTGCAGTAAGCAAATGTCAGTCAGATGTGTGACCACAGACAACGCACATCCCAAAGTGAAGCACATGTTTATTACACATCAGCAACATGTTGTTTCCACCACAGATGCAAGGTAATCCCACGTGGCAGTGGCCACACAGTCACCAAGTGTAGAAGAAATAAAGTCCAGGGGTGTGTGGCACATCACCTGTAGGGAAACGACTGCTTCCACCCTGGAAGTTGATTCATGGTATCGGGGGATCACAATTGACCAAACAACTCTGAAAGTACCCTGTGGAGGACAGACATGACACACAGTCAAAAGCACTGAAGAACAGGACAGAACTGCAATACTCATGCCCAATACATGTCACAAGATACTTACAGACAACCAAGTTAGCATGTCAACACTGTTGGGGAGTACAGACTACCTGTAAGGACACATCGCTGCACGCTTTCAGTCAAGTAGCACATGGCCACACTCAAACAGCACCAGAGCACCACCAACACATATCACGCAAACTCACATCATTGACATGACATCTCTGGATACTCACATTCAGCTGAAGAAGTTGTTGAGCTGTGTGCGGACATCCCCCTCATCATCATCATCATCACTGGCATCGTGGCCCAGGCCAGGATCCTCCACAGGTGGCGGATGTTGGTCATTGTCATCCAGGATGAGAGGCAACTCCTTCCGCACTGCCAGGTTGTGTAGCATGCAGCAGACGATGACAATCTTGCACACCTTTGCAGGGGCATATGGGAGGGCCCCTCCTGTCTTGTCCAGGCAGCGAAAGCGACTCTTCAGGAGACCAAATGTCCGCTCGATCACTCTCCTGGTCCGACCATGTGCCTCATTGTAGCGCATCTGGGCTGGTGTCACAGGGTTCCTGAGGGGTGTCAGCAACCACGGCATGTTGGGGTATCCCGAGTCACCTACATACAGACAATTGCACATTAGCTGGGTTGGAAAAGAGGGTGGAATACAACATTGCCGAACACACACAATGGTACAAAGTCAGTACACACCGACAAGCCAGGCACGCTGGTTCTGCATCTGTGTCATCATCCTCGGGATGCGACTACTCCTCATTACGTAGGCATCGTGTGCAGAACCGGGGAAACGGGCACACACGTGTGAGATGCTCATATCTGCAAGACATACCACCAGAGCATTGACAGAATGGTAATGTTTCCTGTTCCTGTATGCCTGCTCATGTGCCTGTGGTGGTACCAAAGCCACATGTGTCCCATCACTGGAGCCAATGACATGCGGCATCCTCCCCAGGGCTTAGAAGTCACTCTTGACGTCAGTGAGTTGATGACGTCTAGGGAAATAGATGTACTGGTTCAGGTATCTCAACATTGCCTCCAAAACATCGCGTAGCACACGGCTGAACATGGTCTGTGACATCCCACCAGCAGACGCCACAGTGTGTTGAAAGGTACCAGTGGCAAAGAAGTGTAGGGCTGCCATCACCTTCACCTTGGGGGTCAGCGCTGTAGGGTATGGCCGGCCAGGTTGCAAATGTGGGGCCAACCGCCCAGCCAATTCCTCAATCACCGGCCTGTTGAAGCGGTACCGTCGGATGCAGTCACGTTCAACCATGGTTGCAAGGTCAGGGAATGGTCTATGGACAGCTGGTGCCCTGCAGTGCATAGGTGAACAAAGAAAGATTGTCAGTCACCCCACATATGTGACATTGACCATACTCTATATCACATGATACATCATTACAAGACACAAGTACCTGATGTGTGTGCCGTTCTGTAAGGACATGTATGGCACCTACATGGCCAACATCTAACATCACTGTACAACATGTGTTGACAACAAGTTCCAGGTTGTGCTATGGGATATCATTAGGCTGTGTCACAGTACCCATGTACTGCTGTCAAGTTCCAAACACACACCACAGTGACATGTGAGGACAGATGTGCCCCAGGCATCACAGCTCATTGACAGGTAGATTCCCAGGGACCCTGTATTGCCACATGGACACTGGCATGACATGGCGTATCATGAATACACCACAGCAAAACAACCATGACCCCCACAGGTAGTGGTCCCTGTTGACTCTGCAGGACAGACATGGACGTCTGTGACACACACACACGCACAACATCAAAGTCCATGCACAAACAACGTGGATGTGGAGACTGTCTCCCATTGTGCACATGGAATCAGAGACATTGTAAACACAACATGCACACAGACTGTGGAGGGCCATCACTATTGTGGCAATGGGTCACCCTGTGACGTACATACCTTCCCACATGGGACTCAGGGGGTGTGACATGACATACACATACACAACCTGGAAATGTGACCATGCCACATGCTCTGAAATGAACCGTTGCACACCACAGTGGTCATGTGCACAACACACAAAGCATTCTGTCCCCATGAACACGTGCACAGACTAGGAGTGGCTGCCCACAAGTGCCACCCAAAAAACCACGTGTTGACCCCCATACATAGAAAAGGTAATGCAGCCTTACATGCCTCAGGATACAGTGTGGACAGGCTGTGGTGTTGTAGGTGGGCCCCTGAGTCCCTGGCAAGTAAATGTGGCTGGCATACGTTCACCAGTGACAACCATGGTGACATATGCGAGTGACTTGTACAGGGACGCGTTGTACAGCAATGGACCGATCGGTGCGCACGCATTGGCCATTGCATATGATGTGAGCGGGTTCGCGTTGTACAGCAATGGACCGATCGGTGCGCACGCATTGGCCATTGCATATGATGTGGACCGAAATACACGTTGTACAGCAATGGACCGATCGGTGCGCACGCATTGGCCATTGCATATGATGTGGACCGAAATACGCGTTGTACAGCAATGGACCGATCGGTGCGCACGCATTGGCCATTGCATATGATGTGAGCGGGTACGAGTTGTACAGCAATGGACCAATCGGTGCGCACGCATTGGCCATTGCATATGATGTGGACCGAAATACGCGTTGTACAGCAATGGACCGATCGGTGCGCACGCATTGGCCATTGCATATGATGTGAGCGGGTACGCGTTGTACAGAAATGGACCGATTGGTGCGCATGCATTGGCCATTGCATATGATGTGAGCGGGTACGCGTTGTACAGCAATGGACCGATCAGTGCGCACGCATTGGCTAGGGCCTGCCATGGCAACGGACGCGTTTTCTAAGCATTAACGAGTCTGATGCAGTGAATTCAGTTGGCCAGCCACAACAATGTTGCAAATACATGGGTGTCATGAGGTTTAACTTTTGAAGGATGCCGTGGGCGTGTATAAGTGATGCAAATACATGGATTGGCCAGATTCAGAAGATGCAAACGACTTGGACCTATCACTTTGGACACATGGGACAGTATCTGCCTCTGCAGCACACATATAATGCTGGCTGTTCCCCTGAGAGCTCACTTGCCTGCAATACATGCTCCAGGACGACATCTGCCACCAACACTGCTGCTGTCTCTGCATCCTCTGGCTACTGCAATGGCACGTACTCTGGAGAGAGCCCCAGCCTTCACCACTGAGGAGAACTAGGCCCTGCTGGACAGCCTCCTTCCAGAGTACAGCAAGCTGTATGGGAAACCAGGGGAGCAGGTGAGTGTGCTGTCCACTGCCTTACTAATTGTGCATGTTGTCTGACTAGCAAGGCTTACAGTGTGCACACCACTGGCTAGCATGCTCACTGAGTAGTTCACACCCCCCAAAGTGTGTAGTTACATGCACTGAACAGGTATAGTGCAGTAACAGTGCATTCCAACAAGGTTTGACTTCCCAGGCAATGATACCATGTGGTAACTGCTGGCAAACTGTATATAGCCATCGTTGCACTGCCTGTGTACATCATATGCCCCTGTGATTGAGACATGTATGTCCAACTGTGTGATGCACGGATATGTTGCATGTGTAGTGATGGCCTTTTCACTTTGTCATCCTCACAGGTTGATGCCCACCAGAAGCAGGAAATCTGGCTGACCATCGTCCGGGCAGTAAGATCCGTGGGGGTCTACAAGTGCCGGATCCGCAACTACCAGAAGAGGTGGCAGGACCTTCGGGGCTGGACCCGGAGGATCGCAAGGGTCCAGCTGAAGCTGTTGCCTCCTCGCAGGAGGGGCGGACACCGGACCCTGACCCCCCACATGCTCAGGATCCTGGCGGTGGTCTTCCCTGACCTGGATGGGCAGCTGAAGGCCAGACAGCAGCAAGGAGGGGGTGAGTCCATGACTGCACTGTGAACTTTGTCTGACATGCTATGTGCCCTCCTCTGGCCTGGTTACACTTCCACAGTACATCAGTCTTGTGGTCCAGGACCCATGTCCCTCAATTGTAACATGCCCACTCCTCATCTGATACCCAGGTGTGGCCCTTGCAGTCAGGAAATTGTGTCACTTGGGTACTGTGTCCTTGCATTTTGCTTAGCTCAAGGTGGGGGACAGCATTTGTTCCTGTTACTCTGTGGTGGGCTTCATGGGTGGGTCAATTGCTTACACAATGCCTGAGTTCTGACATGTAATCTGCGTGTGACTTTGATGTGTGGTCCAATTGCTGATCTGACTCACCACATGTGCCTGGGGTATTTGGCACCCCCCCATGCTGCGGGTGGGAACAATGTTTGGGCCTCAGGAGTATGTATATCAAGTGTGTCACACATGCTTAGCCACCTGCCTACTGTCCAGGGCTCATCCCTCTTTCACGTGGAGCAGGACAGTCATGCCTACTCCAGGGCATACAATACACTCTGTACTCCCACTCCCGCGTATCAGCTGACACATTGTGCTCAGTGAAATGTTCCCTCAGGTGTCTGCCTCTGTGTCATTGTGCTGTGGCCTCGTTGTCAGGACTACTGGGGTGTTTATCGGTTGGGCTCAGCATGCCATCTGAGATGTGACCATGAGAGACGATACTTGTGTGACATATAGGTGTTTGATCACTTGACTGTGCAGACTGGTGTATGCGACTGTGAAGTTCAGGCAGCTGTTTTTCATTCACAGCAGACTGTGAGGTGCTCAGGTTCAGAGAGTTGTGTTTCATGTCTCCCATATGTCCAATTGGTATGACGTGGACAAATAAGAGTTCAGATGATGTGTTTTGTGGGGGATGGACATGTGCACTTTTCAGCTACAGAACTTGCATTCCCCATGACCTAGTATTGTGACACAGTGCAGACTGTTGTTGGCTGGCTGGCTGGCTGCCCTGCCCATGTGACTGGAGACAGTGATGTATAACTTAGCAGGCATGCCTGTGCCATGGCATGAAACTTCCTAAGAGTGATCCTGCAGGGGAGTGACATGTGCTACATGCACCCCATTGTGGCATTGACTATCAGGACATGGGTGCATCATGGTGTCTGGTGCTGGTATGCATCACATGCATTTCAAATTAGTCTCTGGCCATCCCTTCATCCGGACACCTGTACTGACTCAGTGGCAAGGGATGTGAAGTGTGCATGTTCACATACTTCACCGTGTTCTCTGCAATGTCCAACAACTGTGTAGGTGGTGCATGTGTCCACACTGAGGTATTACAATCCGACAGGCACCAGACAGATGGGTGCAAGGCCAGGAGGGATGTGAGTGCCATGGTTGACCATCAGACTGACAATTGGCTTCTCCTAATCCGTGTGAGCACATCTGGCAATGTTCAACTAAGGATGCCAGGGCTTGCTCTGTAATGTGCTGTACTTACTGTGGTGTGTGCGGTCAGTGCAGGTGACTGATGTTTGTCTGTTTCCCTAATTGTTTGCAGATACATCCACGGCCACAGGAGGGGACAGCTCCACGGACCAGGAGGAGCTGCAGAGCCAGACTGGGTCAGCAGCCGATGAGTGGTCAGAGGGACCCAGTGGCACGGAGGGCGAGGGGAGCCACACCGAGGAGTTCTCAGCACCATCCACCTCAGCTGAGGACCACAGCAGCTCGGAGGATGACTCCCTTGTGGAGGCGGGTGTCAGCAGCCACCACACCCCAGCTAGTATGGCTGGCCCAGCCACCACCACCACCACCGCCCTCCCATCGGCTCCCATTCCAGAGGTCCGTGGAGGCTCCCGTGTTCGGGAGCGTGTCTCCTTCTTGCCAGGCACCGCACCCCCTGCCCCTGTGTCCCCTGCTGCCCTGAGTGAGGAGTCTGTGTACTTACTTCGCCAGCTCCATGTAGGGCAGACAGCAATGCTGAGTGTCCTCCATGCCCACACCACTCTGTTGACACAGCTGGTGTCATTCATGTAGGGCATCTCATCGAGCATGTCTGCCCTACAGAGGAGCAATAAGTCCATGGACTCCTCCCTGATGGCAGCAGTGTCCCTCCTCCAACAGTCCCTCACCCCTCCTACCTCTGCCCCATCCACACTTCCTGGCACCCTACCTGTCCCAAGCACATGCACACCTGCACAATCACCCAGACACACAGACACGAGCAGCACAGATACACCCATAACAAAGGCAAAACGTGCACGCAAGCATCCTCAGGGGACTGATACCACACCCACAGGGGATGGGGAACAGACACACACACAGGCATCCACAGTCACTCCGCAGTCTTCCACTTCCTCTCCCTCCAAGACCCCTTCCCTTGCCTCACCTGCTACCCCGCCTAAAAAGCAGCTCTTCCTCTGTGACCTTGGCCTCTTCCCCTCCGATCCAGCTGATCCACCATACAGGGGGAAGAGGAAGTCCACCCACACAGAGGGGAGTGCCCCTCGCCCCCGGACACCCTCCCCCAGGCACAGACAAACTGAGGCCCCCACCCGCAAGTCCCCCCGGACCCGGAAGAGCAAGACCCCACCACCGCCCTGCAGCTCGACCACACAGTCTCCTTCCTCCATCCCTCAGGCCCCCACAACACAGGTTCCCCCACCACACCCTGCCCCAGGTTCCCCCACCCACAGATACACCATCCCCAAAATGATCCGGCCTTCTCCCCCTACCACTTGCTCTTCCAGCCCCACACCCCCCGCTGCACATGTTTGTGCCCCTGGTGTGGAGACCGTGTCCTCCCCCTCTGTCCTGCCCACCTTACCCCAACCCCATTCTACTCCCCTGGTGATAGGCACTGCAGTGGAGTCCACTACCACCCCGTCTGACTTGGGCACTGCAGTGGGGAACCTGTCCACTCCATCTGCCCAGCCCACTGCAGTCGTGCCGGCACCCACGCCATCTGACTCATGCCCCCCAGTTGTGCCGGCACCCCCATGTCAGACACCTCCACTGCAGTTGCCAGTGACTCTCCTGCACCCACCAGCCCTTCCCTGCCTCCTTCTGGTGAGCCCTGATCCTGTCCCTGCGGTGCCTGGCCTGCCCCCACGTATGCCCCTCCAAGGGGGATGTCCCTGGTCCTTAGCAGTGCAGGCAAGCAAAGGGTGACATCTGCCACTATCCCCCTGTTTGGACTTGTTAATGGACTGGCCATTGGCCTTTGTGTTTTCTCTGGACTTCCTTTTTTGATGTGATATATGCTGAATAAAGCTCCTTTCTGTTCTCTAGTGGTTTTGCTTCCGATGTACATGATGTTGATGATGCTAACCATGCCCTTGCAGCAGTGATGGTGAATTTGATATCAGGAACATGAAGTGTTACTGTGCAGGACCCCATGTGGTCCAGGGGGAATGTGTCCTATCCTGGGGTGTATCCATGTCATCCTTTGCAGCAATATGAGGGTGACATGATTACGATATTTGGCAATGGGATTTCCTACTTTTATTTGCAATATCACATCTGTGGCTTACACCCCTACACATCAGTTGTGCTTGCCATTGTTCAATTTGTCTATTTCCCTGACCGTGTGACCATCTCCACTGGACATGCAGGTTTGGGCATCAATGGGGAAGGACTCATCTGTGTTATCAGTGCAACTTGCTATACATGTGTGTTGGATCTGTGCAGATGATTTAGGTGACACTCCCATGACCATGCTGATGTGACGAGAGCCTTCAATTTGTGCTAATTGTTGACTGAGTGACCAAGTGTTCTGCTGACATGATAGAGCCCTGCAGAGACAACGTATGGCACAGCTTTCCTTACACAGGAGTGGAGTCCCCTCATGGCAGTGTGTAATTCCGTGACATTGCCTGAGCCCAAGGTGTGTGTTGTGTGAGCATGTCTGTGTGTGTTCACTTCCCTTTTGCTACACGGGCTGGGATCCCTAGTGATGTTCCTGTTTGTGATGCTTGCTGAGTTGACCTATGTTCCCCCATAATCTTCGCCCTGGGTTCTCTGGGATGTGGGTGCATAGCACATTACTGGTCATCAGGGTGTCATCCATAGGTGTGTTTGCTGTCAGGGCTGAGTTTGTGGGCAAACGCAGATGTGACACAGTCAGGATTCCCCTTGGTACTTGTTGGTTACACAAGTGATGTAATTTGCAGTTTGTGTTAGCTTTCAGTGATTGTGACACGTTGTGTGTGTGACTGCAGCCACTCCTCAGGGTCAGAGCTGCTATGTTGGAAGTTGTCTATGTGTGTTCTTTGTGGGTGACCTTGGCTTCTTCATTGGTTTGTGACTGTGGCCGGGATCCCATTGGTTGGTGTGGATGAGACGTCATGCCCATGTACAGCGTACTGTGCAGTGTGTAAGACATTCCAGAGTCTTGTTGACTGGCCATGTGTGATGGGTTTCGGCACCTTAGTTCCCACCACCACCCCTGGTATTGTCATGGGTGCATGTGCAATGTCACCAGTCCATGTGAGCTTCACTGCTGCACATTATTGGAGATCAAGGTGTGTGGTGTTGAGTGTGTGCAAATGAGAATTGTTGCACGGCTAGACCCCTACCTCCATATTGGCCTTGGCTGACAGGCCGTGCTGATTGATTTGTGCTTGTGTAGGTGTGATGGTAGTTTGTTGCTCAGGACACATGGCTGTGGTTCACAGTGTGAACGACATCTAGCTTTGTCATCACAGTGGGATTATCATGCTGGCCAGTGTGGCCACAATGTGGGCTCCCTGGGGGTAGTGCTGTGGTGGGTCTGTGTCTTGCTGTGTTAGTTGCTGTTCCTACAAGCTTGTGTGACATGTGTAATTTGGGCTCCCTCTCATCTAACAATGCCTGATTGCCCACATAGGGGAATCCGATCCATGAGTTACTTTTGTGTGGCACTGTATACACATCTGTGTGATTGGGATTCAGGCCTCCTCATGTGTTGTGTGGTTGCCTGGGGACACTGGCACCCCCCCCCCCATCACCTGTTGTGTTTGATATGCAGTGTGAGGCTGCCTGTTTGTGTTTGTGCATCTGCACCACTGCATTGGCATATCTTTGGTGTGCCATTGGCTGTATGTTGTTTGGTGTGTTTCCCCTGCTGTCCCTTGGACTCCTAGCTCATCAGTCAGCACAATGATCATGGTTTGTATGTCCCATTGCGGCCATGCTATGGTATTTGTTCACCTCACATCTACAGTCTCCACGGGATATCTACATTTGTGTGTCCATTGGTGCAGATATGTGGCTCTGCATTATGATGGTCACTTCTAGCATTGTATTATTGATGAATGTTGACGATGTCAGCCCCCATGGGTGATGTATGTCTGCACATGGCCAAAGGTATGTCTTATTTGCACTGCACTGTTTGCCTCACACTATCTATGTTGCTATGGGACACATGCACTACTATGCCACTGATGTGTTTGTTGTTCTGTGACCAGGAATGATCCATGCTGTTTGGCAGTTGCAGCTTTTTCCATGACAACACTTACCTTTTGGTTACTGTGATGATGGGGGTTTAGACCCCATTGCCACAATGTTCAAAATGTGCTTCAGCTATGGAACCCACACTTACCTTTTGGTCACTGTGATGATGGGTGTTTGGACCCCATTGCCACAATGTTCAAAATGTGCTTCAGCTATGGAGCCCACACTTACCTTTTGGTCACTGTAATGATGGGGGGTTAGACCCCATTGCCACAGTGGCCATGGTCTGCTTGCATTGTGGAGGCCACACACATTTATGTGTGACACATGTGATAGGGGGTCACATTGTATGTTCAATGTCATGTTCAGTGTTGTGGGCATTTGACACAGACTACACACGCTTGTCATGGTGTTGGGGGTATGTGTTCTTCTGACATTCCTTATGTTGGAGTATGCTGGTTGTGTCATGCATTACCCGTCCTCTGAGTAGGGGTGGTGTGGGTGGTGGGCATCCAGCACCCCTGAGTAGGGGTGGTGGTAGTGGTAGGCATCCATCCCCCTATGAGTGGGGATGGTAGGTGTGACAGGCATCCAGCCCCCCTGAGTAGGGGTGGTGGTAGTGGTAGGCATCCATCCCCCTTTGAGTGGGAATGGTAGTGGTGACAGGCATACAGCCCCCCCTGAGTAGGGGTGGTGGTAGTGGTAGGCATCCAGCCCCCATGGATAGGGGGGTGTTGGTGGTAGGCATCCAGCCCCCCATGGGTAGGGGGGTGTTGGTGGTAGGCATCCAGCCCCCCTGAGTAGGGGTGGTGGTAGTGGTAGGCATCCAGCCTCCCCTGAGTAGGGGTGGTGGTAGTGGTAGGCATCCAGCCCCCTCTGAGTAGGGGTGGTGGTAGTGGTAGGCATCCATCCCCCTATGAGTGGGGATGGTAGTAGTGACAGGCATCCAGCCCCCCATGAGTAGGGGTGGTGGTAGTGACAGGCATCCATCCCCCTATGAGTCGGGATGGTAGTAGTGGTAGGCATCCAGCCCCCCATGGGTAGGGGGTGTTGGTGGTAGGCATCCAGCCCCCCCTGAGTAGGGGTGGTGGTAGTGGTAGGCATCCATCCCCCTATGAGTGGGGATGGTAGTAGTGACAGGCATCCAGCCCCCCATGAGTAGGGGTGGTGGTAGTGACAGGCATCCATCCCCCTATGAGTGGGGATGGTAGTAGTGGTAGGCATCCAGCCCCCCATGGGTAGGGGGGTGTTGGTGGTAGGCATCCAGCCCCCCTGAGTAGGGGTGGTGGTAGGCATCCAGCCCCCCCTGAGTAGGGGTGGTGGTAGTGGTAGGTATCCAGCCTCCCCTGAGTAGGGGTGGTGGTAGAGGTAGGCATCCAGCCCCCCCTGAGTAGGGGTGGTGGTAGTGGTAGGCATCCATCCCCCTATGAGTGGGGATGGTAGTAGTGACAGGCATCCAGCCCCCATGAGTAGGGGTGGTGGTAGTGACAGGCATCCATCCCCCTATGAGTGGGGATGGTAGTAGTGGTAGGCATCCAGCCCCCCTGAGTAGGGGTGGTGGTAGTGGTAGGCATCCATCCCCCATGGGTAGGGGGTGTTCGTGGTAGGCATCCAGCCTCCCCTGAGTAGGGGTGGTGGTAGTGGTAGGCATCCAGCCCCCCCTGAGTAGGGGTGGTGGTAGTGGTAGGCATCCAGCCTCCCCTGAGTAGGGGTGGTGGTAGTGGTAGGCATCCAGTCCCCCATGGGTAGGGGTGGTGGTAGTGGTAGGCATCCAGCCCCCCCTGAGTAGGGGTGGTGGTAGTGGTAGGCATCCATCCCCCTATGAGTGGGGATGGTAGTAGTGACAGGCATCCAGCCCCCCATGAGTAGGGGTGGTGGTAGTGGTAGGCATCCAGCCCCCCCTGAGTAGGGGTGGTGGTAGTGGTAGGCATCCAGCCCCCCCTGAGTAGGGGTGGTGGTAGTGGTAGGCATCCAGGCCCCTATGGGTAGGGGGGTGTTGGTGGTAGGCATCCAGCCCCCCGAGTAGGGGTGGTGGTAGGCATCCAGCCCCCCCCTGAGTAGGGGTGGTAGTAGTGGTAGGCATCCAGCCTCCCCTGAGTAGGGGTGGTGGTAGTGGTAGGCATCCAGCCCCCCATGGGTAGGGGGGTGTTGGTGGTAGGCATCCAGCCCCCCACGGGTAGGGGGGTGTTGGTGGTAGGCATCCAGCCCCCCATGGGTAGGGGGTGTTGGTGGTAGGCATCCAGCCCCCCCTGAGTAGGGGTGGTGGTAGGCATCCAGCCCCCATGAGTAGGGGTGGTGGTAGTGGTAGGCATCCAGGCCCCTATGAGTGTGTATGGCATTGGTGATAGCCATCCCGCCCCTATGGTTCTGCTGTTGCTAGTGTACGTCATTTCTGCATCCCTATGTGTTTGTGACATATGTTGGGTACGTGTCGTTTGTTTGTGTAGTGGGTGTTTGACTTACCGTCTGCGCCGTACGCGTCCGTACCTGTTCCGGTAATAGATGTAGAGTATTGGTAGGACCTGCGCGATGGGATTCATGGTTGGTTCGTCTCGCTCGTGTTTCTCGTTGCTTGGACTCGTACTCGCCGCTGGCTTGTTCGCCTCGTAGCCGTGGATCGTCTTGTGGCGCGAATCGGAGCTTATGTGCGGCTCTCCCGGATGCTCTGACGTGCCGGACGTAGCGACGGGTTCGGCACGTACGGAAGGCGCATCGTACTAGTCCGGCCGGAAGGTGCTGTGTATTTGCTTCCGTGCGACTCGATTCGGCGTTTACGGATCCGGCTCGGGCGGAGTACAGGAGCTGGAATGGGTAAGTACGGCTCACTCGGAATTTGTGCTGTTATGCGCATCGTACTTGCTCGTTAGGACGACTGTTCGAATCGGTCAGGAAACACGCATTCGGCTGGGTTTTTATCCGGGCAAATGGTGCTTGGTGCGCTTCCGGCCCGAATCGGAATCGGCCCCTAAATGTCCATGGTTTACATGGAACTCTTGCTTCACTTTTGTGTTAGCTCCAGCTCCGGTCTAGTACATATAGGTTTGGATGGTTGCTATGCTATGCCACTATTTAGTGGCTCATGCCACTGATGTATATAGGATTTACTAAAATATTTCTCAAAATGTGTTGCATTCGCTTTGGGATTTGTTTGGCTTCCTTGAGGGTTTAGCAAATCTTTAACTTCCTTTATAAGATCATCGATCTTGTTTAACGTAAATTTCAGCAGCATGTTTTGCGGCTTTTTTTGCTTTACCTGCCCAACCTGGGTTTTCTACTGACTTACATTTTCCTATGTTTAGGTTAAAATATATGTTTGTTTGCCTAAGTACCCTTTTCATTAATAAGGAGTGACGAGGGTCAAAATGATCCCCCCAAGTTCTATTTTTTGCAAATGGCAGCCTTTGTAAGACTTTCCACTCCTAGAAGTAATCGGTAGCCAATTCGGCAGTATAACAGGAAGAGTGCACACAATACAAAAATTTTGTAATTATAATTAATGTAAGGTTTGGATAAAGTTTGCACTTAAGTAGCATTATGATGCCTGAAGGCATCACCTTGGGCTATTGAAGACCCACCAGTTATATAGTTAACATTTTAAATATAGACCAGTTAATGAAACAAATACAGTATTGAATCAATAGTCGAACACTGTTTCTTACAAAAAACCACTTCCTGTCAGAAAATGGTTTTGACAGTTGAAAATCTACCATAGCACTTTCGCCACAAGGAACATAAGTCATAGAAGTATCTTGGCATTTGCTGACCTTAAAAGTGAGCCACAGGGACACAGGATAAAAAAAACCTCAAACGTTTTGGGGGTGACCCTGCGGCTTCCTCTCGCTGACAGGCGAGGGCAGGGCCACCCTTGGCCCGGGACTTGCACGAGGTGCCCCACGCATGCTGCGCAGCGGGTAGAGTGAAAACACTTTATAGCGGGCCTCAGGTATTCAAGGATCTGCCTCCTCTGCACCCTCATTACTCAGCAAGGTCTTCTAGGACCTATAGTCCCCGTTGCATCCAGCAAAGTGTCCTGTGCAATGGGTAGGGCGAAAGCACTTTTGTTGGAAAATGTCTCTCTCTGAAGGGTCACCCTAAACGTTTTGCCTTCCTCCTACTCTTTTTGATGAATTCTTTTTGTTGGCTTTAGGACTCTGAACACTTTACCACTGTTAACCAGTGCTAAAGTGCATGTGCTTCTCCCTTAAACATGGTGGCATTTGTGTATACCTGATTGGCATATTTAGTTTACTTATAAATCCCTTGTAAAGTGGTATACTACAACACACAGTGCATAACATAGAGAAAGGAGCTTTGGGTAAGCCCTCTTTAGCCATTGGCATGTTTGGATGAGCCTACTTCAGACATTGGCTCAATGGACAGTTCATCATATTTACTTTTGGTGAAGGGACATAAAGTAGTCTCTTTGATAACATTGCAGTTGTTAAGTGCTTCTTAAAACCTTTAGATTGAGCAACAGAAATATTTAGTTTTGTGTGGCTTGGAAGGAAGTGGGCAACACTCAGTCTACTTTGGCTCATTCTTCTAGTGATGAACAGCAGCATCAACCTCTGGCTCTAAAATTAAACAACAGTTATGTCAAAACAGTGAAAAAGCCTCTAGTCTGCCCAAAAATCACATAGGTGTGGAATTTGTTTCACCTTACCAGAGGGAGCCACAAATTTAAGCATGCAGGCTACAATCTGCAAAGTTTGCAGTCTTCATATATTCTGAGGGAAGACTAGGCAGCAGTCCTACTATGGAACAATCAACACTTTTTTTAGTGGCAGCTGCATTCTATCAAACATTGACTAAGATACTGCTTTCTCTTTGGGTGTTCCTGTGGGCTTTATTCAGAAGCTGCAGGTTGTTCAAAATGTTGTAGCTAGCTCCATTCACACTCAGAAAACTTGATCAAGTTTCTGAAGCTGGCTGTCAATGGCGCTGGCTTCTTGAGGCCCAAGTTCAATTCAAGGTACATTGTCTTGTGCTGGCGGGTTGCAGAAATATTTATGCTAGACTTTCAGCAATATTCTAGAACGATCACTTAGCTCTATGGCTATGCCCTTCCTCTTTGTTAAGCGTTTTATCATGCATATTTAGGCATCAGGACAGTTAATGTCCTGCATCCGCAGATTTGGAAATCTGTTACCCTTTGCCTGGTTGCTAGACATTCTCCATTTTGATTGGCCAAATAACAGTTATTTTTTGGTAACTGGAGTCTTCTCTGACTTTCGCTTTTGGAGCCAAGATGCCTCTTCACTCAATCACTCACTTTGACCCAGCAGGTTAAGACCCACCATAGGAGTCAATATAAGAATATATGTCTAACATCAGAATCAAGCCGGAGGGGCAGGTGGGGCTGAAACAGAGAGGTCTGAACTATCAACCTGTAAAGCATTAAGTGCAGATGCAGGTATAAAGAAATCACCTTGACTAACAGCCATTATTCTGAAAAATATATGTGCTCCAATAACGGTTTTCCCCCAAAAACTGTTTTTTACCCCTCTCCCAGTTCTGAATTTCTTTTTTATGAAGCTGGAGTTTTTTTTTGTTGTGAAGCTTGAAGTTTGTTGTTATTTTGTTTCATAAAATATCTAACTTGACTTTAGTCTAGTTGATAAAGTCTATCTTCTCTGATTATATCATAATATTTGTATTTGACATTAGAAAAAGGGGTCTGCCCACAATATCTGTGGCAATACAATTTTTTGTGTTTGGCTCGGCTTAAAGCTGTATGCAGCATGATCTGGTGGACTTAGGAATGGATGCAGCATGCGGCACTGCGGCAGAGGCCACATCCTGAGACCAGACCCACTGTACACTAGCATCTGTAATGGCCTCTGTCTACAGAGGGAATAAAAGCAGTTTCCAATACACTCACTAGTAAAACATATAATCATGCACATCCGGTGCACTGTAAGGCTGCAGTACAATTTTCTAAATTCCACAAATCTTTATTGGATTTTATTGCAAAATGCAGAAGCAAAGGAAAAACAGGTATCCATATAAGCGATACATTTAGTACATAAGTTGCACAAAAGTCCTGTATAAGAAAGTAAGATTATGATTGTAAATAATGGCATCCTAATACAAGTTGTCTTGGGATCGTTTTCGTGTAGTAACAAATACAGGATGTACTCAAGAGAAACAGTGGCTGTGTACAAATATTGACTTTCAACTATTGCATTTAAATACCACACATATAGACTAAGATTAGAACAAATTCCAAAACATCTTGTGTACCGCAGGAATATCCAACATGTGGGTGAAAAAAAAGACAAAAAAACAGGGGAGAGGTAGGGAGGTCCCAGTGAGTGTAATTTTATGATGGCCTCTGAAGTTATGGTCTGTATGACATGTTTGTCGCTATCTAAAGGTAATCAGGGGGAGGAGTATTATTGTGTTATGTAAACGTATCTAACATCTGCCTTGTTTTCTGTGATATCTTTGGGGAATTGGGTAGAGCCTCCTGTGAACTGTGAGCACTCCTGAGATGTACTATCCAAGCCCACCATGTGTGATAGGATATGTTATTGAGCGACTGCCATTCCGCGAGGATACTCTTGGTAGTGATGGTCAATAAGAGGTAGAGAAGTGTCATGTCCTGGGTGTTAAGGTGTAAGTTAGTCGGTGAGGCCCAAGGGCCTAGGGCAACAATTGGGAAATTTAAGTTAACAGCTGTTCTAAATATCTTTGATGATTGGTCTTCAATCATTATCCAGCATGATCAGTACACTTTTCAACATACAAATGCACTTGCAAAGGTACACATATTAACAAACTCATGTCCACTATCAGGAAGTAGTTGGAAAGGACAATCTGTGGTTTGTAGGTTTAGTGAGTTCACTGGTGTTGTTGCCATATAAGACTGTGTATGTGTACGCAAAAGTATATTTGTAAGGTTATTGAGGGCCGCTATGGTTGCCTAGCTCTCTATCAGAAGCTTTTCGGGGAATCTATATGTTTTTTGTAATACACTTTATTTTCTGATGCTCTCTTTTGTGACATTGTTGCTACCCTCTTATACTCCTGCCAGGGTGCCTACTAGGAACAGGGTGTGTATATATGCTGTTTCCTATTCCCTGTCCCACTGCTCACAGATCTTGCTGGGTACAGTTGTCTTCAATATGTCCTTCAAGCTATTGATAACGGATATGAGCTTTGGCCATACCCAAGCTAGATGTTCCTGTCTCCAGATGCACAGAGCAAGAGCTTCGGCCAATGGCCAGCAAGCAAAAAACACAAGGCTTGAAAACTCCTCTGGCACCAAGAGCCCTCACGGTGCATTTGTATGTCAGAATATCATATGCAGAAACAGAGTCTGAAATAAATATCCTGCCCTAAATAATGCTTGCAAAAATATTACCCAGTTACTTGTAGATTTTTTATTATTTAACTCCAAGGGAGCAATACCTTTGTAAACAATATTTGGGGGGCACATTTCATGTCAGGCAGTATTCTTAAAACAATGTTTTAGTACCATACCCTAGGTGCATTCAAGCAACTAGTGAGCTGTGTGCACAGCAAGCATAGCTCTGCCACACCATGCACCTTGAACCCTTGCCTCCAGAGCCCTCTTGCCATAGACGTTAACCACGCTCAGCAAACTCTGCTCCCTTGTCTAGCAGGAAATAGGCGTAAACTTACAGCCACATTTAATGGTCTGTACGTATGTGCCTGTATCGAAAGGGTGCTGTCAGTATGGAGTGCTTTTTGTGTTCTCATAACACTACCTTCACTCAGAACTTATTTTGGGAAGCAGTGAGGGGCACAGACTGTTGTCACAGTGATTTCACAGAAAACAATTGCTACATTTTGTAAAGATGACTCATAGGCTCGCACGTAGAGGTGAAGTCAACCTTTAATGTAACACCAACACAGGCTCCTATATAACGGAGCGTAGCGGGAGTGCCAATCTGTCTGTGGTCAGCTGTCAACTGTCAGAAGTGTCAGTTGGCAGCTCACGACAGCACAGGTGATATGGTGTCGCCGCAGGGACAACGGAGCGCAAGGCAAAGTACAGTGTCCACGCAGGGACACGCAAGAAGTGGATCACAACACATCCCCTTTCCTTAGAAAGAGAGAACTGGGGCAGGGAGGGGAGGAGGAGGAAGGGAAAGGAGGTGGGGGTGAGAGAAGAACCAGGAGGGGAGTGAAAAGGAGAGCAACAGTGGTGGGAGGAAGGACCACAGGGGAAAACAAGGTGGTGTACGCAGCATGAAGAAATGTTACTCGCACACATAGTCTGACAGTTTGACGGGTGGCAAGATTCTCCTACCCGCTCTACTCGTACCGACGAGTGTGGTTGAGTTGGAAGATGGAGTCTCTGGCAATCGTCTTCTGACCCTTCCAGGGGAGTCACAACAGGATGACTCCTCCATGGGCGTGGATGCAGACCGCGCCACGGTGCTGCGAGCAGTGATGCCGCTTGAGGCTTGTTCCGGGTCACACTCGTCATCAGATAAGATCTGGCGTGCACCGTGGTGTTCATCATACGTGTGACACTCTCTGGAGCGAACAGAAGGTGCTGCATTGGTTGAGTCAACTAAAGGTCGTCTGTATGCGGAGAGAGTGGAGAAGTGCCACACCCATCCGTCGCTTAGGAGAGCGGAATTTCAAAACAGCTTGCGTACCGTGAGGGGTGGCGTGTACCTGTCCTGCCCTTTACCTATGTGACCGCTCCTTTTGACCTTGACCATGTCCCCAACCTTGATTTCCACAGGTTTACATCCGTGTTTCAGGTCGTATCTCGTCTTGATTTTGGACTGGGCCAGCTCCAGTTTTGTCCTGACCAGTTCGGCTGACCAATGTATTCTTTTGGCTGCTTTGACCCAGCCCACGTTGTCCTTTGACAAGGGTGTTCTGTCACGCATAAGTTCAAATGGGCTGTGTCCTGTGGTTTCACTGGGAGTAATGCGGTAATGTGGGAAGGGTATGCCCAGACGTGGGTCCCATGCTCACTACGTCACTGGAGTCAAGCTATCCTGGCTGATGAAGGCTGATAGCCTGAAACCGGTCCTAGGATGCTTGATTCCGGTCCAGGGAAGACATGGCTTGGCAGTTCGGTCTGGACTGTTCCCATGAGGCACATGGTCAAGACTGATTTGCATATGGCTATGTCTGAACTGGGGTGGCGTGGTGAAGCAAAATAACGATGGATTAAACCCAGATCTGTGACTGGGGGTGAATGTTTGCCAATGTGCAGCATTCCGTCCATCATCTTGTGTGTTTTGCAGTAATGCGGTACGCCCATAGAGTCTTGAATATCTCTTGCTTCCATCTTAAGTTGTTGCTGCAGGCAAGCTGAATGATGCCCTTGAGAACTCTGTTAAAGCGTTCAACAGCTCCGTTGCCCGCTGGATGGTAAACTGATGTTGTTTTATGCTCAATTTGATTCCTTTGCATGAAGTTCCTGAAAGTATCCGAAAGGAACTGTGGCCCATTATCGCTCACAATTTGTTTGGGGAGACCTTCCCGCGTGAAAATGTCATCAAGGAATTGGATTACACTAACCGCGTCCGGCTTGATGACCAACTTAAGTTCAGGCCACTTGGTGAAATGATCTATTGCGACAATTATGTACCATTGTTCTAGGTTGTCTGGTACAGGGCCCATAATGTCCACGCCTATCCTCTCCCATGGCATAGATGGACATGGTATTGGATGCAGTGGTGGTCTGTACGTGACCTGGGATTTGTCAGATTTGAGGCACATAGCACAATTTCGGACCATTCTCTCCACCGCTAAGCTGACACCAGGCCACCAGTAGTTACTCTTGACTCTGCATTTAGTCTTGCCAATGCCTAGATGACCTTCGTGACACAAGTCAAGTATCTTTTGTCTTAGGCTGCTGGTGGAGTACCACTCTTCCACTTCTTAATAGCAAGCCGTTTTCATAAGATAGTTAATCTTTTACCTCCCAAAAGTGTCTTAGGTTTTCTGTCAATTTGTTCTTGTTTGACCACCCTATGTTTACCATGTTTATGACTTGTCCCAACACTAGATCGTTGCCTTGTTCGGTAATCCAATCCTCTTTATTGATGCCCTCAAATTGTTCGTTTACAATTGCTATGCACGAAACTTCTGTTTCGTGACATTTGTCCTCTTCGCTGAGTTCTCTTGGCATCCTACTCAAAAAGTCTGCTACAACATTTCTGACACCAGGTACGTATTGAATTTTGTATACGTAGTCAAACAACCACACAGATAATCTGGCTAACCTTGGTGAAGCGGTATACAATCCCTTGGTCGTGAATACTTTGGTGAGAGGCTTGTGGTCTGTGCACAATGTGACTCTTCTGCCCCACACAAATTGCCTGAAGTGTTCTAATGCCCACATGCACGCCAGTGCCTCACGCTCTATGACTGAGAATTTGTCCTCAGCTGGGGTCAAAGAGCATGAGGCAAAGGCTATGGTATAGTCAAAACCCTTGGCATCCTTCTGCGTGAGTACAGCACCCAACCCTTTCGAACTTGCGTCTGTGGTGACGAAGTTTTCTAGTTGTGGGTCAAAACCTTGCAGAGGTAGCGCGGTGCACAATTCCTTTTTGAGCGACTTGAAAGCTTGATCACACTCATCTGTCCAATCAAACATGTTTCTAAGTTTGAGCAGTTGTCGCAAGGCAAATGTCTTCTGCGAAAAGTTCTTGATGAACTTCGCGTAGAATTCTACAAGACCGAGGAAGGATCTGAGCTCGTCCCTGTTCTTGGGTAATGGCGCATCAGATATGGCTTGCAGGAGTTCCCTCTTTGGGCTGATACCTTGGCCCGTAACCTCATGCCCCAGATAGTTGACTGAGTTACTTGCGAATTTGCATTTCAAATGTTCTGCAGTCAGCCCTTTCTTTTCCAAGATTTGAAGTACCTGATTGACCTTTCGGTCGTGTTCCTCTCTGGTTTCTCCCATTATCAGGATGTCGTCCTGAAATAAAAGTATACCCGAGACACCCTCAAAAACGTTGTTCATGAGTCTTTGGAACATCGCGGCCGCAGACGTAAGGCCAAAAAGTACTCTTGTAAAGCGGAAACACCCAAAAGGCATGATGAAGGTTGTAAGTTCCTTGCTCTTCCTATGCAGTTGCACCTGGTGGTAAGCTGATTTCAAGTCTATTGTGGAGAACCATTTCACCCCTTTGATGCCAGCCAGCATTTCGCTGATTTTGGGGAGCGGAAACTGTTCCACCACAATGCTATCATTGAGGTCACGCAGGTCCACACACAACCTCAATTTTCCATTTGGTCGTTTGGCTACTACTAAGGGGGCGACCCATTCTGACGCTTCAACTTTTTCTATGATGCCGTCCTCTAGTAGTTTGTCCAACTGTGCCTTTACCTCATCCATGATGGAAAATGGAATGTTTCTCGCTTTGTGTACAATAGGATTTGTAAAAGGTTTGACCTTAATCTTGTGTTGGTATCCTTTGAGAGTACCAATGCGGCCACTGAATACCCCTGGGTACCTGTTCAATAAGGTGGAAGCAAAGTCTTCGTCATTAGACACCACTAACACAGGGTCATCTTTACTTGGATCCAATATTATTCCTAGATTTCCTTGGTCCATCCACCCTAGCACGGAGGGACCAACTTTGGACACATAAAGCTTGCCCATGGACTCTCTTCCTTTGAAACTGAAGCTAAGCTCCCTGTAACCGCATACATCTATGGGCTCGCCAGTAAATGACTTTATGGTGATGTCAGACTTATCAAGATGACCACCTACATTGGCCATGAAAATTTTTTCCCAGATCTTTTTGTTCACTATAGTATATGGCGAACCTGAATCTGCTACGACACTGATGTCCACACCCCCAATGTTCATGTCGCAGACAGGTTTCTTTGACTTAGAAGTATTAGTATCGTTTACTTTTCCTACTGGATAGTCATCAATTTTCAAAACAAACATGTTTACGTCCTCTTCATCAGATGACTCACGATAACTGCTTTCTTCCACTTCCACCACTTTGACTGTGCGTGAGTTCCTTTTCCTGCACGCTTTGTTGAAATGGCCGAACACACCGCAGAAGGTACACCTGACTCCCCTTGCCGGGCATTTAAGATTGTCAGCCATGTGTGTTGTGCTTCCACACCTGTAACAACGCCCTCTGTTGCTACTTTGCGTTTTGTTGGAAGCAGGCTTTGCGTTTTTTAAGTTCCATGCTTGTTTCTGCTTATTTTTGTAATCCGTGACCTTGCCAACCATATCGCCCTCAATCTTATCTTTATTCTCTGAAAGGACTGCCTTTGCGCACCTGCCGGTTAGTTCAGCTTTTCTCGCGATGTCAATTATGTTTTGCAAGGGGTACTCGCCTTTTGCCCACAAACTGTCCTGTATGTTTACATTCGAGCCCTGCATCACTATTTGGTCCCTCATAAACTCATCCTGTAATCCCCCAAAGCGGCAATTAATGGCAAGGTTTTTGAGGGCAGCCAAATAATCATCGACCGATTCTTCCTTACCTTGCTTCCTGTGGAAGAATTTATACCTATCTACTCCCACACATACAGTTGGCTTGTAGTACGCATTTAGGTCATCTATTGCATTCATGAAGACATCACCCTCATTCTCAGCTCTTATTTTTTTGTTTATGGTATTGTACACCTTAATTCCTCCTGCGCCCAGGCAATGCATGAGCAGCTTGTATTTCTTTTCCGGTTTTACTTCTTCGTCCTCCTCCAGTGTGTCGATGTAATTTAAAAAGTAGTCTCTCCATTCTTCCCATTTTAGTGTGGGTTGACCTCCTGCACGTAAGAAGGTTTCTGGGGGTGAAAGATTCCATACATACCCCGATGCCATGACTGTGGATAAGATGTCTAATGGTTTGCCCAAGGCTGGTATGATGAATGTAATCTTTCATTAAACCAACAGAGTCATTCCAGAATTTTCTTAATAAGTTGACTGTTCCAGGAGTGTGTATTTGAGTTTTATATCACATGTGTGAAGTTCCTTGCACTGTCTCTACCTGGTCTGCTGTGCTGTGTCGTGTCTCCCTGGTACAGTTAAACACTTTGCGACGTACTTTCACTTTATTCTAATTGCTTCAATTCTATTAAACAATGTGTGGCGCGCTAGTACAGTACCTTATTTTCTTTTCATAGTCCGCCACTGATTAAGGGGCAACAGTTGTTTCCCGAGCGTTGGAGCATGTAGTTGTTCTCCGTGAGCGTTTCCCGTACAGTGGTGGTGCCACTGACTGAAAATCAAAAATGGCGTCACTCTGCCTGCGTAAAGTTATGCAACACTAGAACGTTGCCTGCTTTTACAAGATATCCGCTGGTATCTACGTGCGCTGAGTGACGCTCACGTGACGCACAGCTGATGGTGACGTATTGAGCAGCTGACGGTTTTTACCGTTGAAGACACAGCAATCCGTTGACTAACTGCAGTTACAGCCGTTGGCTATGGAGATTCAGTGTGTGCGCTCACCTGAGGTGAATTGTCCGCTTGTTTCAGCTTTGGTTTACGTTTAACCAAACAGTACACTGAATTGAAAGTCTACTGTTCACTAGCGTTCAGCGCACTTTACAGTAATCCTCTTCCAACATACTTCTTTCGCCAGGCAGAAAGTTCTTTTAATTATCTTCGATTCTTTCACTGCATCATCTCTCCTAAATTATGTCCACTCTGACCTGAATTCCGTCCGACCACTTATTTACGTTACTGCAGACAGTCCAATGAATGTGGTTTGTTCACTGATGTTCTACTCCCTTTCACTCTTGTTTTCAATTACTTCCTTTTGTTTTCTATTTCTTCACGCTTATTTTTCTTAGAATTTGCACCCTGGGTACTCGTGTTGGTGCTCGTCGCCAATTTGTAAAGATGACTCGTAGTTTCGCACGTAGAGGAGAAGTCAACCTTTAATGTAACACCAACACAGGCTCCTATATAACGGAGCGTAGCGGGAGTGCCAATCTGTCTGTGGTCAGCTGTCAACTGTCAGAAGTGTCAGTTGGCAGCTCACGACAGCACAGGTGGTACGGTGTCCCCGCAGGGACAACGGAGCGCAAGGCAAAGTACAGTGTCCACGCAGGGACACGCAAGAAGTGGATCACAACACATTTCCAACATTGTTCAACCATGTACTCACAAACATATCATATACATAAAATGCTACTGTTACAGTGAAGGGCAACAGATGTCTTCACAAACATTAAAGAGATATGAAATTATGCAATTCCACTGACACTAAACAAATAAAAAAACTGGAGATCCACTAACACCTAACAGACAACCACACAGACATTGCATGCAAACTGAAGGCTCCAGTTCTATTGACAGACACATATATCCTGATAGAGATGCCATAGAACCACAACGCTACATTTTCTCTGATCGCACACAAATGTCCTCCAAGAGACTGCAACAAGGCTAATGGCTGTATGTTGGAAAACGAGGCAGTATCTGTGAGGCCTGCACAAATAACATGACTACATTTGTCCTTCACTGGGAACCAAACACCCAATTGTAGCGTCTGACTCTCAGAGGGTAGCGTTGCAGAGCAGTCTGAGGCTTACTCAAGGGAGGTGGTGTGGGCTAGTAATCGCCATTTGCAGGTGCGCAGAAATAACACTCAATAATTGATTGTCCAGCCTGTACTTTGCTTTATAAAAGTAAGAGTACATTTATTAACCACACACACTACTCAATACTATGCACCAATTTACAAATATACATAAGCTGTTGGAATTACTTTGTGACATTGCGTAACATCTCCACCCCTCCCAAAAGGGGGGGTGGGGTCTAGTACCACCACTCCCATGTATGCACATCATCTTGCCCCCTAATGAAGTTAGTTGAACATAACCTGGAGCGAGGGCCTTGCGCACTGGCACCATCTCAGTGGCGACCCACCCCATTACCTCAACACGCATTAAAAGTAGGTTCACCTGCCCTAGTGACACATAACCCTGACTGAGCATCTTATATTGACCATACAGTATGCACCCCTACATATTCAGGGCTAGCAGTCTGGGTTGTTCCTCACTTAAGCGCAGCAGCAAGACTACATGTTTAAGCATTACCTTAGAATGACAGTACTCATCACATTTGCTGATCATTATAATGCATTGCAATTCAAGCCCCTAAAAGCATCACAGATGAAATCACAGGATTACGCATATACAGCCAGACACCCTAGCAGGAATGTCTGGCAACATAACCGCACTTTGCTTATGACATCATCTTACACAGGTACTTCACATTACACATGTGACTTTCAGTCCCTCTAAAAAGAAATAACCGTTAGTAAATGCATTTCAGGTGCAATTACACCTCTTCACCACCAGGGGATGCCCTTCTCCAGACATCCCCAACTCAGCCCTTCACTCCATTAGATACTTTTCAATACACCCTCAACTGTAGAACAAAAGTTCCAGCCTAGAAGATGTTAAATGCAGACTGAGCCCTTGAGGGGTTATTCCTTTCAAGTCCCCATGTGACTTAGGGAGGGACTCCTCTTCGTGCTGGGGGGGAGACTGCGCTTCTCCAGCAGCTCCCCCAGCACCTTTGCACATGTATGGTGGTGACCCCGCTCTCCTGGGGCCACCACAAGCCGGGAAAACGCTGTGTTGCCCTTGCAGGCCGGTCCTGGCCTGCAAGGCATTATGGGTTTTGCCGCATATTAGATGAGCGGCTCTCCCGCTGAGTCGGGGAGAGCCGCGATGCGTGCCTCCGGCCGCTGTTGCTGTCCGTTGGAGGGTCCGGTCCCACCCGGACCCTCAGGTGAGTCAGATGGCACGGGGAGCCCACCCCCGGCCACTTATGCCGGTTCTCGGGGGCCCGGTCCCACCCGGGCCCCTGGCACCTTTTCTCCTTCCTTTCGGGGTCCCGGTCCGATCCGGGACCCACGCATGTCTCCATGGTGGAGGGCAGCCTGGGGAGCCCACGCCCGGCTGCCCCCTGCCAGCTCCCTGCCCGGCCAGCACCCTCGCGTGCTGCCGCGGGAGCTGGCCCTTCTCTTCTGGTCCGGACACGGAGACTGCTGCCGGCCCAGCGAGGCCGCGGGGGAGTGCGACGGCACTCCCCCCTCCTCCTTCCTGCCCTCGGGGCCATCTTCACGGGGAGCGCGACGGCGCTCCCCGACTTGTCTTCCTCCTCTTCGGGGCCCGGAGATGGGGTCCCGGGCCCCTGGACCGCCTTCACGGGGGGATGCGACGGCGCCCCCCGACTTCCGCCTTCTTGTCGGGGGCCAGGGTGGGCTCCTGACACCCCGGTTACCCAGCTTCCCGGGTAGCGCGACGGCGCTCCCCGGCTTCAGCGGGGCCCGGAGTTGGGATCCCGGGCCCCAGCATCTTCTTCGCGGGCGGGGCAGCGCGACGGCGCTCGCCCCTCCTTTCACTGCCCACGGGGCATTTTCACGGGGAGCGCGACGGCTCTCCCCGACTTTGCTTCGGGGCCCGGGGATGGGGTCCCGGGCCCCTCCAGCCCTCTTTGCAGGGGGGCGCGACGGCGCTCCCCCGTCTCCAGCTTCGGTGGGGGCCAGGGTGGGCTCCTGGCCCCGATGCAGGGCACCTTCACGGGGAGCGCGACGGCGCTCCCCGTCTTTACTTCTAGTTGGGGGGCAGCCCCCGGGACCTGACCCACCCCGGGGGCATCTTCCAGACCGGCGGCGGAGCCCCACGTGCTTCGTCGTCGGTCCCATCAAAGGTCAAAGGTCGCGTACCTTCTGGGGGGCATATCTCAGTCCCCAGGGGTCCGATCTTCTCCATTTTCACGTCTTCTTGCTCCGGGTGGCGCTCCCCAGCCACTGGGAGCACTCTCCTTCACCCTCTGGGTCTCTGAGAGGGTGCATCCTGCAGGGAGCGGTCTTCACTGGCTCCCTGCGCCAGCCTTTCGCCTGCTCTCCTCCTGGGCCTCTCTTCTCCCTGCGCAGAGGCCCCTGCTTCTGCGCACCGGTCCTGGGCTCTTCTTCTGGCGCTGTTAGGGGCCTGGGGGCAGTCAGGGGTACCTCCTTCCAACTGCCCATTGCCAGGCTCCAGCACCTTCCGCCTCAGCAGACCACACCCCAGAGAGAGCTTCTCTTCCTGTGCAAGCACTTTTTAAAAGTTGAGTAGGGGGCTGGCAGGAAGTCTCTGTTGGTCCTATCCAACAGCGACACATCACTTCCCTGCCCCTGCTCCCTCCTTCTTGTCCAGCCTCTGGGCTGGTTCAAAATGGCGTCGTCCAGGGTCTCTGGCCACATGGTCTCTGAAACAAGAGCCCTTCCCTCCTTGGTGCAGCCTGGTGCCTGGCACCAGTGATAGCTGCTGATGGATGGGCCTGTAGCCCCACCCATCTTCTCTTCGTGGAGAGGAGGCCTTAGCTTGTGGAAAAAAAGCATATCAATCCAGCCAGCTGAGGTCATCCCTTAGCCTGGCCCTGGTTATGACTGACTCAGAGAAATGTGACATTTCTGGATGACCCAAAAGCAGTACAAATATGACTTTGGACTCTGCAGAATACTTCTTCTCACACCTGTTACAGTGGACTTTAGTGCGTGTCTGGAATCTGTAGGCCTTAGGAAAGTGACACTAGCCCATGGGCTCCACTTCCCCATAGGGGAATAATGAAGTGAAAAACACAGTCAAACACACTGACTTTCCCTGGCATGTTTCTTCCCAGTGTATAAAGCCTATTCCATGTCACCACCCAATTCGGCATAAGTCCTGCCACACCATTCACTTTGTAGCTGCTCCTGGACTGCGCACGCCAGGAATCTCCCCTGCGCAGCTCCCTACACGTGTGCACACGCATGTACACAGGTGTCTGCATGTAACCAGCCCGGTGCCCTGTACTCCAGCTGCTGCGCAGCGGCCTAGTCAAGCCAGGGGGACACCAGTAAAATCCACATGCAGTCTCTTTCATCATGAGTTCCCTGTGGGTGAGTCCCAACTTATGAGGCTCTCCCACAGTAAAAGCTCAATAAATAGGTGCTCAAAAGCGAAAAATCCGGGCGGCCCATAGTGTCAGAACCACCTTCTAACACACGCCGCGCCCAGCTGATTCCTACAGGGAAGAAGTAGCCACTCTACATGGGTACACTTCCCGTAGTCAGCGATAACTAGTTATAAGGGGTTCTGACCAGACCCCCTTACTCACCAGTTATCCGCTCAGACCACCTACTCCTCCCATCCATGAAATCTCCACCCATGACAGGGATCCCAGACTACCCTAAGAACCCTCCGGGCTCTAGGTTAGAAACCTCTAGGTCACTCATGGTCTACATGGACTTGGCCTCACTAGGCCCACCTTTGCCCTTGGGCATGCAACACTATGCCTCCCCTTCTCTGGACAAGGGTCCAGTGCCTCAGCACCGATGCGGTCTTCTGGGATAGATCTACATCCCATCCCCTGGGTCACTAGCTGGTCTCCCTTCTGGAGTTTGTTCCAACCAGTACCCTCTCTCCGTTTGGTCCTTGCACCCCAAAGATGCAACCTCTCTGGACCCTCACCCTCAGCCTGCCACTGAGGTCATTCTGCTGCCACCACCCTCTCGGGATGACTGGCTTCCCTAAAGAAAGCACAGCCACTTGTGCTTTCCCCACACAGAAAAGCACCCTTTGGCCACTGGCCTGGCTCCCTGATAGGACCTCAGACCGGCCTCACCACCACACTGGCAGTGCCAGGGAGGAACACTGAGGGTGCCTCGTCAGACATCCTACAGCTCATTCCCCACGTCAGTAGATCCACACGGAAACTACCCCGGGAACCTAGACCCCTTCTTTGTTCTCCGCTGCGAGAACAGGGCCTATGCACCCTTTCCTCCGAGAGGCGCGCTCTCCTCCCGGAGTACCCTTAGAGAGCCTGTGGGCCCCGAGTTAGCTAGACCCAGGCCCACCTCTCATGGCTCTCCCCGGTCTCTCGGCAGCGCCTTGGGAGACCGTCCAGGGACCTACATGGTCCCTGGATGGCCTGCACCACCCCTTATGAAGAGCAGGGTCCCTTCACTTAAGATAGGCCCCACCTGCCTTCAGGGTAGTACTACCACCCCAAGCCAGGGACCCTAAAGATCCCGGCTAGGCCTGCACCACCCCTTTGCGAAACACAGGGTCCCTTCACTTAAGATAGGCCCCACCTGTGTTCAGGGTGGTGCTACCTTGCAGAAGTCCACCTCCTGCCTCGAGCTAGGGAACACCCTCATGCTTCCGGTCCTGGGATACAAGTCCCCTAGGACCTACCTGACTGGTCACCTGGCCAGGCATCGCCCCAGCCACCACCTCAGGCTCACCACACTAGCTCCAGGGTGACATCCCAGCTCGACAACTACCCCTCCTTTGGGGCCACCCATCACCATGGGCCACCCCGGGGTAACCACTCACCGGACCCTAACACCTCAGGGTCCACCACTAACCCTTCACCTGGAAACCAGGGAGTACATCACCCCCACTCAGATCTCCACTGGATCAGTTACCTAGCCCACCTAGGGTACCTAGGGGCCACCCACTACCAGGGGCCACCCCTGGGTCGCTCACCTCCCCACCAGTTAACCTGGGGGGCCTGCCGGACACCCAACTCTACCACACCCTCCTCCCACCATGGGAAAAGTTCCTTGGGGTCCCCCACCATGGGAACCCCTGGGGCGTTACTACCTGGGGTAAAGAACCCTCCTGCCCCACCCTTCCAGTGGTTTTGGCCTGCGCCAATGGCAAGTAAACTTTCAGCGGGGGAAGGATACCTGGGGCCCCTTCTGTGGAAACCCTCCCTGCCCTTAAAAGCGCGGGAATCTCCCAGGACCCCTCTCTCTCCTGTCCCCCACAAAGGTCAATCCACCCCTACACCCCCACCTGTGATGTCGGTATCAGTTGCTGTCCCTATCTCTTGAGGAGACACCCTCCTCATGCAGGTGTAGTGTATGTAGTGTTAGGGTTCAAAGGGGTACAATATGGCTCAGAACATTTGTATGCAATCATTTCCTGGAAAGCACCATCCCGCTAGCACATGATAATCAACATAGCGCGGTCATATCAATACAGTTTACATTTAAACCATAATAGCTTCACATGACACATATGTGCGCGGGGCTTTCCTTTCCCATACCTTTAGTTCTCATAACCAAAACTTTGAACCCTTCTCAGAGCCTTGCGCTCTTCCATTTGCTCATTACTGCATAGGTAATGTGTGGCAAAACTGGACTTATCAAATGCTATAAATGCGCACCAGAATGGGATGCTATGTTTCCCACCGCTAGACACCAATGTTGGAAAACGAGGCAGTATCTGTGAGGCCTGCACAAATAACATGACTACATTTGTCCTTCACTGGGAACCAAACACCCAATTGTAGCGCCTGACTCTCAGAGGGGAGCGTTGCAGAGCAGTCTGAGGCTTACTCAAGGGAGGTGGTGTGGGCTAGTAATCGCCATTTGCAGGTGCGCAGAAATAACACTCAATAATTGATTGTCCAGCCTGTACTTTGCTTTATAAAAGTAAGAGTACATTTATTAACCACACACACTACTCAATACTATGCACCAATTTACAAATATACATAAGCTGTTGGAATTACTTCGTGACATTGCGTAACATCTCCACCCCTCCCAAAAGGGGGGGTGGGGTCTAGTACCACCACTCCCATGTATGCACATCATCTTGCCCCCTAATGCAGTTAGTTGAACATAACCTGGAGCGAGGGCCTTGCGCACTGGCACCATCCCGGTGGCGACCCACCCCATTACCTCAACATGCATTAAAAGTAGGTTCACCTGCCCTAGTGACACATAACCCTGACTGAGCATCTTATATTGACCATACAGTATGCACCCCTACATATTCAGGGCTAGCAGTCTGGGTTGTTCCTCACTTAAGCGCAGCAGCAAGTCTACATGTTTAAGCATTACCTTAGAATGACAGTACTCATCACATTTGCTGATCATTATCATGCATTGCAATTCAAGCCCCTAAAGGCATCACAGATGAAATCACAGAATTACGCATATACAGCCAGACACCCTAGCAGGAATGTCTGGCAACATAACCCCACTTTGCTTATGGCATCACCTTACACAGGTACTTCACATTACACATGTGACTTTCAGTCCCTCTAAAAAGAAATAACCGTTAGTAAATGCATTTCAGGTGCAATTACACCTCTTCACCTCCAGGGGATGCCCTTCTCCAGACATCCCCAACTCAGCCCTTCACCCGTTAGGCACTTTTCAATACACCCTCAGCTGTAGAATAAAAGTTCCAGCCTAGAAGATGTTAAATGCAGACTGAGCCCTTGAGGGGTTATTCCTTTCAAGTCCCCATGTGACTTAGGGAGGGACTCCTCTTCGTGCTGGGGGGGAGACTGCGCTTCTCCACCAGCACCTTTGCACATGTATGGTGGTGACCCCGCTCTCCTGGGGCCACCACAAGCCGGGAAAACGCTGTGTTGCCCTTGCAGGCCGGTCCTGGCCTGCAAGGCATTATGGGTTTTGCCGCATATTAGATGAGCGGCTCTCCCGCTGAGTCGGGGAGAGCCGCGATGCGTGCCTCCGGCCGCTGTTGCTGTCCGTTGGAGGGTCCGGTCCCACCCGGACCCTCAGGTGAGTCAGACGGCTCGGGGAGCCCACCCCCGGCCGCTTATGCCGGTTCTCGGGGGCCCGGGCCCCTGGCACCTTTTCTCCTTCCTTTCGGGGTCTTGGTCCGATCCGGGACCCCCGCATGTCTCCATGTTGGAGGGCAGCCTGGGGAGCCCACCCCCGGCTGCCCCCGCCGGCTCCCTGCCCGGCCAGCACCCTCGCGTGCTGCCGCGGGAGCCGGCCCTTCTCTTCTGGTCCTCCCGCTCCAGCGGGCGGACACGGAGACTGCTGCCGGCCCAGCGAGGCCGCGGGGGAGTGCGACGGCACTCCCCCCTCCTCCTTCCTGCCCTCGGGGCCATCTTCACGGGTAGCGCAACGGCGCTCCCCGACTTGTCTTCCTCCTCTTCGGGGCCCGGAGATGGGGTCCCGGGCCCCTGGACCGCCTTCACGGGGGGGACGCGACGGCGCCCCCCCTGACTTCCGCCTTCTTGTCGGGGGCCAGGGTGGGCTCCTGACACCCCGCTTACCCAGCTTCCCGGGTAGCGCGACGGCACTCCCCGGCTTCGGCGGGGCCCAGAGTTGGGATCCCGGGCCCCAGCATCTTCTTCGAGGGCGGGGCAGCGCGACGGTGCTCGCCCCTCCTTTCACTGCCCACGGGGCATTTTCACGGGGAGCGCGACGGCGCTCCCCGACTTTACTTCGGGGCCCGGGGATGGAGTCCCGGGCCCTTCCAGCCCTCTTTGCGGGGGGCACGACGGCGCTCCCCAGTCTCCAGCTCCTGGCCCCGATGCACGGCACCTTCATGGGGAGCGCGACGGCGCTCCCCGTCTTTACTTCCCTTTGGGGGGCAGCCCCCGGGACCTGACCCACCCCGGGGGCATCTTCCAGACCGGCGGCGGAGCCCCACGTGCTTCGTCGTCGGTCCCATCAAAGGTCAAAGGTCGCGTACCTTCTGGGGGGCATATCTCAGCCCCCAGGGGTCCGATCTTCTCCATTTTCACGTCTTCTTGCTCCGGGTGGCGCTCCCCAGCCACTGGGAGCACTCTCCTTCACCCTCTGGGTCTCTGAGAGGGTGCATCCTGCAGGGAGCGGTCTTCACTGGCTCCCTGCGCCAGCCTTTCGCCTGCTCTCCTCCTGGGCCTCTCTTCTCCCTGCGCAGAGGCCCCTGCTTCTGCGCACCGGTCCTGGGCTCTTCTTCTGGTGCTGTTAGGGGCCTGGGGGGCAGTCAGGGGGTACCTCCTTCCAACTGCCCATTGCCAGGCTCCAGCACCTTCCGCCTCAGCAGACCACACCCCAGAGAGAGCTTCTCTTCCTGTGCAAGCACTTTTTAAAAGTTGAGTAGGGGGCTGGCAGGAAGTCTCTGTTGGTCCTATCAAACAGCGACACATCACTTCCCTGCCCCTGCTCCTCCTTGTCCAGCCTCTGGGCTGGTTCAAAATGGCGTCATCCAGGGTCTCTGGCCACATGGTCTCTGAAACAAGAGCCCTTCCCTCCTTGGTGCAGCCTGGTGCCTGGCACCAGTGATAGCTGCTGATGGATGGGCCTGTAGCCCCACCCATCTTCTCTTCGTGGAGAGGAGGCCTTAGCTTGTGGAAAAAAAAGGTTATCAATCCAGCCAGCTGAGGTCAGTCCTCAGCCTGGCCCTGGTTATGACTGACTCAGAGAAATGTGACATTTCTGGATGACCCAAAAGCAGTACAAATATGACTTTGGACTCTGCAGAATACTTCTTCTCACACCCGTTACAGTGGACTTTAGTGCGTGTCTGGAATCTGTAGGCCTTAGGAAAGTGACACTAGCCCATGGGCTCCACTTCCCCATAGGGGAATAATGAAGTGAAAAACACAGTCAAACACACTGACTTTCCCTGGCATGTTTCTTCCCAGTGTATAAAGCCTATTCCATGTCACCACCCAATTCGGCATAAGTCCTACCACACCATTCACTTTGTAGCTGCTCCTGGACTGCGCACGCCAGGAATCTCCCCTGCGCAGCCCCTACACGTGTGCACACGCATGTACACAGGTGTCTGCATGTAACCAGCCCGGTGCCCTGTACTCCAGCTGCTGCGCAGCGGCCTAGTCAAGCCAGGGGGACACCAGTAAAATCCACATGCAGTATCTTTCATCATGAGTTCCCTGTGGGTGAGTCCCAACTTATGAGGCTCTCCCACAGTAAAAGCTCAACAAATAGGTGCTCAAAAAGCGAAAAATACGGGCGGCCCATAGTGTCAGAACCACCTTCTAACACTGTAGTTCCTCGAACGGATGTCATCACCGATGTTTGGTGAGGTCCAAAGACTGCAATTACTCTAATTGTCCTGACAGAGATTACATGAAGTCAAAATGATGCAGTTCCACTGTCAGCGAAGAGATGCCCTAAAAGTGATGCCCTGGAGAGAAAGAGCTGCTGAGAAAAGATGCCCTAAAGGTGATTTATACTGAAAGGAAAGGCTGCAGTTTCACTAGCAGCGAAGAGATGCCCAAGTGATTTACAAGGGGAGGAAAGGGTGCAGTTCCACTGTCAGTGAAGAGATGCCCTCAAAGTGATTACACGTAGTGGAAAGGCTGCAGTTCCTCTGTCAGAGAAAAGATGCCCTACAAATTTTGCCATTGTTAGGAAATGCTGTAGGTCCAGTTAGAGAAAAGACATCCTAAAAGTGATTTACAAACAGCGGAAAGACTGCAGTTTCGCGGCAATGAAGATATGCTCTCAAAGTGGTTACATGGAGAGTAAAGGCTGCACTTCCACTGACAGTCACCAGAGTTGCCCTCAACAGTGTTTACATGGAGGGGAAAGGCTGCAGCTTCAATTTCAGAGAAGAGATGGCCTAAAAGTCGTGACATGAAGAGGAGAGGCTGCAGGTCCAGTCAGAGAAAAGGCACCCTGTTGCAATCAAAGAATGATCGTTTGTAGGTAGGTCCCTTTGGTTTTATGATGATATTTATTAGGAGATTATAGTCTCGGTTACAGGTTACAGATGCCATGTAGATGTAACTTCAATGCCCCACCAGGAGCAGCCTCCTCCTGCTCAGCCTGAACTCTCAAGCATACATAAACATTCTAACTCTATGACATCACACACACACACTCTGGCTGAGCAGCAGGTAGCAGAGAACTAAGGAGAGAATGCATTATGCCTAACTAAAGATATAGCACATCCTGAAAGTGATTTACAATGAGACGAAAGGCTGTAGTTCCGCTGGTGTGAAGATGTGCCCTCAAAGTGATTGCATAGAGAGTCAAAGCGGCATTTCTGCTGACAATCACAAGGGGCTGTATTACACTAAGGGGCCTATTTATGAGCCGGTTTGGGTCACTCTTGCACCACACTATGGTGCAAGGGCGATGCAAACCTTACATGTGATTTGTGAAGCCATGCAGGGACACTTTGCTTGGCCCTGAGTGGCTCCATAAATCTGGAGTAAGGTAATGAAGTAAGCTCGGGAGTCATAGGTAAGTGAGAACAAATTCCAGTTTTATTAGAACAACAGGTCACACACGACGGCAGCGACCGTACGGCAGCGATCCCAGCAGTAACTGGTCGTGCGAGAGGCAATTCACGAGTCACACTGCTAGCATTACATCATCTTCCCTCTTTGACAAAGAAAACAAAAAGATTAAAAGCACATACTTGAACTTAAAACATCAAATAATCCTTATATTTGCTGGGCAATTTGCTGAGGCATGGTCTAGAACTAACTTCATTTGTGGAACAAGGAATTCCACTGACACTTGGCACAGACATTTCACTAATATTTGCTGACTGTAATCACTGTGTTCAATCCAAGTCTGTGACCAGATCTTTCTTTTGATTAATAATCTCAGCTTGCTGATGGGACAAGGACACTAGGTTCCTCACATTCCACCACCCTTTGTTCTCCAACATCACTTAACCTTTACTGACCCTAATTACTTTGGTGGGAGAGTAATAAACGGATTCACCCTTTCTTACCATGACTGGTTTCTTGATTAGTACATAATCACCAACCTTGGGCAAATCGTTACTCATTGTACTGCGTCTTTTAGCTTGGGACATTTTAAGTTGCTCCTGTTCCACGCGTGGAATGACTTTCTGATTGACCACGGCATTGTAATCAGCGTCTTTGATTTCAAGTTTCTCTTTCAGCCATGTGGGAAACAAAGCAGAGTGAACAACTCTGCCCCTCAGTAACATGGAAGGGATGACTCCTGTAGTGCAGGATGGAGTAGAATTATATTCCCAAACTTTCTGTTTGAGATATTGTTTAACATCTAAATTTGCTGATATAGCTGTTTGCACCCCTTCTTTGATCACTCTGTTTCCTCTTTCTACCAAACCATTTGAACATGGCGAATGAAGAGCAGCACACAAATGTTTTACATCATGTTTGTTAAAAAATGTGTTCATTTCCTTTGACAGAATGTGTGAACCATTGTCTGTAACCAGAGACTGAGGTGATCCTTCTATGGCAAACACTTGTTCTAAAAAATGAATTGCTGCAATAGTAGATGAGGAATTGACAAAAGAAAAATAGAGCCATTTAGAAAAGTAGTCTACCAATAAGATGGCATACCTCATGTCTGCTGGTAGAGAAAGATAAGGACCATAGAAATCAAGAGCACTTTATGCCAAGGTGCGTCAGGTAGTGGAACAGGGTGAATGGGAACTTTGTTCAATTTCCAAAGCTTATCAGATACCTGGCATTCAGGGCACTTGTCAACAGTCAATCTCACTTGGTTGCTAAGGCTGGCCACCAATAATGCTCCTTAATACGCATGCATGTTTTAGTAGAACCTAAATGCCCTCTGTGCGCTCTAGCTATAATCAAAGGACACATTCTGGTGGGAGGCACATGAAGGTCATCTCTCAGAATGAATCCATTAACCATGGAAAGTTCACAAGCAACTTGTGAAAACGTTTTAAAATCACCCTGCAAACATCTTATAGCTGGCCATCCTTTAACTATGTAATCACCAACTTGCATCAGTACAACATCTTCTTGCGACGCCTTGACCCATTCATCATCAGTGAACAAGAACTCGCCATCATGCCAGGTAGCGGTGGCGTCAACAACAGCAACACATTCAAAATTTGATCATCTGCAACCTCATCTTCACAATCTGCCATTGGCATACGAGATAAGCAATCAGCCCTAAAGTTACTACCACCTGACACATGACTGATGTTAAAGGTATATTCATGCAATTTGGAAACTAATCTAGTTAACCTGGCAGATAAATTATTATGAACTCCTCCTGAAAAAATATTCCCCAATGGTTTGTGATCGGTATGAAGTTGAAAACGCCTACCCCAAACATACATCTTGAACTTTTGGCCGCCCATAAGCAAGCTAATGCTTCGCGCTCTTTAGCACTCTACTGTTTTTCAAATGTTCTGAGAGACCTGGAGGCAAATGCGATGGTTTGCTCTTTACCACCAACCCTTTGGCTCAACACTGCTCCCAATCCTTTCAAACTTGCATCATCAGTAATAACTGAAGTGCACTCCTCTCTGAATGCTGACAATGCTGGGGCCTCCACTATCAGATCTTTCACTTTCTCAAAAGCTATTTGAATCTCCTCAGACTAAATGAACTTCTGACCCTTTCTCAACAGCAACCTGAGCATAACCAGCAACAAAGCTTGCATAGTACTCAGCGAGCCCTAAAAAGGAGAGCAGCGCATCTCGATCCATGGGCGCACTAGCCTCCTTGATAGCTCTCACCAAAGATATCTTGGGTCTGATTGCAGACTTCGTTTTGGTATGTCCCAAATATTCTAGTTCTTGTGAGAAGTTGGCCTGGTATATGCTGTCCACTAATTATAGTGGGCACCTTGCACCAGTCCAAACAACCCCTTATTGGAGATAGGTTAAAGACAACCTTTATTGAAAGCTATCCTAGTGGTAGCTATGAGAGCAGCCTTCAGGCTAAGTCTTGAAGGAATGTAAAGCAGCTTGTTTTACCAGTCTATAATCTCTTGAGTGACCAAATGAAAGAGGACCTCACCAGGTATATATATAAAATATATGTATTTAGTCTTAAACACACCCCTCTAGTCTCTTTATGAGGCTAGAGTTCGAAGTACATAAGTTACAAGTCAGTTATCAACAGTAATAGCAGAAATACACGTTTGAGCCCTAGGGGCGTACTAAACCATATACCAATAAAGTGGTATAAGAACCATGACTGAGCTAGACACAAGGCCTAGAGCCTGTAGAAGTGCTTGGCCATCAAGGAACCACCCAAGGTAGTGACACAGGGGACCCACGGGGGACGCGTGCAGTGTGAGAACACAGCCGCGAGCCGCCGTTGACTTCTATGGGGAATGTCGCGGTTGGAGTTTTAAAGAAAAAGGACACTTAGAGGAGTACTTGGAGCAAACCCCTTTAGAACTAGGTTGTTCTAGAGTCTATACCCATGGGAGCACCGGAGTACTCGAGTTACCTCACCCAGGGAAGCCGGGTGCATAGGTGTCTTTCGGGGTCGGGTTTCGTCGTCGTTTTCAATGGCGATCTGCTGCAAAGTGCTGCTGGCGACCAAGTCGAAAGTGTTCGGGTGGATCCAAGGGTGGATCGAAGATCTGAAGAACCTGAAAGCAGAGGGGACAGAGTCTGGGTCACTAGCCAGTGACCAGGAAGGCGATGAGCAGATGCCCATCGATGTCGGGTGCTTCAGGTAGGTTGATGGTCATCTTGACTCTTCAGCCACGAGGTCCAGGAGGTGTCGACGACAACCAGGAGCTGGTTCGAGCTGCCCCACGATGTCTGTCGATTGCAGGGGTGTCGGTGACCGGATTGGACCCAACAAGCCTTGGCAACGGCAAGTCTCGTAGAAACAAAGAAAGGACGTTGATGCAGACCAGCAAGGTCTGGGGGACTCACCCAGTGAGGGTAAGTCAGGGCACGTCTGGAGCAACCAGGAAAGCCCAAGCAGAAGAAGAGTTGCCTTCGGGAGGGCCCACTAGCCAACGGACTAGCGACCGCAAAGGAGCCTCGAGTGGACGCACTTGGAGCTGGCTCACAGGACACACGTGGAGTGGAGGCCAGTGATCTTCGGTGCAGTTGGTGCTGGAGGCAGGGGCTACTTGGAGCCCAAAGCACAACTTCATGCAAGACCAGGAAGAGGATGCACTTGCAAAAGTACTTTGTGTCCAGGGGTCACGGTTCCACGTTACCCACGACAGCTACGGGCCTCAGCTTTGCTGGGGACTCAGGGCAGCCTCGGGGAAGTCTGGAAATCCACCTCTGGTGATGCAAAGACTTCGGCGTCCGGCGGGAGCTTCAGCGATGCAGACCGGACAATTGCTTCTTAGGTGCCTGCCAAGCAGGGGAGTCACTCCTTGACCCCAAGGGAGATTCTTCAGTCCTCTAATCTTCAAGTAGAGCGTCGAAGGTCCAGGATTTAGTGTCAGAGTTTCGTCCAGGGTAATCTAAAGTCCTAAGGACTGGGGTCCCATACTTATACTAGTTAGGGGGTTGGACATACTCTGGGGACCCACCTATGGGAGGGTCAGGCAAGAGGGGTGGTTACACCCATTCCCTTTGTCCAGTTTCGTGCCAGAGCAGGGGCAGGTAGCCCCTGCAACCTGTTTGAACTGGCATATGCACAGGGACACCAAATGTGCCCCCAGTGCAGGACTTCAAAGCACCAGAGGGTGCTCCTGCCCAGCCCCAATACACACTATCCTGTCTGGGGAGGTGGTTACCTATTGTCCAGGCCTCCCCTGCCGGAGTTTCAGTCAGCAGCAGGAGGCCAGACCCGTGTCTGTGGCAGCGGCATCCATTTTGTGATGCCAGGGCTCTGGAAAGAAGTTACCGGGTAGCCCGGTGTGTACATGTCTCTCCCTCTAGAAGGGTGGAATGGTACCCCCGCCGCCAGGACTGGCGGGGGGTAGTATTCCAAGATGTTTGACACCAAACACGACATGTTTTGGTGCAGCCAGTCCAAAGTTAGCATTGTACCGCGAGGATATAATGCACTTAAGAGTATATGGTCAGGCTGTACCACAAACAGCATCAGAGGAGGGACTCCGAACGCTGTAGAGGGGCTCTGCTCATGCAGGGGCACCCTCTCACATAAAAACCAAGCACTCTGCCTTCAGGATTGGTAAGGCCTGCCATAGGAGTGACTTATAGGTTTATATGTGTGTGCAATGGTAGTGATATAGGTAGCCTATACCCCTGTAAGGGGTGCATGCACCACCTTACCCAGGCTGCAGTAGCAGACCTGTGGTGTCATTTTGGATGGCCTTCGAGGGGTGGCACAATACATGCTGCAGCCCCTGGTAGGCCTCTGAGGTACCTATGCCATGGGTACATAGTATACCATATACTAGGGACTTATAAGGGCACTTTAGATTCCAACCAGAGATGTGCCTAGGGCACATGGAAACCATTTTAGAGAGGAAGCAGCTAGGCTGGGGTTCTGATTAGCAGGGCCCCAGCCAGACTAAAGTCGAAAAACAGTGAAGCATCAGCAAAAAGTGGGGGTACCCATGTGAAGCAGATCCTACTCTCCTACAGTTCTGTAGTGGCAAACTTCCATTTATCTTTTCTAACCGTCATGCCTCTGTGTAGTAGGATAGACAATACTTTGTCAAGAATTATGTTGTGGTCCTCACATGACTTGGCATATATCAGTATGTCATCTTAGTATGCCTACACACCTTTTAAGTCTGCAAACAACACATCCATTCATTTTTGGAAGACACTGGCAGCTGACGCCAATCCAAATGGCAGCCTCAAATATTTGTAGGCCCCAAACAGAGTGACGAAAGCTGTCAGATCTTGAGAATCTTCATCAAGAGCTACTTGGTGGTAGGCCGATCTGAGATCAATAACGGAAACCATTTGACACCACCCAGGTTGGCTAACATTTCTTGTATCCTAGGAAGGGGGTGGCAATCTACCACAATATTGGCATTGAGTGTTCTCAAATCAATCAACCAAATGCTTTATTTCGATTGCTAGAATCATAAAAGCAACAAACAAAAACACAGACCGACATTCAAAGTACAATCTATCACATTAATATAAATACATGATTTGATAAAGTTTAAAAATAGCTAAAAAGATACTATAAGACTTTTAAGACCTAAAAATTGATCTAGGATTTAAACATTTTTTTAAAACAGCTATATACAAGGCCTTACAAAATGGTTAAAAAAGTGAGCCTAGATGCACAACCAGACATAATATACGAAGCTTGCGATTAAAAACATTTATACTAAGATATCAAGGGAGATGAAGGGAAACAGCCAGAAGTTGGGAAGTATATAAGCGGACATAAATATTTATCCCTCCACAAGCGTGCTAGTACCCTTTAATGCTTTATTTCTGATGATCCAGGCGCGGCTCAAAACTTCGCCACCCCACATGAAAAAAGCACACCTGGGTCAGTTTTTAGGATGCGCAAAGCAATCCTATAGTCACGTGTGCCCATAATTTTACAGACCGGTTTTATCCACCTGGACCTAGCAATGGAATATGCCGGACAGTTAAACAAAAGATGGGGCAAGCTTTCCAACGGCGCTCCACAGCAAGGGCATGCCTTACTTTGATACTTGTGAGAGTGCCACTTGGAGGAGGTTGCATTAATAGGAAGTGTGCCCAGCCTAAATTGCATGAATAACTGTCTATCACGTGGTATCTGGATGTTGTCCAAGTAGGGCTCCAAACCTCTACACTGTTTGTGGCGAAAGAACTCTTCTGTTAAGCTCCCCATTTCTGGATTGCTCAGTTCTTTGGTATCGACCCAGTTCCAATAGGTATGCTTAAGCTCTGCCTTGGTAGGTGGTATCTGAGTTTCCCATGCTTCCGTAAAGCTCAACTTGGACAGCAGCCTTCTAACACTGGATATCCACTTTACCCTATACCCTAAGTCTAGACCTATCACCTCTGTTAGGGCCGCGGCATAATTGACAAGCTCTGGGGTGCGCATCACTCGCGCCCAAAAAGAAGAGGGCGCAATTTTGCAATATCCCTAAAAGGCCGTCTGCCCATATCAAACATCAGGGGGTTAATGGAGTGTTACTTGGAAGCATTACCAAATCCTCAAAAACTTATTCTCGGACCTGCCAATATCTTCGGTGTTTTCAAAGCCCCATAGCTCCGCCCCGTACAACGCAGCGGCTGCGGCTTTGGCTTCGTAAATTGCAAGAGCTGGGGCTACCGGTCTACTATAGGAGGCCCGATGTTCTTTACTGAGAGCTCCAGCAGCACGTTTATGATTTAATAACATCTTAGCTAGGTGCGGCTTCCAATGCATTTTGTCAGTGAGGCTGACGCCAATCCAAATGGCAGCCTCAAATATTTGTAGGCCCCAAACAGAGTGACGAAAGCTGTCAGATCTTGAGAATCTTCATCAAGAGCTACTTGGTGGTAGGCCGATCTGAGATCAATAACGGAAACCATTTGACACCACCCAGGTTGGCTAACATTTCTTGTATCCTAGGAAGGGGGTGGCAATCTACCACAATATTGGCATTGAGTGTTCTCAAATCAGCAAAAAGCCTGATCTCGCCATTTTTTTTTCATGCGACTACGACCAGAGCAACCCATTGTGAAGATTCTACAGGTAATATGATATCCTGTTTACAGAGCGTTTTCAACATCTGCTTGAGTTCTTCTCTGACCAATAAGGGAACTTGACGCACCTTGTGAACAAATGGTTTGGCATCAGGTTTCAATTTAATGTAATGCACAAAACCTTTAACTGTACCTACTTGTTCACAAAAATCCTTTTGTGCTTACAAAGAATGTCCTGAGTAGATTCTTCAACACAGCCTATTGTGCTATCAGGTAAGGTGCCAGCAACAATTGGGTTGGACAAACCTGGAACAAGATAAAGACCCATCTTGGCCAAATCTTGCCATCCAATTATGTTTTTACCTTTTACAGCTACATATATTCTGGTGGTAACTTCCCTGCCAAAACACTGAACCTTACCTAAGAAATAGCCAACCATATCAATGGGTTTCTCACCAAATGCCAAACGATTTATGTCAGAAGGGAAAAGGAGTTTTTCCTTGCCCCACTTGTCATGGAAAGTGTTGTCACAATCTATAGTGATCGGTGAGCCTGAGTCTGCCATCACCTGTAAAGAAATATTATCAAAGACAGCATCACATGTCAGACCTGTAACATAAGTTGAAACATGTTTACACTCAATAGTCAACACAACATTGTACATGGATTCTGCACATGAGTCAATGTCATCATCAATGTTACTTATACGCATAGGTGTCTTGCTGCCCCTGCACACCATGTGGAAATGACCAATTTTCTTGCAAGAAACACAACATTTCCCCACGGCAGAGCAGGTTGGAAAATTGCTGATGTGATTCTTAGAACCACAGCAATAGCAATGCGGAGAATTCTTCCTGATGTTTCCTCTTTGAGAGAAGGACCTTCCTCTGCCAATCACTGCACACAATGTATCATCACTATGGTCCTGACCAGAGCTTGAAACTGAATTCACTGTAGTGGTAGGATTTAGAACCTTCGAAGAAATCAAAGATCTTTCAATGCTTTTGGCTATGTCGAGAACTTCACTGAGAGTGGGATTTTTGCAGCTGAGAAGTCTTTCTTGCACCTTTTTGGAGGCACAATTGAAAATAAATTGATCGTGTATTTATGTATCTGTATTGGCACCAAAATCGCTTGTAAGCTGCTAAAATCCTCAAGGCAGCAACGTATTCATCAATTCCCTCTTCTGAAGTTTGCTTGCGCTTGACAAAATTATGACTCTCCAGAATCATGCTTGGTTCTTCTGTAAATTGTTTGCGTAACCTTTCAACAGCCTCCAAATAAACATTCCAAGTATCATCACCAGATTGGCTGCGAGGCCTAGCTATGGGTGGCAAGTTACCAAAAATTAGCTGAGCTGTAAGACCCAAACTGCTGTATAATAATGTCAATTTTCGTTCAGGACTATAACTGATGGCGTCAGTGGCTACAAGGTGATTTTCAAACAAGTGAAACCAATGTGCCCTTTTTATGCTTGGTTTGCCTGGTTGACCCAAAAAGGGTGGAGGCTGTGTAAATTCATGAGAAGAAGAAGCCATAATGAATCAATAAATATGTGCAAATGAGGTGAAAATAGTTTAAAACATATGAAATGAAAGAAATTTCTTGAAGTCACAATGAAAGTATACTTTACGTGAAATGTGATGTTCTAAACGTAAGAAGCGTATCCAATAATTTCAGCAAAATGAAGAAAAGTCAAAGTCATGCCCTTTCGAAAAGATTTTCAAGAAAACAAATGTAATTAGGATATAGAACCTGGCTGGATCGGTGAAAGCAGCCCAATCCAAGATGGCCGCCACGTGTGACGTCACTGCAGTCCTCTGGTTGGGGTCGCGTTGCCAAGCAACCCTATAGCTCACCTCTGGAGGGCTGAAGAGAAGCTGAAGTCTAGTGGAAGCCCATGTGGAGAAAACAGCCAATCGGAGTAGGAGGCGTGTCCTCCAGATTGAGAGGAACTGGAGTAAGTAGGAAGCGAGACGAGTAAAAGCCAAAATCTCCAAAATTGCAGGAGCGGGTGCTGAAGATTGTCAGTGGGTGACTGGAAGTCGTCGCCAAAATGAAGTAAGCTCAGGAGTCGTAGGTAAGTGAGAACAAATTCCAGTTTTATTAGAACAACAGGTCACCCACGACTGCAGCAATCCCAGCAGTAACTGAATAAATAGTTGGGATCACAGCCGACTGCCCGCTCCCGCACGGGACAAGCATAGTATTTAAAGCACAACAATAACAAGATTGAAAGACGCAGTGTGACTCGAGCCAGGACGGAGTTGTGCACGAGGCAATTCATGAGTCACACTGCTGCCATTACATCACAGGCAACGCAGTATAAATCGCTGCATTGCCATACTCTGCGCTGGAAAGGCATTCCATGGGCATTGTGTGGGTGTTCCCATGCAACTCCCACAGTTTTTGACCCATTCCCAGATTTACCAGAAATGGTAAATCTGGGAATGCGCCAAAAAGATACACCTTCCCTGGAGTAGGAATGTGATAATGAAGGAAAGATGAGTTCTCGTGGGAGACGGAGACAGCACCAAGGACGTGTGGGATGTTTTCCTGCGTGAAGCGGGAGGTGGAGAAGGAGCCGAAGAAGGACTTGATGGAAAGTTACCCAACACTTGTTGGAGGCGTTTGTATTTGGTGATCACTTTTGTATTAACAAAGTTATGGACAGCTGACACTTCCTTTAGAGACAACTTGAGATACAGACCTCTCTTGGCGATTGTGGCTTAGGCTGCATGACCCTAATTGGAGTTACTTCTTTGCAAGACTCTGATGGCTAACACCTTTAAGATTTCCTTTGAACTTGCTTAGATTATTAGTCCCCTTTATTTAGTGTAGGGATAGTTAGGGAAACTGAAGGGTTTCTTGGAGGAGCCTGATGCAATCGAATTAAAATTTTTGTCTTTCAATTACATACGCAGCAATAACCAAGTTAGTCGTTTTCTTTTTGTTATGTAGGGTGAATCGGTTTTGGAGATTTGGCTTCATCCTATTTTCTCTGTATTTTTACACTATCATGCTAAGATTGATATATTTGAACCTGTTTCAAAACTTACAATAAAATTGACTAACGACAACCTGGTTGTGGACCTGAGTTCCCGGGAATTTCCCCTTCTGGGGTTGGTGAATTGAAGAGTTCCTTACCTCTCATGCTGCTTAACAAGAACCATCGCCAAAGTTAGGAGTTGAGTTGCAGCGTTATTAGATGGTAGCTACAAATGATGGTTTTGCACTTGAAGTAAGGAAAAAGATCTAGAATCGACCTAGAGAAGACTCCATTGTCCCTTGTGTGGAAACCAGATGTGAAAATTGGAGAGCGAGCGGAGTTCCGGGGGCGTACAGAGAAACAAGTGGCAGAGGAGAAGTGAGTATCAATAGGGTGACGTGTGATGTTAGATTGCGGTGACGAAATGGTGATTGTGTGATGTCTGGCAGGGATGTTGTGAGAGTCGTGTGAATGTGGTCATAAGTTGTTGAAGTTGTTATTGGGTCCGACGTGGCCTAAGATCCAAGGATATATAGTAAGGTGCAGAAGACACTGTGTTGTATTTGTCTGCTGAGTTTTGTGAGGGTTCATCGTGAGATGTCATTGATGATCCAATTGAGACAGGGAACTTTGTGTGAATGAGACAATTGTGAATAGTGTGGCGGACCTTTTGCGCAGAAGGAAAACTATACTGATTCAGGTGATTGGGAAGGAGGATGAACCACTGCAAGGAGTGAGAGTGATGTCAGGGAGTGCTGCGCTGGGATAGGTGGGATTAGATACTATAATTGTGTTGTTGGTGGAATTCCGAACAATCCAAATTTAAAGTTTAATTGCATTTTACGTAAGAAAGGGGAAATAGAGAGATTTTTAGAGGAGATGTGCCCGTCCCAACTAGAATGGGGTAAGATGCCCCGCCCGGAGGATACGCACGTTTATTATATGGCCATGAATGTAGGGCTCCACGCTATTATTTGGCTCAAAACTGGCACAAGACCACTGAGAAAGAGGACACATTGGCGTTTCCACGCTACGGTACCTTTAATTTGAGAATAATAGATCATTTGAGGGAAATGTTGTACACAAAGAAATCATTACCTAGACCTATACAATTTGAGGTACTTGATGCATTGATTCGTGATGCACATGCTAAGCAGAGAGAGCGCTATCAGGGGAAAGTGAGAAAGGCGTTGTGTGCATACCAAGAAGCACAATGGGATGAGAAGCGAAAGAGATGGAGAGTAGAAATTATAGAAGGAGTTAGGTTGTACCCTGCATTGGTGACAGATGAGACGAAAGCAGGGGAGGATGGAAAGAAAGAGAGGAAGAATAAAGGGGAGGAGGACAGTGACAGCGATGTTGGAGATAGTTTGTTAGATGGCCTGTCAGCAGAGGGCCCACCCCCATACAGTTTACCGTATTCCCGGAGCTGGGGGAGTCCAAGCATTACCAATAATCCTGTGAGTGCTTTGGCACCAATGGCTACTGACCCGAGTGTTGTAGGGACACACTCAACAGGAAAGTCCCCAGTCGTGGGAGTGGAGGGAATGCAGACGGGAGTTCTGGAAGCATCCAGACATTGTGATCCTAATCTTGCTTCAAAGATCCCGGCTGCTCTCACTGTACAAGTTATTATTGGCCCCATGGTTCCCATGTACGACCCGAATCACATTATGAAAGGGAGTCAAGGGATACCCACAGTCACTGAGAGGGGGGTATCACAGGAAAGAGAGGAAAGCCCTCAGACGAGATTTGTCCCTTTAACACTGATGAATGCGGGCACTCCATGTGCTGCGACTGCGGACTCGTCCGTAGTCCAAATTAGACCAAGAGCTGTTTGGTCCCTTGCCGAACTGACAGGGTTAGAGTCGCCTGCATGGCAAACGCTTACTAGGGTGCGTAACAGCACACCTCGAGAACAAACTGAGGCCAAGAAGACACCCGTGAGTCAAAGCATGTTTAAAGTTCTAGATTTAGAAAGATGGCTGAAAGAACGCGGTCACACTAACGAGAGTCAGAGCATAGAGTTGAGTTCAGAGACACTTAAGTCAGCAGTAAAGGTGAATTTGGTGGATGTGCTTAAGCTAAAAACTGAATTAGACACTGATAAGTGGAAATTTGGAGCTTTACCACATAGACTCATATCAGCAGAATTAATTACTGTTCATGAGTAATGATGTTACTATGAGAGCAAAGGAAGCTCATGGTAAGTTGCCTGAATTGGCTACTAAATTTGAAGTCGGTATAGAGAAAACAAAGGCACTGCAGAAAAATCATCGGCTTGAATACAGTAATGAAGTCCTGGAAAATCTGAGGATACCAGGCCTTAAAACCCAAATTCGAGAGCTCATACTGTGCATTCGAGTTTGGAGTTCTTTGGATAAGTGAGAAGAAAGGTGGGCAAAAAGAAAGGCTACAAAGGAAAAGGGAGGACGTTTTCAGGCATTTCCTTTACGAGAGATGCTGAGCGTAGGATACGAACATGTGCCCTGGAGTAGAGGTCATCTGGCCACTTTTACCAATGGTTTCCTGAGATTGAGACAGAAGCCTGTGGAGTGGTATAAGCAAGTTGATAATTTTGTGAAAACTTTGAAAGTGCTGTGGGTCGATCTTAACACAGTATTTGAAATTGTGGTCCTGAGTGATCTATGATCAGCATGTAAAATAGCTATAAAATGGCCAGATGGTGAACCCGATGACTCATGGTTTCCCCTTGTGATGAAGAAATATGATCAGGTGATTACATGGCTCAAGGCTAAGGTGGCTCCACCGGATGTGGACTGGGTTAAGATAGACAGAACTACCCAGGAGCCTAAAGAGACAGTGCATGCCTACTATGAGAAGGTTGTTGCAGGCTTTAAAACAGTACAATGGAATCGATACACTAAAGCCAAAATACATGGGACATTTTGTGTCATAATGTGTAACTGGATCATGAAATGAGATCTGCTTGATGATTCAACAACGTTTGATATGCTGGTAGAATAAGTCAATTGATGAAATTCTGCATTATGCTAAATACTGTAATGACGAAATCGACGTGAGGCATAGGAAGTTAAAAAAGTAGTTGATGTTGGCAGAAACGAGGGCTGCATGGAGGGGAGGTCAGGGCCAGGCTTATAGCGGGAAAGGGGTTCAGACGCCGCAGCATGGAGGAATGCAGGGCTAGGGAAGAGGCAGAGGTGGCCCGATAGATCCTAAAATGAGAATAGACATTGCGACCCTCAAGAAAACCAGCCTGTGTCACTTTTGCAATAGGGTGGGGCATTGGAAGCATGAATGTCGTTTCAATCCTGCCAACCAAGATCAGAATGGGGGGGTCACCTCAGGCACGGGAGAGTTTCATACAACCTCAACACGTGGCCCGGCCTAGGTGTCAGAATATGGGAGGATCGCAGGGACCGGTAATGCAGGTACCTCAACCTCCCATACCTCCACAAGCTTTCCAGAATGTCTCGTATGGAAATGCCCCAGTTCGGCGGTACCCTATGTTTGAGGCCTTTGATGACTCAGGCACATCTCAGTCCTTATGATGGTGCCTGAGAGGGGAGGAAGACTGTACACTTGGCGCAGTCTTGGAGGTAGACCAGAGTGGACCAGTGGAGTGGATCAATCCTGATGTAGATGGTCACACTGTTACCTTTTTGGTTGCCACTGGTGCTACCCGCTCTACTGTAAGGACAGCAGAAGCCCTCAACCTACCCATCTCTGGAAAAACAATCCAAGTCATACGTGTAGCTAATAGGAGAATGTCCAGCCCCTTGACCGAGAAGGTCTGTGTCAGGCTAGGGCCCTTCGAAGATAGTCACAAATTTGGAGTGTGTGACTCAAGTCCTGTGAGTCTGTTAGGACGAGACTTGCTGTGTAAACTCAATTGTACCATATACTCTACCCCTGAAGGCATTGAGATTCAAACTGAAGATGAGGATGTAGCATTCAAATTGGTGAATCAGAAGGGAGGGGTTTCATTATTCCCTTTGTTGACCGAAGTGGATCTGCCATTACATTACATCGAGTGACGAAAGATGTTTGGAATTTTTCAGCGAAGGACATCGGACTCATTAGAGAGATTGAGCCTGTTCACATACAGATTAAGCTTGATACAGAGTATCCCAAAATACCCCCATACAATCTTACTCCAGAGACAATTGCTGAATTCACACCTGGGATTGAACTCATGATTGAGCAGGGGATTCTGAAGGAGATCCTGGGTAGTCCAAGTAACTCTCCCATTTTGGGTCTACAGAAGCCCAACGGCAAGTACTGTATTGTAGAGGATCTCTGAAAAGTCAACAATATTGAGGTCCTGTGTTGTCCCGTGGTACCAAATCCATATGTGATACTATTTCAGATCCCATGTGAAGCCGAATTGTTCACCATTATCGACCTCTGTCAGGCATTCTTCTCGGTCCCACTGCATGAATCTAGCCAATTTTTGTTCGCCTTTAAGCTCGTAGACCGCTTCTTAACGTGGTGTTGTGTCCCCCAAGGGTATACCGAAAGTCCTTCCATCTTCAAACAAATCTTAAAGAAAAATCTCAAATCTTTAGTCATGCCATGCAACTCAGTTCTGATACAGTATATCAATGACCTGTTGGTTGCGTCGAATACGCAGGATGAGTGTCGCACAGATACCATTGCTTTGTTGAACCACCTGGCTGAAAATGGACATAAAGTGTCTCCAAACAAACTACAGTACTGTTTGAAAGAAGTTCTATACTTAGGGCGCAAGACTGCAAAATGTGTCAGGAAGGTGTCGCAACAAAGGATATCGACGATCATGCAAATGAATCCACCGCATACTCAGAAAGAGGTAAGGATGTTCCTGGGAATGGTGGGCTACTGTAGTCAGTGGATACCCAGCTTCTCCCTCGTGGCCAAGCCTTTACAGAGGCTGACACACAAGGATGTTTCTAATCCGGTAACTTGGGACAATGACTGCTTGCGTGCGTTCCTGGAGCTGAGAGAGACCCTTTGCCGTGCTCTGGCACTGGGAATGCCAGATTACAACAAAGCGCTTTCGCTCATCTGCAAAGAAAGAGAGGGTTGCGCTCTCTCAGTGTTGACTCAGACCCACGGAGGTGCCCGTAGACCAGTTGCTTACTTCTCTGCTACTTTATACCCAGTAGCATCTGCGTTGCATGGATGTCTCAAGTCCTTTGCTGCAGTGGGTGTCAGCTTGGAGTGGTGTGAAAGTATTGTGATGAGTCATCTGCTTATGGTGTACGTTCCTCACTCAGTGAAGTTGCTGCTTACTAGAACACGCACGCAGCATCTCACACACAGTAGGGTTACTCGTTACGAGCAGGTTATACTGGCTGCTGAGAACATCACACTAAAGCTCTGTTCTTCCCTGAACCCAGCCACCTTGATGCCCTTGCCAGAGAACGATGGGGGTGAGCCTGATGGAGAGCATGACTGTCTTGACGTTTCAGACTTATGCACCAAGGCCTGTCCTGATATCATTGATGAACCACTATTGGAAGCTAAACCCAAACCCTATTTGTAGATGGTTCATGCTTGAGGGACCATGGAGGGAATCTGAGGGCTGCCTATGCTGTCTGTACTGTATGGGGGTGGTAGAAGCTTCCTGTTTACAAGGAGTATTCTCTGCACAGGTGACCGAGCCGATTGCTCTGACACGTGAATGCTGTGTCTCTGACCAACTGAGGGTGACCATATTTACTGATAGCCAGTATGGCTTCGGCGTGCTGCATGACTTCGGACAGTTGTGGTATCAAAGAGGTTTTATGGGGGGGTGTGGCCAAGCAGTCCGACATGGCGGACGCGCCTTAATGGAGCTCCCTGCAGCCCGCCACTAATCCTGCATAAATCCTGCCACATAGTCAAGAAAGAAGCGCACTGACCTTCCGTGGGTTACCCAGAGGGTGTGCGGAGCCCGAGTCCTCGCCGAGTTGCGCTCCTGAATGACCCGTGGCGGCCGTAGATAGACGTGAGCCCCGAAGATAATATTGGTGTGCTGTGTGTCTGACGAGGGAGTGCTGCTGCCTGGAGGCTGTAGGCGCCCTGGACTTTCATCACTCATACGTAGCCTCCCCCCCCCTGGGGGTTGATTATCGGGGGAGCCGAGCTTCTAAACCCGCTGACTGCAGTGGGACCAGTGTCGCTGCGTTAGAATCCGAGCCGGAGGCGGCGCCGAGGCTGGGGCACCATCTTGCTCCTCCTGAGTGGCGCACCGGACCAGAGCTGCTCGGCATATTCTGCACCTGTCGGCATTTTGGCACTAACTGCAGGCCCGGCGGTCGGATCGGACCGCGGAGCCCCCGGCCTCCCCTACCTGTATGGGGCCCGGGTGTGCTGTGAGGCGCTGCTGTGGACTTGTGGGCCGGCTGCCCGGTGATTGCAGGAACTGCACGTTTGAGGAGGTGAGCGCCCGCGAACTCCGGTGGGGCTGGAGTTGTTGACTCGTTCCTGGTGTGGGCGAGGCACATCGAGGCCGTGGCAATAGATCCTTTTGCAGTCCTCGGTGCCCTGCTGTGACATCAGCGGGGACGTCCGTGGTGTGGACCTAAGTGGTGGAGTGCTGCCAGGTCCGGTGGGGCCTACCTGGGGCCCGAATTTATACTCTGTCTGTGTCCCTCTAGGAGTGCTAGGGACCCCAAGCTACTATCCTTCCTGAATTGCTCCTAGACCTGGGACCCGACGCGCCTCCACTGCCACTATTTTGGCCCCCACACCAATTGAACAGGCTACTGCATGATATTGTGGTGGCAGCGGCCTGACCTTCATCCTGCGCTGATCTAGGGATTCACCGAGGTGACTAAACGTGGAGGGCTTGACTGGGCTGCTGCAAGGGGACTGGGAGTCGGGGACACCCATTAGGGGGGGCGGGGGCTACCGCCTGCGGAGGCGGCCAGGCTACGTCCTGGTGTGGCTTGTGGGCGTGCGGTCTCCCCCCGGTCTCCACCCCTGGATGCGGGTATAGAGACCTGGTCAACCGGCTGTACACGGACACTGCACCGGCTCTCACGCGGCATTGGCTGCTGATTAGGGGGCGCACCTCCTGGTCCTACATAACATGGCTAAAGATAAACCTTCCGGGACCGCCTCTAAGCAGTCTACCATGGACAAGTACACCGGTCCCGGTGCCCAGTCGTCTACACCCGAGAGCGTGATGAACGCAATCCCTGATAATGCTGCGTTGTTGGCTGCTATCACACAGTCCAGGGACACCCTTGAAGCCAAAATCGGCGCGGTTGGATCGGACGTTATGCTCCTCCGCGCGGACCTGCGTAACGCTGTCTAGAGAATAACTGAAACTGAGTGAAGGATCTCAACAGCGGAAGATGCGGTAACTACTCTTCAAAAGTAGGTGTCCAGTTTGGAGTCGCTGACGCGTGGCCTGGCCGCGAGGGTTGAAGATGCGGAAGGTCGAGCGCGTAGGAATAATCTTCGCTTTGTGGGGTTTCCCCGAGGGCTGCGAGAACAATAACGTAGCGGAATTCCTGACCAAGTGGCTTAAAGACTGGCTCCCTCCCGACTTCTTGTCTCCATGCTTTATCATCGAACGGGCACATCGTGCTCTGCAGCAGAAACCGCTTCCGGGGGCGCGCCCCCGACCGATAATTGCCCGCTTCCTTAATTACATGGACCGGGATGTGATCGTACAGCGAGCGAGGCTGAAGGGAGTCCTTACATATGTCTCCCAGCCCATTGTGATCTTCCCAGACTATACCAAATTTGTCCAACAGCGTAGGCAGTCCTTTGCGGAGGCCAAGGCCCGGCTGCGTAGCCTGAAGATTCAATACTCCTTATTATTTCCAGCCCGCCTGCGCGTCTCCTACAAATCCCAGACATATTTCTTCGAGTCACCCGAGGAGGTGTTCAAGTGGATGGAGGACTCGGTTAGACTGCGGCCCCATGTCGCCTCTGGAGTGGACTCTGACACCTCGTCTGGGGGGTCTGGCCGGGACCTGCCTAAGACCGGTGGCAAGCAGCAGCGTCGCTCGAGATCTAGGAAGAGATCTCGGAATCGCAGTGGTTCTCGCAGGCGGATGACGGAAGATCAGCAACCTCCTGAACATTCATGAACAACGGTGGCAGACTTGTCGGTGAAGACGCATTATATTAGTGGCCGATACGTCCGGGCTGCATGAACCTGTACATTTGGTGGAACTGCAGGCACCTTAATGTATATCATGTTTCTTTGGGATCCATTGGTTGGCAGTGGATCCTTCCCCGCGTTGGGGATGGAACGTTTGCCATACTGCGATAGAAGCTTCATTATTTTTGAGGTATTGGGGGGTATTGGGTTGGGGGGGAGTTGTTGGGGGGTTTCTGTTGTTTTCCAATGTCACCGTTTTTCAGTATCTGTATAGAGTCCATTCGTACCACATCACCCACACATTGGTCGATTTACATACTAGATTCCCGATAGGTCCGACACCCGACAGCGGCGATTAGCCATTGTTAGCTGGAATGTTCGCGGCCTGCTAGATAAGATTAAGAGAGGGGCCACGTTGCGGCAGGCCAAACGCTATAATACTGACATACTCCTACTACAAGAATCCCACCTAATGGGCAATAAGACACCTTGTCTTACGCGCTTTGGTTTTGTACAGACCTACCACTCTGGGTTCACTAGAGGGTCCAGGGTGTAGCGATCTTAATTCACCGTAGGGTGCCGTTTGTGCATGATCGGACTTGGTCTGATCTACAGGGCAGATATATAGTGGTGACAGGCACGATATATGGCGAACATCTCACTCTTTTCTGTGTATATGCTCCTCCACCCTTGTCATGGAATCTAATGGAACGTTTGACCTCCCTCTGGGCGGAGCTACCGCAGGGTTTAACGATAGCCGGAGGTGATTGGAATGATTTTATGTGCCCCTCAGCCGATAGATGGCATGGCGCGGGACTGCGGGCAGATACGCGTGAGTCCAAACTTCACACATTGGCCCAGGGACTGGGATGGGTGGATATATGGCGGAAACTACACCCAGATGCGCGCGAGTATACATACTTTTCTAGCGTACACGACTCTTTCTCTCGCCTTGATTATTTCTTTATCTCTGCTCCCCACGTTCATAAAATCGAGACGGCTGGGATCTTACCCCGGGGCTTGTCTGATCATTCTCCGGTTACACTATTATTGTGCCTGGGCCCCGGGCATACCCCACCCCGGTGGCGCCTCTCGTCATGGCTACTGCAGGACGATCAATATCATCGCCAGATGTACACTGCCATCACTGAATACTTCTCCCATAATGTAGGCACCGTCGACTCCGCCGGGACTCTCTGGGAGGCCATGAAGCCAACACTAAGCGGGGTAGACATTGCCTTTTGCACTGCGCGGCTGCGGCAGCGGCGGAAAAGCTCCTCCAGACAGAGGCCCAAATCATTGAATTGGAGCGTAGAGGTAGGGCTGCGGACGGCGCTATGTTTCGCCGTCAGCTTTCTGTAACACAACAAATTTATGCCAGCGACCTGCTGGACGAAGCTAAGACATATTGGCTTGCTACGCGCAGCCGGATTTACCAATGGGGGGATAAATCCAGTGCCCTGCTACATCGTTTATGCCAGCAGACGCTTAGACCCGTGATTCTCCCTGAAATCCGCGGCCCGACTGGTGAGGTGCTCATAAACCCCGCTCAGATTGCTACTAGCTTCGCGGATTACTTCACGGACCTCTACGCCCCGAAGGAGATCCTCCCTGAGGCCACCATTGACAGATTCCTGACTGACTTGCCTCCGAAGTCGCTACCGGATTCTGTGCGGGAAGATCTGGACATTCAGCTCTTGGCTGATGAGGTACAGACTGCTCTCGCGGATATGAGCTCGGGTAAAGCGCCGGGCCCGAACGGCTTCCCTTGTGAGTTCTTTAAGAAATACTCAACTCAAATATCCACACATTATTTGGCGGCACTCCATACGGCAATGGAAGACGGCCGCCTGCCAGCCGACTGGAGACATGCCGAAATAGTAATTTTCCTAAAACCAGGCCGACCCCCAGAGCTCCACATCTCGTATAGGCCAATTTCCCTACTTAATGTCGAGGCGAAGTTGCTGGCTAAAATCATTGCAAATTGGATCGTCCTGCACATAACAGCGTTAGTTCATCCAGACCAGGCGGGCTTTATGCTGGGTCGCACTACCAGACACAACATCCGTCGTGCGCACAACGCCATTGCCTCTGTTGACCGATTAAATGCGCCGGCAGCGCACCTCCTTGCCGATATTGACAAGGCTTTCGACTCCCTTAGCTGGACCTATCTCTTTGCCCTCCTACAGCGTCTCAATATGGGCCCCCGCCTTCTTCAATATATTCGCCTTTTATATACTGACATCACTGCTTTGGTGCGGGTCGCGGATGCGGCCTCGCAGCTGTTTTGTATTGGTAGAGGCGCCAGGCAGGGATGCCCCCTATCCCCTTACCTCTTTGCACTTGCCATGGAACCGCTCGCGGCATGGATAAGAATGGACACTCAGGTACAAGGATTCGAGAAGTCTCTGACCGCATAGCGCTGTATGCCGATGATGTACTATTATTTCTCACAAGCCCCAATAGATCTACCGCGCCTGCTCCGCATTATGCAAATCTTTGGTGAGAACTCTGGCCTCTACATGAACACCCACAAATCATTTCTTTGGCCTTTGCGCAGAGGCGACTGTCTCGGGACTTGGACAAGCGCTGTTACGGTGGCCCCGGAGGGGTTCAAGTATCTTGGGGTGTTCTTATCCGACTCCCAACCTACCTCCTGGAATAAAAATATGGCCCCTCTGTTGACCCAGATTAAGGAGCAGGTACGTGGCTGGTCACATCTGCCCCTATCATTACTTGGTAGGTCTGCTATCTTTAAAATGGTTTCGCTCCCCCGCCTTCTCTACCAACTTCAAAACCATCCATACCCAATAATACATACATGGTTTCGGCAGCTAAACGCTGTTCTTAGCCACTTCCTTTGGGGTGGGGGCTCTGTGCGTGTTGCACTGTGAATGTGCTTCCAGTCCACATACTGCGGGGTATCGTAACTCCGGACATCCAGGCTTATCACGTGGCGTCTCATCTCCTTATTCTAAACGATTGGTGGTACGGAGACCGACGCTATCCGGCTTATGCTGTTGAGCATTGGTTAATGGACTCTAAATCTCTACACACAATTTTATATTCTGGGGAGACGCTTAAACAGCTACCGCCCGCAACTCGGACAGTCTTCGTGATATGGAGACAGGCGCTGCGTAGGATGGGGTGGTGGGGCAAACTTACCAAAGAGACTCCTCTCTGGCGTAATGGCCTACTGCCTCACTTGGCTGAACTACAAGGCTCCGTAGGTTGGGACTCTATTAGCATCTCCACAGTAGGTGATTGCAGCGATCTATCGAACATTGGTTACTAACAGTTATACTACACTCACTAAGACCAGAGAGGCCTGGCAGAATGATTTGGGCCCACTAGATGAGGATGATTGGGTCGAGGCTTTGGAGTCCCCGCGTGGGGCGACCATTACTGCGCGCCTTCGCCTTATACAATTTAAATATTTTCATCGCGTGTATTTTACTCGCTGTAGGCTTTGGCGGGCGGGTATGATCGCATCTCCCACCTGTCTGCGCTGCGGGGTTGCTGATGGCACATTTTCCCACACGATCTGGGAGTGTACTGCCCTGATGTGTTTCTGGCGCGGAGTGCTGACCTGCCTCTCTGAGGTTTTGGGGTGGGATATTGCACAGTCACCGTGCCTGGCTCTGCTCCACATTACCGTGGGTATTGGGGGCAATAGATATAAGAGACATTTGCTCTTCCTGGGGCTCACACTTGCCAAGCGCGACATTGCCAAGAATTGGAAGGCGACGTCACCGCCATCGGTTGGGGCCTGGCAACGGGGCCTCAACTTTTCTATGGGGTTGGAGCTACCGATCTTCGTAGCCCGGGGATGTCCCCAGAAACACCCGAAGATTTGGAAGCGGTGGGCTGATTATTGGGGTCTATATCTTGAACCAATTGCCTCTACGATACATAATGAAGATCTGCCATAATGACCAAAATTTGGGGATTTCTTCTGTGAACGATAATACATATATGCTTATGCTACGATTGACGACTCTGTACAACAGGTTGTATATGGACCTAGTGACATTGATGTTTTTAGTTGAAAATGTTTATTTGTGTTTGATTCATTGTATAGCATATTCCATATTACAACTATTGTATATCGTAAATGTTGACATATTTACCATTGCAGAGATGTATACAAATGCTGCCCGGCACCACCTGGGCAGGCTGTGTCAGTCAACAATAAAATTTGTTATGAAAAAAAAAAGAGGTTTTATGACCTCTTCTGTCTCACCCATCAGGAACACGGAGGTGGTGAGAAGATTATTAGAGACTCTTCATTCGCCTTGAGAGGTGGCTGTGATCAAGTTTCCAGCTCATGGTGTGGTGACTTTGTAACCATTGGAAACAGATATTTCGATGGATGAAGTTGCTAGATACTGTGCTCTAAACGCTCGTATCTTCAATGGGGAATATGTAAATGAGCAAGCTGGTGAGACCGATCCCAATCTGCTGTTGGCAGTTGTGGATACTTGGGATGAGGTAAAACAGTTGCAAGAGGAGATTCCAGAGGAAGAGCAGGCTGGATGGGTCAGGGCCCGATGTCTGAAGAGAGAGGATGACATATGGGTTCTGGTGATGGGAGACCGGTGCTGCCCAATAGCTTGTTGCATCCCATGGCGAGACATTAACATGGGCTTAAACAAGGGGGTAGAGATGCAATAGTGAGAGTGTTCAGACAAACCTGGTTCAATCCCACGTTTCAGGTGATTCTTGAAGCTCTGTGCCACATGTGTGTGACATACCAGCAGGTGAATGTTGGGAAAGGGACCGCAGTTCCCATGAGCCATATTGGGAAGTCAAGAGGACCTTTCAATAGGATGCAGTTAGACTTTGAAGAGATGCCTGTCTGTAATGGGCTGAGATACATCTTGGTAGTGGTGTGCATCTTGTCTTGTTGGGTGGAAGCTTACCCGACCAGTAGATGTGATAGTCTGACAGTGGCAAAGTTGTTGAGGGAGCTCATTCCGAGATTTGGATTTCCATCTACTTTGGAATCAGACCGAGGATCTCATTTTAATGATGAGATAATGAAACTATTGTGTGCTGCTTTACAAGTGGAGCAGAGGTTACATTGCACTTATCGGCCGGAGGCTTCTGGCAATGTGGAACAGATCAACGGTACCTTGAAGTCCCAGTTGCCCAAAGTGTGTTCTTCAACCTCCCTAAAATGGCCTGATGCTTTACCACTTGTGTTGATAAGTCTCCGTAGTATCCCAGACCGAAAGATGGCCTTTCGCCACATGAGATCCTCATGGGGCGCACTATGAGACTGCCTTCTGTGCCTGCCAACATCCTTGTAAATATTTCAGATGATTTGGTGCTCGACTATTGCAAGGGACTAGTTGATGTGGTTTGTTCAGTGTCTCACCAGGTAGACGCCATGGTTGCATCACCGCACCAGGAGCAGTGTCACGAACTTGCCCCGGGGACTGTGGACTCATCAAAAAGAATGTGAGGAAGAGCTGTCTTGAACCTCGCTGGCATGGCCCGCTCCAAGTGATTCTGGTGACAACGACCGATGTAAAGTGTGGTGGCCTTCCGAACTGGGTGCATGCCTCTCATACCCTCAGAGTCTCATGTCCCCTCGATGAAACAGCACCTCTCCCAGAAGAAATGGTCGAGAGGCCATGGGAGAGGGTCAGCCGTTCTGTCAGGGAACACTCCAGGTCCGAAAGCGCACTAGAGCAACTCGAGGTAGGACCAGGAAGTCGAAGTGTGGGGAATGGCTCGAGAATAGCTGGTAAAGAGACGGTGTGTGAGTCGGGTCCTATCTCTTAAGAGGGAACTAGTGCCGTCAGGCAACACGAGGCGGAAGAGGGTGGCCCCAGGTGCTGCCAAGAAGGAGTCAGTGAGTACCATCCGGTGCTGCGCTTGCAACTGCGACAGAGATGCCCAAATCTGAACCAAATGAGAGCGAGGCAGAGAGATCAGGTTCACAAAGGTCTAAAAGACTGAGGGTGCCTAGTCGGAGGTACGCTTCTCCCGAGTGGACCTACCTAGCTGCCAATGCCGACCAGAACGAACTCTGGAACGTCACTGTTGATCATCAATGTTTTGCTGAGGATTCTAGAGACTGAGCTGCATATTCTTTTTTTATTTGCCATTCCTTACCCACCCAGATTAAGTGGGCTGCGAAATCTTATCCTGAATGACACTGTTTTCCTTCTTATGAACCCAGAACAGTCCCCAGAGGAGATTGCTGAATTAAGGGCTGATTTATTGCAAATACTCACACATGAGCTAGGGTCTGAACTTATAAGAGATGTTCAATGAACTTTGTGAAAACTGCCTAAAAACCTGAAGAAATTACCTAGGCCCAAGTGGAAGAAGACCAAACGTAGGGAGTCGTCCTTTAGAAGAGTACGAAGTAGGGCTAGGGAAGTCTTACAAAGAATTTTATATACATGTGTATGAACTGAACTTTGAACAAGAGACTGGTTTGCCTTTGCTCAGGTGGAGCATCACAGAGAAGACTCTGTAGCTGCTATTTCTCTACCAAACTTGGTCTGAGCCTAAAGTAGTATGGAAACTAATCGATCTAGATGTACACGTAGATGCATATTGGGTACTTTCATTGGTCTTATAGTAGTTGAGTTAGTAGTACTACTTGTGGTATTGTGTCTTAAACCTGCAGGTAGTATAAGTGAGTAAAATGTGCCTAAAATGACACCTTTGCCTAAACCTAGGGAAGAGGGGTTTATGGTGGAAGGGCAAAACATACACACGGATCGGTCTAGGGGAGATTTTTCCCTAAACACTTACACTAGGTTGCTCTATCAGTATGTAGATACAATGGAAGCTAAGGATTGTAATGCCTGCATGCAGCTACCCGCTTCAGCTGCTGAGGGCATCACTTACCACCACTTACCTTTGACATATGACATTAGATGTAGTCTACTCCTGAGCATATTTTATCACAAAACCCATTTTGATTATTACTTTTTAAATTATGATTTGGTCCTTTCAGAAGTGCCATTGTTCAAGCACTTAAATAAGCACAAAGACGCTAAGACTGCTGAATATGCTGGTAGATACTTCATCACGTCCCAGACCCTAGACACTGCTTATCCTCACAGACATAATCTAACTTGCGCACTTACAGGGACTGAAAAGAAATTTATCGATCAAGTAGAAGATAAGTTGAGAGCAAGGAAGGCTACTGCTGACATTGAGACTCATTTATGAAAAGTGTTGCATCGATGCGGGAAAACAGCGATGCAGCACTTTTCATAACGGCATCCTTTCAACACCATGGATGCACGGTATTTACTGTACGGCGCTCCATGTCGTAAGGATTTACAGATATGTCAGTAATCTGACGTATATGTAGGCGCAAAGATGGCGCATTGCTGGAGTGTGTTTGAAAACAGACGCAACTCCAGCAATGTGCCATTTTGCATGGGGCAAGTCCCATGTGAAAGGCACTGCGTCACCCCTTACGCCTGCTTCAGGCGTAAGGATTTGACACACTGATGCCGTAGAAGTTTCGCATTGAATTCTCATAGATTCCACTGAGTCACTTCTATGTGGCTTTTCTGTATCAGAACGCCTAACCTGCATACATTATACCTGTCGCAGGTATGCTGTAGCACAGGGGTTTACAAAGTGATGCATCAGCCTAGATATGTCACTTTATAAATATGGCGCAACGTGAAGCATTTTTTACGTCACTGCAGCGTCACAAAAAGTGATGCAACGGCGGCCTAAGGGCCTCATCAGTAAGGCCCATTAGGTTTCGCACCCAAGAGTGGACCAAAGAGGAAAAGGATTGCCAATCAGCAGGAGAGACAGGAGCTTTGTCCTTAGATTGGCAGCATGAAGACAGATTGTGTATCTATCACAAACAGACTGACTATAGTTCCATATTTATAGGGAAGAGTGTATGTGAGCACACCTTTGAAGTCCGAGGCTCATGGAAGTTGCACATAGATGGGTAAGACCTGGTGATCCCTGGAGTTTATTACATGTGTGGAAAAAATGCCTATTTCAAATTACCCAGTAGATGGTATGGGACCTGTTATTTAGGAGTGATGTTTCCACAGATTTATCATGTGAATGATTTTGATCATCTGTTTTGGGGAGTGAGACTTCCAGACATAAGCGTGGGCTGAGTGCTGGAGAAATTATGGGTGATATATTTGAAACAATCATTCCGATTGTTGGAGTGATATTGAATGACATTAAAATTCGAAAACTCTCTACAGTGGTTGATAAATTGTCTACTAACACGGCTGGGTCGTTGTTGGTGGTTAACGCAAAAATGGTTGCTATTAGGTGGATGGTTTTGAAGAATCATCTTGCTTTAGACGTGCTGGTTGCCAAAGAGGGCGGGGTCTGCAAGATGCTGAAGGTTCAACAGTGCTGTTGAATATCCCTGATAAGAGTAAAGATCTGCAAAGGTATATAAAGAACATTACTGACCTTCACCATAACCTAAGTGGTTTGGTGAGTGAGGGAGTTTGGGACTCAGTAGGACATGGATTTAGTGCTATTGGTAAGTGGTTTGCAAATCTGATAAGTGGCCTAGTTGGGTCTATCCTGGAACCGATGTTCATATTTGGTATTTGTGTGCTTGCCTTGTTCCTACTAGTGGAGGGGTACTGAAAATATCGAGAAAAGAGATTAGAGAGGCAGAGAAGGGGAGAAATGCGGTTGGAGAATGCTAGAGGGGACTATTACCATGACCTAAAGAGATTGGGAAACTTCAAAAGGAAGAGACTTGCAACCACGATGGTTTAGATGTGTCCAATCAATGAGCACATCTGATAGGATGTAGAGATTGTTGATGGCTTGATACGCCATCAGAGGTGGGATTGGAGAAGCGTAGTTTACGCTTTTATGTTTTGGTTCAGTTCGTTTGATAGATTCCGTAGGAGTGCATTATAATCATGAATAGCCTGCACTCAAGTACACTCTGTGTGACTAATTTAGGACTAAAAGTGTTTATATTCAAGATGTCGTAGACTCTTTCATCTTACAATGTATGTCATGTGTATTAGAAATGTATCTGACCACTTCTGACATCGCATTAACACCCACCATTGAAAGTGCTTGTGATAAAGTTATAATATCATTGCCATAACAATGTAGGAGTAAGAGGGTATTCATGACATTGCGGATGTTAAATGAACATGTTCTATGAGTTACGGAGAAGCTGCATTGAAATCCGTGTAATGCTAATTTAGCCGAAGCAGTAGGCCTAAATTGTATTTCGGACTCATTTCCCTGACAAGCATTTAACGTTGTTTTGCTTGTACTGTGAAATGTTGCATGTATTTGTGTTCCCACTGCAGGTGGACAAGTCATCATTAGTTTAGAGCAAGGCCCACTGTTCAGTTGACAGAGAGGCCTGGAAAGGAATGGGATAGCGAAGGAAAGAGTTCTTTTTGGGAGACGGAGACGGCACCAAGGATGTGTCGGTTGTTTTACCGTGTGAAGCGGGAGGTGGAGACGGAGCCGAAGAAGGAGGTGATGGAAAGTTACCCAATGCTTGTAGGAGGCACTTGTATTTGGTGATCGCTTTTGTATTGACGAAGTTAGAGACAGCTGACACTTCCTTTGAAGCACAGACCTCTCTTGGCGATTGTAGCTTAGGCTTCATGACCCTAATTGGAGTTACTTCTTCGGAAGACTCTGACGGCTGACACCTTTAAGCTTTCCTTTGAACTTGCTTAGATTACTAGTCACCTTTATGTAGTGTAGGGATAGTTTGGGAAACTGAAGGGTTTCTTAGTGGAGCCTGATGCAATCGAATTTACATTTTTGTCTTTTAATTACATATATAGCAATAACCGAGTTACTCGTTTTCTCTTTGTTATATATAGTGAATCGGTTTCAAAACTTACAATAAAATTGACTAACGACAATCTGGTTGTGGACCAGAGTTCCTGGGAATTTCCCCTCCTGGGGTTGGTGAATTGAAGAGTTCCTTACCTCTCATGCTGCTTAACTAGAACCATCGCCAAAGTTAGGAGTTGAGTTTCGGCGTTATCAACAGCAAGTCATATACAATAGGGCCCATACTTCCTGCAATTAGTGACTATGCCTGGTCTGAATTAGCCAAAAAGTAGTAGCTTATAAGTACTTCCATGGTTGTAGTAACATTAAAAGTGGATGATGTCCTTCCTACACATAGATACCGCACTCAGTGAATTGCAGGCAGGTAGGTTTAAAATAGTCTCTCTGCACGTACCTGAGTCTCGGACGTCCACCGAGTCAGGCCTGACAAAAGCCCACAAACAGGAGTCGCTACTTCACAGGTCTTCGGTTGCATCACCTGGCCGGAGGAGGACAGCCACATTAGCTGGGACACGCAGGAATAAGGCAGAATAGGAGTAGGGGAAAGTGGTGTCGACTTTTAAATCCACAAATCTATTTACGGTATTGTCAAGTTTGCTCGACGTTTATGCAAGTGCGTTATTTTGTGCATCATTATAGAATTAACAAATATTTTATAGTCACCCAAAAGCTGGTCCATCGTTATGGTTACATGGCCGATTCTATTTTAGATAACATGTTTTCAATAGTTTATAAACATGGGATAATACTCATATCTTCATTTGGCTGTCAAACAGATGTGCCATATTCCAATCACATTATCAAATTTTAGCAATTTCCCCGTGCCATTCTTATGTTAAAAACGAGAGTTTAAATTATTTATCCTTAGAAATTCAGATTGGAGATCTTAACCCAAAAGACAACTACACCACTTGACACAACAACTCCTGGCAAGCACTCTGCAGCAAAAAAGGTAGAGTAGCCGTTTTCAGGGTGGCGAAATCAGTGTGCTTTGTCTTGCATATTTAAGTTTAAAACAGTGTGGACACTTGTATGAGAGCATTGACTGTTTATTGGTCTTCTTAATCTGTGAAATTTCGTGAGATTTAGATAAACACGAGATAAAAACAATACTGACAGCAAAAAGCATACCAATAACCATTACACAAAAAAAGATTTGGATTCTCATTTTTTGCATAATAATATAAAGTAACTTCCAGTACATTTTACTACGTTCCATTATTTTCTTTTAGAGACAAACTTTACTTCTATCACATCTAGGCATACATGAACAGGCACTGGCAAAGCAATGGGTCGTACATTTGTGACCTATTGGTATTGCAATGATTTTCAGCCATGCTGCACAACATCCGCCATGCTGTGTAGCTTGGCTAAAATAAAAAAAAAACACACAAAAGCCTGTAATGGGGCCACTTTGTCATTGTATAGGTGCGTGCACCACACCTGCACGTCTACATACGAAGCAGGGGCTTTTTCCTACTTAGATCAGTAACTAAAAACAAAAGAAAATGTGCAAAAGCATTTTAGTTTTAAAGTGGGTGGGGGGAAGTGGAAGCAACACATGGGAGGGTTAAGGAATGGTGAATCAACACAGGGGATTGCGGGGGCGAATGGCAACATCGGGAGGGTGGGGGAACGCTGAAGCAGCACAGGAGTCGACGTAAAAAGTAATGGCGGGAGAGCTGGAGAGGACTCGATAGTAATAGAGGGGCTGGAGAGAAAGCAACATGGGGGTTGGGGAAAAGCAACATGGAGGCCCGTGGGATGAGGCAATGAAGAGAAGCACAAGAGAGAGCACAAGAGAGAGGGTGGAGGGGAGAATAAGTCAGGCAACACAGAGGGCAGGTGGAGAGATGTACATAAGGAAAACGGCTCAAAAGTGCACACACTCTAATGGAGTCCTTCACACAAAAGAAAAAAAGAAAAAAGACAATGCCAGACCCTCAAATATGTAAAGAGGCAATGATCCATGGGATGGACAAATACAAGATTGACAGGTTCAGAGAAGAATAGGGAGGAGGCAAATGAGAGTAACAACAAAAGCCAACCAATAGTAAGCAATCAGCAGGCTGCAAGCCCCTCTATATTCTTGGAAAACCACAATGTGCCTCGAAACAGACAGCACATGTGATGCCTAGTAGGCTTGACCTAAATGGCGTGTACATTATGTAGCAAGTGATTACAGAGGTGCAGTTGCTCATCTGTAGTCAAAACTGGCACCTCAATACATAAAAAAACACATTTTTATCCCCTTTAAACCATCTGTATCCAAACTTTGGGAAAACAGCATAAATGTAACCCTTAAGCCCGTCAAATTTTGTGCAATGTAGTCAACCGGTTAAAAAGTTATATGGGGTCTCAAAACTTGTGACTTTTCACAATAACATGAGTTTTGCCATAGGTAACTCCAACTCTGTTGAATAAAAGTTCACCAATTTTTAATAGTACGTGACCTCTCCATCAGTGGGTGTCCTTTCTTGGTTTAGTCAACTTTTCTCTAGCTGTTTGGAGGTATATGCAAAAATGAAAGTCTCCACTGTGCATGAGCCAATGCTGTATATCTGTAAAAGATCAGAATTAATGGAAAAATACTACACTGCAAAATGACTAGGGAGGAAGTTGTTGTTTTCCATCCATTTCCTCACCTATTGGCCAGGGAGGATAGCTATGCCCCACCCGAAGCCTTGCCAAGGGTGAGAGTGAAATTTTGAGTGCCACCGGAACCAGAGGCATAACGCAAATTGATGCCCCTACTGCAGAATGTGAAAAGTTGCCACTTAGTCCACATATATTCATTGACCTTGGGCTGAATGTGGGTCCCTTGAAGGGTTAAGGGGCCCCCCTGCAGTAGGGATTTGCTTTATGCCCCTGACCGGCACAGCAAACAGTTGCTTTGGGGAACTCCAACCCTCCTGGCCTTGTCAGTATTTATCTCCACCTTGCCCAACTGTTAGAGGAGTTTAACAATATTCCTAAACAATTGCAACCATGCAGGTGACAGCAGTGCTGGTGTACTTTCACCCACTCTGCCTTCCCTAAGGTCTGGGAGGGTCTTTTTGTGTGAGCCTCCACAACCTACTGTGCTAATTCTAAGCCTGGAGGTGAGGAATTTGTGCAGTGTGGGAGAATGGGAGTCCCCTTGTCCTAGGTGGGGGAAACATACACCACCCCCTCCCATGGACATGAGGGGAATGGGGAAAAAGACGTACCCTTGTCCATGGATAATGCTGGGGTGATAAAGGCACCAAATTGCACTGCAGTTGGTCAAGGAGAGGGGCTAAAAAGACAACTGAGCCACATACGTGTCTTTTAATCTCTCCAAACAGTTGCAAACAGCTGGAAAGAATAAACAATGATAACCCTCCTGACCCTAAGGCAAAGCAGGGAGGGTCATGGAGGTAAATGGCAAATATACCCTCTATAATTGAGTAGCGTGCGGAAGCTAAGACCTTTTAATGCACTTTGCCATTGATGCAAGTGGGAGCATTAAATAAGAACCGACCTCGAACCAGGTGGGGACATTAATATCCTAAAGTATCCCCACTATTTTGCAAGGTGGATGTGCTTTTACTAATTCAATAACTCTCCACTCTCCCTTGGGTGAGACGGAAGATGGGGTACAGCTCTAATGCCCTAAGTCAGTGATCAAGTTACAGGCAGCCAACAAAACACTCTCCTGCTCATGGTTAAGGCTTTTAAATATGAATGTTTTTACAAGGAAATTGCAATTTTGTTGAAAACGTCTACATAGCTCTGCTGCATAATTTTTGTAATCTCTTTGAAAGTTCGCAATGTTTGTGAAAATCAGAACAGATTAAAGAAAACATTATAAATCTCTGGTGCTAGAACAAGGTGATAGGGTGGGGGACTAAATGGCACCACCAACCGTTGGAAAGACAGAATTGTAAACAAAGCCACCCCCACCCTTGGGGAAGGTGAGTATTATCAGATATTCTCCCCTCGAGCAAGGTGTGGAAGGGCACTAAATAGTCCATGTCCTAGGAAAAGTGTAATCTTGATCTCATCTGAAGATAAAGTAGGAGTGCATCATACTCACCAATAGTCAGCACTCAAATATACTCTGTCATGACTAATGTACTATTAGGAGTGGGATATTATATATCAAAGATGTTTTGTTTGAAACATGTATTTAGAATGTGATTAACATAGCTATGTGACAAGTTAGAGATTAAAGCAACAGGAGAAAATAACATGAAATGTGGTATTGTGAGATATTTAATTAGGATGTGTACAACTAATGTTAATGTTTATATTCATAATTTGAATCAATTAAGTGCAGACGCATTTAAACGGAGACTAATTCATTGCATTTATTTTCTTGTAGAAAAGTGCACATATTCTGTAATCCTGTGCACATGTTAATTTAGCAAAGCACGAGAAGGAGGAGTTGGCCAAAGGCATCGCGGTAACAAGAGAGGAGAGGAGTTGTCATGGGAAAGGAATGGCCAAGAACAAGAATAGATAATGTGTTATCTGGCTGGAAAAGGTTCTGAATGTTTACAATTGTGCCAGTGTTATGGAAATTTCCCAAAGAGGAGAGATTTTTATGTCCACTGCAAACAATATTATGTGCTGTGTTTAGTTAGGGAGAGAGTCCATCTTGGGTTCCCTTAGGGAGCCGACCTAAGCTACTGCTTGAGGGGCTTTAAGCTACGTGACCCATTATTTGTGTTTTCTATTGAAGACTCTGTTGGCTGACACCTTTCTTCTTTTCTAATTTGATTGTGCCCTTATTCAAATCTTTAGTTTAGGGGTGCCCTTTTAAGTAGTGTAGGGAAAGTTAGGTTACTCATGCTCGTTAAAAGAATCATCTGATGCAATTTAACCTTTGTTTCTTCTTTCTGATTATCTGTATCGTTATCTTAGAGTTAGTCATTTGCTGTGCACTTTATAGGGTTCATCTTTTAAGGAGATTTGGACTTACTCTGGCCATTTTGTATTTTTATACGATTATATTGAGACTAATCTATATTGACTTGTTTCTGAATTTATAATTAAACGTACTAAACTCAGCTCAAAGAGTTGAGTGGATTAATATGTGGCCACATTGGTTACACTGTACTGAAATGATAACTAGGTATTTGATTCCTTTCAGCGCTTACTCTACTAGAAAGACCTGTCCCCTCTGGATAGAGATTTGTAAATGGGCCTAGATTTTAACATCCTCAACCAAGGCTGGACAAACGAACAACAATCTCACTCTAGGGAAAGGAGAGGGGGACAAAATTTCCCATACTCCTCTACAATGCAGGGTAGCAAAGATCCTCGCCTTTAGGCAATGTGGAGGTGAAGGGCTCTAAATACACCTAGCCCTTCAGTAAGACTGGGGCATACAGAGGCCTCTAACCCTTGGGCGTGTTGAGTGCAAACAGACACTTCCACCCTTTGGTAAAGTTGAGGAAGAACATTAAATGCTCCCTGGCCTCAGTCAAGGCAAGAGGGAAATAAAAACTCCACTCACCCTTAATCGAGATGAGAGGGAAAACAGGGGTAAACAAAGACCTCCGACCTTAGGGTAAAGCATAGGTGAAGGGCAGTAAATAATCCCCACCGTCAAACAAGATGTGATGGTGATCAAAAACTCCCCACTTTTAGGCAAGGTGAGAAAAAGCAAACATCTCTCCCTAAGGCAAAGTGGGAGACAAAGACCATTCCACCCCTGCCCTTGGACAGGATGTGGGGCAAATACACGCTCCCACCATTTGGCAAAGTGGGGGCGCAGTAAAGCCTTTACAGCCTTGTTTAAGTTGGAGGGATTTAACCACCACTAGGCCACCCACAGATATGAACAAGGTGGAGGAAGTGACTAATAACCCCACCCTTGGTCAAGGCAGGGAGTGCTTATAACAGCTGTCAACTGTCCCTGACGATGCACATAAAGTTGAAGGTGAAAGAGGGGGAGGAAATCTGACACCATTACTGTGTTTGTAATAGCGAACAGGTCTTATTGGAAATGAGACTTGCCTCATACATTAGCAAAGCCGTACATCTATAAATACCAATAAAATGGCAGGGGTGTAAGCTAAGGTTAACTCACTACACTTATGTCAGCCTTAACTTCCCATTAAGTATATCCTTTCAGGGGTATGTATTTATATATAGTACGGAATCTGGATCAGTCAAAAAATTTCTCTCCCAGTTTAGGTATTTAACAGTCCAACAACTAGCAGCTCCAAGAGGCATAGCCAAGTGGAGTTGGGTATTTGTGCTGCGGGACTGTGAAGCACAGTTTCAGTCCAAATAATTTATTGTTCTAATACCTCTTTGCAGATTAGTGTTTCCTCAAAAGCAGTAAACAACTTGGAATCATCACCGTATCTAATAAATAATTACATCGCTTCAGGCACCATTCATGGCAGTATGTTTAAGTATGAGTTACATAAAATACATAATGAGGAGTTAATTCATGAAAATCAAGAAACCTATTGAGTCTGGACAGATAAATGAATGCAAAAATATTGGGCCTGTACGTATCCATCTTACTGGATTCAGTTTAAGGTATTTGGCAGGCCCAGTATTGTCTCAGGGTGATATGGATACATGCATCTATTGGAAAATCCACTTAAAATAACTTTGCATCATCTAAATGGGAAGTGTAGCTCTCATAGACCAGTTAATTATAACTTGTATGGCAACTGATAACACTCAGTGGGATTTTTATAATGGAGGAACACTGTCAATGCTGTATGCACTATAAGATTGATATTCAGAATGAAAATAACCCTACCCGACAGAGGTTCAACCTCAGAAAAGTAGTGTTTCCTTGCCGAATTGACAACAGGGTCAACCCAGGCAAAGAATAGTACAGAAGTTGGAGCGAAAAGGAAGGAGCCTGTTTGGTTCAACAAAAAGATATTGCAATGTTGAAGAGCTCTGCAAGTTGCTGTATGGGGGATAAGGATGAAAGACCCAAGATTCACTCCTGAACATATTGATACTATCAGGTTGGCTAACCAGGCAGATATGAATTCTATTATTCATAGAAAAATACATTAGAACTTCAAACAATGAAGAGAAATGTTGGCAGTGACAAGGGTTTTTGTCAAAGCAGGAAGTTTGGATTCTGTGGATGGATCCATTGGAAAGACTGGTGGGATGATACTAATGATGTGTGTTGCTAAAGACTATGCTTTAACATCATATGGGTGCCACATAAAGTTTATCTGATATTCTTTTTGAGTTGCCTATTAATACCTGGGTTGGAATTCAAACAACAAAATCAATTATGGAAAATAACAAGATCACTGTCATTACACATTTAGGCAGGGTTGTGTGCGTTAGTGCCTTTTTAACAAATAAGTACATGATTTTAACATTTTGCTGCCAGCTGGATAAACAAACTGACTTTAACTAGTAATGGTAAAATTCCAGTTTTAAGTTTATGCTTATATTCTTTTGCCTTAGAGCCAGCAGTGATTGGACTTTAGAGGAGAGGTGGGGATTTGATCTTTGGTCGTCTTATGGTAAGGACAGTAAATTAATGTTGACAAAACTCAGGATGTAACTTTTGGCATCTTTACTCACAAACACGATTGGATACTCAACATTTGCTTGATCACCGTATCAGAATATAAATACCTGGGAATCTTGATTGATCTGGAATTGTTGTGGGGTTTGCTATTCTAATTCAAAAGGTCATCTCTTAATTTTTTTAAATTTCTAACAGGTTTCTTAACAGTCAATAAGAGATTCTGCGGTTATTCATTGAGACCTCTGATTAGGGCCTGTTATTGCATAGTTATCCAATGACTGCCTACATTTATTTCTGGAGTTTGGCAAGTCAGTTGACTCCTTTGATGGATCAATATGGGGTGACTGCTAAATTTAAGAAAAAGAATCCAGATTGAGTTTACTTGGCTCAAATTGCTGATGGTGAGTTTAGTGCAGGTCATCCAACCAAAGCTGAGCTGGTATTTCTTGGCCTACAACGCAAAGCCAGAAAATGTATTAAGCTGGGCCCATCATGAACGTACTAAGGTGAACGCTGGAGTATATTCCCAGTATTCCAGCTTTTGAGAAGTATTGCTTATAACCCTTGATGTTGATCATCTCTTTATTAATGGAGAGCTAGCACTGCTGAAAGGAAAGCTTATTGTATTTTCTGGGATTGCTAACTTATTGGGACTAGAATGCATTCTATTGTGAGAAGTACAATAATGAGCACTCAGTCACAATATTTGATCACTTTAGCGGTCCTAAGGAAAGACAGTTGTATGTGTATATGCTTTGGACACATTTAACACTTGATATTTTGGGTCAATAAGGGTATCACACTGATTATTTTATGTTGCTTTTGTGGTATTAAGCAGTAGGAAGCAAAGTTGCACATGTATTCATATTTCACCCATATTCTATTATATCTAAACAGCAACCTAAACAGTAACACTAACATCACCTTGTGCGTTTACCACATCCACTGGATGAAGGAGAGCTTCATCTGCATGAATGGAATACGAGAACGCCATAATGGGAGAAAGTAAGCCTGTCTCACTCCTCTTCAACTGGCCTCCATGTCTTAGGACCCCCATTCCCCTTCTACCAACCCACAAGCCAAGATCTGTTGGTCACTCTACAAATCAATGTTGTGGTCAAAAGGATCAATCTCCAGTTTTCCCTACTTTGCAGAATATTACCATTTCTTCAAACCGACCATCCAGTGGGTGGAGCTTACCCTCTCCATTTCCCATCTGGACTACTGCAACATTATTTACACTGGCCTCTTAATACACTTACTGTCAGATTACAAAGACTGCATAATCGACAGGCTGACTGTGCTTTAACCTATGTAAGCGGGACCAAATTAAACCTGCATTGAAAGCACTCCACTTTCTACCAGTCGAATCCAGGATCAAATTCAAAGATCCCTGCACCACCCTCAAAGTCTACTGAATAATAATGCCCAAGTACTTGCATAACACAACACTACACTATCCCTCAACCAGTAATCTGCACTCATCCAGCAGCAGTTGTTAAAGGGGATGAAACATGGAGGCAAATCTCTGGGAGTATGGATGTATGAAAGGCCCTTAAATCAGATCTGAAACCAATCATGTGCACTTAATTAAACTCCAGAAAATGTACTATTCAGACTCTAACTGAATGAGTCCATGATCAAAAACACTAGTTATCGGCACTTACCTGGCCCGATTGGACCACTTCTATCCCTACTTTGCAACTTCTTCAAATTGGACATTGCAACTATAACCTTGCACTCTGTAGTGATTGAAAGGTTACAGACAGTGCATTAATAAACTCCCAATTAAATTAATATGAACTATGTTCCAGTAAAAAGGACAGGGCTATTTGTGGGACCAGTATCTGAAGCAACATTATGGTACTGGAAGACAGCACAGAGATAGATTTGTTGCAATCTTTAATGTCTCCTCAGAGTCTCTGTGTTTGTAAACCACTTGTCTCTTTTATTGCTAAATTTGCTAAACTATCTGTTAGGTTCTAATACCAAATGCATAGTTCATGGTTTGCTTTGCACCACAATAAATGTATTATTTTTATTAACAGTAGCAATAGTAGTAGTAGTAATAGTAGTAGTAGTAGTAGTAGTAGCACCACATATGCGCTAGTATATGAACTAGTAGTTTAAGTAGCAGTAGTAGAGATAAAGAGACCAACTGCATTTTGTAATGAATACAAAATGAAGACAGAACCTAAAAAATCAATTGTAGCTATTTTTATTCATCAGGAACACATCTCTCCCAAGGGAGAACACCATTCCAATGCATCCATAGGATTTGGTCCTTTCCCATTCCTACCTTAGAAACAGACTTATTTCTGTCTTTGATAGAAGCACATTTCTGTGTGTTTGTATGGTGGGAAGCAAACTGCAAGTTGTGTATTAATACCCACACATTCAGATGCTTGTGGGTCTTTACCCACAAGGTGGCCCACAAAGAAATGTTCATAATCTTGCCCTTAGCCACGGATGACTAATTCTGGCAAAATTTCCACATCTGTAATTGAATCTACCAAACATATATTTACACCCTTTCTGAGTCTATGAAAAAAAAATTGAGTTTTACATTTGAACAGTATTGATTTGTGTACCTAAATACAACTTAAGAACACAAAATTCTTTGTAACTCGGGCTCTGAGCAATTTATCAGGATATCCTTTTTTCCAAAGTACATGATAAAGGTCAGGTGGGCAGTGATAAACCTAAAGATTTGAATATGTACTTGAGGTGCTAAAGGCAGTATGCATTTAAAGTTAAGGAAGACTGCATGTACCCACTCATCCATACTGCTCTTTATGAGGTGTCTGATAGAAGTCAAGGAACTACTCTCATCTAAGGGATCTCTTTTCTAATTGTGCTGCCTCTATTCGATGCACAGTACAGCAGATACACATAATGTTTATGTTTTTATAATGCAAAATCCTAATTTGCCACAAATAAGTACAGTACTTGTGGATGTGCTTTCCAGATGGTTGCGTGAAGGGCAGTGAAGCATTATCAATATCCCCTGATATATATACTAAACTTGTAACATGGGAGCTCTGAGCATTGCGCAAATGACGTATGCCGAGTGTAGGCATGATTAAATCATGGGCTTCCTCAGGCTTGGGCTAGCATATCTTGAAATAAAGTAGTGCCACCAGGGCTAGTCAAAATGAATATCGTGGAATGGTATTTCTATTTTTTTGGCAAATATGCTTGCTTCTTTGTCCAAGGTGGTCTGGTGTCTGTATGGTTAGTTCATCACTATTGCAAGAGCTGAGGCAGATGAGCATAACCGTGGTCAGAGCTGGGGCATTAGTGCCAGGGAAGCCTACATCCAGGCAAGAATGGAAGTAGCTTTGTGTCTTTTGCATTGCATTTAGACAGCCACTTCAAGAGTTTCGGAGTTAGGTAGTGGAAGAACACCCTTTGATGTACTCTTTGTGTTTTTCAGGGGGCCTCATAAATGGATCAGGAAGCAGAATGCAAGTTGCATAGAGGAACATACTTGTGTAATAACCTTGAAAGGACTGATTTTTCTGAGCCACTAAAGGGACTGTAGGCTATATATAGGCATCTAAACTGAATGTATAGTGCATTTGGCTGTCATTTCAAGCTTCAATGTGCGTCTGACACGTGATCACATTTTTAGGATTTAGATCTATTTTATTAATTTTCAAAAGAATTCGATACAATACTGCCCACCTACATCCATTGGTCGGCGGTGACTTGAGTAGTAAACATTGTGAGCATACATCGTGAAAAAAGTCAAATAGAAAAGTAGGGACAGAAAAGGAAAGATCCAAGAGGTTCAAGAGAGGAGGGAGGGGGGGGTGTTCAGGCGTGCGCTGATAATAAGGTCTGGGGAGTTTGCTCAGGTAGTTTGGTGGTCGTTAGGCACAGCTTCAGAAGTTAAATGCAGTACTCGTAGCTAGTGGGGGCAGGATAATTCACAGAATTCAGCAGTCAAATATGTGAGGCAATGTTGCCACATCTTGTCAAATCAAATCAAATCAAATCCAGCTTTATTCGGTTAAAAGTAGTACAACTATAGATGTATCTTAAAAATAATAATGAACATCTTCAGATTTCATCGCAATTGGTACATTAAGACACATGAAGAGTTAAAAATGATTCTATACATAAATAAACGCAATGGGAGTGATACAATAAAAGTGAACGCAGGAGATAATTTGCACATAAAGTGCCACACGCATAATGTATAATGCGGCATCAAACTACAACCCTGGACATCATTAATCAATATGCGTCCTGTCTTCTTCATAAACTAGGGCCTCGAGATTTGAGTTATATTTTCTTCTTCTAATTGCCATCTCAATGTAAACCGCCACCGCATTACAAACTCTGTCATTTTCTACATTACAGATAAAATCAAAGGTAGTGTTATAGGTGAACAATCTTCCCTTTAAAAATAATGGACGTAAAGTGCTCTTCCTAATATCTCTATAAAAATCACAAAATAAGATAAAATGTAAAGTTGTCTGGTCAGATTTTCCATCACAGGGGCACTTTGGGAGATTTCGGTTCCATTCTCCCATGGTTGGGTTGGCTATTAAAAAATGGACGATCGCCATTCTTAACCTAGTAAGATAAAATCTATGTTTTATGTTCGAGACCTGGAGGAGATATCGTTGTGTCTCTGGTCCAATGGGCCTATCGCAGTATGCCCTGGTCAGCTGCTTCGAGTTTGCCTCAACTTCCCTTAGCCATTCCCTCGATTCTATGAGCCCAGTTTTTAGTTCCTTTTTACTATAATTAAGAATTTGTGAAGAGTTATTAAAATCAATGTTCTCGGTACATTCTTTTAAAAGATTACTAATATTCATCAACCAAGGATTTTTTTTTACCATGCTCAATGGTGAGGCAATCTTTAATGAATTCCTGGGTAAATTTGGTTCCCTCCTTACTCCATATCCCATACCAGACAGTGAGACCTGCTACACTGATAAAATCATTAATATAAGGGGCAGCAAGCTCTTTGTGCACACTATATATAGGGGTAGAGTTGGGAACGGCTAACAATCTTCTTAAAAAGATATTTTCTTGAGTCTGGAGGATAGCATGGTTAGCCGCTCCCCAGAGCGCAGCACCATAGCAAGTTCCAGTAAGACACTTACTCCTATAAAGGGTCAAAATTTCCCTAATTGGTTTATTCCCCATTTTTTTTGAGAATCCAAAAATTGCCTCTGTAGTCCGCGTAAATTTTAATTTACAGTAATCAATGTGGGGTCCCCAATGACCGTTTGCTGTGAATAACAGTCCTAAATATGAAAATGAATGTGTTTCTGCAATAGGGACCTTATTTACATGGTGGGCCCTAGTCTTTGACTTCCCTTTTCCACACACCATCATAAATGTTTTTTTCAAATTAAGTACCAAATCCTTTACCTGCATATATTCTGTAAACTTCTCAATTAGGCCCTGTAGCCCGTTAGCGGTTCGCATCGTCTGCATAAAGCAAGGTGGGGGCGGGTCGGTTACCAGGGACTTCATCATTTGCAAACCTTTGTCTACTCCGTTTATATATATATATATATATATATATATATATAAGGAAAACAGGAGTGGTGCAAGAACACATCCCTGCCTTATTCCCCGTGTTACTCTGAAACTGGTGGACACTTTGCTTCTGTCCCATATCGAACTCTTCTTTTCAATCGTTTATATATTTGTGACAGGTATGCAATAATATCACTTGGGGGACCCATGAGAGCCAAGGTTTGCCATAATTTCACATGATTTACTAGGTCGAAAGCACTTGTGAGGTCGACAAACACAGGTGTAGATGGCCCTTTTTTACAACTGTATATTTATTGATTATTAAGTGAAGATTAATGCACTGCTCAACAGTCCCTATCTCCTTTCTGAATCCATACTGTGTTTCTGTAAGGATTGAGTTTTTAGTTGCCCAGATTTCCAATCTCTACAGAAGGATTACCCATCAGTTTGGACATTGTGTCGAGAAGGGAAATGGGGCAATAGCATTTGGCGTCACTTCTATCGCCCTTCTTGAAAATCTGGACTATGATACTTTTCTCCAAGTTCTCGGCACCCGACCACCTGCTACAGCATTACACACGCTTTGTAAAATTGGGCCCCAGAGACCCATATCCGTCTTAAAAATGTCTACTGGGACCCCATCGGGTCCAGGTGCCTTCCCACTTACACATCTGTCTAGGGCCACTGTGACCTCATCCAGGGTAATAGGGGCCAAATTAGGGCGCCCAAGGTAATAAAATCTCCATTATCTGATGGTACTGCTATTTCATTCAAATCTCTATTTTCTGACGGTATACAAATTTCATTATCTGGATTAACAACCTGTCCAAAATACTTTATCCATTCTGAGGGCTGGACCAAGCTCTCAATTTTTTCTGCAGAATAGTCTTTAAAATAGGGGTGATTAGTAGTTTTCCAGAATAGGGGGCATCCCCTGTACTAGCTGCTTGAGTTAATTTTCCCCATGCCTGATCTTGTATCTCCCTTTTCCTTCTAGTGAGCGTCTGTTTATATATCATCCTCTGTGTTTTTATAAGTTCCCTATCTCTAGGTCTAACATTTAGGGCATTTTTTAAAGCTTGATTGGCCTTAGTGCATTGGCAATCAAACCAACGGGCATTTTTAGAAACTATCTTGTTATTCTTAATTTTTAACCCCCGGAGATTGCAGAGGTAATATTACAGAAAGCCCCAATGATGTGACAGTCAGAAGAATCCTCCTTTTTACAAATCTCAATATCATATTGACATTCGTACATTAATCTATCTAAAAATTCAATTGGGTTAACACCAGACCATTTGATAGTGATGCCATTCTCTCCTTGGGTTGATATGGTAGGGGCTAAACAAGGCCCCTCCTGGGGAATCTCATTGAGTCTAAGAGTTAGGAATAACGGATGATGATCACTAAAGCAACTTTCTATCACCTCCATTTTCACTATCTGTCCTCGTCCAGATTCTGATATCAATATGTGATCAATGATTGAGAAATGTCTATGGCCTTCGTAAGTTGGTAACTGGGGTTGTCCTTCTGCAGTCGACTGGTCCAATAATTCTAGATTATATTTATGCATTGCCCAGTTAATAGTCTCTCCATATAAATTGTGTGGGAAGTGGGAATAATTTTCACCATACTCTTTCCCATACCCACAGTATTTCCCTTCCAAAATATCACGTTTTTTACTGTTAAAATCCCCAGCCCAGGTAAAAAGTCACTTCTAATGTGTTTTATAAATAAGCCTAACTTCTTCTTGAGTGCCATTATGACCTGATTTCTAGTATTATCAAAAACATTGTTGTAAAAATTAATTATTACAAAACACTGATTATCAAAAGTTAAAAACCACAGGAATTGAAAATATTGTGAGTCAGTATAAACTTTCTTAAGAATTAAAGGGCATGTAACGGAAACTAAAGCAACTAGTCCTCCTTTAGCCCTTCCATTCCGAGAAGGAGTCGCTGAGGTGTCAACCGTGGAAAAACCATCAATATGAAAAGGTTTCGTGTGCCAGGTTTCTTGCAAACAAATGATGTGACAATTTCTGATTGATTCGAGCCATGCTTCATCATTCAGCTTATTTCTTGTACCCGCAATTTTCCATGTTGCTAACATCAGGTTTTTGAGTGGTGATACTTCGATCGAGTCTGGTTCTTGATTAGTTAAATCATTGATATTTTTTGCAATAGTAGTAGAACAGGGATTGTATTTTACAACCTGGTTTAGTAAGTCTGGGTCACTGCATCTTCTGAGAGGTGAAAATCTATTGGTCAATGTAAATGGTATGTGCCAGTCCACTGGGGCTGGTCCGTTAACTGGATGGCTAGAATGCTCCATGCCTGGTTTATAGAAGAACCCCAAGGGTACTGCAATAATAACATCATCTAGAGGATTTGTTGGTATTGCCCCTCTAGTACATATCTCCCCAATCAATGCTCTAACCATTTCTGGGAAGCGAAAAGTTACGACGATGCAGTCCCCTTCACAGAGTTTTGGATATTTCCCCACCCAGTTTACTCTTCTTACCATAATAATATTTTGGGCAAGGGAATTCAGATTGTAATAACCGTGTCTAGTGAACCAATGCACGACCTTGTTCTTCAAGTCCCCCCAGTCCTCTTTAGTCCCATCTATTAACTCGGGCACGTTTTTCAAAATGATTGTATAGGGTGTTGCCTCAGTTGGTAAATGCAGGGGTCTCTGATGGTTTCTTGATGGTTGAGGAGTGGGAGGGAATTTATCCATATTTGTTTTTTTAGTTATCGATTTTGTCCCACCATTTGGCATCAAGCATGGAGTGAGACAGGGTTGAGTGCTTGCCCCATTCCTGTTTTCCCTGCATACCAACAGGGAGGAGAATGCCTTTGTACAATGCACTAAGGATTTCCCATATATCGAAGGGAGTCATCTCCCGATTCCTCTCTGTGCAGACAATGCAGTCCTCATGGCACGTACACCAAGAGCACTGCAAAGCCTCATAGAGGAATTCACTAGGTTTATGCTTTCCCTGGACCTGCATGTTAATCTGTCAAAATATTTTTTTTTATTTGCAATCTCACCGCTAAAGGAGTGCTTGGTTTTTTATCTTGCTCAGCGCAGAGTGGAGGTGGTTGACTCATTTATGTATCTTGGGGCCTTACTTGATGGGAATTCTTCATGGAAGCATATGGTGAGGAATAGGGCCCAACATCTGGAGAGAGATGTTGCAGCCATCTTTAAATTTTCAAAGAAAGGGGAATAAACCCATTCCTGAAATCTTACATATTTATTCCTCAAAAGCCAAGGTGGCAGCCACTTATGGGGTGTCAGTGTAGGGCATAGCAAACATAGATTCTTTACAACGCATAGAAGATGCCTTTGTTAAAAGGCTACTTTTTTTTGCCACAAAGTTGTTCCAATTTTATAAGCCACAATGAGGTGGGATTCCCGTACATTAGTGATGCTGTCAAATTGGCCCCCTTGTTACTGTGGCATTCTATTTGGAAGAGGGAGACGCTGACCTTAAATAAAGCTGTATTAAGGGATTGCCTTAAACTGGATCATGCAAAATCCATACCGTGGTTGAGATATGTGAGATCTACATTGGCAAGTATTGGTCTGCGTGAGCTGTTTGACTCCCCGTTAGTCTTCGCTACTTTCCCTAAAACTAAAGTGAAGCAAATATTTTTGGAAAATGCAGCTACTATTAGATGGGAGGGTAACAAACATAAGTTTAGAATAGCCCTTCATTATAGGTTATCCACTATAAGATATGATGTTCAATCCTATTTAACTTTTGTTCACAATCTGCAGCACTGTTATATTTTTGTTAGGTTTTGCCAAAATTTTATTCCACTTATGGTGGGCTTTCCAGCTAATACCCACACATTCAAAAATCTATCACGCTGCCCATGTAATGGGGTATCAGAACAATCATCTCATCATTTACTCCTTTTTTGCCTATTTTATTCCCAACAAAGAAAATCCAAATTGATTCCATATCTGCACTCAATGAGTTTTAGACACTATAAACATGCACTGATCCATTTCTAACGGCTTGATAGCCCTCTAGTCTGCTTGGGTTTGGCAACGTATTTATGGGCTATTGTTAAAAGTAGGAAAGCACTTTAGTGGCTAGTAAGGGCAAGCCATCGCTGTATATGTTTGATGCTATTGGTTAAAGGGTGCTATGTCTGGTTTAGTCGGCATTGTTTTAACCTTGAATTTTTTATTTATTTTATAAAGAGGAGAAATAACTATTTATGTAATTTGTAGCTATTGGTCAACAATGTTTTTAAAATAATGAATGTATTTATTGTTTGTATGTCCTTTTATGCAAAGAAATATTGTGAATAAATTACTATTGACTGACAGTCACTAATGTATTTGGCAAGCTTCAAAATCTCATCTATACTCTTTGTCTACCAGTGTATTTCACTTTGCTGTATGTGATTACTAAGTTCTAGATGCAAACTCAAAACAAAAGCGGAAATTAAACCATTCATCCAATCTTTCTCTGGATCATCATGTCCACTATGCTTTCTGAAAATCTGCATAGTAAGCATGCCCTGACTCTTTCAGCTCTTGTGAAGTTCTCAGAATCTTTGACCAATTTATATCCCTTTCAGGCATCTTCTTATTCAAATGTTCAATCACCTGTCTATAATTGTTGAATACCTCCTCGGAAGAAGAATTATTTGGAGCAACCATAGCTGGTTCTTTAGTTGGCCAAGCAACAACAACCTTACATTCTGACCACAAATCACTAGGGACTACAATTTTTAAACAATGAATTCAAATCAGTCCATAGCATTTGTGAAATTGTAGGCAGCCTATGAACCACTTTGCACCACCTTTCAGGCTCCTATCACTATTTCAGAATGTTCATAGTAAAAGCATAAAGATCAGCTCTCCTCAAAGGCACACACACTAAATTCCTTCTGGGTACTTTTCTTAATGGAAGCTCCAAAATTGTTTCTGTTTCTCAATCACTAGCTGATCCCTTCACCATGCTCTCTGACTCTTTGTCTTTCTTATTACTTGCTGTCCTTCTCTTCCACCTTTCTGAGCTTTTAAAGTCATTAAACTCAATTCTTTTATTTTATTATGAGTCAAATCCATTTTATAATTTTTTCTCACATGTTTAATTTTGCTGATAGCCTCACATTCTTCATCTAACTCTTTTAATTTATCATGTGCTTCGTTCACGCATGTGAAAAAGGAATTAAACCCAGATCTTTGTGACTAGGGTGAATGTTTGCATTGTTCAACATTCCGTCCATCAACTGTTCCTTATGCATTTGTTGCCCCAAGTGGGAAGGGTATGCCCAGACGTGGGTCCTGTGCTCACTGCGCCACTGGATTCAAGCTAGCCGGGCTGATGAGAGGTGATGCCCTGAAACCGGTCCCAGGATGCTTGTTTCCGGTCCAGGGAGAACCAGGCTTGCCAGTTTGGGCTTGACTGTTCGCATGAGGAACAGGGTCAAGACGGATTTGCATATGGCTGGGTCCAAACTGGGGTGGCGTGGTGAGCAAAAGAACAATGGATTAAACCCAAATCTTTGTGACTGGGGGTGAATGCTTGCATTGTTCAGCATTCGTCCATCAATTGTTCTTTTTGCATTTGTTGCCCTAAGTGGGAAGGGTATTCCCAGACGTGGGTCCTGTGCTCACTGTGCCACTGAATTCAAGCTAGCCTGGCTGATGAGGGTTGATGCCCCAAAGCCTGTTCCAGGATGCTTGTTTCCAGTCCAGGTAAACCTGGCTTGGAAGTTTGGGCTGGACTGTTCCCATAAGGAACAGGGTCAAGACTGATTTGCATATGGCTGTGTCCAAACTGGGGTGGCGTGGTGAGCAAAAGAATGATGGATTAAACCCAGATCTTTGTGACTGGGGCTGCATGTTTGCATTGTTCAGCATTCCATCCATCAATTGTTCCTTTTGTATCATTCGCACGTGCCTGCTTCTTTAATCAAGTATCTCATTTCATCAATATTGTAGCTCTATAATCTGTTCAGATCAATTGTCTCTCTCAAAATCTCTCCAAATTAAATTTTTGAAGGTCCCACATTAATACTTCTCCCTTTAGGTGACTCTTTAACCACCTCTGTATTACCAGATGAATACATTTGAATTTGAGAAGATCCTGGGGTATCTCTGCTAGTACTCAGCAATGCTGTGATTGCAATCTCAGGTGGAGCACTTGCTATTGTACTCAAAACCAGAGTTGTATAAGGGCGCTGTGTTTCTACAGCTGTACCATCTCCTGCTGCTCCCATATCTGGCACACCACTAGGACCAACACTACTTTCCAGTCCCTGTGCCCTATTGATATATGGAGGAGGTCTGGAATTCAAAAGATCATTCAGAAAATTATCCTCCTCATCTGTATCATGATTCTGTGTTTCTCTGTCATTAGATTTCTTTTTTTCACACCTGTAGTCAGGCCTTGTGCCCATCTCCCCACGGGCGCCCAACACCCCGCAGGCCCCCAACAACCCACGGGCACGCACTGCCCTACTGCGCACCTGACCTGCAGCAAAGGCCTTGAACCAGACCCCCCACAGGCATTCCCAGTTGACTATGTTATGTAACAATATAAAGGGCGACATTTTAAGTAAGGCAGACCTACTGGCTTCGTCAAAGGGTCAGAACACCACAACATTAGAAGCAGTGGTCCTATCGGGTTTATTGAAGGGTCAGCACATCAACATAAATATAAAACAGACCTATTGGCTTTGTAAAAAAGTCACCAGTAACTATAATCAAATATAGATTTTATAAATTCCCACATTGCATTGTTTAATGACAGTGATTGTCACATATTATTTCTAATAAAGTATTTCAAACAAACAAAATATACATATATTTGAGACTTTTTAAAAAACATTCAGGCCACAAAGTGCAGATATAGAACCAACAACAAGGGGTCCTTGTTCTGTTGCTAAGAGCATACAGCTCCAGCTCGGAGTGCTTTAAAAAAATATGGTAAGTTCTCCTGGGGTCATGGATTTAATGATCGAGGAGACTTACAGTTTTTTTTCATGATGCTGGGTTGATGCCATGCTCCTTACAGCCTTCTAGAGCATTGCAAAAATGATTGGCCATGCCCCTGACCCTACTAGGGGCAGCACCAGAATAAGACAAAATATATTAACAAAACCTGGCAGGGTATTATGGGGCGCTCTTTGCCAGGGGCAGTGAAAAATATGTGAGCGGCTCCTAAATTAATTTATTATTCTTTTTTTATGGGTCTTTTATTTTTGGATGTCCTGCTCCCACCTAGCACGCCCACACTTTTTTTTAAAGTTGGGGGCCATGGGAGGAGCTTTGCGGCCCCTGCCGGCTTCCCAGTCAGCAAGCATAGAGGGTGAAAGCATGAGCCAAAATTATTTTTCCGTTGGTGGCCATCTGGGGCACCCACAACAGAGAAAACATTGGAGGCTGTGGCGGGAGTTCCAAGGCCGCTGCGACCCCTGCCAGCTGACCAGCCAACACCCATTCTGTGTGTCAATGGAGGCTGGCTCCATTTCTTGGTGTCACCTGGAGGGAGCAGCATTTTTCTCTGCCCAGGTCGGGCCAGAGGAATGTTGTGTTCCCCATCTGGAATAGTGCAGGCAGGGAATCACAGTTGTATTCCTTGCCCACATTTTCTCAGGCACAACACACAGGAAGGTCCTTAGGGATGGGGTCCCTGGGACACTACTACCATCAGGCCCTGGGGGGTGGGGTCCCTGGGGAAACAGGATGCTCAGGGAGAGGGAACCCACACATCCTCCCCAAATACAACTGCCTCTGCAAAAGGGAGATGGGACCCCCTCCATATTTGAAAAAATCTTTCAGCTCTGGGGGATGAGGTCCCTGGTGACTAAAAATGGCCCGATGATGGGCGCTGCATGCTGCCCTCCCCAATAAAAATAAAACACCTCTGGTGGATGGGGTCACCGGGGCCCTAAAAAGGGCCCAGGGAGTGAGGGCAGCATGCCCCGCCCCATTAAAAGTAACTCACCCTAGGTATGGGGGTCTACAGGTCCTGGAAAAGTCTCAGTGAGGGGGCCCCACACCCCCATCCCCATAAAGTATTATCATGCTGACCCCTGGGTCCTGGCCCACCCTGTGGGGCTTATTTATGAAAAAGGTGGGAGTGCATCTGTTTTTATATCATTGATCCTCTGCAGATCTACGGTACAGCTAAATAAACATTACTGTATTTGGTCCCAACTTGGCCTAGAGGGTCAGGGTACCCCTACCCCAACCCCTATATGTTTTTTTAATCTTTCTTCAGGACAATCAATGATGGTGGCAGCCAATCAATCATATTTTTTGATCTGTTGGATTCACGGATCCTCCACAGTGTGATATGTATATACATTTTGAACCTTAGTTTCTCAAAAACTACTGAACAGATTTACACCAAATCTAAAAAAGAGTGCTTTCTGGAACAAGATCAAACTTTCTGCCAAATTTGGTGTAATTCCATTCCGTGGTTTTGGATGTAGCTGTATCTAATTTTCCTATGGAAACTGCATGAGGAAAAACTTGTCTCTGTATTTCTCTTGGCCCTGCTTGATGGATCGCCCTAAAAGTTTCAGGTAAGGAGCTGAGGTGGATGAATGTTTTTTTGGAAAGTTTTATGACGATTCGTCATACAGCGCCAAAGTTATAATCAAAACAAAAAAATGCTTTTCTTATGAAATGTGGTCCTCAATATAATTGCCCACAGAATATGTATACTAGGTAGGTTAGGTCTGCTTTGCCATTGATGAAGTGTTTTTTGGTTTACAAATAACTTTGGCCCCTTTTGACCAATCTTCACACAACTTTCCAAAAACAAAGTTCATTCACCTCAGCTCCTTCCTGAAAGGTTTCAGGGTAATCCATCAAGAGGGGTTGAGAGAAAATGCTAAATCCCCATACATTTTCCATAGACTTCTTCAAGTCGGGCTAGAGCAGAAATTGCTGAATGGAATTGCACCAAATTTGGCAGGAAGCTTGGTCTGGGTCCACAGATTGTGCTTTCTGGGATTTGGTGTAAATATGTTTAGTAATTTTTGAGATATTAAGGGTAAAAAATAATTGTATATTTTGTCAGTCAGGATCGCGAGAGTCTCACGAGCGCCTGCAAGAGCGCAAATAAAAAAATGGAGGCCGGTGATTGGACGAGAGGCCAATTTTTCCTGTGAGCCTTCACTCTCTCGTGGGAGCGAGAAGCTCTGGCGAGTCCCGGGAGAGCCCTGATTGGCTGGCTGTTGGAATTTTAGAAATGAAATGCTTGCCATTACTGTTTACTGTGAAACATTGGAGGCGTTGTGAAAATGAAGTAAAAAAGTTATATAAGGGGCCAGCAGAAAGCATGCTGTCCCCCTAGATTTAGAAAGGAGGTGTCTAAGGGATAACTACTGTGAAGAAAATAAATGTATATTGTTTTTAGTTTACGATCTCGCAGGACTCTCGTGGGATCGTGAACAGTAAAAAGGAGTTGATGAGTTCTCAATACATTCTATTAGTAGGAATGCATATTGTGAGCCTTTTTTTAAGAAGTGTGTAACAGATAATTACTGTGATGAATAGAAGGTTCATTCTTTTTTTTATAAATGTTACAATCTTGCGAGACTCAACGGGTCATGAAAAGTAGGTAGGAGTAGATGATGGTTTAATACACTCTGGTATGCACATTTGTCACTGTAAGAAGGAATCTTACTGGAGATGGTGTTTATAAGAGTCTACTATTTACACCTGTTGGCTTGGGAAGAGTTGTGATTAGAGTTAAGGCTCTTCCCACACCCTACTATGCACATTCATCATCCGAGATAGATGTCTGAAAAGAGAGGCCAATCCCTTCCCCACACCAAACTATAAGCACACCCATCATCTGAGAGAGGGGTCTAAAAGGAGAGGACAGTTCCTCTCCACAACAAACTACAAACACGTCACCTGAGAGAAGGGTCTGAAAGGAGAGGCCAGTCCCTCTGTACATCCTACTACACACACCTGTCATCTGAGAGAGGAGCCTGAAAGGAGAGGCCAGTCCCTCCCCACAGACTATTATGCGCACCTGCCATCTGATAGAGGGGGTCTGAAAGTAGAGGCCAGTCCCTCCCCACACACTACTACGCACACCCATCATTACAGACAGAGGTCTCACCAGAGAGGCCAGTCCTTCCACACACCCTACTATGCACACTGTCACCTGAGAGAGAGGTCTGGAAGGAGAGGCTAGTCCCTCCTCACACCCTACTATGCTCGCCCGTCATCTGAGAGACAGGTCTGAAAGGAGAGGGCAGTCTATCCTCAAACCCTAGTATGCACACTCACTATGCAAGAGAGGGTTGTCATTGGAGAGGCTAGTCCTTTCCATATACTACTCTTTCCCTACAATATTGTTGTGATCTCGCGAGAGTTCCGCAAGACTAGAACACAAGCTTCAGGGAGTCAAGCTTGCTGTATCAGACTAGTTCAATCCCGTAAGACTCTCGCAAGAGGCTCGCAGGAGCCACCAATGATAATGGGCTTTTCTGGCTCTCGCAAGAGTCTCGTGAGAGATTTTAAGAAGGAAAAAGGGAAACAGTGTAAAAAACATAGATCATGAAACTATAGGGTAGCTCTGAATAGAGCCATTTTTGTTAACAGTTTTCAACAAGTACACATTTTTGTGTGCTTTCTAACATTTGTAATTTTTTGTGTATTTTTAAATTTTATAATAAGATAGAACTAAAACATACAAATTCGGGGGGAACAAACACCAACATCTAATCAAAAACAAAAAGGAGAAATTTGGGAAAAAATCAACTTCCTGGGGGGCATTTGTGATCTTGGACAAGCTTATCCCGGGCAGACCTGATTGACTCTAAGGAAAAAATTATCTACTTACATCAGCTGCAAAATGGTGCTTAATTCAGATAAGCAGGGATGTTGTCTGCTTCTGCACTTAGTACTTGTGCAGGCACAGTATCTCCAGCTGTAAATGACGTGGGAGCCCCTGAACTCTAGCTCCTCAGCATGAGCTAACTCTGCCTGAGCAAGGTTTTGTGGATGCATAGATCTAAGGTGCTTCCACATGCCTGTGGTACTTATGCTATACTGTTTGTTTCTGCTCCCCCGGCTGAACTCCTTCTTAAAAAGATTACAGATGATATACTTTGCAGAAACGTTTTTACCACCTTGCCTCATGTCGAAGAACTGCTATACCATGGATTCCTTGGCAGGCTGAGTTGGCTGACAGGGTGCAATAGCCCCTGGCTGCTCATCAGAATCTGATGAAGACATCTTTGTATTGGAAGGCAAACAAGGAAAGAGAGCAAGCCAGATATCTCTACCCTCACCAAACTCCAATAGGGAAATAATGCAAAAAGGATGGAATCTCCTTTTTCTATATAAAGACATTCATATGAACCAAATCACAATCCTTCCTAGGGTCTGTTTCCTCTCCTGAACCCCTCGCAAGTGTCTTGCGAGCATCTCGTGAGACCATAAAAAGATTTGCTTTATATTTTCAATAGAATAATACATAATCAATTTTCCTAGCTTAATCAGCAACTCTAATTTCTTATTTTCTTCAAAATTTAAACAAAACACTGTTATTAACTTAATTCTAAATGTATGATCTCGCGAGTACTTCACAAGAGAAAAACAGGAAGTACAGCCCCCTCAGACTCTACGCAGAAAATTTTGCGTCCGGCTCCCATGAGCGTCTCATGAGAGCAATCACCTTTTTAAAATAAATATCCAACCATATTTTAATGACTATTCTATTATACATTAGCATTAAATAATGACTGTAAACATGATAAAGAACTAAATACAATAGATTGCAATGAAATTTAGAACTCTACGATCTCGCAAGTGTCCCGCGAGAGTCTCTCACGAGAATAATGACATCTCAAAAATAGATTGCTGGTAACATGTCTCAATATAAGAGTTACAAGAACTGAGGAAATACACAATCTATATGGAAATATTGACATATTAATCTGTTTAATACTCACACATTTTTTAGAAACATTTTGCAAACTGTAAACCGTATCCTGTTGTTACAATTAAAAAAAACATTCCTTTTCCAAATAATATTTGCACACAGAATATATGATAGAGTCATTCTACCATATATACACTCACAAAATAAATTAATTTACTTAAAAAAAAAATCACTTAAAAAAACCAAAGATTGAAGTAATGTTATATTTAGGTCTAATAAAAAGATCTGTTTTCATTTTTTTTTTAAAACCTAGAAATTCACTGAAAAAAAACAATGGTTAAAGTAACGTTATAGCTAGGTGGATTTTTCAGTGACACCATGAACGTTTTGAACACAAATACCCACATAAATTCACCAGTTATAGTTAGCAGCGCTAACTATAACTTGTGCCCCTGCCATGCGCTGCTTATGTCCTCACACATGAATCACTCATGACCAGGGCACAAGTCCTATAAAAAAGAAGTGGGGGGACTGACCAAGTTAGGCAGTATGCAAGTGACATCATGACGCATGCCAACACAGCACATGACGCCACAAAGTGTGACATCCCACATGGCATCACAGGAAGTGACCTCACTGGAAGAATCTGCATTCGGATGAGTAACGCTATAAAAGAAATAAAATACTGCTATTCATATTGTTATTTGTGTAAATACTGGGACAGACCATCCCATCTGACATTCTTACAGTGCGTGTACTTATATACAGGGACTGAAAAAAGTAAAAAAACCATGCATCTCTTAAGTATCTGTGAAGAGATAACAAGCTGTGTGCTTTTGTTTACTCTCCTGTGCATTTGCATTTAATTGAGAGGTTCCAGGCCGCCTCCCATCTGATACTCGATCAAAAGGAGGCCTGATGGCCCCTTAACTTCTGCCTTTATCTTTGGCACAGTTGGAGGTGTAAAAAAGCCCCCATACTGCCTGCACGTTGCTGCTGAGAATGAAAAGCAGACAACGTGCAGGAGCTGCTGAACGTGTCCCGGTGTCTGAAAATGACACTGGGACAAGTTCAACATATTTCTGTGGGGCCCAACTTCTTGGCAGAGGGGACAGCGTCCACCCTGTGAAAATAGTGGGTGGATGCCGTGTACCCGCGTGTACCCCGACTCGTGCCCTGCTCATGACATGTTCTACAACACCATTTATAACATCACTGATGACATCTCAAATGGCATCATTGATGACCTCACTGATGGCATCAATGATGACATCATCTAAGCTTCCTTTTCCCGCATAGTGGTCAATAAATTACTATGGCATTAGAGTGTTATGTTTCATACAGGTGCCAATATAGGCTCAGGTAGCAACCCGACCTTTTACCTACATTTCCCCTGCCATTACACTGCATAACGGTTCTGAGTACTGACCTTTTACCTAGTTACGGTAATGCCTAAATGACATGGGGTTTTCTCTGAAAACTAGCCTCATTCATTATGCATGAGGATTCTTGGAATCACAGCAGGACACCATCTCCTGCATAATAACTATGTATAAGGGTCATTCCTTACGTCATCCTAGTCCGACATGACACAGCGAGGTATATCCCCTGAGGGTACCACATTGGGTATATAAACACCATATCTCTGCTGAGGCAAGAGAGGAGAAAAGGACTTCCACACTGACGTGAGATGCTGAGGTTCCTGCACGCAGACACTCCAGCTCGCAGTGGTCTGACATCTCTTGCGGGGTGTCCACCTCGAGACCAAGACGGGGTCCCACACTCTCTCACTTCAGGTAATGGGGTTGACTTTATCCAAGAGGGATTCTTGGCTTCTACACCTACATACATGTTAGGTACACTTAAATACATCTAGTTAGGGTCGCATCGTAGGAGTACGCTTTTATTACTGTCATGTATTTTATATACTTGCCTGTATTCATTGTTTTAGCACGATGTACTCTGTTGGTGCTTACGATCATTTATATCTGCTTCAGTCTTATGGTTGTTTCAGCACACCTATTTTACATTAGAATGATGCTGGTTCAAAAAATGCTTATTGAAAAACATCCCCACCGTTTAATCTGTGTATCGCTCTGAGGCAAAGTGAGCACGAGTGACTGAGCGAAAAGTATCGCACTGTTTCCACGATTCTGAGGGATCAGGTTTGTCATGTTCGATAGTTGCCAAGAACTATTCTCTCCTTGGTAAGAGGGGCTTCTAGTGGCACTGTGAGCTAGCTGGTATACAGGCTAACATACCCGGTGGGGGTGTCTAGAATCAGTCCGAACACCAGTCCTATACTGTATGTTGTCTAAACGTGCAGATCCTATATAGGTTTAAAGGAACTACACGACATGGCGCCCAACGTTGGTTTGGTACTTATTTAACAGTCAAATCTGAGAAGTTCGGTCGTACTGTTCTCAGAGACCCCTACTCACATTTACCCAGAGACGTCTGGAGTGGGAAGGGAACAATCCACCACAGCTGAGTAGGCATATCCTATGGATTGATTGTAGGTTTATCAAGCTTGAAGGACAAATTGTTCCTATTGTGCATAAAACCTTATCTCAGTTTCCTTGAAAATTCTTCTTCAAAATAATGGCTGACGAAGACCCCGCTACACCAGCACAACATGTAGCCACAGTGAGGGAGGAAGAACAGGAGGGGGAAATCAACATTTCAGAAAATGTTAGAACTGCCCTTTACTTTAAAACTAGTAGACTATGGAGTCACACATAGAGGTGGGATGGTAACTTTCGTGATTGAGGCTCACGAGTCATACAGAACAGAGGTATTCTATTCATGGGTTGGGGAGAGGATGTAGCCTTACGGCTAGAGCGGTCGACCTCGAAGCTGGGGAACCGGGTTCGAGTTTTGGCAATGACGCTCAACATCCTGTGATTCTGGGCAAATCACTTAATCTCCCCGTGCCTAACAAAAATGAATGTGTCCATCTGTAACAAAACAGGTGCTCATGTAAAGCGCTCTGATACCCGATGTCTCGGATCTAGTTCGCGCTATATAAAATACAATTACATTATTATTTTTTTTAAATGGGTTACATTCCCACAAGCAGACGCACAATCAAATACATTTCATTCTTACACTGAAGATTAAACACCAGATAAATACTGTCACCTACCAGGGGCACATAAACTGGTTTAAAGGCACCCTCCCCCACACAAAAGATAAAGTAAGACTCAGTACGCTCAAAAAGAGATTGAGCTACTTGGTCAGTCCTTGCAGGTTACACACCGCATTCAGACATTGACTCAATGCCAGTAGCAGACTTACAGCCACTTCATAAAGAAATAATAAAACTTTACAGAAACCTGACACAGTTTGTGATGAGAACACTCACACTTCAGCCAACAAGAGCTACACAAACAGGACAAATTCAGGGATCTACAACTAAAATTACACCACAAATGCTACACACCGTTATGGGTAAAATGCCCACTAGACGTGAGCAAATGCCATTCTGGATAGCTAAAAAAAATAACACAGCTAGAGGCAGTATTTCCACAAACAAGCCCTCAAGAAAAACACAGAATGCTAACAATCTGCTTGCCAATGGGGATAGCTCCGCAGATAGAGGATTGTACCACTTGGGGTACAGTTTTCGCTGCAATATATACCAGAACTCATGGTATCCCATCATTAGCAGTAATACCAGCTGTATTAAGACAAATACAGAATGAGTATGGAGCAGAACCTGCTCTGAACTTAGGGATGAAATTGTTAGGAAATTTTGCCCAGGTATCAGCTATCATATTAACTAATATTAAAGGGGATGCAGCAGCAGTGGCAATACGCCAACGCCTGAGGCATTTCACTCCTTTACAACAGGAACGTGAATTACCTAAAATTATCGTAGCCACCTATGCTGAATTAGGTAGAGATAGTTTGGGAGCTAGAGCAACAAAACCTCAACTCATGGGTGGTCCTGAAAAGGATAACACCAAGCAAGCACCTGATTCTTCCAAGAAGAAATGGGATAATAACAATAAAAAACAAAAGAATAGAGAGAAAAGATCTCAATCCAGGGGTGGGTCTCCTCAACAGGAGCCCTCCGAAAGGAGGTACAACCTTAGAAATAGAGATAACATAAAAAAACCTGACAGGTGTCAGGATACTGATACACGTTACTCTCGTTCCTTTCAGGGTTCGCCAAGAAACTCCAAGAGGGAAGAACGGTCAGAACACAGACAAGAAGAGCGTACAAAGTCCAGAGACACGCAACACGCTTCAGACTATACTTCCAAAAGAGAAGACAAGCCAAAATCAAAACCTCAATTTAAAAAGAAGAAAGTAGCAGGTCTTAAAGTTAGACATACCCAGAATTCTGAGGACTCAACTTCTGAACGGGGAATGGGCTCTGACGATGCTAGACAGCGCAGCAGAACAATAGCTCGCCAGAACCTGATGGAATTTCTGGTGACAGTGGAGTCAAATGAGCATATCACGGTGGAAACAACTGATACAAGGTTAAGTGTCCCACATAGGTTACATGAAATAACACTCCAAATGGAGGGGGACAAACCCAGAAAGATTAAAGGTCTCTTTTGGGAGAACCTGACTTATGGCTATTGACATCCTTTTAACTGAAAAAGATTGGCCGTCTGAAATTGTTATGGATTGCCCAAAGAGAGAAACGGTAATTTTACCGGCTTTTTACGACCTCGATCCTATATATTTAGAACACACATAAGCGCAGGAGTGGGTGGTAGCCCTTGCTCCAGCATTATATCGCAACCACATTGGGTGGGATGCTGAGTCACCTCACCATATAATCCCAGTAAAAACTACTCCAACCCCACAGAGACAGTACCCAATAAGACAAGAAGCGAAAAAACAGGTCAGGGAGATCTTAGATCAACTTGAATACCAGGGTGTAATAGAAATTTGCACCTCCTCAATGAATAATCCTTTGTTTCCCATAATAAAACCCGATAATTCATACCGTCTAGTTTTACACTACAGACATCTGAACACATGCACTAAAACATTTGCAGTACAGAATGCACACAGTGCCGCACTAATGAATAACATTGTGGAGAAAAAATACAAAACAATATTAGATATCTCAAATGGATTTTTCTGCCAAAATATAGCGCCTGAGAGCAGGTATTTGACAGCATTCTCAGCGCTAGGTTCCCAGCGTCAATTTTGTCAATTCCCCCAGGGTATTAGAATAGCCCTGGGTTGTTTTCTGCTAGGGTAACAGAGTTACTTCAGAATTTGGATGAAGAGGCATTGTCCTATGTAGATGATATTTATCTGACGGATGATGATTTAAAGGATCACTTGTCCAGGGTGAGCAACATAATTTTGGGGTTCGCCTCTGAGGGCTACAAATTCAACTTTAAAAAATCTAAAATAGCCCACCTCAATGTCCTATTTTTGGGATATGAGCTAGCAAGTGAAGGAAAAAGCCTGGCAGCTAACTTTTTAGAAAAGTGTGCGCTGCTCCAACCTCCTAAATCTTTGAAGAACTTACAATCCATATTGGGATTTTTAAATTTTGGCAGAACATACATTTTAGATTACGCAGAGAAAGTAAAACCTTTCTACGACTTAATCAGACCTGATTTTTCAGTTAGGCATTGGACACAGGAACACACAGATATCCTTCGTTCCCTACAAGCGACATGATAGCTTCAAACCACTTGCAGACAAGCATAAATATCCGCAACTTGGTGATCCGTGTTATAGCGGGTCAATCTGGGTACACTTACCTAACTGAATCACTCATGACCAGGGCACAAGTCCTATAAAAAAGAAGTGGGGGGACTGACCAAGTTATGCAAGTGACATCATGATGCATGCCAACACAGCACATGACGCCACAAAGCGTGACATCCCACATGGCATCACAGGAAGTGACCTCACCGGAAGAATCTGCATTCGGATGAGTAACGCTATAAAAGAAATCCTTCAATGAAGGAGAAACGGTACCCATAGCATACAAATCACACTTGTACACAAACGCTGAAATGCGCTTTGCTTCTACAGAAAAAATACTGACAGCAGTACAGACAGCTGTAGTAAGAGAAAGAGCACTGACTCAGGGGAAACTAATAATTGTCGTAACTCCGGTACCAGCCTTAGAGGCTGCTACAAAGGCAAGCATTCCTAATGCTAAACCCTTACATCCATGATGGATACAATCGGCTAATTCTCTCACTGCAAAGGATGTAGAATACAGATATGACCCTAGTCTAAAAACACAAGCATTTCTGCAATATGAACAAGACTATCCTCTCCCAAATGAAATAATGCCTCTAGATCACTATGAATATATCATTTACACTGATGGATCTGCTCAGCCGGCCGTAGGAAGTAAACAGCAATACAGCGCCGTGTGTGCGATTGTGAAGGGTCGTATGCATGACGGCAAGTTCCATCCTAGCAAGCCCTGTTACTGGCACTAATAAATACGGATCGAGAATTCCCCACACTGATTGTGTGCGATTCTTTTTATTGTGTCCAGTCATACAACGAATATATCTACACTACTGGGGTCAAAATGGGTTTAAGGACTCAAAAGGTGGCACAATTAAGCATAAAATGCTATGGGAACAGGTAGCTGAGTTGAAAAAAGAACTACCAAGAGCTCACGTGATACACACGCTGAGTCATCAACGTGATGGCATTCACGTTGAAGGGAATTCATTGGCTGATGAAGCTGCGAAGGGGGCAGTATGAACTGCTGCAGTAGCTGCAAACACTCATTCAAAAACGAGAATAGACGGACAGATAATGGTAGCTGTCATTGCTTCACTCAAAAACAGCACAGCCTTACTGAAAGGCTTTCCACTCAAGTACTCCTCCAAGTTAGATGCAAATAACATTCCGTATACTCAAATTCCAGGAGTGGGGGATAGAGTAATACCAAACATGGATCGAAGATTGAGTTTAATTTTAGCTGCACACGAGGGTCTAGGTTCTGCACACGCAGGGATTACCGCAACGGTTTCTTTATTGAAATAGCGCTATTGGTGGCCAGGGTTAACTAAACAAACAAATAATTTTGTCCTAAATTGCGACATCTGTCAGCAGATGAAGGGTTCCACCGTAGCACGTCCAGCGCAGACACCATTACTAATATCAGACAGGCCACTTGCGTGTGTCTATTTGGACCACTGCGGCCCCCTACAATCAGATGGTGCTTACTAGTATATCTTGGTGGCAGTGGATTCATGCTCTAGATTCCTATGGGTATGGCCTCAGCGCTCGGCTGATGCTCGAACTGTTATAAAAGATTTGCGAGTCTTCATAGGGACATACACAGTTGGCACATTACATTCTGACCTCGGTCCCGCGTTTAGCTCTAGGGCTTACAAGGAGGCCATGGGAGGTTTGGGTGTTGCATTACGGTACTCCTCTCCGTACCATCCCGAGGGAAATTTGGTCGTGGAGATGAAAAACCGGGACTTAAAGCAATCTTTAACAGCAAGGTTATTAGGTTTGGGTGGTAGTTCGGTCAATCACTTATATGGGGTCCAACGAGCCCTTTATATTATGCCAAGAAGTTCCCTACGAGGTGTCACTCCTTAGGAGGTCCTATTAGGGACGAGAATGTAGGTACCTGATCTCGATTGTGAAAGCACAGTGGCAGATGAAAAACCATTTGACATCAATAAACGTTTGGCTGTTTTACAGGATCTCAATGAATACCGGGCACTACTAAGCAATGTGCAAGTAAAACGCACCGCCACTGGGGAAGTCAAATCAGTCACAACAAAACCTGCCTGGGTCCCAAAAGTCGGGGATCTGGTCAGAGAAAAGATTGCGGACAAGAAAGAATTCGGGCCATCATACAGAAAGCCAGTTCATGTCTTGGCTGTCGACGGAACAAGAACAGTATTTCTTCCACCTCTGGCCGGCAAAAAAGAAAAGAGATTTATCTCCATTGATCTGATCAAACCACACTATGTGGCCGAAACTGAATAGTAGGCCTCGTGGGCTCCTGGGTAGCCAACGCTCTCCTCTCGCTACCATACAGGAAGTTCAGACAGAAAGACTCATAACATTTGAAGAGTCACTAATACAAAGTAATGGAATTTCCAACAATAAAATGGAACTCGTTCCTCTTGAAACAGAACATAACAAAACAAATGAAAGACAAATATCAATTCGGCCTACAACCGATGTCTACATCAATATGCCTCTACAAGAGTCGTCTGCAAGTACAACAAAACCTGCTGAGCTACCGAAAATAGATCGAACTGCATCTGGCTACTTCATTGATTTTGATACCTTCTCTCTTGATCCCAGTGAACCTGAGACAACAGCAGCTCCAGTTTCCCGTAAGCAACAAATTCATGATTTCTACACTTTTCTGAGAAAGACTTATCTAGTATAACCATGGCTCCAGCTCTGGATAATAACTGGAATATTGTTCTTTCTCTTCTGGATTGGCCTAGTGACTGTTTTTTGCTTACTCGTGAATGGAAATAATCTCCCAGAACGCTCTGCAGTTTCCAAAGTGAACTTGGTCCTGAAACCTCATACATCATCTCATCATGAACAAAGAGACCTGTCCTTCGTGAACATTACAGCTGTTCCAATTCCTGATTGTATAGTTTGGGACAAGGTTGATTATGATGTATTTGGCCCCACTGAACTTTTGAAAATTCCACATTTATTTAAAATTTCTCTAAATGGTATCATTACCTCCAGTACATTTTTTGATGATTGGGATTTTGAAACTGTAAATTATATGTTGTCTGATTTGGAACAATCCGTTGCAAATTCAAACACTGAGCTGTTAGAGGACACATCTGACTTTGACACTATGTACTGTTACCAACATTATGGTCATCACTTTTTACACAAATGCAGTATCCCACGAAATGTTTTCACATACCACCAATGGGAACATTGCCCAACACCACCAAAAGGTAATTCAAAAACATTTGCACAAACGTTTTCCTATTTTTCAGGGTTTAACACTTCAGACCCGACCTCATATTACTATAAGGTTGCAACTATAACTGCACGGAAAAATATGCTAACTAACACCAAACAGATCTATTCTGCATACTTTATTGCCCAACTGTCTGAACAGGGTTTCGACTTATGGAAGGACACAATAGACATTAAATCAGTCTGGGGTTCAAAGGACTGGCAGGTACAGGGAACAGAAGCAATATTTCGCGCTTGCCTTATCCCACAGCAAATCATCTTTCTAAACGACACTGTGCAACAGACTTCTTGCCTTGGACTAGCCAAGAACAAAGACTTGAACACACCTCGGATTCCCTCACCTACACACTTTGAGGGGTGACAAAATTATACAACACAGGGTGGAGATACAGTTGATGACATCACCCACACAGTTTCCAACAATTCATCAGACCCCGAATGGAAGGGATGGTTAGTTTGGCCTGCAGACACAAATAGATGTCAATGAAGATCAGGGGTACAACCAAAGGGTTTAGTATCCATAGGCCAAACCAACGCTATGTACAAAGAGAACATCCGGGGTAGTGACCTCATACAGTGTTGGGAAGTTATGCCTCGATTGGCTAAAAACCTCGACACTGTCCTAGGTGAAACAGCACTTATCCTTACTCTCAGATGAGGTGGATCTAAGAGATTTTTTTACTAGGTCCCCGAAAGCCACGTCAGAAATGTTTCTTATATGCTGTCTATAATGAAATCTGGAAGATCTCTCAAAAAGAAGCCGCAGAGAAACTTCGTGAATAGAAATAACCTAGAAAAGGCGTTAGCTGTAGTTGACAATGGTATGACTACATTAACATCCAGGATTTATTCACTGGGCAACATTGTATCTTCTGCTATTGATATACTAGAACAGGACTTGTCCATACTACAACACGGAGAATCTCAACTACGTTCTATTATGTTATTAAGCTGGACGCTGCAATCATTCCGTGCTGGTTATGTGCCTTGGCGATTTACCAACGGTACGTCCCTATTCTCTGCTTACAATCTAACTGAGAAGCAGATAACAATGGCACAAAGGGGATCAAAATATACGATGCTGCAGATTGAAAAACTGCATCAATTACCTTTTACTGTGGCAGAAATCACCATCCACAGAATGGTTAATCTATGGCCATATAACATTACCGGTCACAACTTTCCAGTTTCAGTATTTCCTAGAACAACAACAGGCGAGCAGGTATGAAGCGATGGGTAGGGAATTCATCAAGGAATCTTGGGAATTGCCATAGAGATTTTGGTGCAGGAGTGGAGACATAGAAGTGTTTCTTAGCGGTACTAACTGCGAGAACGCTTTAAGTGGATCTCTCATATGCCAGTATATCAGGCTTCACGGGGCCTGTAATGGTTCAGTTGCTAACTTATCCCGTCACTTGAAAGTGTCCCCAGCTGCCGTGATTAATCCGGTGTTCAAGTTATTGTCGAATGGGAGTTACTTGATGCTGAACGATCAAGGTTGTTGTGGGATGCTCCCCGGCATCGCACATCTTGTCACTGTCACTGTAAGCTCCAGGGTTACTTGCTGTATGCAAGTATTGTTTCCACCGACCCACACAGTCAGGGAGGCGCCGTTATGGCCTTCGTTGAATGTTTCCTTTATACGGTTTGATACTCTGAGGAGAATAAAAGCCATGCTTTTACAGAAAACCGTGCCCTTAACCTCCGCCCGAGAGACTTATGATCTTCAGGTCGCAAGGTCCTCAGCTGAGATACTGGCACTCGTACGAACAAACTGCCCTTTCCATTTCACAGAAATGGTACAATGTATCTTTAACATGTCTGATACGACGGGTATAGTACACCTATTTAAGACCATAGGTTCTGGACTGTTAAGCACTTTTCAGACAATCTTCGGAGTTATTCACAACCTCATACACTCCTTGTTTGGAAGCATTTTTGGAGGACTTCCGCTGATCCTGTTCCTAATCGCAGGAATCCAGATTGTCATTTTTCTGCTATGCAATGGACGTCCCAGTCACCAAGCAGATGGAAAAAACACTCTTGGAGCGCCAATACCGTGATCGCATGGTACGCCATCTGGGCACACCACTCCTTCGGGATCTAAGCGAGTCTTGGTTCCTATCATTACGACCAGTTTGGATTGACTGTGTTCTGCCTGTCATCCGCTGCCTATTCTGCGGACAAGAATGTGTGTTGGATCTCTGTCTAACACTTCCATCGGTTGCGCCACTGGACTTGGATGCTTTACTGGACCCGTTAAAGGCCCATGTATTGCTGTGTCCTCAGGGTATTCCCATGTTGATGTCGGCATTCTTAGAGCCACCACGGAACGCTTCAGCTCCTGTTGGAATGGAGACCAGCTCCTCTACAGGCACACCAGTCGAAGAGACTAAACAGGATTCCCCAGCATTGGCTGTGTACACTGCAGAAGATCATCTGTGCTCGATTGACCTGATCTGTGAGGTATTGCAAGGATCGTCATCTGCGTTGGCAAGCAACAGTGATGTTGCGTCTCCCAGCCAGGACACAAACATTTGGCTCATCATGTGCTGGGAAAAATTTGGCCTTTTTCAAAACAACCTAAATTTGGATTCTTAACCAATAGACTCTTTTTTAGTACTGCATGGCTTTCAGGCACTCATAGTTGTTCGGACCATATATACGAACATATTTTAAGAGACTTCTTTAAGAGACTTCTACAGTTTATACTAGAATGTTAAGCAATGTTTAAGCAGTTTTGCTTCTTAGATTCTCTGCGTATTGTAGAAGTACATGTAGTATTTTTCATATATCGTCCAGTCGGATGAGGAGTGGGTGTTATGTTTCATACAGGTGCCCAATATAGGCTCAGGTAGCAACTCGACCTTTCATAGGGGGGAAGAAAAGCTAGAACCAAGTATGCAATAATCAAAAAACTTTTAAATTACAGGACAACATGTTACTGACTAATCATGTGCATACATTATTCATAAATGACTATATCACTGTTCAAATATTTTTTATCAAAAATCTTTTTATTTTCATTATATTTATTATAGGAAGGCTGGCGGTTCTCATCTACCGCCAGCCTTCCTTTCTGTCCATGAACCATCTGGACCCTGTTTCTGTGTATAAATATACAATGTAACAAATTATTTAATCAATTGCACAATCCAATTGTACTGTACTTTCTTTGAATATATGATCATGCCGCATATGTGTATCTTTGTTTTGATGCATTGATGATTTTAAATATAAAATGAAAATGTTTTGATACTTAAAAATAATAAATATAATGAAAATAAAAAGATTTTCGATAAAAAATATTTGAACAGTGATATAGTCATTTATGAATAATGTATGCACAATGTTCTTTGATTAGTCAGTAACATGTTGTCCTGAAATTTAAAAGTTTTTTGACTATTGCATACTTGGTTCTAGCTTTTCCTCCCCCCTATGTTATTTTCCCTACGGCTAGCAAGTATATTCTTTGCATGTAGGGGTCCCTACTTTTTCCAAAACAGCAACCCGACCTTTCACCTACATTTCCCCTGCCATTACACTACATAGCAGTTCTTAGTACTGACCTTTTACCTAGTTACGGTAATGCCTGAATGACCTGGGGTTTTCTCTGAAAACTAGCCTCATTCATTATGCATGAGGATTATTGGAATCACAGCAGGACACAGCAGGACACCATCTCCTGCATAATAACTATGTATTAGGGTCATTCCTTCCGTCATCCTAGTCCGACATGACACAGCAAGGTATATCCCCTGGGGTACCACATTGGGTATACAAACACCATATCTCTGCTGAGGCAAGAGAGGAGAAAAGGACTTTCACGCTGACACACTGACGCGAGACGGTGAGGTTCCTGCACGCAGACACTCCAGCTCGCAGTGGTCTGACATCCCTTGCGGGGTGTCCACCTCGAGACCAAGACAGGGTCTCACACTCTCTCACTTCAGGTAATGGGGTTGACTTTATCCTAGAGGGATTCTTGGCTTCTACACCTACATACATGCTAAGTACACTGAGATACATCTAGTTAGGGTCGCATCGTAGGAGTACGCTTTTATTACTGTCACTGGGAAGCCTGTTGTAATCACTGCTGCCACGGACCACAAGAGCCAGAGTTCCTAGGGGGTCCTGCTGACGCACATCTGATCACGCACGCCAGGAGGCGCTTTAAATACCGGGGCAGGCTCCCGCAGCGCGGGAAGCCTGTTGTAATCACTGCTGCCACGGACCACAAGAGCCAGAGTTCCTAGGGGGCCCTGCTGACGCCCATCTGATCACGCGCGCCATGAGGCGCTTTAAATACCGGCGCAGGCTCCCGCAGCGCGGGCCACGCCCGGGCCAAGGGCGGGCCCATCTGTGCCCGCCCGAGACCGGAGGAGGCCGGGCTGGGCCACCCCTCTAACAACCGGACCCTGGGCATAAGGAGTATTACTTCACGAGGTACTGTGCAATTCATTTATTATCTCCATCGCTATTAGGGGGTGCTATAATGAGCAAACGTAAGACCGTTAATGACCAGCGGGGCCAGGGAGTTGTGGGGACACTTGACGCCTTTCTTCTGAGGGCCGAGTCAGCCCTCATTCACGAGATCGAGCTAACTGAACGCCGGCTTTCGCTGGAACCCCAGACTTCCCAGAAATGGATAGTTCCTGCTGGGCACTCTCCGCAAAATAATTCTCAAGATCCCCCCGCGCAAGCAATACAGCTACTACACACGGGGTCAGATCATGAAGTCACTAGACCCCCTGAGCAAGTAAGCAGGCCAAATATAACTACGAGGGGTCAGAAGGCAAAAATAAGACGAGACAATAACAGTGGGCCGCCACCCAAAAAGAGAAAGGGCCGGGGTCCTCAGATACAAAAACAAAACCAAAAAGCCCCAAAGGTAACGAGGAGTGAAACGAGGAGTGAAACTATAAATATTGACTGAGACTGTGAACAGGGGCTCAGTTCAACGCTGAAGACCAATGGGACCGCCAGATTACCAACAAGGTTGAGCGAGGAGGACTTTTGGAAAAGGCTTGAGACTATGGTATCTGTATTAATTGATCCATTGTCACAGAAACTATCCCAAATCGAAGATAGACTCATCAAATTGGAGGGGCTGGTTATAAATAGTTGCCCAGTCCACCAGGACCCATACCTTGGTAGAGGTTCTGATATTCTGTTAAATCGGGGACCGGCAATTGGGGTAAATCAAACTGTAACTAATCCTGACAGTGGGCAAGTACACTACACAAGCACTCATGGTAGTTTTCCCAATGTACCAGCCCCCGCTGGATCCGCCCATCAACTTGTAGCATCTGCATCCTCATCCTTAGAATATATAGGGCACAACATAGCAGGTCCAAGCACTACACGTATACAAGCTGTGAATACCTCTAATGGTGCCCTAATTACCATAGAGAGGCCTACGTTGGGTACTGCAGGGAGAGACATTAATTCCCAGAATCCTCGAGGGTTTAACCTGAGACACATTACAAACCCAAATGAGACCCTGCATCTCCCACCAGAAGTAACTCCCTACACGATTGTGCTGGCAAATGTCCCCCCCCCTACCTCTTCATGCTCCTGAACACTGGACAACCCTGAGGAATAAATCATTACATCTACTGAGCACTAGAACTGGTCTAACCAATATACTCTTTGCAGAATTTAAAATGGCGAGAAGAATAGGATGGGTCGGCAAAACAAACAAGCTTCTAGCTGGTGATTGTGTGGTTTTAACCTTTAGGTCCCCGAATCTTGTGCAGTCCATCCTCGGCAGGGCTGGTAACCAGTCCATTATGACCGAGGGAATTAATATTTTACCATTAGGGTATTTTTACCAACCAGCAAAAGCCTTATGGAACAAACCTGTGGAGGAGAACCATCTAGGTAACATGCAGTACAGGTATAGGGTTCCAGTCAGTAATCGTTTTGATACTTTTAACACCTTAGAAGATATTGACTGACTAATTCACCCTAGAGACACTTATCTTACTCATAAGTATGACTCTGGTGGTTATATAACCGGTAAATTACCAAAAAAGAAATCCACTCTCGATTATGGGCAAAAAGAAACAAATAGCTACCCCTTAACACCGGCTCTTAATGAGCAGAGAGAAGAGATATTGGTTGTCAGTAATTTGAATCTGAAAGCGTGCCTTAAACCTAATACACCCATACGTTTAAATTAGTTACCGATCAACAACTGCGAATTGTCTCCAAGCAATACTAGACTAATAAGGCCCTCAGGTAACATCGACAGTGTCTCCTGTAATTTTGTTTTTTTGGAACATTGCAGAGTTACGGTCTAAGCTGACTCACCCTATATGGTGAGATTTTATATTAAATTTTGATATAATGTGTTTCCAGGAAACATGGACAAAGGACATAATGCATGTTAATGGATTTAAAACCTTCCAGCCGTTGAGGTGGTTAGTGGAAGGGCAAAGGGAGGGCTTTGCACTTACAATTCCAATAGGTTGAATGTAAAAGAAATAGTGATGCATACTGAAGAGATTTATTACCAACTAATCAAAATCCATGTGGATAGGATGCACTGAATTGCGTTGACAAATTTTTACAATAATATTCCCCCGGAACAAATTGGGGTGAAAAAACTGGGTAATGATTTGAAATCATTGTACAACGACAATGCCAAGGATGTATTTTTAATTCTGGGGGGGGATTTTAACTGTGCTTTATGTCCAAATGTTGATGGTGAACTATGTGGACTCACAAATGAAGACGGGACTAGTAATACTCATTTTCGACACTCAAAATCGGGGGAACTGTATTACGAAGTGTTGTTTGGCCTAGACTTGGGGTTTGCAAATGAGTTATGTGTTACGCCTGCCCTGATGAGTCATACTTTTAATGTTAGAGGTTCCCATACCACCATAGACTACATACTACTGTCAAATAGTCATGCTAGCAGAGTTCAATCATTTCATACACACGATAACTCACTGAGTGACCACTTTCCACTGAGCATTTCTGTCTTACTGCCGAAAAGACCATCTCGTAGACGGGATGAAACAGATCAGGTCTTACAAAATCTAACAATTAATAGGACAAATGGTTACGCTTTGCGCTGGTCGATGGTGGACCCCGCAGAAATTACTAGACAAGTGGTAACTAAGTGTAAATTAGCGTTTGATGTCTGTCTGAGTGAAACAGCTACCCCCCGATAGCGTTCTATCTTCATTTAAAAAAATATCGGGAGCCGTAAGGGAGGCACTATTCGTGCAGAACCGAAAAAAAGGGAAAAGACAGGGGTGGTTTGATTCGAAGTGCACACGAGCATATGCCAACTTAAAGTATGAACTACACAAGATCCCAAGAAACCACTGCGATGTTAGACAGGCTAGAGGTGCGTATAGGCTAGCACTTAAGGAACGAAAGGCATCCCTGAGAAATGAAGCATGGATGTCCCTGCACGAGGCCTCCTTAGCGAAAGATAGCTCGGCTTTTTGGAAAGCAGTGAAAGTCCCCTATTTGACTTCTGGAGGCGGCCCAACAATTGAAATAGCAATAACAGAAGAACAATGGGTCGAGCATTTCAATACGGTGTATAATGGCGAGGGGAGGGAAGATGCGCCAGATACTCAACACCACGGGGATGCTGCCCTGGTACCTATGCCCCACTATATCGATCTCCAGTTCACGCTGGATGAAGTAAATCGGGCTATCTCCGCAAGCTTAGGTGGTAAGGCTCCTGGGCCGGATGGGGTCCCTGTAGATTTATATAAGTCAAATGTGACACTATGGGGACCGCTTTTAACCCAGGTAATCACTGCAAGCTGTGTTTCATCTTTCTTAACAACTTGGGCAGAAGCGACCATAGTGCCAATATTTAAAAAGGGGGATCGCCAGGACCCTCGCTGTTATAGGCCAATTTCACTGCTGGACTCTTTGATAAAAGTGGTGGGTCGAATTATCTTAGAACGCCTACAAGATTGGGCCGAGGACATCAAGGTTTTATCTGATATTCAATATGGTTTCCGTGAGGGCCTAGGGACGGTCGAACAGAGCCTAAATTTAACCATTATTAAAGGGAAGAACACACGGGTGAAGAAGGGCAGGCTGTTTTTAGCTTTCGTAGATCTCACAGCTGCTTTTGACTGTGTTAGGCACGGCAAGCTCTGGGAGATCCTCGAGGGTATGGGAGTGGAAATGAAAATTATCCACTTTCTTAGACGGATATACAGTGATGCAATGGCGAGAGTGTGGTATAGTATTAACGGTGAGTGCTCTGCCCCGTTTCCAATAAGGAGGGGGGTTAAGCAAGGCTGTGTGCTAGCCCCCTTTCTTTTTAATCTTTACATCAACGGGCTGGGCGTAGCTTTGACTAAAGAATGCCAAGACCTCCCTCAAATAGCTGGACGCCCAATACCTGCTCTTCTATATGCGGATGACGCAGTTCTGATGTCACGCACTCAAGTAGGATTGCAAAAGGTTCTAAACAGCTTCTCAGCCTTTATGCGCCATCTTGGCCTTAGGGTGAACACCTCGAAAACCTTTTTAATGAGGTGTGGTCATGGCATTCAGAAATGTAGGACTATGTATATAGATGAGCAGAAGATAGCGTTCACAAAGAGATTTTCGTATCTCGGTATACTTTTCGATCAGAATGACCGATGGACCCAAGAACTGCTAGCAAAAAAGTTGGCGTTTTTAAAGTACACAGGCGCCCTTGCTAATTTTTCAAGAAAGTTGGGTAGGAGCCCGCCAGTAGAGCTCATTCAGATCTATAAAGCAAAATGCATCTCCACAGCCATGTATGGGGTAGGGGTCTGGGGTTTTGCTGATGTGTACCCCTTACAAATAGTGGAAAACGCGTTTTTATGTTTTGTCTTAGCAGTACCGAGCAGTATATCATCGTATGTCTGCCACTCTGAGCTGGGTTTACCATACATTGCTGATCTCATAAAAATGGAGCCTATCCTTCTATGGCATAGGATCTGGACATCGACAAAAACTATACTTAACCAGGACATTTTACTGGATAGTATAAAACTGGAAGGGGCTTTAACTATCCCTTGGCTTAGGTATGTCCGAGACTTTATGTGTGACCTAGGTCATCTAGAATATTTTACCAACCCTAGCACTATGCCGACGATTACGAGAAAAGAACTAAAAAAAAAAGAGTGCCTTTCTCTACTAGATACACTCAGGTGATCGACAGGGATCATAAAGCCTACTGTGCGGTACAATCAATTGATTTTAACAACCTTTAGTATACAACCTTATTTGAAAATGGTACCTGGTGGCTATGACAGGTTTTTTTTGACCAGATTCAGACTTGGGATCTTCCATAAACTTGTAAGTTTCCCAAAAATGAATGAATGGGCACGAGACATGCAATTGTGTCCCTGCGACAATCACTCAGAACAATCCACCATACATGTGATTTTATTTTGTAGATTTTATAATGAATTAAGGAAAACGTGGATTGTTACAATCTTAAAATCTTTGGGGATCAGACAAAGCCGCCCTGCGTTTACCGTATTACAGTTTTTGGAAAATGAGCATATAGTCTGGAGAGTGGCCATGTTTTTAAAGAAAGTACTTAGACAAAGGAAATGCATTGTAATATAACCATGTAGTTTACAATGAGTTAAGGGATACTGATTTAATGGAATGAATGTTATCATTAATTGCACATTTGATAATTTTTAACTTTTGTGTTTTATGTGCTTTTATGATTGTCTGAAATAGCAATCGAATAAAGTTTTATTTGACTTTGACTTACTGTCATGTATTTTATATACTTGTCTGTATTCATTGTTTTAGCACGATGGTAGAAATCTACCATCCTTTTACTCTGTTGGTGCTTACGATCATTTATATCTGCTTCAGTCTTATGGTTGTTTCAGCACACCTATTTTACATTAGAAAGACGCTGGTTCAATAAATGCTTATTGAAAACGTCCCCACCGTTTATTCTGTGTATCTCTCTGAGACAAAGTGAGCACGAGTGACTGAGCGAAAAGTATCGCACTGTTTCCATGATTCTGAGGGATCAGGGTTGTCATGTTCGATAGTTGCCAAGAACTATTCTCTCCTTGGTAAGAGGGGTGTCTAGTGGCACTGTGAGCCTGCTGGTATACAGTCTAACATACCCGGTGGGGGTGTCTAGAATCAGTCCGGACACCAGTCCTACAGTGTATGTTGTCTAAATGCGCAGATCCTATATAGGTTTATAGGAACTACACGACAAGAGGCCTGAAAGTAAGTACAAAATAGCTCAGGAGGATATCAACCATCATTACTTCCATAACAGATACAACTCCCTCAGGTGTAGAAATCATGCATTATGGGCAACATTGACCCTATATCATATACTTTACAGCTAGCATAGTTCGCATTCCTAATCAACCACAGAGATATAGGAATCCCTCCTTGAGTATGGTGTTCAATGTGTATAGAACTGTTCAGAGAAAGCTAAGTTCATAAAAATAGTGAATGTCAGTTCCAAAACAAATTACCTACTACGGGCAGCTTTTATCTGTTACAAATATCTGAAACTCACCAAACCTACTTTGAAATGAAGATGGTATCAGTAGAGAATGGGGTACTGTGAACAGTGCTTACTCCATGGAGAGACTTTGCTTTATACCACACTGTTTTCAAACAGTGAAACGTTCATAAGAAACACGCCACAAAGTATTCAAATGTATCTACTAAGAGCAGAGTACACTGTGTGCAACAGTTGTCTAAAAAAACACAATATATCTTAAAAATTACCAAGATCTTAAGGTGCTAAACATCCTGCTACCTGCACCCTTTATACTGTTGTGAAAACTTTACGAAATTGCCATCTTCTCAAGCAAAACAAGCACATGTATATAGGTTAATACCTGCTGCACACAGTCTTCTACGTTATGTAGAAATTGTCATGCTGACATGATTCTGTCTAATAACTCAAAGGCTGCTTAGAAAAGTTTGTTTCTACTATGTAGAATCTAACTCTTCTTGTAAGCTTTTTCTGCAGAACGAAAAAACTTGTGTGGAACATAATGAACACAAGTCAACTGTAACCTGCACACAGAGTTCCACTTGAATGCAAAGATTTATAACGTGTTCAATAACTCTACACACCTATGGTGCATTATGAGCAGGTGTGTTTTGTAAACACTTACACCAATTAGCTGGACCCATGCTGTGCAAAATTAGGTAGACAAGTAATATGGTACTTACCTACCACTTTGTAAACTATGAAATAAACTAGCATACTCATTGTATGATGTTATCAGCGATGTCATCAATGTCATTTGAGATGTCATCAATGATGTCATAAATGATGTCATAGAACATGTCATGAGTGATGTCATATGTAGGGTCGTAAGCAGTGCATGGCGGGGGCACAAGTTATAGTTAGTGCTGCTAACTATAACTGGTGAATTTCTGTGAGTTTTTTAGTTCAAAACTTTAATGTTGCCACTGAGAAATTCACCTAACTATAACGTTACTTTAAGTTTGGGTTTTTTCAGTGAATATATATATGTGTGTGTGTGTATATATATATATATATACATACATATATATGTGTTTGTCTATGTGTATATTTATGTGTGTATATGTATATGTGTGTTCATATATATGATATATATGAGCATATCATAGTTAGGATGTAGTTGCCATAGGAAGAGCGTTTTTTTCATTTGCCAATAACTTTGGCATCGTTTGACGAATCCTGGAATCACATTACATATTGCTGCTTGATACTAAGATGCCCAACGGGCTCAATACAGGAGAGGATCTGCACAATTTCTTATGAGTACTCTCTGTGGTCATGCGTCACTGTATTTAGTTACTCTTTTACAGATGACTCTAAGTGTGAGCATTATTTTAACCGATCTTTTAGCCAGTTCGTGCTCTGGTTTTAACCTGATTTTAACCTTTTAGGTTTTTTTTAGGTTTTTATCAGGGCTTTGTTTCTGGATTTTTAGACGGTTTTATGATGCAGCACGGATATTTTACTTTATTCCATCGTTTGTGACCTCAAAGTATGTCATCATCTGCTTCAACAGTTATGAGACAGTTGGTCAAATGATATGTAAGAAATGTTCCCCTTATGCTGCTATTTCCCTGCTATTTTGCACATTTTTGCTACTTTGCACATACTTCTATTGATAGTTTTAGTTTTTTGGACTGTTCTCCTTGTGCTGCTTATAAACTGCATTTCCACACAATGCTAAATTCGCACATATATTATCCAATAGTACATATTTTGAGTCTACATGCTGCTAAGACTTATCGGTGCTAGTGCACTTGCACTTTATATAATTACCGTTCAAGTGTAATGTTGAACTTGGACTGCTTTACCACTCTTTATGGTACGTTATTTGTTCTATACATTGGTTTTAATGATTTATACCTATTTATGTCATGTATGTTATGATATTTTGCACTTGCACTTTAATATCAATTAGCAACATCAGTATTCTTAATAGAGTAATGACAGATATATTTCTGAACTAATTGTATTAAGTAGCGAACGGAAGTGGTATAGGCCCTTAGGAACTTTCCGATCAGTTAGCTAGTTTCAGTAGATTTAAGAACATATCATTATTGTGTACTGTTGGCATTTAATTTTAATTTTAATTTAATCTTATTTAGCATAATTATTTTCAATGTGTGGCTTTTGATCTTCCCCACTAGAGGGTGTCTGGTTTCCAACATGATATGTACAATACTGTGGTCTATTTAGTTGAATCCGCTACAGATTCTCTCTCTTTTTTATTTTTCACATATTTATAGTTGTACCTCTGGGCCTAACTATGACTTTAATAGCGGCCGAGAAATAAGTGGGGTAAACCCCGTTTCTCTGTTTATTATTATTTTATTTTAATTTTTAGCACTTTCACTTAATTTTGTGGTGTTTATTTGTAATTAGCCTCCAGTGCTGTCAGTCATAACAACACACGATGTTTTTTAAGATCAGGAATTTTTAGTATATATTATAAACCACTGTGGTAAATATTTATAATATGTGCATAATGTTTACATAATTTCATTTGTAAATGAATATGTCTTTTCCTGATTCTAGTAGTATGTTGTTTAGTTTCATTGTGTGATGTCATTGGCCGAGCAGGGAGGAGGGTACTTTGTGTGACTATTTAAAGAAAAAATCAATCCTAGCGTGTCATGTGATCAAGGTCGTGGTAACACGGCCGAAACGCGTCATGCCAATTTGCACGGAATAAATTTGCACTGAAATTGCAACCAGCAGCACGTTGTGGTCTGTACCTGTGTTTCTTCACCAATTTGGAAGTTGGGATTGTGTTTATTCATATATATATATATATATACATATATATGTGTTTGTCTATGTGTATATTTATGTGTGTATATGTATATGTGTGTTCATATATATATGATATATATGAGCATATCATAGTTAGGATGTAGTTGCCACAGGAAGAGCGTTTTTTTCATTTGCCAATAACTTTGGTATCGTTTGACGAATCCTCACACAATTTTCAAACCTTCACGTGAAAATTTTGGGGGCATCCATCAAGCGGGCGCCGAGAAAAAAGGGGGTCCCAAAACAGGGTTTTCCCGTGTTAATTTCCATAGGAAACTTTAGACATGGCTACAGCCTGAACAACTGAACGAAATTACACCATATTTGGCCGGAGAGTAGGTGTTGGTCAAGAAAGTGCCCTTTTTGTTAAATGGTGTAAATCCATTTAGTAGTTGCGGAGTTATTTAAAGGTTTTTCAGATATACAATTGGGGACGCGGAATATCTACCACCCCACCCAAGATCACGTGCTGATATTTGATTGGCTGCCAACACTTCAGACCAGGAAGTCCTGGCAGCCATCTTCTGACTCGGTTGAAGCGAGTCACAGGAATTTTTTTTTTAAAAGAAAAGGAAGCAGAATAGAAACCCCCTAAGCCTCTTAAGGGGGAGAGGGGTCCCACAGGAATCTTGAAGGCCCCGAAAAGCATTTTTTTAACACAATTTCGGCGGAAGTCGCACTGGATCCTCAAATCCAGCAGGATGTTTTTCAAAAAAACAAAGCATGGGCTTCTGCGCTTTGTTTCTAATTGGAACCCGGGTAGGCCAGGTCCCGGGGCATTATAAAATAGGAGGGGGGCACACAGACCCCCCCTCCTGGGGCTCATTGATGCCCCACAGAGCACCACCTCCCTGTTGCCTCTTTTACAAAAAAACACGGAGGAGGCCTGTCTGGCCTCCCCTGCTGCCCCGGGGACCATCACCTCCCCGGGGCTTATTTATTTAATAATTTGGGGTCTCTTAGATGCCACCAGCCCCAGGGGACAGCCACCTCCTGGGGGCTTTAACAAGAAAGAATGCGGGGGTGCGTACCCCCTGCAGCCCTGAGGACCGCCACCGCTTTGGGACTAAGTCCAATTAAATGCAGGGGGCTGCACCCATCCACAGCCCTGGGGACCATCACCTACCCGGGGCAAATTACAAGAAAGGAGTGGGGCCACACAGCCCCCATCCTGGAGGGAAACAACCATTACATTGCATGCTTTTCAACGCATGCGATTACAATGCGGTCGTTACAATGACCGCGTTGTTACATCGCAGTACATTACGACGCAAGTCGTTACATTGACTTGCTGTAGGGGGCGCGCTAACCTAAGGAATAGTATAATTTACTATTCCAACACCTTCCCTACTGTTGCGCACACTGGAGTTGGAATAGTAAATTATACTATTCCTAAGTCCAGCACGCCCCCTACAGCAAGTTGATGTAACGACTTGCGTTTTAATGTACTGTGATGTAACAACGCGGTCATTGTAACGACCGTGTTGTAATCGCATGCGTTGTAAACGCATGCGATGTAAGGGGTTTTATTCGTCCTGGAGCCATACATAGCCCTGGGGGCCACCACCCCCCAGGGCCGGCTCCTGCTTTGTCCCGGGGTGGCCATCCCGGGACACAGCTATTTGTTATGGCTTGGCTGAAGTTTTACCGCTCTGCCAAGCCATAGCAAACTGTGCTCAGCTTTGAGCAAGCAAGATCATTTTGCTCTCGCTTGTTCAAAGCAGAGCACAATTGCTTTGACAGAGAGGGAACTGATTGTTAGCAGGTCCCTCTCTGTCAAAGCAATGCTGGCTCCCGCAGGAGGTAGGGAGCTGGCAGGGACAGCGGGCTTTGAGGCTCCCTCTGCGGTCCCCAACACTGTAAAGTGGGTGCCATAACAGAGGCTAAAAAATAATTTTAAAAAAGGCCAGACCCCAGGGGATGTGGTCCCCGTGTCCGAAATTGGCCCAGGGAAAGGGGGCCATGCCCCGTCCCCAAATAAAGAAATAATATATTTTTTTTAAAAGAGCGATAAGTTGGCAGAGGCCACGCCCCCTTTCTCCACCACTCTGCAAACCCACCTCCTGGCACAGTGCTGGTTGGGGGATGAAGTCCCCTTGGCTCCAGAGGGTCCTAGGGGACCAACAAGCCCTCCTGTTACCTCCGGTAAGTCCCACACACCAGGATTGTTGAGAGGTCTTCGGAGGCCCCGCCCCTTTCTTCATACCTCTGCAAATGTACCTCCTGGCCCACTGCTGGTTGGGGGGATGAAGTCCTCTTGGATGGTGAGGCTTCTTGGGGGCCCAGAAGCCCTCCAGTCACCTCCAGTAAGTCTGACACAGCAGGATTCCTGAGAGCTGGTCAGAGGCCCGCCCCCATTCTTCACCACTCTGCAAACGCGACTAATAGTTAAAGAACCATAGAAATTCACTTAAAAAACCACAGGTTACAGGGACGCTATAGTAAGGAAATACATTTTGAAAAACCTTAGAAATTCACTGAAAAAACAAAGGTTACAGGGACGTTACAGTTAGGCTCAGATTTCACTCGTTCAAAACATGTGAAATTCTGCAGTTATAGTTATCTGAGCTAACTATAACTTACGCCCCCGCAATGCACTGCTTATGACCTCACATATTACATCACTTATGACATGTTAACTTGTTTTTTCAGTGAATATATATATATATATATATATATATATATATATATATATATATATATATTACCTACTGGCGGTCGCCAGTAGGTAGTTATAGTTAGGACCTCGTTTCTATTCAAAAAGCGTTTTTTCTTTTCCCAATAACTTTGGCGCCGGTTGACGAATCTTCACGAAATTTTCAAAACTAGTGGCCCACTCTGGTCAGCTTCTGTCTTCAAAGTTTCGGGGTGATTCGTCAAGCGAGGGCCGAGAAAAAAGGGGGGTCCCAAAACACGTTTTCCCCATGTTAATTTCCATAGGAAACTTTAGACAAAGCTACAGCCCGAACTGCTGAACGGAATTACACCAAATTTGGCAAAAAGGTAGGTCTTGGTTCAGAAAGAGCCCTTTTTTTAAATGGTGTAAATCCGTTCAGTAGTTCCTGAGAAATTAGAAAAAGAATAAGTTTCGATATCTGAGCACCAAGGAGGGTTTGCGAACCCTCCCGGGCACGAGCTACACTCTAATTGGCTGCCAACAGTCCAAACCAGGAACTGTTGGCAGCCATTTTGTGACTCGGTTACCGAGTCAGAAGATAACAGTGGAAAAAAGGATGAAAAACAACAAAACTGGGGCAGGGTAGGAACACCCTGACCTTCTAGGCCTGCTCAGGGGGTCTCACAAGGACCCCCAGGGCCCCCCTAATTTTTGTTTTTTTTTATAAAAAAATTTCGAAGCGCGACTCCTGCCGTGAAAATGTAAAAAAAAACAAGCGCGGACTCCCGCGCTTCGTTTTTCAAAGCCCCCGGGTGGGCCAGGTCCCGGGGGCACTCAGCAAATAATTTGCAGGGGCCCGCGGGGGCCGCCCGCAGACCCGGGGACCGCCACCTCCCCGGGACTGAAACAAAAAGAATGCATGGGGGGGTCCCAAACTCCACACGCTGCCCCGGGGACCACCACCTCCCCGGGGCTCTGTTTTAAAATAAAAAGTAAGTGTGTGGGGGGAAAGAGCCCCCCCACATGCCCCGGGGACCATGACCTCCCTGGGGCACTTAAAATTGAAATTCGGGGGTCCGTTACGGACCCCCAAGCTTCGGGGACCACCACCTCCCCGGGGCTTTAGAAATGTTGGAAGGGGGGCTGCGCGGCCCCCCTCCTGGAGCCCATAGTGGCCCTGGGGACCGCCACCCCCCAAGGCCGGCTCCTGCAATGTCCCAGGGTGCCCACCCCCCGGGACATTGCTGTTTGCTATGGCAGGGCGGGAGCACGGCTCCCGCCCTGTCATAGCAAACTCTGCTTTGCTTCGTTGAAGCGAGAGCAGGGAAACCTGCTCTCGCTTCAATGAAGCAAAGCAGGTTTGCTTTTGGGCAAGGGGAGCTGCATGTGAGCAGCTCCCCTTGCTCAAAAGCAATGCCGGCTCCCGCAGGAGGTGGGGAACCGGCAGGGACCATGGGGGCATTGGGGCTCCCCCCACGGTCCCCAACGAGTGGCCATGCCCCGGGGGATGGGGTCCCCGGGGCCAAAAATGGCCCGGGAGGGGGACCACGCTGTCCCCCTCCCTTTAAAAAAAAATAATATAAAAGGATTGGCCATGCCCCTGGGGATGGGGTCCCCGGGACGAATAAAAATTAATGGAAGTAGACCATTTTTTTTCCGCCAAAGTTTGGAGTCGCGAACTGAGCGCGGCGCTCAGCGCGGCCCCCTAGTGTGAACGCGATGGGTGCGAGGCTCCCAGCGCAGCCCCCTAGTGTGAACGCGATGGGTGCGCGGCCCCCTAGTGTGAACGCGATGGGTGCGGGGCTCCCAGCACGGCCCCCTAGTGTGAACGCGATGGGTGCGCGGCTCCCAGCACGGCACCCTAGTGTGAACGCGATGGGTGCGTGGTTTCTAAAGTCGCGATGGGTGCGCGACTCCAAGCAAAAATAATTAAGATTTTTTTTTAAAAGCTTGGTTATATGTTGGGTTATTGGGTGGCTCTAAAAAGAGCCCTTGTTTTCATTGGGAGATTGTTGTAGCTACATGTAAGTGCGGATGCAGAGCTTCAGGTTGTTGAGAAACACTCTGTTGCCTTGATCAGTGAAGTGTACTCCATCACTTCTGTAGATGCCATCCATATGGAAATGTAGATTGTTGTTATAGATGGAGCCCATCCTATGGTCTCTGAGGTAAGCAGAAACAGCTTTATTGACATTTTTTCTAGCTTTCTCAATCTGAGGACAAAATTGATTGAACCACTTCCATTTCTGTCTTTGGCGTATGTTAGAGTATACAAAGACAGTTTGGGGCAATAGCAACATCAATTTTGCAAAGGTGTCCTTCATTAGCATTTCCAGACCTACCTCAGTCAATGTGCCTAGGTCATTGCCACCACAGTGCGCAATCATGAGGTCAGGGGGTTGGAGATGCAGAAAGGTTTTAACCAAAGGCATCAATTGATGCCACTTTAATCCTCTCTGTCCAATCCATTTAATATCTACATTTTGCAAAGCTAGGTCTTTGTCAATACCTCTGCGTTCAGCATACCTTTTGCACCAGAAAACATAGCTGTGCCCAACAATCCACACTGAAAGCATCTTGAAGGGATGACTGTAGGTAATGAAAAGATGTCTGTAGCTGAGGTAGTCAGTTGGTAGAATGAGAGGTATGTAAAATGGTGGACAAGATGCTCTTTTTAAGAAAGTAGAGAATTGATTGGCTGTTTAAGAACTTTGTACATTCAAAAATAGGATGCATTTTACTTTCTTTAAAAAGCATGTTTCTTATTGGTTAGTAAAAAATGTTTGAAAGGTACAGTAGAAAGGATAAGGTCATGTTTTGCAAAGCCAACCACACCTTCTGTTTGCATTTGCAACATTGTGTGGTGAACTTGAAAATATGATGAACTTGTGACCTCTCAGTTAAGTTCAATGTTCCATGAACTGTTACTATGGAAACTGGCATTAAGCAGAATGGGGGAAGAAGTCAGTTGCTAAGGGTTATTATGTGTAACCAATAGAAATGTGTTTTACAATTTGAAAAACTCTGGGAAGCAATGGTATGTATTGCTTATGTGTATTTGTATGGAGAAAGAGAGGGAAACCTTGCCATTACTGGTTTTACCTTGCTGAGTCTGGTGCATTATATTGATTGTGTGTAAAACAAAATCCTGTCAGAGTTTGTGAGATTTTTCATTCAACACATTTATTTGCAAGGTGAGTTATAAATTTGTGAGGTTTATTTAAAAAAATGTAACATTATTCTAAAACTTTGTTGTTTGAAATATATTATTAAATGTAGAGATGTATATTGGAGTTTGTTTCATTGTACTTAAATGTTGTTTAAAAAAGAGTTTGTACAGGAATATGTGTATTTATTAAGATGATTATTGATGTTATTAAATAGGCTTTTTTTAAAAGTCTATACAAAGGTATAGTTGAATGATGCCGCATATTTTTAGATAGTTGGTTGAAGATGCAGCGAAAATGTGTAGTTTGAAAGATGTTCATATAAGGTGTAGTTTATTACACTTCATTTTTTGTTGTCTCTACAACGGTATAGTTGAATGATACTGCACAATTATAGTTTCGTAAAGCTGCAGCACAACTGTGCTGTTTGAAAGATGATCATATAAGGTGTTAATAATTAGGTTTCTTTTATTAGTTTGTACAAAGGTAAAGTTAAATGATGCCACATATTTCAAGATTGAATGGTGAAATAAGGTGCTGTTAATTAGGCTTCTTTTTGTAGTCTGAACAAAGGTATAGTTGAATGATGCCATATAATTTTAGATACAAAGGTGAAGATGTAGAATAAAAGTGTGGTTTTAAAAATGCTCATAAAAGGTGTTGTTAATTAGCCTTCTTTCTTAAGTCTGTTGAGAGGAATAGTTTAATGATGTCGCATATTTGTAGATAGAATGGTCAAGATGTAGCTCAAAAGTAAACCACCACATATTACCCTTGCAGGCATGTTGTACTTATCTACTTAACTAGACAATATGTAATGACTCATCTATGTGTTCAGATTGTATTTATACAGTTATATGTATGCTTAGTGAACTATTGAGAGGTACCTGACCGATTAGAGGAGTGCAAAGGTAGTGAGTAGGTGATTTTAAAACTACATGAGTAATGATTGACTGATTCCATATTCTGCAATCACCCAGTTAGTATCCAAGCACTCATGAAATCACTCTGCCACTACCTAAACACTTATGAAATCACCCAGGCTCTACCCATGCACTCTCCCAATCAGGCAAGCACTACCCATGTAGTCATGCAATAAACCAAGCACTTATAAATTCACCATGCACTCTCCTTGCAGTACTCTAATCATTTAGTCAGTACCCATGTACTCATGTAATGACCCAGGCACTAACACATGCACTGCTACAATCCCCTGTGCGCTACTCATGCAGTCCTCTAATCACCTACATACTACTCATTCGCTCCTTCAATTCCCCAGGTAGTACCCATGCAGTCCAGCAATCACCCAGTCACTCCCCATGCACTCCTCCAATCACCCAGCCAGTACTAGGTACTTATCCAATCACTCCGCCAATTCCCAAGTACTTATACATTCACCATGCACTCTCTTTGCAGTACTCTAATCATTCAGTCAGTACCCATGTACTCATGCAAAGACCCAGGCACTAACACATGCACTGCTACAATCCCCTGTGCACTACCCTTGCAGTCCTCTAACCACCTACACACTACTCATTCGCCCCTTCAATTCCCCAGGTAGTATCCATGCAGTCCAGCAATCACCCTGTCACTCCCCATGCACTCCTCCAATCACCCAGCAAGTAATATGTACTTATCCAATCACTCCGCCAATACCCAAGCACTTATAAATTCACCATGCACTCTCCTTGCAGTACTCTAATCATTCAGTCAGTACCAATGTACTCATGTTATGACAAGACTGATCATATACAGGTGTTAATAATCCTAGGTTTACTATTTATGTAGTTCTGTAACAAAGGTACAAGTTAAATCAATCGCCACATCAATTTCCAAGATTGTACCCATGCAGTGAAATAATGATGCTGTTAATTCCAGGCTTCTTCTTGTAGTCTGAACAAAGGTATAGTTGAATGATGCCATATCAATCTTTAGATACCAAAGTGCTGATAGAAGTAGAATAAACAGTCGTGCAGTATTTAAACAATGCTCAGTAAAAGGTGTTGTTAATTAGCCTTCTCTTCTTACAGTCCTGTTGACGAGGTATTCAGTTCTAATGATGATCTGCATATTTGCTAGATAGAATGGTCAAGATGTAGCTCAACAAGTAAACCTCCACATCATTACTCCTTGCAGGCATGCTTGTACTTATCTACTTAAATAGATAATATGTAATGCACTCATCTATGTGTTCTTGATTGCTATTTATACAGTTATATGTATTCTTAGTGAACTATTGAGAGGTGCCTGACCGATTAGACGGAGTGCAAACGGTAGTGACTAGCGTGATTTTAAAACTACATGAGTAATAATTGACTGATTCCATATTCTGCAATCACCCAGTTAGTATCCAAGCACTTATGAAATCACTCCGCCACTACCCAAACACTTATGAAATCACCCAGGCACTACCCATGCACTCTCCCAATCAGCCAAGAACTACCCATGTAGTCATGCAATACCCAAGCACTTATAAATTCACCATGCACTCTCCTTGCAGTACTCTAATCATCCAGTCAGTACCCATGTACTCATGTAATGACCCAGGCACTAACACATGCACTGCTGCAATCCCCTGTGCACTACCCATGCAGTCCTCTAACCATCTACACACTACTCATTCGCCCCTTCAATTCCCCAGGTAGTACCCATGCAGTCCAGCAATAACCCTGCCACTTCCCATGCACTGCTCCAATCACCCAGCCAGTACCAGGTACTTATCCAGTCACTCCGCCAACTCCCAAGCACTTATAAATTCACCATGCAGTCTCCTTGCAGTACTCTAATCATCCAGTCAGTACCCATGTACTCATGCAATGACCCAGGCACTAACACATGCACTGCTACAATCCCCTGAGCACTACCCATGCAGTCCTCTAACCACCTACACACTACTCATTCCCTCCTTCAATTACCCAGGTAGTACCCATGCAGTCCAGCAATCACCCTATCACTCCCCATGCACTCCTCCAATCACCCAGCCAGTACTATGTACTTATCCAATCACTCCGCCAATACCCAAGCACTTATAAATTCACCATGCACTCTCCTTGCAGTACTCTAATCATCCAGTCAGTACCCATGTACTCATGCAATGACCCAGGCACTAACACATGCACTGCTGCAATCCCCTGTGCACTACCCATGCAGTCCTCTAACCATCTACACACTTCTCATTCGCTCCTTCAATTCCCCAGGTAGTACCCATGCAGTCCAGCAATAACCCTGCCACTTCCCATGCACTGCTCCAATCACCCAGCCAGTACCAGGTACTTATCCAGTCACTCCGCCAACTACCCAAGCACTTATAAATTCACCATGCAGTCTCCTTGCAGTACTCTAATCATCCAGTCAGTACCCATGTACTCATGCAATGACCCAGGCACTAACACATGCACTGCTACAATCCCCTGAGCACTACCCATGCAGTCCTCTAACCACCTACACACTACTCATTCCCTCCTTCAATTACCCAGGTAGTACCCATGCAGTCCAGCAATCACCCTATCACTCCCCATGCACTCCTCCAATCACCCACCCAGTACTATGTACTTATCCAATCACTCCGCCAATACCCAAGCACTTATAAATTCACCATGCACTCTCCTTGCAGTACTCTAATCATTGAGTCAGTACCCATGTACTCATGCAATGACCCAGGCACTAACACATGCACTGCTACAAACCCCTGTGCACTACCCATGTAGTCCTCTAATCACCCACACACTACTCATTCACTCCTTCAATTTCCCAGGTAGTACCCATGCAGTCCAGCAATCACCCTGTCACTACCCATGCACTCCTCCAATCACCCAGCCAGTATTATCTTCTTATCCAATGAATTCGCCAATACCCAAGCACATATAAATTCACCATGCACTCTCCTTGCAGTACTCTAATCATTTAGTCAGTACCCATGTACTCATGCAATGACCCAGGCAGTAACCATGCACTGCTACAATCACCTGTGCACTATCCATACCATCCGCTAACCGCCTAGACACTGCTCATTTACACCTTCAATTACCCAGGTAGTACCCATGCAGCCCAGCAATCACCCTGTCACTACCCATGCACTGCTCCAATCACCCAGCCAGTACCATGTACTTATCCAGTTACTCCGCCAACTCCCAAGCACTTATAAATTCACCATGCACTCTCCTTGCAGTACTCTTATCATCCAGTCAGTACCCATGTACTCATGCAATGACCCAGGCACTAACACATGCACTGCTACAATCCCCTGTGCACTACCCATGTAGTCCTCTAACCACCCACACACTACTCATTCGCTCCTTCAATTCCCCAGGTAGTACCCATGCAGTCCAGCAATCACCCTGTCATTCCCCATGCACTCCTCCAATCACCCAGCCAGTACTATGTACTTAGCCAATCACTCCGCCAATACCCAAGCACTTATTAATTCACCATGCACTCTCCTTGCAGTACTCTAATCATCCAGTCAGTACCCTTGTACTCATGAAATAACCCAGGCACTAACACATGCACTGCTACAATCCCCTGTGCACTACCCATGCAGTCCTCTAATCACCTAGACACTACTCATTCGCTCCTTCAATTCCCCAGGTAGTACCCATGCACTCCTCCAATCACCCAGCCAGTACTAGGTACTTATCCAATCACTCCGCCAATTCCCAAGTACTTATAAATTCACCATGCACTATCCTTGCAGTACTCTAATCATCCAGTCAGTACCCACGTACTCATGCAATGACCCAGGCACTAACACATGCACTGCTACAATCACCTGTGCACCACCCATGTACTCATGCAATAACTAAAGCATTACCCATGCACTGATGCCATCACACATGCACTACCCATGCAATTCTACAATCACCTAGTTACTATCCAAGCACTCATAAAATCACTCCGCCACTACTGAAGCACTTATGAAATCACTCAGGCACTACCCATGAACTCTCCCAATCACTCGAGTACTACCCATATACTCATGCAATAACCCAAGCATTACTCATGCACTTATGCAATCACACATGCAGTACCTTTGCACTTCTCTAATCACTCACAGTGTCCTTGCTCTCATGCAATCATTCAGGAAATTTTTCTTTTTTTAACCAATAGATGTGGTTCCGTAAGAACCGTTTTTTTAGTTTTTTTAACAATTTTATTTTTGTTGTTGTATTTTTTCAACCTTTATTTCTTTTTTTGTGTGTTTTTGATTTTTTGAAACAATAAAAAATTGAAAACAGCAAACGAGCTGTTTAACAAAAATCGAAGAAAAGAACCTTTTGGAGCACATTACAACAAAAAAAAGTTAACATTTGTGTGCTTTGATGGCAGTTGTAATAACATCCGTACACTGCTCCGCAATGCACAGTTTTGCATCGCATTTTTTGCACACTATGGCCACTTCAAACAATTCAGGGATAATATGGGGCCTTGGAGCAGGTGGAACTTGTTGAGAGGAAGTCGAAGGGGCATTAGGGTCTTGCTGTGCCGCTTCAGTCACTTGCCTTATTCTCTCTTCTCTGGCCAAGTGTAGAGGATTGAGAGTTTCAAGATGTTTTCTCATGCTAGATGTCCCACATGAATATTTCTTGTCTGAGCCCCTAGACAAAATCCTCTCACAGATGGAGCAAGTCACTTTGCAAGCATTCACCTTCTTCTCGCCCTCCGGTACTGTAAAAATGGCCCAGACAACACTTTTCTTTCTTTTGTTCACTGGCTCTACAATCTCCTCCTCCTCCAGATCCAACGGATCAATGTCTGCATGTGCAGATGCCTTGATGGGTGTAAAAAAATCAAATAACACACAAAAAGTTCAAAAAAGTACAGAGCAGGTAACAACAGGTGTTGCCAGCAAGACAGCCAAATAATAAGAGGAATATCACAAGGATAGATGCTCCCTCTTACAGAATGAAAATGTTTTAAACCAATCAGATTCTTTCTTTTCCTGCTGACACGACGTCGCGTAGGGTGTGCGCACCCATCGCTTACGCATCGCGCACCCGTGAAATATTGCATACATAATTATAAACTATAAATAAATGTTTATACAATATTTTACAAAGGGTATTAGTGAAAGTGTTTATACAAATCTGATATTTGAACTTTATATAGTGAGATTTCACACTTTGAAAATACGCCGAAGTCGCGACCCCGGCGCGATCCCGGCGCGACCCCGGAAATACGTGCGGGGACGGGCCGCTTACGGTACGCGCATACGTCACGTACACGTCAAATTTCATATCGTTAATATTATACTGAAAAAAATAGTTTCTAAAAAGTTTTCTAAATTAAATTAGTCAAACACTATAACCAAACAATATATTGATAATTTCTTTAATACTATTTCATACTTTTCAAATTACGCCGAAGTCGCGACCGCGGCGCGATGCCGGTGCGACCCCGGCGCGTCTTCTGAAATGTACGGTAGCGAGGTGCACGCAGCCATCGTGTAGGGTGCGCGTACAGTGCGCAACTCCTGTGAATTAATTAATAAAACAAACAATGAATATAGTTTTCCAAACTTTACATTATTCTCAACTTTTGTTTAATATATAAATATATATGTAGTGAATAAAAAAAACATAGGATTGAGGCACATTATACTTAGAAATTCTCATTTAAAAAAACATTGAAATTCACTGAAAAAAACGTAGGTTTCAGGCCCGTTATAGTTAGAAATTAGCATTTAAAAAACCATTGAAATTCACTGATAAAACCATAGGTTTCAGGGACGTTATAGTTAGAAATTAGCATTTAAAAAACCATTGAAATTCACTGAAAAAACCATAGGTTTCAGGGACATTATAGTTAGAAATTAGCATTTAAAAAACCTTAGAAGTTCACTGGAAACACCATAGGTTTCAGGGACGTTATAGTTAGAAATTAGCATTTAAAAAACCTTAGAAAATCACTGAAAAAACCATAGGTTTCAGGCCCGTTATAGTTAGTTGGACATTTCACTCGTACAAAACCAGAGATATTCGGCCGTTATAGTTAGTAGAGTTAACTATAACTCGCGCACCCGCAATGCACTGCTGATGACGTCACATATTACATCACTCATGACATGGTCAGTGACATCACTGATGACATCTCAAATGACATCACTGCTGACATCACTATAACGGCCGAATTTCTCTGGTTTTGTACGAGTGAAATTTCCAACTAACTAACTAACTATAACGGGCCTGAAACCTATGGTTTTTTCAGTAAATTTCTAAGGTTTTTTAAATGCTAATTTCTACCTATAACGTCCCTGAAACCTATGTTTTTTTTCAGTGAATTTCTAAGGTTTTTTAAATGCTAATTTCTAACTATAACGTCCCTGAAATCTATGGTTTTTTCAGTGATATATATATATATATATATATATATATATATATATATATATATATATATATATATTGTGGTCGCCATTAGGTAGTTATAGTTAGGACCTAATTTCCATAGGAAAAGCATATTTTATTTTGCTAATAACTTAGGTGCGGTTTTACAAATCTTCATGAAAGTTTTCCAGTATTTTCAGCTGCTGTTTGGAAAGTTTTGGGGTGATTTGTCAGGCGGGGGCCGAAAAAAAAGGGGGTCCCAAAGCGCATTTTTCCTATGCACTTTCCCTTAGAGATTTTAGACACGACCCCAGGGGGTTGGAGTGATATTACTTTATGTGCATAGTCATTCAGAACCCGAACTGCTGAATGAATTGACACCAAATTTGGCAGAAAGCTAGATCTTGGTCCCGAAAGAGTGCTTTTGTAATTTGGTGTAAATCTGTTCACTAGTTCTGGAGTTATTAAAGAAAAAAAAATTCTGCATGTTTAGAGGCATGGGTCGATGAGGATCCACCACGGTGGACTGGCGGATCCACGTGCCAACAGCAATGCATGATTGGCTGGCCACAACCTGTGAGAAAAGTTGCAGTCGCCATTTTGTGAATCGGACAAGGTTCTCGGGGGAAAACACTTTATATTGACTAGAAGGGGTTAGGATAGAGGTATCCTGACCCCATGGGACTAATGGAAGGGTCTGTGAGGGACCCCTCATGGGGAAGAAAATGATTTTTTTGCGCACGTGAAGATCCCCAGATCCACCGTGACACTCACTGCATCCCCCTTGTGAATCTGTGGTGGATCTGCAGATCCAGGCCCCAATTAAAAAAACACAGACACCCACTCACATACTCTCATACCCCACACAATCACTCTCACACCCACTCACATATCCATACACCTACTCACTCACCCACTTGCATGCCCATACAGTTAATCACACACCCTGTCACACACCGATACAGTCACTGATACATCCACTCAGAGAACCAGAGAACCACTCACACACCCACTCACAGACTTGCATAGGCACTTACACACCTACTCACACAGCCACATGCACACCCATACAGCCACTTACACAGCCACTCACAGACCCACACATCCACTTACATACCCACACACACACTCATAAGCAAAACCACTGACACTGTCTTGTAGTTCCTATATAACCTATACAGGATCTGCGCGTTTGGATAACATAAACTGTGGGATTGGTGGCAGACTGATTCTGTGCACCCCCACTGGAAACGTTAGCCTATCTGTATTAGCTAGCTCACAGTGCCACTATAATCTCCTCTTACCCAGGAGAGAATAGATTCTGGCAACCTCAGAACATGACAACCCTGATCCCTCAGAATCGGGGAAACAATATACTACCTTTCGCTCAGTCACTCGTGCTCACTTAGTTTGTCTCAGAGAGATACACAGAATAAACAGGCTGGGCGTTTTCAATAAGTATTTATTGAACAGTTGTTATTCTAGTGTAGAATAGATGAGCTGCAACAACCATTAGACAGTAGCAGAGATATAAGATTAGCAATATTACGAAAGTAAAGGGATGGTATAGTTCTACCATCTTGCAGAAATCATGAATACATACAAGTACATAAAACACATGATAAAAAAGTGCGTACTCCTATGATGCCTCCCTAACTAGATGTACCTAAATGTACCTAGCATCTGTGTAGGTGTTATGCCAAGAATCCCTCTAGGATCTAGTCAACCCCATTACCTGAGAATGAGAGAATACAGGACCCCGTCCTGGTCTCGAGTTGGACACCCCGCGAGGGATGTTAGACCACTGCGAGCTGGAGAGTCTGCATGCAGGAACCTCAGCGTCTCTGGTCAGTGTGTCAGCCGGGAAGTCTCGGTCTCCTCTATCTTTCTAAGCAAGATGTGATGTATATATACCCATAGGTCTCCTCAGGGGTCCTACCTTGCTGTGTTACTGTGTCGGCCTAAAGGATGACGTCGGGCCTGAACTATACAGAGATATTATACAGGAGATGTTCGTCCTGCTGTTAGTCCTGCTGTGCTTCCAAGAAGCCTCATGCATAATGTATGCGATTCGAACTAGGGGGAAACCCGCGTTCTGAATGCAGTGTCGTATCTAGGTGAAAGGTTAGTCCCTAAGAACAGATATGTATGTAATGTAGGGAAGAATATAGGTGAAAGGTTGCAATGTTACCTGCGCCTATATAGGGTACCTATATGGAATATAACACTCACTCCTCTTCCGACTGGACGACATATGTAACTTACTACCGTACTACTAGCCTAACTAGATATTGGTACGCACAAAGCTTAAAAACATCTGTTTAGCTAAAATGTTTAAAAACTTCTAAAAAATTTCTAAAAAACTTAAAAAACTATCTTAAAAAAGTTTCTGAAAGCCAGAGCTCTAAAGTGTCCTTAGTTATAGTCCGAATCACTATAAGCATTAGAAAGCCATGTATGCCCAACAAATGAAAGGAATGTCAATTTAGTTTCATGGTTCCAAATTTGAGCTTATTTAAAAAATGGCAAATTTCTTCCAGCACACGACGAGCCAAATGAGTCAATTGTTTATGTGTCCTGACTGGTAGACGCAACATTCTCGTTGCTTGCTTTCGGAGTAGACGCCCCCTGTAGCACCTCGCAGAGTACGTCAATTGAGCACAGATGATGTTCCATGCTGTCCGTAGCTGGTGATGGGGCAGCATGTGCGCTGTCCAAAGCCTGGGTGCCAGGTGAGGAGCCGGTGTCCATACCAACAGGTGCAGATACAACCTGCGGTGGCTCAAGGAATGCCGCCATCAGCATTGGAATACGCTGAGGACACTGCAGAACATGGGCCGTTATCGGGTCCAGTAAAGCATTCATGTCCGGTTGCGCACATGATGGGAGTGTCAAACAAAGGTCTAACACGCATTCTTCTCCGCAAAACAGGCATCAGAGGACAGGTAAGATGCAGCCCATCCAGACTGGTCAAAATGACAAGAACCAAGATGCACTCAGTTCTCTTAGGTGAGGCGTGCCTAGAAGTTGTACCATGCAGTCACGGTATTTACGCTCCAGGAGAGCTTATTCCATCTGCTTGGTGACTGGGACGTCCATTGCGTAGCAAATATAAAACAATCAGGATACCTGCTGCTAGGAACAGGATGAGCGGAAGTCCTCCAAAGGTGCTTCCGAATACGGAGTGTATGAAGTTTGGTATAACTCCAAGTACCGTCTGAAATGTGCTCAGAAGTCCCGAACCTATGGTCTTAAATAGGTGGACAATGCCTGTTGTATCAGACATGTTAAAGATACGATTTACCATTTCTGCCAAATGGAATGGGCAGTTTGTATGGATAAGCGCCTGTATCTCTGCCGAAGATCTTGCGATCTGGAGATCAAAAGTCTCTCGAGCGGAGGTTAAGGGCACAGACTTCTGTAGAAGCATGGCTTTCATTCTGCTTAGAGTATCAAACCGTATTAAAGAAACATTCAGTGAAGGCCATAAAGACGCCTCCCTGACTGTATGTGTTGGTGGAAACAATACTTGCATACAACAAGTAACCCTGGAGCTCACGGTTACCAGATATGCGATGCTCAGGAGCATTCCACAGCAGCCTTGACTGTTCAGCATCAAGTAACTCCCATTTGAAAGTAGCCCGAATGCTGGAGTAATCACTGCAGCTGGGGCACCCCTCAGATGACAGGACAAGTTCGCTACAGAACCATTACAAGCCCCGTACAGCATTATATCCTGATATATGAGTGATCCACTTAAAGCGTTCTCACAGTTTGTACCACTTGGAAACACTTCTCGATCCCCACTCCGGCATCGAAATCTGTATGGTAATTCCCAAGATTCCTTAATGTATTCCTTACCCATTTTTTCATATCTGCCTGCCTGCTTTTGTTCAAGGCAATACTGAAACTGAAAAGTAGTGACCGGTAGAGTTATGTGGCCATGGATTAGCCATTCTGTGGACGGTGATTCTGCCACTGTGAAAGGTAATCTATCCAGTTTTTTGATACGCAGCATTGTATATTTTGCTCCCCTTTGTGCCATTTCTATCTGTTTATCTGTTAGATTGTATTCAGAAAACAGAGACGTACTGTTGATATAACGGCAAGGCACGTTGCCTGCACGCAAAGATTGCAGTGTCCAGCTTAATAACATAATAGAACGCAATTGAGATTGCCCGTGTTGTAATATGGCCAAATCTTGTTCTAGTATGTCTATCGCAGAAGATACAATGCTGCCTAAGGAATATATCCTGGAGGTCAATATAGTTAACCCATTGTCTACCACTGCTAGAGATTTTTCCAGATTTATACGGTCTATCTCACATAACCTCTCTGCGGCCTCTTGTTGGGATATTTTCCATATTTCATTGTAGAATCAGACAACATGTTATTAACAGTTTCGAAATCCCAATCATCGGAAAATGTACTTGAGGTAATGATATCGCTCAATGATATTTTAAATAAATGAGGAATTCTTAAAATTTCGGTCGGACCAAATATATCGAAATCAACCTTGTCCCAAACTATACCATCGGGTATAGGAACTGCTGTAACGTTTACTGATGACAAGTCTCTTTGTTCTCGATGAGATGATTGGTGTTATATTATATAAGTCTTTTACTTGCTGCTTGCGTGATTTTTTGGCTGGCGTCGTTTCCGGTTCACTTGGATCCAAAGAAAACTTATCAAAGTTTATGAAGTAGCCAGAAGCAGTTCGATCAATTGTTGGTATTGCATCAGGATTTGTGGAAATCGTAGTTTGCTCTCGTTGAGGCATGTTGATGTAAACATCTGTATTTGGTCGAATTGATATTTGTCTGTCATTTTGACTCTGAATTTGAACTTCAGGTTCAAGGGGAACGAGTTCCATAGCATTGTTGTTTAGTCCATCATTCCGTGTCGGGGACTCTTCGAACGTGATGAGTCTTTCCGTTTGAACTTCTTGAATTGTAGCGAGAGGAGGGCGTCTGCTACTTTGGAGTCCACGTGGCCTACTACTCAGTATCGGCCACATAGTATGGTTTGATTAGGTCAATTGAGACAAATCTTTTCTCCTTTTTTCCGGCAAGAGGCGGCAGAAGTACAGTTCTTGTTCCTTCGACCGCTAGAACCTGTATAGGCTTTCTGTACGATGGCCCAAATTCTTTTTTGTCCGCTATTTTCTCTCTGACCAGATCCCCGACTTTTGGGATCCAGACAGGTCTTGCCGTGACTGATTTGACTTCCCCAGTGGCAGTCTGCTACAGGTGGACATTACTTTGTTGTGTCCTGGATTCATTTAGATCCTGTAAAACAGCCAAACGATCATGGATGTCAAAAGGTTTTTCATCTGCCACTGCGCCTTCACAATCAAGATCAGGTACCCACATTCTTGTCCCAAATAGGACCTCATCTGGAGTGACCCCCCCAGAGAACTTCTTGGCATGTTGTTCAATGCTCTCTGAACTCCATACAAATGCTTCACCCAACTCTCACCCGTGCCTAATACTCTAGCTGTTAAAGACTGCTTAAAGTCTCGGTTTTTCCTCTCCACGACCGAATTTCCCTCGGGATGGTACGGGGAGGAGTATCGCAATGCTACACCCAATCCTCGCATGGCCTCCTTGTAAGCCAGAGAGCTAAACGCAGGGCCCTGGTCAGAATGTAATATGCCAATTGCGTATGTCCCTATAAAGACTCGCAAATCTTTTATTACAGTTCGAGCGTCAGCCGAGCGCTGGGGCCACACCCATAGGAATCTTCAGCAGGAATCAATTGCAACCATGATATACATATAAGCCCCATCTCTTTGTAAGGGGCCGCAGTGGTCCATGTAAACACACGCTAGTGGTTTGTCAGATATTAATAATGGTGTCTGTGCTGGACGTGTTACGGTGGAACCTTTCATCTGCTGGCAGATGTCGCATTTCAAGACATAGTCTTTAGTCTGCTTTGTTAATCCAGGCCACCAATAGCCTTGTTTCAACAAAGAAACAGTCGCCGTAACTCCTGCATGTGCAGAACCTATCCCTTCGTGTGCTGCTAGAATTAAACCTAACCTACGATCCATGTTTGGAATTACTCTATCCCCCACTCCAGGAATCTGAGCAAATGGAATGTTATTGGCATCTAACTTGTAGGAGTACTTGAGTGGAAACCTTTTTGGTACTGCTCAGCTGTTTTTGCAACAAGCATTGATAGCTACCATAATCTCACCATCTATTCTTGTTTTAGAATGAGTGATTGCAGCTACGGAAGCCGTGCGTACAGCCCCCTTTGCGGCTTCATCAGCCAATGAATTCCCCTCAACGTGAACGCCATCACACTGATGACTCAGTGTACGTATCACGTGAGCCCTCGGTAGTTCGTTTTTCAACTCCACTACCTGTTCCCATAGCATTTTATGCTTAATTGTGCCACCTTTTGCATCTTTGAACCCGTTTTGAACCCAGTACTGCAAATATTCATTATATTACTGCACACAGTAAAAGGAATCGCACACAATTAGTGTGGGGAATTCTCGATCCGTATTCACCAGTGCCGGTATCAAGGCTTTTAACTCTGCCAGCTGTGCCGTGCAGTCTCCTAGAGACTGCGTTTTTGTGCAACTCGGGTGGAACCTTCCATTCCGCATGCGACCTTTAACGATTGCGCATGCCGCGCTATATTATTGCTTACTTCCTATGGCCGGTTGAGCTGATCCGTCTGTCTAAATTATATATTCATACTGATCTAGAGGCATTATTGCGTTTGGTAGAGGATATTCTTGTTCGTATTGCAGAAATGCTTGTGTCTTTAAATTTGGGTCGTACCTGTATTCACATCTGTTTCAGTGAGAGAATTAGCCCATTGTATCCATCTCGGATGTAAGGCTTTAGCGTTAGGAACGCTTACCTTTGTCGCAGCCTCTAAGGCTGGAACCAGAGTCACTACTATTATTCGTTTCCCCTGAGCCAGTGCCCTTTCTCTCCCTACAGCAGTCTGTACCGCTGTCAGAATCTTTTCTGTAAATACGAAGCGCATCTCAGCATTTGTGTACAAATGTGATTTGTATGCAATTGGTACTGTCTCACCTTCATTATATGTTAGATAGGTGTACCCAGATTGACCCGCAACTATACGGATCACCAGGTTGCGTACGTTTATGCATGTCTGTAAATGTTTGGAAGCTATCATGTCAGCTTGTAAGGAACGAAGTGTATCTGTGTGTTCCTGTGTCCATTGTTTTACCTAAAAATCAGGTTTTATTAAATCGTAGAAAGGTTTTACTCTTTCTGCGTAATCCAAAATGTAAGTTCAACCAAAATTTAGGAATCCCAGGATTGATTGTACATTTTTTAATGATTTTGGAGGTTGGAGCAGCGCACATTTTTCTAAAAAATTGGCTGCCAGGCTTTTTCCTTCACTTGAAAGCTTATATCTTAAAAACAGGACACTGAGATGGGCAATTTTTGATTTTTTAAAGTTGAATTTGTAGCCCTCAGATGCAAATCCCAGAATTATGGTATTCACTCTGTTCAAGTGTTCCTCTAGGTCATCGTCCATTAGATAAATATCATCCACATAGGACAATGCCTCTTCATCCAAATTTTGAAGTAACTCAGTTACTCTGGCCGAAAACAACCCCGGGCTGTTCTTATACCCTTGTGGGAGTCGACAAAATTGATGCTGGGACCCTAGCGCTGAGAACGCTGTTAGATGTCTGCTTTCAGGTGCTATATTTTGGCAGAAAAATCCATTTGAGATATCAAGTGCTGTTTTATATTTTTTCCGCACAATGTTATTCATCAATGCGGCACTGTGTGCATTTTGGACTGCAAATATCTTAGTGCAAGTGTTTAAATGTCTATAATCAAAAACTAAACGATATGAATTGTCAGGTTTCATGACCGGGAACAAAGGATTGTTCATTGATGAGGTGCAATTTTTGATCACCCCTTGGTATTCAAGTTGATCTAAGATCTCCGTGACCTGTTTTTTAGCTTCTTGCTTTATTGGATACTGCCTCTGTGCAGTTGGAGTATTTTTTAAAGGAATTATGTGGTGGGTTGAATCCTCATCCCAGCCAACATGTTTTTTATGTAATGCCGGAGCCTGGGCTCCCGCCCACTCCTGCACATAAGTGTGTTGTAAGTGCCTGGGAATATGGTCTGAGAATGCCGGAAGAATTACCGTCTCTCCTTTAGGGCAGTCCATGACGAATGCTGGCGGCCAATCTTTTTCAGCTAATAAAATATCATAGCCAAACGTCAGGTTCTCCCGAAAGAGACCTCTCACTGTTCTATTTTTTTCCCCCTCCATTTGGAGTGTTATTTCATATACTTTATGTGGGACACTTACCCTAGTATCGGGTGTTTCTACCGTGATATAATCATTCAAGTCCGCTGTCACCAGAAATTCCATCAGGTTCTGGCGAGCTATTGTTATTTCTGCCGCACTGTCTAGCATCGTCAGAGCCCATTCCCCGTTCAGTAGTCGAGTCCTCAGAATTCTGGGCATGTCTGATCTTTAGACCTGCAACTTTCTTTTTTTTTTAACTGTGGCTTTTCCTTTGGCTTCTCTTCTTTTATAGAAGTGTAATCTTGAGTGTGCTGCTTGTCTCTGGACTTTGTACGCTCTTCTTGTCTGTCTGACCGTCCTTCTCTCTCTGAGTTTTTCGATGAACCCTGAAAGGAACGAGAGGAACGTGTATCAGTATACTGATACCTGTCAGGTTTCCTAATATTATCCCTATTCCTAAGGTTATACCTCTTTTCAGAGGGCTCCTGTGGAGGAGATCTACCTCTGGATTGAGATCTGTTTCCTTTAAAGTTTTGTTGTTTTTTATTGTCCCACTTATTTTTTGTTGAAGCAGGTGTCTGCTTAGAAGTGTCCTTTTCAGGACCGCCCATCAGTTGTGGTTTTAAAGCTTTCCCAACCAAACTGTCTCTGCCTAACTCTGCATATGCAGTTTCAATTATTTTCGGTAGTTCATGTTCCTGTTCTAAAGGACTGAACTCCCTTAGGCGTTGGCGGATAGCCACTGAAGCTGCTTCCTTTTAATATTAGCTAATATTATGGCGGATACCTGGGCATAGTTACCTAGTAACTTCATCCCTAAGTTCAGAGCAGGCTCTGCTCCGTACTCGTTTTGTATTTGTCTCAATACATCTGGTATCACTGCTAGTGACAGGGTACCATGAGTTCTGGTATATATGGCAGCAAAGACTGTACCCCAAGTGGTACAATCCTCTACTTGTGGAGTTATCCCCAATGGGCAAGCAGATTGTTAGCATTCTGTGTTTTTCATACGGGGCAGTATTCGGGAATACCGCCTCTAGCTGTGTTATTTTCTGAGCTACCCAGAATGGCATTTGTTCACGGTTTGTAGGCATTTTAGCCATTACAGCGTGCAATGTTTGTGGTGTAATTTTAGTTGCTGTACCCTGAATTTGAGTTCCATTTGTTGCAACTATTGCTGGTTGGACTGTAAGTGTCCTCATGACGAATTGCGTCAAGTTTCTGTATATTTTTATTAAGTCTTTGTGTTGTATGAGTAAGTCTCCTACTGGCATTGTTTCAATGTCAGGATGTGGTGTGTAGGCCGCTAATATTGGCCATGTTGCCCCTTCTCTACCGAGCGGGCCGAGTCTCAATCTTCTTCTTATATGGGGTAGGGCGCCTTCAAACCAGTATAAGTGTTCCTGGTACGTGAGCGGAACCTCTATATCCTCAAATGGACAATATTCCGCTGGTGCATCTCCTTCTGTGTAGGAGTGAAATGTTTTTGTTCTTGCATTTGCTGCCAGGAATTTAACCCACGAATAAAATACCTCTGTTCTGTTTGATTTGTGTGCCTCAATCACGAATACAACTATGCCACCCCTAGGTGTTAACCGATGCTCTAGCAGTTTCAGGGTGACTGTATTTCTAAAATTTGGTGCAATGTGTAGTGCGTCTGCATCTTCCTCCTCGTCAGTGAGGGGGAGTGCTTGTTGCAGTGGGTCTAAGACCTGGTTAGTCATTGTTCTTAGAATACTAAAAATAGTTTTTCAAGGGTTATGCACAATTTTAGGAACACTGTGTCCTTCAAGCTTAATTAACCAACAGCCAATAGATAGGATTTTTTTTAGCCTACTCAGCTGTGGCGGAGTTTGTGCCCACCCACTCCAGACGTCTCTGGTGTTTTGTGAGTAGGGGTCTCTGAGAATAGCACGACTGAACTACTCAGATTCTACTGTTAAATAAGTACCCAACCAACGTTGGCAGCGCCATGTCGTGTAGTTCCTAAATAACCTATGCAGGATCTGCGCGTTTGGATAACATAAACTGTGGGATTGGTGGCAGACTGATTCCGTGCACCCCCACCGGATACGTTAGCCTATCTGTATTAGCTAGCTCACAGTGCCACTATGATCTCCTCTTACCAAGGAGAGAATAGATTCTGGCAAACCTCAGAACATGACAACCCTGATCCCTCAGAATCGTGGAAACAATATACTACCTTTCGCTCAGTCACTCGTGCTCACTTAGTTTGCCTCAAAGAGATACACAGAATAAACAGACTGTTCATTTTCAATAAGTATTTATTGAACAGTTGTTATTCTAGTGTAGAATAGATGAGCTGCAACAAACATTAGACAGTAGCAGAGATATATAATATTACGAAAGTAAAGCGATGGTATAGTTCTACCATCTTGCAGAAATCATGAATACATACAAGTACATAAAACACATGATAAAAAAGTGAGTACTCCTACGATGCCTCCCTAACTAGATGTGCCTAAATGTACCTAGCATCTGTGTAGGTGTTATGCCAAGAATCCCTCTAGGATCTAGTCAACCCCATTATTTGAGAATGAGAGAATACAGGACCCCGTCCTGGTCTCGAGTTGGACACCCCGCGAGGGATGTTAGACCACTGCGAGCTGGAGTGTCTGCATGCAGGAACCTCAGCGTCTCTGGTCAGTGTGTCAGCCGGGAAGTCTCGGTCTCCTCTATCTCTCTAAGCAAGATGTGATGTATATATACCCATAGGTCTCCCCAGGGGTCCTACCTTGCTGTGTTACTGTGTCGGCCTAAAGGATGACGTCGTGCCTGAACTTTATACAGAGATACTATACAGGAGATGTTCGTCCTGCTATTAGTCCTGCTGTGCTTCCAAGAAGCCTCATGCATAATGTATGAGATTCGAACTAGGGGGAAACCCGCGTTCTGAATGCAGTGTTGTATCTAGGTAAAAGGTCAGTCCCTAAGAACCGTTATGTATGTAATGTAGGGAAGAATATAGGTGAAAGGTTGCAATGTTACCTGCGCCTATATAGGGTACCTATATGGAATATAACACTTACATACCTACTCATACACCCACCCATCATACACTCGCACGCCCACTTACACACTCACACAACCACTCACACACCCAATTACACACTAATACAGAACCTCAAACACCCACTCATAGACCCCGAAAACCATTCACACACCCATACAGCCACTCACACACCGCCCCGTGTGAATCTGCAGTTGATCCATGGATACAGACCCCAATTAACAAAAAAAATACATATATCCACTCACAGACATGCTCACACACTCTCTCACACACCCACACAACCACTCACACAGCTACCTATACATTCATACACCCAATAACACACCCATACAGTCACTCACATATCCACTCAGAGACCCAGAGAACCATTCACACACCTACCCACAGACCCACACATGTACTCACATACCCACTTACCTACTCACAAACTCATACAGCCACTTACATACCCACTCACAGACCTACATAGCCACCTACATACCCACTCACACACCCATACAGCAAAACCACTGACACACCCACACACACACCCATACAGCCACACATACATACCTCAGAGGCCCACCCACCACATACTCACATGCCTACTTACACACCCATACAGCCACTCACATACCCACACAGTCATACTGACAGTCACACACCCACTGAGAGAACCACTTACACACCCTCACAACCACTCACATGCCTACTCCTGTACCCATATAGCCACTTACACACCCATTCACAGATCCAAAAAACCACTCACAAACCTACACAGCTACTAGACAGCTACTCACACAACCACACAGTCATTCTTACACAGAGTTACACACCCACACAGCCACTAACACACCCACTCACCCGCCCATATAGCCCTCACACACCCACACAGTTACTTAAACAGCTACTCACACACCCACACACAGGATGTGATACATTTATATAAATTGTTAAAGGATGTGTTTGTATTAAATGTGTTATTGGTTTGTATTAAATGTGTGCTTTTGGTTGGGGACGGATCCGGGGATCCACTGCGGATCCGCCTACAACGTAGCTGGCAGACCCCTTATTTGGCCGAGGAACCATGGCGGATCAACGGATCAGAGTGAGAAATTTGAAAAAGGAATATAAAAAAACAAGCACTTAGAATGCAATAGGTCTCGCATTTGCGAAAGTTTGAGCTATTGGCATTTGTAAATGACAATGCCTTTTATTTATGTGTTGTTTTTGAAAACTGATAAATAAAAGGCATTGTCATTTACAATGCCAATAGCTTAAACTCTTGCAAATGCGAGACCTATTGCATTGTAAATGCTAGTTAATATATGGGAGCATTTTTACAACCATCCATGCAGCCCTTTATAAATAAATTCCTGAGGACCTTGTCAATCCTCCATGGTGGGATTTAACTCCGTTACACCAGTGCACTTCCAGTGGTGCACTGTAGAATCAGGGAACCAAGTACAAGCCCACCCCGGCATCCCACCTTTAGGCTGCGCAGTTTTACGTAATTCACCAAACACTCACTGTGGTTTAGCACATACTTTATAAACGCCGGCGCTCCCCCCCCCCTGCTGTGCATGCCTGCTCTCCTTAATGCTCGGCTTGTGTCGGACTGTAATGCAATTGGTGCTGATTCAAAGCGCTCTGATACCTTTGTGTAAAGTTTGCGCTATATAAAAGTGCAAACAAATAAATAAATAAAAAAAGCCTACCTGTACCACGTCCGTTCTTATTCTGCGATGCCACATGCCTTTGGGTCCCTGTACTGATTAACTGCACCTGGCTGTGGGAAACCTTCATGGCAGGAACAACGTGTTGCGGGGCAGACGCGGGGAATGTAGCCACTGTCCTGTGGCTGCACTGCGGGGTAACAGTGCAGGGGCAGGAAGGCAGGCAGTCGGTAGGGCTGTGCCATGGCAGTGTAGTCCTCTGTGCATGCCGGGCATGGGGGTTGCTGTTGGCTGACGGGAAGTGGTGAGGAGGTGCCGGTTCAGTATGCCTGCTTCCTGATCTTGGGCAGGCGACAGTTTAAAAAAAAGAAACTCGAGTTGGGCAACCCGCTGCAAGGAGATGTGCAGTCGCCATTACTGAATTTAAAAAAAAAAAAAGAAAATCGATTTGGGCGAGCTGCGCACAAGAAGATGCGCGGCCGCCATCATTTAATGTAAATAAAAAAAGCATCTCCACTAGAGGAATATAACAAAATTAAAAGATACACGTTACCATCTGTTTTTTTTAGATAGCACGAACTCGACCCAAATGTATCAGCCCGCTTTGCATGAGCACCAATTGCATTACAGAGCATTTTTCAGCACCGGGACATTGTGATTTGTCTACAATCACAGAATGTTCGAGCCCCCGCCATACTCAAACCTGGTTCCCAGCTTCAAAGACGGCCGCCGTTGGGAATGCAACCTCGGCTTTACATAGAAAAAATACTTGCCGAATGCGGCGGCGCCCATGTTACAAAAATAAAAGGGCGCCGTGGTAACATGTAAGTGCGAGTGCATGTAAAAATTATGCGCTTGGCTGCTCCTGGTAATACTAATGCTAGGCTTGTGTCTGACTGTAATGCAATTGGTGCTGATTGAAAGCGCTCTGATACCTTCGGGTAAAGTTTGCGCTATATAAAAGTGCAAACAAATAAATAAATAAATAAAGCCTACCTGTAGCACGTCCGTTCTTATTCTGCGATGCCGCATGCCTTTGGGTCCCTGTACTGATTAACTGCACCCGGCTATGGGAAAACTACATGGCGGGAACAACGTGTTGCAGGGCAGACGAGAGGAATGTAGCCACTGTCCTGTGGCTGCACTGCATGGTAACAGTGCGGGGGCAGGAAGGCAGGCAGTCGGTAGGGCTGTGCCATGGCAGTATAGTCCTCTGTGCATGCCGGCCATGGAGTTGCTGTTGGCTGGCGGGAAGTGGTGAGGAGGTTCCGGTTCGGTATGCCTGCTTCCTGATCTTGGGCAGGCCACAGTTATAAAAAAAAAACGAGTCGGGCAACCTGCTGCAAGAAGATGTGCAGTCGCCATTACTGAATGTTTTTTTTTTTTTTTTTTAAACGATTTGTGCGAGCTGCGCACAAGAAGATGCGCGGCCGCCATCATTTAATGTAAATAAAAGAAGCCTCTCCACTGGAGGAATAGAACAAAATTAAAAGATACACGTTACCATCTTTTTTTTAGATAGCACAAACTCGACCCGAACGTATCAGCCCGCTTTACATGAGCACCAATTGCATTACAGAGCATTTTTAAGCACCGGGACATTGTGATTTGTCTACAATCACAGAATGTTCGAGACCCCCGCCACACTCGAACCTGGTTCCCAGCTTCAAAGTCGGCCACCGTTGGGAATGCAACCTCGGCTTTACATATAAAAAATACTTGCCGAATGTGGCGGTGCCCATGTTACAAAAATAAAAGGGCGCCGTGGTAACATGTAAGAGTGGCATGCATGTAAAAATTATGCGCTTGGCGGCTCCTGGTAATACTAATCATTAAGATGGGGCGCCTGTGCATACTGAAGTTCTGCGCATGGTGGCCCATGAAACGGGCGCCATGGCTAGCAGGAAATTAAAATAAGTAGTCCCTGAAGTACCAGATAAACAGTTTACAGTGTAAGTAAACTGTAGTTGGTCGGTGCTGCTCCGTACAAAACGGAAATTATGTATTGGGACTAACAACAAATAAGGAGCCGCTAAAGAAGAGCAACAGGAGCATGAACTAATGGCAAGCAGGAGGCGAGCAGGAGGCAGGATTTCACTCACTGTACAGACTACTATAGGTCTTGCATACAGCGCATGCGCGCTGTCATGCTCGACCTAAAAAGGACCCAGTGTTTAAGAAAAGGTTTGGCTCTGAAAAGAGCCTTTTTGTTTATCTTGTATAGATGATATTTACACATAGAACAGGATGCAGTCTTTTAAGTTGTTGAGGAACACCCTATTGCCTATGCATGTGAAATGGACTTTGTCTTTTTGATATATTCTGTACTTGTCAACAAATAATCTGTTATTGTATACAGAGCCCATGTTGTGGTCTCAGAGAAATGCAGAAACAGCTTTTTTGACATATTTCCTGGTTTTCTCTATCTGCGGACAAAATTGAATTGACCACTGCCACTTGTTTTTGGCAAATGTTGGAGAAACCCAAGGCAGTATGAGTAAAAGTGACATTAATTTACCAAAGGTATCAATAAATCACAGGCTAATAACCTAAAATCTCACTATTGGGCACATGTGCAAGAAAGCTATGTTGCTAGAGTGTCCAATGGGTGTCTTTCCAACCAGTGTCTTTAACTTAAATTGTCTCTGCATTTTGAGCCCTTCTTGGATTTCATCTCCTCGCCATTTGCCAAGAGTCTATATGTGCATTTTCGTTATGGCTGTCTACCACTGAAGTCTTTCACTAACCTTTGGAAAAATGGCTCAGTGTCCAATTTATGCCCTGTTTGTACTTCAGCTTCTGAAGCTGAGGAGCATATATTGTTTATTTGTCCTTTATATGCTCCTTCTGAACGCAAGTGGAATTGACCAATATTGATAAACCTTGGGGTCAAACTATTTCAAATTGCTTTTAGGATTCTGAAAAGCGATACTTCCAATGCAATTGTGTTTGCTGTCAGCAAATATTTGGTGGCTGTCTGGCATAGGCGAAATGCTTCGCTGGCCATGGCAGACACCCAACCTTGATAACCATTATTTTATGCATGCTGATCACGAGAGCGAAAAATATTACAGCATGTGATACTGGTCTTTTTATGCAAGTGGGCTTTGATTTATGGTAGACGCATCCAGCTTGGGTATGTCATTGATGTTTTAATAGGGTTGTTTGTTCAGTAATGTTTTAGATATTTATTTGTCGTAACTCTTGTTTTGCACTTTAGAGCATAGTGGAAGATTATTTTAGTCTGTGTTGAGGATTGCTTGGACACTAATATAGATAAACTTTGCCTTAATGAGTTTATAAATAAGACTGATGTGTGTAAAGTGATTGCTGAAATTGTGAACTGGATTATGACTAGCAATACAATAATCTCGCTAGGATACCTGATGTATTTTTATTTTATGCATTTTAATTAATATGATTTTTATGTATTGTTTTAAATGTATGCTTTGATGGTTTATCAAATAACCAAAAAAGCTTTGTTTGATGATTTACCAAAGGTATCCTTCATTAGAATTTCCAGTCCTACCACAGTAATTGTGCCTAGGTCATTGCCCCCACAGTGCACAACCATGAGTTCTGGATGTTGTCAATCTGCAATGCTTTCAACCGAAGGCAGCAATTGATGCCACTTTAACTATGGCCAATCCAAGTAATGTCTACATTAGGTAAACCTACGTCCCTGTCAATGCCACTCTTCCTAACACTCTCTCTGTCCCAAAACACAAAACTATGGCCCGCAATCCAGGCACTGACCATTTTGGAGACAAGCAGGATTAGCACACAAGAAAAGGATGCAGCAGAATGATGCAGTTTGAAATGTGAAAGGCAGTAACAATGGAGGACAGCAAGTAAACTATAAAAGAACATATTGGATTGGATGGTGGAGATGTGCAGGGAACTAAAATTAGGTAGTGAGTTAAGTTGTTTGGGATATGCTTGGAATTGCAAACAATCAACCACTTCTGCAACAGTTAATGTGAAGCTAGTATGCTGTTGAGAGAAAGTCTTGTCAACTTTTTACTTGAGGCACTGCTCAGGCTCTGTTAACCTGCACCACCGGCTCTTGTTGCTGACTGCTGGGGTGGGACTGGGTCCCCCAGCCTGCTTTGCGTTCCAGAGGGAGAAGGAGGGGCATCCTCTCACTCAAATTTTGCGGCCACGAATGTGGGACATTATGGACTCAATGGGCGTGGATCCCTCCATAACCTCTTTTATCAGACACTTATATAGCCAGGCAGAGGCTGTGATTCGTTACGGTAAAAATGAAGAATGTACAAAACTCTTCAGAATTGAAAAGGGGGTGAGACAGGGTTGTGTTCTCACCCCCTTTCTTTTCTCCTTGTACTTATTGGTAGGCAGAGACTATTGGAAACATGGTTACTAGGAAAACAGAGCTAAAAGAGTGTGCTGGGAAGGGAACAAAAGAGACTGTAGTGTGAAACTGAAAAGCAGACTAGTGTACAAATATTACTCAGTAGGGAGTTTATGTCTTGTAATTGACAATTGTATACAAAAAAACAATATATATGAAAAGCATTAACAGCAGATTGTTTAATGCTTTCAAGGGCTTTCGTGTGAATCCACAGATCCACTGCGGGCCACACGGGGCCGCACTGAGCTCCGCAGTGAATCTGCAAAAAACTTACCAAATTAGGCTTCTTTACAGGAAACATGGAAAGGGTTCAAATATAGTGACAATTCTGAAGTGGTATAACAAAAATAAAAGATTAGACAAAGTCTGTGATTTGCTAAGTACAGGAGTATGAGTGAGAACACTATGGGAAGGGTAGCCATTATTGGTACTTTTGTACTGAGAGTCGAGCAGGATTGCCATTAATTTGACTTGAGATTTGCAGTGAAAACAGATATTAACAGATATTAAAATAAAAGTTGGGCAACAGCAAAGAGAAACAGGTATGTTAACTAGGTTGTACTATAAAAAAGTATGCTTAAAAAAAATGAGTGTATATAAGCTGAAAGAAAATGTGTAGCTTCTAGACACTGCAGTAAAAGTCAGAATAGAAGGGAGGTTAGATGAGAACATTAGCTAAAAATATAGGTCCACATCTATCAAACAATTTTGCATTCGCATACTATGTGAATCAGTAATTTCACCCATTTGCAAATGCAAAGTAACCTTTCAAGGTGTATGAAAGGCGTTGTAGTCGCAATTTTAAGTAATTGCAAAAATTGCGATTACTTAAAATTGTGACCATGTACCAAAAAATGTCTAAATGCAAACTGTGCATTTAGGAAATGCTATTACCATCGACTCCAAGTCGATGGTAACCATGTGCAAATTTTGAAAAATTCACAAAAATGCATGTGTGCGCTTTACATGTGCACATTTTTTTGGGGGGTGCTTCAGGGGGGCCGTACGCCCACGGGGACCCTTGGTATTGCAGTACCTAAATTGCGATTATCAATTAGGTAATCTCAAATTAGGTAATACAAAACCATTTGCACCTATATGCCTTTAGGCCCATAGGAACGAATGGAGTACTATTACCTAATAGCGATTACATAATTGCCATTACGAATCTTTAGGAATTGCTATTAGGTATTCTCTATTTTCTTACATACCATTTTGCACTCCTTAAATAGCGATTACCTAAAATTCACTATTTAAGGAGTGCAAAATGAATTTTTGATGCATATGGCCCAAAATGAGCAGCAAAGGAGGAAAAGGAATTGCTATACTGAAAATTAGAGCTATTTTGTTAAGCCAGTATGAATAAATGTGTTTGATATTAGATGTGGGTGGGATCCACGCCCATTGAGTCCATAATGTCCCACATTCGTGGCCGCAAAATTTGAGTGAGAGGATGCCCCTCCTTCTCCCTCTGGAACGCAAAGCAGGCTAGGGGACCCAGTCCCACTCACACAGTCAGGCAAGTACTTACACATCCAGTTACACTCCCACAAAAGCACTTATGTACCCAACACTCATATAGCCAGACAGTGACTTACGCATTCAGTCACACACCCATAAAACCATTCATACACTCATTTACTCACCTATACATCCACTTACATGGTCATTCACACACCCATTCAGGCACTGCCACACCCACTCACACACCTATACAGCCAATCATGCACCCAGCACTCAGACAGTCAGTTACACACACATTTACATACCCATACACCCAGTTATACACCCTATCACCCACCCATACAGCTACTCACATACCTATTTACAGAACCATACAGCCACTCACACACCCAATCAGACAGTGATAGAGGCACTTACACATATATTCACACACAACACTTATGTATCCACCACTAACAGAGTCACTTGCACATAGAGCTACACACCCAAACACCCACTAACACAGCCAGTTACCAATACATACAGCCATTTACATACCCATTTAGACACCCATAGTCACTAACACACCCAGTCACACACCCACACAGCTACTTGCACAACCAGTGATACACCCACAAAAGGCACTGATACACTCACATATCCACTCAACCACTCACACACCCAGTCACCCACCCATACAGCCACTTATATACCTATGTATACACCCATACTCTTACACAGCCTCTTACAAGCTGACATAACCACTTATGTAGCTGCCCACTTGCCTATAGTATGTAATTTAATAGTATGTAATGTAAAGGGGAGAGGAGTTGGCCTAACGGCTAGGGCGTTCGACCTCGGACCTGGGGAACTGGGTTCGAGTCTCGGTAATGACGCTGAACATCCTGTGATTCTGGGCAAATCACTTAATCTCCCCGTGCCTAACAAAAATGAATGCGTGTCCTCATGTAACGTAACTGGTGCTATGTAAAGCGATCTGATACCCGATTCGGTTGCGGGTCAAGTTCGCGCTATATAAAACTCTGCAAAAAAAAAAAAGTTAAATGTCTTCTATATTCACTTTCCAGATATCTACTTGTGTTTAAAGAGGAATGGAAGGTGGAATGGTGAGGTAAAAATAAAATTAACGATTCTGACAGCATCCATAAACTGGGCTACAGATGACATTATTAGTGCTGGCATATGGCATTGCCACAATAAGTCACCATGGCTTGTAGTTTTGATGAAACAGCGGGATGGTAACATCTGGTCAGGTGGTAAGGGTCCCATAGATGGCCCTGCTATTGATACGTCCCTGTATTTATGGTCTTCAGGAATTTCCATATAGAGGCTGTGCCATGTGAATACTTCTTCCCCGTACCTCTCAGCAGTTTTTTGCTGCATATATTGCATTGGACAATTTTTGGAACAACGTTCTTTTCTGCTGAAGGGATGGAGAAATATTTCCAAAAATCAGAGGACTTCTTTGGAGGTGGCAAGTCTTCTTCTTCTCTGTCCTGCTCTTCCCCTTCTCTTCTATCTTTATCAGAAGACATCCTGCCTTTAAAACTCTGTACTTTTGAAAAGAAAGCTAAAAAACAGGATGGATCTGTAGTTTTAGTCTGTCTCCAGAGAAATGAGAAACCCAAATAACTGATTTAGGGTGTGCTTTGCAATGTGCATGGGTGGAGACTTACTATATCCAATGAGGAGTTGAGGTTTGGGTGTGCTCCTGGAATTATGGCGGATTAGCAGTGGCATTGTGATGAATCCGCGGATACATAAAATGAATTTAAAAAAGAGAAATACTTGGTGTATTACATTTAGTGAAAGACTACATACGTTACTTTACCTTAAATTGTTAATTGTTACTTTTAACATGTATAATAGGAATAAATGTGTGAATAAATTGCATTTATAAACTTGTAAAAATGTATATTACTAAGTTGAACGTATAGGTGAAATTGTACTGCAATTTAAATTTAAAAAACCAGTTAAATTCACTGAAAACCCAAAAGTTACAGCAACCTTATAGTATAGCATTAAAAAAACATAGAAATTCCCTGAAAAAACCAAAGGTTACAGGGATATTATAGTTAGGCTCAGATTTTAGACACACAAAACCATAGAAATTTCAGCAGGTATAGTTTCCTGAGCTAACTATAACTGACGCCCCCAACATGCACTGCTTATGGCCTCACATGTTACATCACTCATGACATGGTCAGTGACATCACTCATGACATCTCAAATGACATCACTCATGACATCACTGATGACATCATCCAGCAAAGTAAACTTAAATATACTTCATAAAATACCATTTACATTTTTGAAAATTAAGAAGATATAGGTGAGAGAAGTACAGAAGAGAGCTCACAGTAACCTCATCAACTACTACACTCACTTATCACCTAAGAGACAGTTCTCAGCAGATAGTCCTGTCTCTTTGGAAATACTACTCTAAACACTAATGACCAAAGTATAATGTCTAATCGTATAGGGTAGTCTTTTGCAAACCACAACACCACCATTCGTGAACCTAGAAAGAGGTTTTAGTGCAAATATCATATTTACACAAACCACTACAATATACAACCAGTAGAGAGGTCTTAGCGGACATGCCACTGTGTCCCAAACCACTAGTAAAATTATTCTTCATTCTGCAGAAATGTCTGAGCAGAGAGGTCAGTCTATTATAAATGTCTACTACACTGCACCATCACCCTAGAGAAAGGACTTAGGGGCACATGCATCAAGCCTAAAAAAAATCGCAAAATTAGCGAATCGCTAAATTATGGCGTTTGCGACCGCAAAATACCGTTTCGCAATGCATCAACTGCAAAATAGCGAAAACTCAACAATTCGCTAATTTAAAGAATCGCAAAACATTCTGCGAATAGTATTAGCGAATCGCTATTTGCGCCCCCAAATAGCGATTCGCAAATAAGGAATCGCAAAATAGATGCATGAAAAATCGCAAATTGCGAATTACCTGAAATTCGCAATTTTGCGAGTGCAAAATAAGAAGGATCACGACCAGGAGGTAATCATGAGTGCAAATCAGATACAGCTGAAATTCTACTTAAACCCATTGAAACACACCCAGAATTAGCTACCACATCTCACAATGGCAGGGATGTACCTGATGGCGAGGAGGATGAGGCTGCTGGCTGCTGGACACAGACGGAGGCGAATTAATGAGCGCATCTTCAGAGTCCGCATAACTTTGCTAGGACAGCAAGAGGATGAGATATACGATAAGTATAGGCTCAATGCAGCAATGATCCATGACCTGATCAATAAATTGGATCCCATACTGCAACGACAGACACGTAGGACCAATGCTATCCCAACGCATGTGCAGGTCCTATGTTGCCTACACCTACTGGCGTCAGGCAGCTTCCAGGGGGTCATTGCAGTAGCTGGAGGTGTGTCGCAAAGCGCACTTTCAAGAATATTCAAAGCATTCCTTGATGCCATGATGGCCAGGATCGGCTCACACATCAATTTCCCCACCACCGCGCATGACCTTGCGAAAACAAAACAGGAGTTTTACCAGATAGCTCGCTTCCCACATGTTATAGGTTGCATCGATTGCACACATGTGGCAATATGTCCCCCTGCAGCACAGGAATACATATACAGAAATAGAAAATGCTATCACTCCCTTAATATTCAGGTTGTGTGCAATGCCAAATACATAATCACTGATATAGTGGCTCAATTTCCTGGGAGTGCACATGATTCATATATTTTCAGGCAAAGTGGCATTCACACCCGTCTGGTCAGGGGAGAATTTGGAGAGGCACATCTGCTTGGTAAATATGTGTAGGTGATACTCACAGTCATTGTACGTATGCCAATGTCAAACTGCCACTGACCCTTTGCTTACCCACATGCAGGTGACAGCGCATACGCCTTGCGTAATTACCTTCTGACGCCTTACCTCAATCCCACAACTGCCAACCAACAGAGGTACAATGCTGCACATATATCAACAAGGAACATCATAGAGCGCACATTTGGGCTGCTGAAGAGCCGATTCAGATGCCTCCATAAGACTGGTGGAGCACTCCAATACAACCCTGAACAATGCTGCAAGCTAGTAGCTGCATGTGCCATGCTGCACAATATAGCAACGAGGGGTGGAATGGAGATCGAGGTGTCTGACAGTGACTCCGAGGATGAGGACCAGCAAGTGCCACAGCGCCGTGCAGCACAAGGGGCAAGCGCAGCAGAAGGGCGCAGGAGAAGATTGGACATCACACAAAACTATTTCTGAGGTGAGTAATGATGACACAAACAGTGTATATTACAATCACAGAACGGTTTATTCAAAGGAAATATTGCATGAGTGTCGGAGCACACTTTCAATGTGGCCAGTGGCACAGGATTTTTAAGTAATGGACATAAGTGTATTAAAAATAAATAATGACTTGTCAATCAGTCAAAAGGTCCGATCACATCCATGGTTACATCACCATATCGGTATGCAATTGTATATAGCAGGCTAGCGCTTTCTCCCACGAACACCCAGACGCCTGTCAGAGACAGCATCCTCATCCCTCATGTTGGAAGCTGAGGGGGTACTGCTGCGTGTGTTGCGTCTTCCTGCAGTGGCAACTGGCATAGCTATGCTACTCAAGCTTGAGGCCCCCTCACTACCCTCTTCCTGCGTGGACATGTTGGCCCCAATTGTGGTAGCATTCAGCAGTTCCACTGCATTGGTTACCTGGTCCAGTGCCTTCGCCACATCCCCGCTCCAATGGCACATTTCTGTTTGCAAGGTCACAGACCTACGTGCCAGCAGTGCAGTTGATGTGGCCAGCCTATTGTTGGATTTGGCATAGCTTTTGAGGTGCTGCATTAGTTGCCGATGGTTTCTTCTCTGTGATGCATGTCCCTCCTGCATAACCTTGGTCATTTGCTGCACACTATCGCACAGTACTGCAATGTTGTCTGCCATCTTCCCTATTTGTAACTGCACTAAACGTGTGTTCTTGGTCTGCAGGCGCTGCATGCGGAGCATCTGTCCCTCAAGACCACCCCAGACATCATTTGGTTGCTCCTCCTGCTGTGTTCTGCGTGATCTGGCTCTTCTACGCCGGACACTGACATTACCTCTGCGGACCTGTGTTTGTGGATTTGGGATGGATGTGGCTGGGCCATGCCTGGACTCATGTGGTGCATTTGTCTCATCGTCAGACTCCATGGTGACCAGTGGTGGGACAGTTGCCCTGCGTGTGTTTGGGGCACTGGATGGATTTGTTGGCAACACCGGTGTGTCCATATCCTCAACTGCGCTGATGTCCTGTATGTCCTGGTTGTCACTATCCTCAGCTTCTACACGTTCTGCATCTGTGAGATTTAACAGTGCAAAACCAGCATTAATTTAAGTAGGGATTTCATGTCACAGTGATCATATTTTTACTTTGGCATTAAGTTTGGAATATGTTCACTGTTCTGAGTTGTTCTTAGCCTATTTGTGTGTTTGACATTGTATATGCTTGACCTGCCTACATCTCCCATAATGCACTTCCCTTCATGGATACATTGTGTACTGGATGTTCTGAGTGTGCACTTGTGCTGTACTGGGGTGGTGTACTACCTTTATTATTTAGGTCAATGGTAACATGCAGTCATCTTACCTTCAGATGTGTTTGCTGCTCCTGACGTGTCTAGCTGTGTCACACCGACAACAGCTTCAGGCTGGATAGTGGATTCAACCATTTCCTCCATGGTAGTGTTCCCAGTGTCTATCGGTGTTCCTCCTCCTGTCTTCCTTGATTCCTTCAGACGGGCAGCTATGCGCTCCTTGGCCCGACTGCGCATGTCGTACCATCTTTTCTTCAGGTCATCGATGGTGCGGTGTGTCACCCCACTGGCATTCACCCGGTTCTGGATCCGGATCCATATTTTCCTTTTTTCCTGCTCTGCCACTTTCAATGATTGTTTCCCAAACAGCTTATCATGGCTGTGGACAACTCCCTCAATGAGTGTGTCACTTTCTTTTTCTGAGAATTTCATTTTCCGCTTCCTGCCTGATTGGCTGTCCTCTGCTGTTTGTGTGCTTTCCATTTTCTTGCAGTTACCAGGTTTTTCCAATTGCTCAATGCCACTGCCAGTTAGCTCCCAGAGCCAGCTCCCTCCTCTCCCTCTGACTGTGCACTGGGAATGGGGCTTGTGCTGCTCACTTCCTGGTTCTGATGTCATCAAGATGCATCACAAATGCGACTTCGCTATTTGCGAATTCGCTATTTGCGAATTCTCAAATAGCGAAGTCGCTATTTGCGAAATCGCTATTAGCGAATTCGCAAATTTCGGATTCGCAGTAGCGTTTGCGATTTTTTGCGATTCTTTATTTTTTCGCAAATTTTTTGTTGCATCTGTTTTTGCGATTCGTTATTTGCAAATCGTTAAAATTCGCAATTAAGGATTCGCAAAATTTTACATTGATGCATGTGCCCCTTAGTGAACGGATGAATTTATTGCAATGATGATGATGATAATCAATCAATCAATCAGGGGTTTGTTAAAGCGCGACTACTCACCCGTAAGGGTCTCAAGGCGCTAGGGGTGGGGGGGGGTGCAGGTTCCATTCCATCAAGGAGGGGGTCTGTCGAAGAGCCAGGTTTTGAGGTTTCTTGCGAAGATGGGGAGCGATGTTGTCTGTCTGAGGTGGAGCGGAAGGGCGTTCCATGCTTTGGCCGCGAGGAAGGAGAAGGAGCGGCCTCCTGATCTGGTCTTTCTGGTGCGGGGGACCGCAGCGTAGGAGAGCTGGGCTGATCGTAGGGTCCTTTGGGGTGCGTGGAATTTGAGTCGGCTGTTCAGGTATGCTGGTCCGGTGCCGTGGAGGGCCTTGTGTGCGTGGGTGAGCATCTTGAAGGTGATTCTCGCCTCGACGGGGAGCCAGTGGAGTGTGTGCAGGTGCTGGGAGATGTGGCAGTGTTTTGGCAGGTTGAGGACCAGTCTTGCGGCGGCGTTCTGGATGTTCTGTAGCTTGCGGGTGACGTTTTTGTTTATTCCGGAGTAGAGTGCGTTGCCGTAGTCGAGTCTGCTGGTGACCAGGGCATGAGTGACGGTCTTTCGGTGTTCGAGGGGGATCCATTTGAAGGTCTTACGAAGGAGGCGGAGGGTGTGGAAGCAGGAAGACGAGACAGAGTTGATCTGGCGGTCCATTTTGAGCTCGGAGTCCAGGATGATTCCCAGGTTGCGTGCGTGGTCTGTGGGAGTTGGTGGGTTTCCGAGGGCGGGGGGCCACCAGGTGTCGCTCCAGGCATCGGGGTTTGGGCCCATGATGAGTACTTCTGTTTTGTTGGTGTTTAGTTGTAGGCAGCTGTTTTTCATCCATTTGGCGACGGCTTCCATGCCTTCTTGAAAGTTGCGTCTGGCGGTGTTGGGCTCGTTGGATAGGGAGAGGATGAGCTGGGTGTCGTCTGCATATGACACGATGTTGAGTCCGTAGGTTCTGATGATGGGGGCAAGTGGAGCCATGTAGACGTTGAAAAGCGTCGGGCTGAGGGAGGAGCCCTGGGGGACTCCGCAGGTGGTAGGTATGGGGTCCGAGAGGAAAGGGGGGAGTCTGACCCGCTGCGTCCTGCCGGAGAGGAAGGAGCGGATCCAGTCGAGGGCCTTGCCTTGGATTCCTGCGTCGTAGAGTCTGCGTATTAGGGTGCGGTGGAAGACTGTGTCGAACGCCGTTGATAGGTCGAGGTGGATGAGGGCTACTGTTTCTCCTTTGTCCAGTAGGGTGCGGATGTCGTCTGTTGCGGCGAGGAGGGCGGTTTCCGTACTGTGGTTTTTTCTGAAGCCGGATTGGGAGGAGTCGAGGATGTTGTGTTCTTCAATGAATGTGGCGAGTTGGCTGTTGATGGCTTTCTTGATGACTTTCGCTGGGAACGGGAGCAGGGAGATGGGTCTGTAGTTTTTGAGGTCAGTGGGGTCTGCTGAGGGTTTCTTTAGGAGGGGGTTGACCTCGGCGTGTTTCCAGTCGTCGGGGAACGAGGCGGTCGCCAGGGAGCGGTTGATGGTGTGGCGGAGCATGGGTGCGATGGTGTTGGCGGCTCTGTTGAAGATGTGGTGGGGGCAGGGGTCCGTGGGGGCCCCTGAGTGGATTGACTTAATGAAGAATTTATAGAGCGCGACATATACACTAGGGTGTCTAGGCGCTGTCCTAATCACATACCGATAGTACCTTAAAATTCTGCCTTAAAAAGCCATGTTTTTAGGCCCTTTCTTAATTTTAACAGGCTGGATTCTGTTTTAAGCGAGGTTGGCAGAGAGTTCCACAATTAAGTTGTTATCGTGGGGAAGCTCCTGCGCCCCACCTAACCCTCCTGACTTTAGGAACCGTTAAATTTCTGAGATCGGCTGACCTAAGAGATCTTGCTGGAGTATATGGCTTAAGGAAATTCGCCAGCTGCATTGGCCTCAAGTTGTTAAGTGATTTAAAGGCAATGGAAAGTGACTTGAACTGGATCCGTTTAACTACCGACAGCCAGTGCAAATGGAGTAAAGCTGTGGATACGGAATCAAATTTGGAAATTCCTAAAAGTACTCTTACTGCTGCATTTTGAGCAGTCTGCAGCTTTTGAATGCAGCGCTTGGAAGCACTGGTCAAAAGGGCATTACAATAGTCCAATCTTGATGATATCATCACAGAGACTACCATGTTCCTTAAATTCATTGGTATTGAGGGGAGAATCTTCCTCAAACTTTTGAGGATAAAAAAGCAAGCCGAGGTCGAGATCGAATTGATTTGTGCTTCAAAAGACAGCTTAGTATCAAAGATGCCTCCTACATTTTTGGCTTTAGGCTAAGGTCTAGGTAGAGGACCAAGTTGAACCGGCCACCAGCTATCAGTCCAGAATGCGGGATTGTTCCCAAACACCAAAACCTTGGTCAAACTATTACTACAGCCATTCATCACAACGGACAGTGGTCTAAGGAAACTTGTTAGTATGTCATAAAACAGAACTATACTCAGCCATCACTGTGGAGTGAAGTCCCCAAAATGTGGCTCAACCCCATGGCAAACCCTGACATTGCCACTGCCACACCCAACAGCTACCAGATGATACACAGAGACAGCACAAACAAACATGGTAGAGGCATCACAATAATTTTCAAGGAAACCATCTGATGCACCATCACCAATGACAACCCTACACCTCTCATGGAACACCTCGACTTCCAACTACAAATTGATGCCATGACCACAGTAAGAGGCACCCTTGCTTACAGACCGCCGGGACCCCCACCTGACTTCTGCGATGCCATCTCCAACCTCATTGCCCCCCTTGCCATTGACTCCCACCACTACATCCTGATCGGTGACCTCAATTTCCACATCAATTACCCCAATGACAGCAACACCGCCTCCCTCCTGGAGAACCTCAACAACATCGGCCTCACCCAACTAGTCACGGAGACCCACAAACAAAGCCGGACACACACTCAACGTCTTTTTCACCTCCAGCAACAGACTCAAATTCACTCACATCACAGAGCTCAGCAAACCACCACTAAGCACCACAGTGCTACCAACAGCAGTTGGGGCAAAGTCACAGAGACTCAATGGACCCAATCCCTCAGCACCACACCAGGTCGTCCGGAACTTCGCCACCTGGATTAACAAATGCGCAGACAGACGAAGTCACCCGCTGAAACTAGCTAAAACCAACAAAGCCAGCAATCAAGCCAACTGGTACACCCCAGAGCTCAGAACCACCAAGTGCAACTGCTACTAACTCAAGAAGCGATGGTGCATCTCCAAGGCGCCTCTGACAGAGCCACCCACAAAGCAGCCCTTAGTGACTACCACGCATCAAGGAAGCCAAGAGAGCAGCCATCACCAAACGCATTGACTCTGCAGCCAGCCGGTTATATGACGTTACAGCGCATGCCATTACCCCGCATGCCGTTACAACGCATACCTTTACCCCGACTTGCTGTCGGGGGAGCGCTGGAAGTTGGAATAGTATAATTTACTATTCCAACTCCAGTGTGTGCAACAGTAGGGAAGGTGTTGGAGTTAAATCCAACACCTTCTACCCCCTGCAGCAAGCCTTTCGCGTTGTAACGACATGCAGGGTAATGGCATGCATTGTAACGCATGTGTTGTAACGGTTGTTTCCTAGCCAACCACATGAAGGAACTATTCGAAATTGTCAAGGAGCTTGCCAACCCTCCAGCCACAGAGAACAACATCCACCCCTCCCAAGAAGTCTGCGACTCCCTCTCGGACTACTTTCAGAGCAAGATAGCCATCATCTACAACAACTTTGACCCCACCATCCCACCAACCCAACCTCGACAACTTCAAGCAACCAGCAATAACCAGCTGAACGCTAACCACCTGGTCTCCACTCACCGGCAGACCACCTCTACCATTATGTTGTCCATCCACTCCAGGGCATGCTCCCACCATCTCTTCAACCTTGGAGCCAACCTAATCAGCACAGAGCTCACCAGCATCCTCAACACTTCCATCTCCATAGCAACCATTCCGGACGGATGGTAACAGGAGAAGGTCAGACACCTCCTAAAAAACCCTTTGCTGACCCCAGTGACCTCAAAAACTACCGACCCATCTCCTTGCTCTCTTTCCTAGCCAAAGTAATCAAGAAAGCCATCAACCAACAGCTCACCGAATACCTGGAACTCAACCACCTACTCAACGCCTCACAATCAGGATTCTGTGCCAGCCACAGTACTGAGACTCTGTTTATCGTCGCCACAGACGACATCAGATCTCTCCTCGACTGCAGAGCAACTGTGGCCCTTATTCTCCTCGACTACTCCGCTGCGTTCAACATGCCTCCCACCACACCCTCATCAACAAACTCCACATCGCCGCCATACAGCAAAGGGCCCTCAAGTGGATCACTTCGTTCCTCTCAGGATGCACACAGAGCATCCAAATGCCTGCCGTCACCTCCGCACCCAAGGACATCACCTGAAGTGTGCCTCAAGGATCATCCCTCTGCCCCACCATACTCTACATTTACATTACGCCCCTCGCAAATGTCATCAGATCCCACGGCCTCAACATAATCTCCTACGCCGACGACACTCACCGAGGACCCTACTAACGCCAAAACCAACTTCCGCAGTGCCATGACAGACATAGCCAAATGGATGGGAGACTGCTGCCTCAAACTCAACTCCGACTAAACAAAAGTACTGATCTCCAGGAAGAACACCTCCGTTTAGAACTCGGACCAATGCCCACACTGACAGACAATGCATGCAACCTCAGCATCATCCTCAACAGCCAACTGACAATGAAACGACAAGTCAACGCAGTTGCCTCCTCATGCTTCCACACCCTCTGCATGCTCCGTAGAATCTTCAGATGGATCCCAATCAACACCCGGAAGGCCGTCACGCAGGCCCTCGTCACCAGCTGACCTCAACTACGGCAACACTCTCTACACCAGAATTTCCACCCAATGCTTCAAAAGACTCAAGACCATATGGAACACCGCAGCCAGACTCATCCTGGACCTCCCCAAATGAACACACATCACTCCTCACCTCAATAACCTCTCAATAACCTCCACTGGCTCCCCATCCAGAAGCCATGCCAGTTCAAGATCCTCACGCATGCATACAAAGCTCTACACAATCAAGGATAATCCTACATCAACCATCGACTGAACTTACATCTACTGGCTAGAAAATCTGCGCTCCAACTCACTCACCCTCACACCCCCTGCATTCATCGCAGCCGCAGTGGGGGCCACTCCTTCTCCTACATCGCCGCCAAGACCTGGAACGACCTACCCCTGCACCTCCGAACAGCACCCTCTCTAAAAACGAGATTATATATCAAATGACATATGTTAGAAATAGTCTCACTCATTGGTAGTACAGAAAGATTAGTCATTTTACTTATGCAGTAGTATTTATCTTTAAGTCTCAGAAACTTTTACAAAACAGTTACACTAACTGGATGATGTCATAAGTGATGTCATTTGAGATGCCATCAGTGATGTCACTGACCATGTCATGAGTGATGTATTATGTGAGGTCATAAGCATTGCTTTGCGGGGGCATAAGGTATAGCTAGCTCAGGTAACTATAACTGCTGAATTTCTATTGTTTTGTGCATGTAAAATCTCAGCCTACCTATCCCTTTAACATTGTTTTTTTCAGTGAATTACTATGGTTTTTGTAATTTTATTTCCTAACTATAATGTCCTTGTAACATTTTTTTAGTGAATTTCTATGTTTTTTAGAATACATTGTACTACAATTTTACCTACAAGTTTAATTTAGTAATATGTTTTCTTTTACTATAGAATTTTTTCCCCCCATATTTATTGATATAAATTTCAAAAGTAAAACATCTCAATTCAAGGTAATGTAATTTATGTACTGTCTTTGAAAATGCAATAAAACAAGTTATCTTTTCTTTTTTAAATTATTTTATGGATCTGCAGACCCACCGTGGTTCCTTAAAAGGCACTACTACGGTTACTCTATGATTTCAAATTCCTGTGACGTTATTGGAACCGGTCCGCGCTTCCGGATTCGCGAATTCGTCAAAAACAGTAGAAATACACATAGATATATAGGTGCTTCTGATTTTAATAATGATATCAGAGGAAAAATTTACATATACATATGTGGGAGCCTATGTGTGTTTTTCATGACAATATGACAATACGTTTTTGTGTGATTACTTAAAATCATTACAAAATGCATAAAAATAAAAGGCTGTCAGCACAAAGGCCTAAATAAGCAATACTTTAAGAAAGTCATAAAAAATGTGCATCTAATATATTACAAACAGTTAAAAGTTTTTCCCAGAATAATAGGAGGCGTCCTGAGGCTATACACGGACCTAGAAGGCGTCCTGATGTTATACACGGGCCGAGGTGGTTATGAGGAGGTGCAAAGGGCATTACAATGAAAGAGCAAAAATCAATGTTAGAGGTGCGTGTTGAACTCCAAGCCTAGGGCTGATACCACCTGACCATGCAGGAGCATGTAGTTAAAGTGCAAGGTGCAATTACCAGGCATGTACCAGGATGTTAAAATGGAGGCGCTAAGCACAGTGCCCAACATGGCGTGGTGAATGTCGTTAATATAAGCACTGCTCTGGCATTATTAGGGTGACCCATAACCATGCAATGACATGTGGTTAAGTTGCAAGCTACAGTCCTGGACAAAGTGCGGTACTTAAGGTGCAGATGGTCTATTGGCATGCAAAGGGGACTAAGATGTAATATTGTGCTCCTGGGCGAGGTGTGCAATTGTCCGGAACTACAGTTTTTGGAACTAAAATAATTCCAGTGAGACTGGCTGCTTTGTCGGACCCTGCTTGTGCTAGACGGTAGAAGTCTTGGCTGCTATGGCTGTTGGTTTGTCATGTTCCTTAGCTGGTTGCGCGCTTCTGAGATGAATTTCATGAATTTGGCCACTTAAGTCACAGTTTCCAAAGAGTATAAAAGGAGAACAGCCTCTTAAGCTGAACCATACCTATGTTGCAAAAGTATGGGCCTCAATAAAGTTTGATATGCATGTAGCAAGGCAGGGCAACAAAGTAGTAAGTGTGCTAGGGATTCTCTTCTATAGTTGCACAATTGGCAGACGATAGTGTTCTCAAGTGCTTTCCAGGTTGGATTTAGTTCCCTGATTGGAAGTGGTGCTAGTCTTGCTGATAGAATTAAACTTAGTGCGTGTTTACCCACTGCATGGTGTCGATGGAGTTTGGCTGGGGTATTCAGTTTGGGAGCTGTTAGAGATTCGTGTGGGGCTGTAGCTAGCAGGGCTTCCTTGTCCAGATCACAGGCGCGCTGGTACAGTTGTTTACTTATTGCAGTTTTGATGAAGGAGTAGCTGGTCAAGTTTGTGTCCCAATTTTCTACCGCAAGTTGCAAGTGTTCCGCTGCTAGTGCTAAATTCGTGGACCAAGGATTGTTGGCACTTGTGAAAATAGTTTTTATTGTCGACTTCATGGAATTATCGGGTGTGGCTGTTACCTGGAAGTAATACTTTGCCAGGGCTGCCAGGTTTTCTAGACCCGAATTCTATGCTGATCAGGGTGTTTCACACATGCTTTGGGAGATGGAATAGTTTCTTGTAGGCTCTGCATTGGATCTTTTGTAAGGCGGTTGCCAACTTGCCTGGAAACGCTTGCTGAGCATAATTAAGTGTGGGGAGCAGCTTGGCAGACACTACCCTCCGTATGGTGGTGGTCGCTGGGCTGTCAAGGATGGCGTTTAGTTTACACAGAGAGTACATGACCATTCTTGCTTTATTTTTCAATTTGTTTAAGTGCTGGGACGAGGTACTGGTTTCACTTAGCCAGGCCCCCAGATAATTGCAGTATTGCACGCATTCCAACCCTAGCTGCCCCAGCCACCATTTGGGGTTCCTCTTCTTTTGGTACTTTCCAAAGACCACAACTTTGGTTTCTTCCCCATTGGCAGCAAGCTCATTCCTGAGATTATACATATTTAGTGCAGAAGAGCTTTTGTAAACCGATTTTCATGTGGTCAAGAAGCACTAGATCGTCAGGGTTCTGCATGAGAGGAATTCTCCTTTTGCCAATTCTGGGGGTAACTAAGGCCGCGCCAGCTAAAGCTGGTCCCAAGTCTGCTATGTAGAGGTTAAATAACAAGGGGGCCAGCCACATCTCTGTATTAATCTTTGATCTGTGTAGATCTTAGTGGTGGCTGTCTCGCCCGTGAGCTTTACTCGTATCCAGGTCCTTGTGTACAAAGACAAACTAAGTATGCTCGTAGCAATTTGGGACAGATGTTCCACTTCTCCAATTTCCCCCATAAGATGTTCCAGAGAACTCCATCAAAGGCGGCTGAGTAGTCGATAAAACAGATGAACACAGGGAGTGATGCCTGGATTGTTGCTTGATGGGTGAGTTTTGAGAGGGCGACTATGTTGTCCACAGTTAATCCCCGATTGGAACCCTGTCTGATCGAAGGGTAGCAGTCCCTTTGCGTCTACCCATTGTGTGAGCTCCTCAAGCTGTTATGTTCCATATAGGTACCCCATTATCGGCTCAGGTAATGAATACAACTTTCACCTACATTCCCCTGATATTACACTGCGGTAATGCCTAAAGATGACATGGGGTTTTTTCCGAAAAGCTTAAGCCTCATTCATTATGCATGAGGATTCTTGGAATCACAGCAGGACAGCAGGCCTACCATCTCCTGCATAATAACTATGTATAAGGGTCATTCCTTCCGTCATCCTAGTCCGACATGACACAGCAAGGTATATTCCCAGGGGGTACCACTTTGGGTATATATACACCATATCTTGCTGGGGTAGTCAGAGGAGAAACGGACTTCCATACTGACACACTGACACGAGACGCTGAGGCTCCTACACGCAAAAACCCCAGCTCGCAGTGGTCTGACATCCCTTGCGGGGTGTCCCTCTCGAGACCAAGACGGGGTCCCACAGTCTCTCACTTCAGGTAATGGGGTTGACTTTATCCTAGAGGGATTCTTGGTTTTTACACCCACATACATGCTGGATACACTTAGGTACATCTAGTTAGGGTCGCATCGTAGGGGTACGCATTTATTACTGTCATGTATTTTATATACTTGCCTGTATTCATTGTTTTAGCACGATGGTAGAAATCTACCATCCTTTTACTCTGTTAGTGCTTATAATCATTTATATCTGTTACTGTCTAATGGTTGTTTCAGCACACCTATTTTACACTAGAATGACGGTGGTTCAATAAATGCTTATTGAAAAACGTCCCCACAGTTTATTCTGTGTATCTCTCTGAGACGAAGTGAGCACGAGTGACTGAGCGAAAAGTAGTACACTGTTTCCACGATCCCTCATGGGACAGAGTTGTCATGCTCGATAGTTGCCAAGAACTATTCTCTCCTTGGTAAGAGGGGTTTCTAGTGGCACTGTGAGCTAGCTGGTATACAGGCTAACAAACACGGTAGGGGTGTCTAGAATATGTCTGACACCAATCCTATAGTGTATGTTGTCTAAACGCGCAGATCTTATATAGTTTATAGGAACTACACAACATGGCGCCGCCAACGTTGGTTTGGTACTTATTTAACAGTCAAATCTGAGTAGTTCAGTCACGCTATTCTCTGAGACCCCTACTCACATTTCCCCAGAGACGTCTGGAGTGGGAAGGGAACTATCCGCCACAGCTGAGTAGGCATATCCTATGTATTGGCTGTAGGTTTTTCAAGCTTGAAGGACAAACAGTTCCTATTGTGCATAAAACCTTTATCTCAGTTCTTTTGAAACTTTTTCCTTTTTCAAAACAATGGCTGACGAAGACGCCACTGTGCGAGCACAGCCTGCTGTAGTCAGTGAAGAAGAAGAGGAAGGTGAAAGTAACATTTCAGAAAATGTTAGAACTGCCCTTAAATGTGGCTCAACCCCATGGCAAACCCTGACATTGCCACTGCCACACCCAACAGCTACCAGATGATACACAGAGACAGCACAAACAAACATGGTAGAGGCATCACAATAATTTTCAAGGAAACCATCTGATGCACCATCACCAATGACAACCCTACACCTCTCATGGAACACCTCGACTTCCAACTACAAATTGATGCCATGACAACAGTAAGAGGCACCCTTGCTTACAGACCGCCGGGACCCCCACCTGACTTCTGCGATGCCATCTCCAACCTCATTGCCCCCTTGCCATTGACTCCCACCACTACATCCTGATCGGTGACCTCAATTTCCACATCAATTACCCCAATGACAGCAACACCGCCTCCCTCCTGGAGAACCTCAACAACATCGGCCTCACCCAACTAGTCACGGAGACCCACAAACAAAGCCGGACACACACTCAACGTCTTTTTCACCTCCAGCAACAGACTCAAATTCACTCACATCACAGAGCTCAGCAAACCACCACTAAGCACCACAGTGCTACCAACAGCAGTTGGGGCAAAGTCACAGAGACTCAATGGACCCAATCCCTCAGCACCACACCAGGTCGTCCGGAACTTCGCCACCTGGATTAACAAATGCGCAGACAGACGAAGTCACCCGCTGAAACTAGCTAAAACCAACAAAGCCAGCAATCAAGCCAACTGGTACACCCCAGAGCTCAGAACCACCAAGTGCAACTGCTACTAACTCAAGAAGCGATGGTGCATCTCCAAGGGCGCCTCTGACAGAGCCACCCACAAAGCAGCCCTTAGTGACTACCACGCATCAAGGAAGCCAAGAGAGCAGCCATCACCAAACGCATTGACTCTGCAGCCAGCCGGTTATATGACGTTACAGCGCATGCCATTACCCCGCATGCCGTTACAACGCATACCTTTACCCCGACTTGCTGTCGGGGGAGCGCTGGAAGTTGGAATAGTATAATTTACTATTCCAACTCCAGTGTGTGCAACAGTAGGGAAGGTGTTGGAGTTAAATCCAACACCTTCTACCCCCTGCAGCAAGCCTTCGCGTTGTAACGACATGCAGGGTAATGGCATGCATTGTAACGCATGTGTTGTAACGGTTGTTTCCTAGCCAACCACATGAAGGAACTATTCGAAATTGTCAAGGAGCTTGCCAACCCTCCAGCCACAGAGAACAACATCCACCCCTCCCAAGAAGTCTGCGACTCCCTCTCGGACTACTTTCAGAGCAAGATAGCCATCATCTACAACAACTTTGACCCCACCATCCCACCAACCCAACCTCGACAACTTCAAGCAACCAGCAATAACCAGCTGAACGCTAACCACCTGGTCTCCACTCACCGGCAGACCACCTCTACCATTATGTTGTCCATCCACTCCAGGGCATGCTCCCACCATCTCTTCAACCTTGGAGCCAACCTAATCAGCACAGAGCTCACCAGCATCCTCAACACTTCCATCTCCATAGCAACCATTCCGGACGGATGGTAACAGGAGAAGGTCAGACACCTCCTAAAAAAACCCTTTGCTGACCCCAGTGACCTCAAAAACTACCGACCCATCTCCTTGCTCTCTTTCCTAGCCAAAGTAATCAAGAAAGCCATCAACCAACAGCTCACCGAATACCTGGAACTCAACCACCTACTCAACGCCTCACAATCAGGATTCTGTGCCAGCCACAGTACTGAGACTCTGTTTATCGTCGCCACAGACGACATCAGATCTCTCCTCGACTGCAGAGCAACTGTGGCCCTTATTCTCCTCGACTACTCCGCTGCGTTCAACATGCCTCCCACCACACCCTCATCAACAAACTCCACATCGCCGCCATACAGCAAAGGGCCCTCAAGTGGATCACTTCGTTCCTCTCAGGATGCACACAGAGCATCCAAATGCCTGCCGTCACCTCCGCACCCAAGGACATCACCTGAAGTGTGCCTCAAGGATCATCCCTCTGCCCCACCATACTCTACATTTACATTACGCCCTCGCAAATGTCATCAGATCCCACGGCCTCAACATAATCTCCTACGCCGACGACACTCACCGAGGACCCTACTAACGCCAAAACCAACTTCCGCAGTGCCATGACAGACATAGCCAAATGGATGGGAGACTGCTGCCTCAAACTCAACTCCGACTAAACAAAAGTACTGATCTCCAGGAAGAACACCTCCGTTTAGAACTCGGACCAATGCCCACACTGACAGACAATGCATGCAACCTCAGCATCATCCTCAACAGCCAACTGACAATGAAACGACAAGTCAACGCAGTTGCCTCCTCATGCTTCCACACCCTCTGCATGCTCCGTAGAATCTTCAGATGGATCCCAATCAACACCCGGAAGGCCGTCACGCAGGCCCTCGTCACCAGCTGACCTCAACTACGGCAACACTCTCTACACCAGAATTTCCACCCAATGCTTCAAAAGACTCAAGACCATATGGAACACCGCAGCCAGACTCATCCTGGACCTCCCCAAATGAACACACATCACTCCTCACCTCAATAACCTCTCAATAACCTCCACTGGCTCCCCATCCAGAAGCCATGCCAGTTCAAGATCCTCACGCATGCATACAAAGCTCTACACAATCAAGGATAATCCTACATCAACCATCGACTGAACTTACATCTACTGGCTAGAAAATCTGCGCTCCAACTCACTCACCCTCACACCCCCTGCATTCATCGCAGCCGCAGTGGGGGCCACTCCTTCTCCTACATCGCCGCCAAGACCTGGAACGACCTACCCCTGCACCTCCGAACAGCACCCTCTCTAAAAACGAGATTATATATCAAATGACATATGTTAGAAATAGTCTCACTCATTGGTAGTACAGAAAGATTAGTCATTTTACTTATGCAGTAGTATTTATCTTTAAGTCTCAGAAACTTTTACAAAACAGTTACACTAACTGGATGATGTCATAAGTGATGTCATTTGAGATGCCATCAGTGATGTCACTGACCATGTCATGAGTGATGTATTATGTGAGGTCATAAGCATTGCTTTGCGGGGCATAAGGTATAGCTAGCTCAGGTAACTATAACTGCTGAATTTCTATTGTTTTGTGCATGTAAAATCTCAGCCTACCTATCCCTTTAACATTGTTTTTTTCAGTGAATTACTATGGTTTTTGTAATTTTATTTCCTAACTATAATGTCCTTGTAACATTTTTTTTAGTGAATTTCTATGTTTTTTTAGAATACATTGTACTACAATTTTACCTACAAGTTTAATTTAGTAATATGTTTTCTTTTACTATAGAATTTTTTCCCCCCATATTTATTGATATAAATTTCAAAAGTAAAACATCTCAATTCAAGGTAATGTAATTTATGTACTGTCTTTGAAAATGCAATAAAACAAGTTATCTTTTCTTTTTAAATTATTTTATGGATCTGCAGACCCACCGTGGTTCCTTAAAAGGCACTACTACGGTTACTCTATGATTTCAAATTCCTGTGACGTTATTGGAACCGGTCCGCGCTTCCGGATTCGCGAATTCGTCAAAAACAGTAGAAATACACATAGATATATAGGTGCTTCTGATTTTAATAATGATATCAGAGGAAAAATTTACATATACATATGTGGGAGCCTATGTGTGTTTTTCATGACAATATGACAATACGTTTTTTGTGTGATTACTTAAAATCATTACAAAATGCATAAAAATAAAAGGCTGTCAGCACAAAGGCCTAAATAAGCAATACTTTAAGAAAGTCATAAAAAATGTGCATCTAATATATTACAAACAGTTAAAAGTTTTTCCCAGAATAATAGGAGGCGTCCTGAGGCTATACACGGACCTAGAAGGCGTCCTGATGTTATACACGGGCCGAGGTGGTTATGAGGAGGTGCAAAGGGCATTACAATGAAAGAGCAAAAATCAATGTTAGAGGTGCGTGTTGAACTCCAAGCCTAGGGCTGATACCACCTGACCATGCAGGAGCATGTAGTTAAAGTGCAAGGTGCAATTACCAGGCATGTACCAGGATGTTAAAATGGAGGCGCTAAGCACAGTGCCCAACATGGCGTGGTGAATGTCGTTAATATAAGCACTGCTCTGGCATTATTAGGGTGACCCATAACCATGCAATGACATGTGGTTAAGTTGCAAGCTACAGTCCTGGACAAAGTGCGGTACTTAAGGTGCAGATGGTCTATTGGCATGCAAAGGGGACTAAGATGTAATATTGTGCTCCTGGGCGAGGTGTGCAATTGTCCGGAACTACAGTTTTTGGAACTAAAATAATTCCAGTGAGACTGGCTGCTTTGTCGGACCCTGCTTGTGCTAGACGGTAGAAGTCTTGGCTGCTATGGCTGTTGGTTTGTCATGTTCCTTAGCTGGTTGCGCGCTTCTGAGATGAATTTCATGAATTTGGCCACTTAAGTCACAGTTTCCAAAGAGTATAAAAGGAGAACAGCCTCTTAAGCTGAACCATACCTATGTTGCAAAAGTATGGGCCTCAATAAAGTTTGATATGCATGTAGCAAGGCAGGGCAACAAAGTAGTAAGTGTGCTAGGGATTCTCTTCTATAGTTGCACAATTGGCAGACGATAGTGTTCTCAAGTGCTTTCCAGGTTGGATTTAGTTCCCTGATTGGAAGTGGTGCTAGTCTTGCTGATAGAATTAAACTTAGTGCGTGTTTACCCACTGCATGGTGTCGATGGAGTTTGGCTGGGGTATTCAGTTTGGGAGCTGTTAGAGATTCGTGTGGGGCTGTAGCTAGCAGGGCTTCCTTGTCCAGATCACAGGCGCGCTGGTACAGTTGTTTACTTATTGCAGTTTTGATGAAGGAGTAGCTGGTCAAGTTTGTGTCCCAATTTTCTACCGCAAGTTGCAAGTGTTCCGCTGCTAGTGCTAAATTCGTGGACCAAGGATTGTTGGCACTTGTGAAAATAGTTTTTATTGTCGACTTCATGGAATTATCGGGTGTGGCTGTTACCTGGAAGTAATACTTTGCCAGGGCTGCCAGGTTTTCTAGACCCGAATTCTATGCTGATCAGGGTGTTTCACACATGCTTTGGGAGATGGAATAGTTTCTTGTAGGCTCTGCATTGGATCTTTTGTAAGGCGGTTGCCAACTTGCCTGGAAACGCTTGCTGAGCATAATTAAGTGTGGGGAGCAGCTTGGCAGACACTACCCTCCGTATGGTGGTGGTCGCTGGGCTGTCAAGGATGGCGTTTAGTTTACACAGAGAGTACATGACCATTCTTGCTTTATTTTTCAATTTGTTTAAGTGCTGGGACGAGGTACTGGTTTCACTTAGCCAGGCCCCCAGATAATTGCAGTATTGCACGCATTCCAACCCTAGCTGCCCCAGCCACCATTTGGGGTTCCTCTTCTTTTGGTACTTTCCAAAGACCACAACTTTGGTTTCTTCCCCATTGGCAGCAAGCTCATTCCTGAGATTATACATATTTAGTGCAGAAGAGCTTTTTGTAAACCGATTTTCATGTGGTCAAGAAGCACTAGATCGTCAGGGTTCTGCATGAGAGGAATTCTCCTTTTGCCAATTCTGGGGGTAACTAAGGCCGCGCCAGCTAAAGCTGGTCCCAAGTCTGCTATGTAGAGGTTAAATAACAAGGGGGCCAGCCACATCTCTGTATTAATCTTTGATCTGTGTAGATCTTAGTGGTGGCTGTCTCGCCCGTGAGCTTTACTCGTATCCAGGTCCTTGTGTACAAAGACAAACTAAGTATGCTCGTAGCAATTTGGGACAGATGTTCCACTTCTCCAATTTCCCCCATAAGATGTTCCAGAGAACTCCATCAAAGGCGGCTGAGTAGTCGATAAAACAGATGAACACAGGGAGTGATGCCTGGATTGTTGCTTGATGGGTGAGTTTTGAGAGGGCGACTATGTTGTCCACAGTTAATCCCCCGATTGGAACCCTGTCTGATCGAAGGGTAGCAGTCCCTTTGCGTCTACCCATTGTGTGAGCTCCTCAAGCTGTTATGTTCCATATAGGTACCCCATTATCGGCTCAGGTAATGAATACAACTTTCACCTACATTCCCCTGATATTACACTGCGGTAATGCCTAAAGATGACATGGGGTTTTTTCCGAAAAGCTTAAGCCTCATTCATTATGCATGAGGATTCTTGGAATCACAGCAGGACAGCAGGCCTACCATCTCCTGCATGATAACTATGTATAAGGGTCATTCCTTCCGTCATCCTAGTCCGACATGACACAGCAAGGTATATTCCCAGGGGGTACCACTTTGGGTATATATACACCATATCTTGCTGGGGTAGTCAGAGGAGAAACGGACTTCCATACTGACACACTGACACGAGACGCTGAGGCTCCTACACGCAAAAACCCCAGCTCGCAGTGGTCTGACATCCCTTGCGGGGTGTCCCTCTCGAGACCAAGACGGGGTCCCACAGTCTCTCACTTCAGGTAATGGGGTTGACTTTATCCTAGAGGGATTCTTGGTTTTTACACCCACATACATGCTGGATACACTTAGGTACATCTAGTTAGGGTCGCATCGTAGGGGTACGCATTTATTACTGTCATGTATTTTATATACTTGCCTGTATTCATTGTTTTAGCACGATGGTAGAAATCTACCATCCTTTTACTCTGTTAGTGCTTATAATCATTTATATCTGTTACTGTCTAATGGTTGTTTCAGCACACCTATTTTACACTAGAATGACGGTGGTTCAATAAATGCTTATTGAAAAACGTCCCCACAGTTTATTCTGTGTATCTCTCTGAGACGAAGTGAGCACGAGTGACTGAGCGAAAAGTAGTACACTGTTTCCACGATCCCTCATGGGACAGAGTTGTCATGCTCGATAGTTGCCAAGAACTATTCTCTCCTTGGTAAGAGGGGTTTCTAGTGGCACTGTGAGCTAGCTGGTATACAGGCTAACAAACACGGTAGGGGTGTCTAGAATATGTCTGACACCAATCCTATAGTGTATGTTGTCTAAACGCGCAGATCTTATATAGTTTATAGGAACTACACAACATGGCGCCGCCAACGTTGGTTTGGTACTTATTTAACAGTCAAATCTGAGTAGTTCAGTCACGCTATTCTCTGAGACCCCTACTCACATTTCCCCAGAGACGTCTGGAGTGGGAAGGGAACTATCCGCCACAGCTGAGTAGGCATATCCTATGTATTGGCTGTAGGTTTTTCAAGCTTGAAGGACAAACAGTTCCTATTGTGCATAAAACCTTTATCTCAGTTCTTTTGAAACTTTTTCCTTTTTCAAAACAATGGCTGACGAAGACGCCACTGTGCGAGCACAGCCTGCTGTAGTCAGTGAAGAAGAAGAGGAAGGTGAAAGTAACATTTCAGAAAATGTTAGAACTGCCCTTACTCAAAAGCTAACAGACTACGGAGTCACAGCTAGGGGTGGGACAGTAACGTTCGTGATTGAGGCACACAAAATCATATAGAACAGAGGTATTCTATTCATGGGTAAAATTCCCACAAGCAGATGCACAATCAAATACATTTCATTTTTACAATGAAGATGAAACACCACTTGAATACTGTCCGTATGAGGACATTGAAGTTCCGCTCACCTAGCAGGAGCACATAAACTGGTTTAAAGGCGCCCTCCCCCACACAAAGAACAAGGTAAGACTAGGTCGGCTCGGAAGAGATGAAGCCACGTGGCCTGTCCTAGCAGCTTATACACCACATCCAGACATTGACACAATGCCAGTAGCAGACCTACGTCCACTTCACAAAGAAATAATAAAACTTTACAGAAAGCTGACACAGTTCGTGATGAGAACACTCACACTTCAGCCAACAAGAGCTACACAAACAGGACAAATTCAGGGCTCTACAACTAAAATTACACCACAGAACGCTATACGCAGTTATGGGCAAAATGGCCACTAAACGTGAGCAAATGCCATTCTGGATAGCTCAGAAAATAACACAGCTAGAGGCAGTATTTCCACACACAAGCCCTCAAGAAAAACACAGAATGCTAACAATCTGCTTGCCAATGGGGACAGCTCCCCAGATAGAGGATTGTACCACTTGGGGTACAGTTTTCGCTGCCATATATACCAGTACACATGGTATCCCGTCATTAGCAGTTATACCAGACGTATTGAGACAAATACAAACTGAGTATGAAGCAGAACCTGCTCTGAACTTAGGGATGAAATTATTAGGTAATTTTGACCAGGTATCAGCTATAATATTAGCAAATATAAAAGGGGAGGCAGCAGCAGTGGCAATACCCCAATGCTTGAGGGATTTCACTCCTTTACAACAGGAACATGAATTACCTAAAATTATCACAGACACCTATGCTGAATTAGGTAGAGATAGTTTGGGAGCTAGAGCAACGAAACCTCATCTCATGGGTGGTCCTGAAAAGGGGAACACAAAGCAAGCACCTGATTCTTCCAAGAAGAAATGGGATAATAACACCAAAAACCAACAGATTAGAGAAAATAGAGCTCTATCTAGGAGTGGCCCTCCGAAAGGAGATATAACCTTAGGAATAGAGATAACATAAAAAAACCTGACAGGTATCAGGATACTGATACACGTTCCTCTCGTTCCTTTCAGGGTTCACCAAGAAACTCCGAGAGGGAAGGATGGTCAGAACACAGACAAGAAGAGCGTACAAAGTCCAGAGACACGCCACGCACTTCAGATTATACTTCCAAGAAAGAAGAGAAGCCAAAATAAAATCAAAACCTTAATTTAAAAAGAAGAAAGTAGCAGGTCTTAAAGTTAGACATGTCCAGAATTCTGAGGACTCAACTACTGAACGGGGAATGGGCTCTGACGATGCTAGACAGTGCAGCAGAAGTAACAATAGCTCGCCAGAACCTGATGGAATTTCTGGTGACAGCGGAGTTGAATGAGTATATCACGGTGGAAACACCTGATACGAGTGTAAGTGTCCCACATCGGTTACATGAGATAACACTCCAAATGGAGGGGGACAAACCCAGAAAACTTAAAGGTCACTTTTGGGAGAACTTGACTTATGGCTATGACATCCTTTTAGCTGAAAAATATTGGCCGCCTGAAATTTTTATGGATTGCCCAAAGGGAGAAAAGGTAATTTTACCAGCTTTTTCCGACCACGTTCCAATTTACTTAAAACATACATACGCGTAGGAGTGGGCGGTAGCCCTTGTTCCGGCCCTTTATCGCAACCATGTTGGGTGGGATACTGAGTCACCACACCATGTAATCCCAGTAAAAACTACTCCAACTCCACAGAGACAGTACCCAATAAAACAAGAAGCGAAAAAACAGGTCAGGGAGATCTTAGATCAACTTGAATACCAGGGTGTAATTGAAACTTGCACCTCCTCCATGAATAATCCTTTGTTTCCCGTAATGAAACCCGATAAGTCATATTGTCTAGTTTTAGACTACAGACATCTGAACACATGCACTAAAACATTGGCAGTACAGAATGCACACAGTGCTGCATTAATGAATAACATTGTGTGCGGAAAAAATACAAAACACTAGATAACTCAAATGGATTCTTCTGCCAAAATATAGCACCTGAAAGCAGGTATCTAACAGCATTTTCCAAGCTAGGTTCCCAGCGTCAATTTTGTCGATCCCCCAAGGGCATAAGAATAGCCCTGGGTTGTTTTCTGCTAAAATAACATAATTTCTTCAGAATTTGGATGAAGAGGCATTGTCCTATGTAGATGATATTTATCTGACGGATGATTATTTACAGGATCACTTGACCAGGGTGAGTACCATAATTTTGGAGTTCGCCTCTGAGGGCTACAAATTCAACTTTAAAAAATCAAAAATAGCCCACCTCAATGTCCTATTTTTGGGATACATATTATCAAGTGAAGGAAAAAGCCTGGCAGCTAGCTTTTTAGAAAAGTGCGCGCTGCTCCAACCTCCTAAATCTTTGAAAAACTTGCAATCCATATTGGGATTCTTAAATTTTGGCAGAACATACATTTTAGATTACGCAGAAAGAGTAAAACCTTTCTACGACTTAATCAGAACTAATTTCTCAGTTAGGCATTGGACACAGGAACACACAGATATCCTTCGTTCCCTACAAGCTGACATGATAGCTTCAAAGCACTTATAGACACGCGTAAACGTATGCAATCTAGTGATCCGTGTTATTGGTGGCAATCTGGGTACACTTACCTAACCTTCAATGAAGGAGAAACGGTACCTATAGCATACAAATCACATTTGTACACAAACGCTGAAATGCGTTTTGCTTCTACAGAAAAAATTCTGACAGCAGTACAGACTGCTGTAGTGAGAGAAAGAGCACTGGCTCAGGGGAAACGAAAATTTTTCGTAACTCCGGTACCAGCATTAGAGGCTGCTACAAAGGCAAGCGTTCCTAATGCTAAAGCCTTACATCCAAGATGGATACAATGGGCTAATTCTCTCACTGCAACGGATGTAGAATACAGATATGACCCAAGGCTAAAAACATAGGCCTTTCTGCAATATGAACAAGAATATCCTCTACCAAATGAAATAATGCCTCTAGATCAGTATGAATATATTATTTACACTGACGGATCTGCTCAGCCGGCCATAGGAAGTAAACAGCAATACAGCGCTGCATGTGCGATTGTAAAAGGTCGTATGCGGGATGGCAAGTTCCATCCCAGCGATACGAAGACACAGTCTCTAGGAGACTGCACAGCTTAGCTGGCAGAACTAAAAGCCCTATTACTGGCACTAATAAATACGGATCGAGAATTCCACACACTTATAGTGTGCGATTCTTTTTACTGTGTCCATTCATATAATGAATATCTTCACTACTGGGTCAAAATGGGTTTAAAGACTCAAAAGGTGGCACAATTAAGCATAAATTGCTATGGAAACAGGTAGCTGAGTTGAAAAACGAACTACCAAGTGCTCACGTGATACACACGCTGAGTCATCAACGTGATGGCGTTCATGTTGAAGGGAATTCATTGGCTGATGAAGCCGCAAAGGGGGCAGTACATACTGCTGCCGTAGCAGCAATAACTCGTTCAAAAATGAGAATAGACGGACAGGTAATGGTAGCTGTTATTGCATCACGCAAAAACAGCACAGCCTTACTGAAAGGTTTTCCACTCAAGTACTCCTACAAGTTAGATGCAAACAAAATTCCGTATGCTCAGATACCGGGAGTGGGGGAGTAATACCAAACATGGATCGCAGATTAGGCTTAATACTAGCTGCACACGAGGGTCTAGGTTCTGCACATGCAGGAGTTACTGCAACAGTTTCTTTACTGAAACAGCGCTATTGGTGGCCTGGTTTAACAAAACAGACGAAGAATTTTGTCTTAAAATGCGACATCTGTCAGCAGATGAAGGGTTCCATCGTGGCGCGTCCAGCTCAGACACCTTTACTAATATCAGACAGACCACTCGTGTGTGTCTATTTGGACCACTGCGGGCCCCTACAATCATATGGGGCTTACAAGTATATCTTGGTGGCAGTGGATTCATGCTCTAGATTCCTATGGGTATGGCCTCAGCGCTCGGATGATGCTCGAACTGTTATAAAAGATTTGCGAGTCTTTATAGGGACATACGCAGTTGGCACATTACATTCTGACCGTGGTCCCGCGTTTAGCTCTAGGGCTTACAAGGAAGCCATGGAAGGTTTGGGTGTAGCATTGTGGTACTCCTCTCCGTACCATCCCAAGGAAAATTCAGTTGTGGAGATGAAAAACTGAGACTTAAAGCAATCTTTAACAGCAAGAGTATTAGGTTAGGGTGGTAGCTGGGTCAATCACTTATATGGGGTACAGCGAGCCCTTAATAACATGCCAAGAAGTTCTCTAGGTGTTTCACTCCTTACGAGGTCCTATTTGGGACTAGAATGTGGGTACCTGATCTCGATTATGAAAGCACAGTGGCGGATGAAAAACCATTTGATATCAATAAACATTTGGCTGTTTTACAGGATTTAAATGAATCCCGGGCACTACTAAGCAACATGCAAGTATAACACACTGCCACTGGGGAAGTAAAATCAGTCACGGCAAGACCTGTCTGGATCCCAAAAGTCGGGGATCTGGTCAGAGAAAAGTTCAAGGACAAGAAAGAATTTGGGCCATCATACAGAAAGCCTGTACCTGTCCTGGCTGTCGAAGGAACAAGAACAGTACTTCTTCCGCCTCTTGCCGGCAAAAAAGAAAAGAGATTTGTCTCCATTGATCTGATCAAACCACACTATGTGACCGATACTGAATAGTAGGACTCGTGGGCTCCTGGGTTGCCGACGATCTCCTCTCACTACCATACAGGAAGTTCAGACAGAAAAATTCATAACATTCGAAGAGTCACCAATACGAAATGATGGAATTTCCAACAATGAAATGGAACTCGTTCCTCTGGAAACAGAACTTCAAACTATAAATGAAAGACAAATATCAATTCGGCCTAACACCGATGTCTACATCAATATGCCTCGACAAGAGACACCTGCCAGTTCAACATAACCTGCCGAGCTACGAAAGATTGATCGAACAGCATCTGGCTATTTCATCGATTTTGATACATTCTCTCTTGCTCCCAGTGAACCTGAGACAACGCCAGTTCCAGTTTCCCGTAAGCAACAAATTTGTGAATTTTACACTTTTCTGAAAAAGACTTACTTGGCTCCAACTCTGGATGATATCTGGAATATTGTTTTTTCTGTTCTGGATCAGCCTAGTGACTGTCTTTTGCTTACTCTTGAATGGATAATATCTCCCAGAACGCTCTGCAGTATCAAATGTGAACTTGGTCTTGAAACCTCATACATCATCTCATCGTGAACAAAGAGACTTGTTTTCCGTAAACATTACAGCTGTTCCAATTCCTGATGGTATAGTTTGGGACCAAGTTGATTATGACGTATTGGGCCCCACTGAACTTTTGAAGATTCCACATTTATTTTAAATTTCTCTAAATGATATCATTACCTCCAGTACGTTTTCTGATGATTGGGATTTTGGAACTGTAAATAATATGTTGTCTGATTTGGAACAATCTGCTGCATTTTTAAACAATGAAATGTTAGAGGACATATTTGACTTTGATAGCATGTACTGTTACAACCAGTATAGTCATCACTTTTTACACGAATCCAGTATCGCACGTAATGTTTTCACATACCACCAATGGCAACATTGCCCGACACCACCAAAAGGTAGTTCGAAAACGTTTGCACAGAAATGTTTGTATTTTTCAGGGTTTAACACTTCTGACCCGACCTCTTATTATTGTAAGGTTGCACCTACACCTGCACAGAAAAATATGTTGACTAACACCAAACAGATTTATTCTGCATCCTTTATTTCCCAACTGTCTGAACAGGGTTTCGACTTATGGAAGGACACTAAAGACACAAAATCAGTCTGGGGTTCTAAGGAATGGCAAGTTCAGGGAACAGAAGCACTATTTAGAGCGTGCCTCATTTCGCAACAGATAATATTTCTGAATGAAACAGTGCAACAGACTTCCTGTCTTGGACTAGCCAAGAACAAGGATTTTAACACACCACGGTTTCCCACACCTTCGCACATCAATTTTACATCACGTGGAGGGGATACAATAGATGACATCATGCAGTACAATACTTCAGACCCCGATTGGAAGGGATGGTTAGTTTGGCCCACTGACACAAACCGATGTCAATCAAGATTCAGGGGTACAACCAAAGGGTTTAGTATCCATAGGCCAGACCCACAATATGTATAAAGAGAACATCCGGGGGTGGTGACATCATACAGTGTTGGGAAGTTGTGCCTCGATTAGCTAAAAACCTCGACACTGTGCCAGGTGAAACAGCACTTATCCTTACTCTCAGATGAGGTGGATCTAAGGGATTTTTTGTTAGGTCCCCGAAATCCATGTCAGAAACGCTTCTATTACGCTGTCTATAATGAAATCTTGAAAATCTCTCAACAAAAAGCTGCGGAGAGACTTCGTGAAATAGATCAAATTAACCTAGAAAAGGCGTTAGCAGTAGTTGACAATGGTATGACTATATTAACATCCAGGATTTATTCACTGAGCAACACTGGATCTTCTGCTATAGCTATACTAGAACAGGACTTGTCCTTACTGTAACACGGACAATCACAACTAAGTTCTATTATGCTATTAAGCTGGATGCTGCAATCATTGCGCGCTGGTTATGTGCCTTGGCGATTTATCAACAGTATGTCACTCTTTTCTGCAGACCTGCTGGTGATTTGGCGCTATACTATAGAAACTAACATAACATAACATAACATAATCTAACAGAAAAACAGATAACAATGGCACAAAGGGGAGCAAAATATACAATGCTGTGTATTGAAAAACTGGACAAATTACCTTTTACTGTGGCAGAGTCACCATCCACAGAATGGTTAATCCATGGCCACATAACACTACTGGTCACAACTTTCCAGTTTCAGTATTGCCTAGAACAACAACAAGCAGGCAGATATGAAGTGATGGGTAGAGAATTCATCAAGGGATCTTGGGAATTACTATACAGATTTCGATGTAGGAATGGGGACATGGAAATGTTCCTTAGCGGTACCAACTGCGAGAATTCTTTATGTGGATCTCTCATATGCCAGTTGCTAACTTATCCTGTCACTTGAAAGGTACCCCAGCTGCCGTGATTAATATGGTGTTCAAGTTACTTTCGAATGGGAGTTACTTGATGCTGAATGATCAAGGTTGTTGTGGGATGCTCCCGGACATCGCATATCTTGTCACTGTAAGTTCCAGGGTTACTTGCTGTATGCAAGTATTGTTTCCACCAACCCATACAGTCAGGGAGGCGCCGTTATGGCCTTCGTTCAATGTTTACTTTATACGGTTTGATACTCTGAGCCGAATGAAAGCCATGCTTCTACAGCAAACCGTGCCCTTAACCTCCGCCCGAGAAACTTATGATCGCCAGGTTGCAAGGTCCTCAGCTGAGATACAGGCACTAGTACAAACAAACTGCCATTTCCATTTCACAGAAATGCCACAACGTATCTAACATGTCTGATATGACGGGTATTGTCCACCTATTTAAGACCATAGGTTCTGGGCTGTTAAGCACCTCTCAGACAATCCTCGGTGTCATTCCCAACTTCACACACTCCGCATTCGGAAGCATTTTTGGAGGGTTTCCGCTGATCCTGTTTTTAATAGCAGGTATCCTGATTGTTATTTTTCTGCTATGCAATGGACGTCCTAGTCACCGAGGAGATGGAAAGAACGCTCTTGGAGCGCCGATACCGTGATCGTATGGTAATCCATCTGGGCACACCTCATTTGAGAACTGAGCAAGTGTTGGTTCTTGTCATTTAGACTGGTCTGGATCGACTGTATTCTGCCTGTCCTCCGATGCCTGTTCTGCGGACAAGAATGCGTGTTGGATCTCTGTCTAACACTTCCAACAATTGCGCCACCGGACGTTGATGCTTTACTGGACCCGATAACGGCCCATGTTCTGCAGTGTCCTCAGCGTATTCCAATGTTGATGTCTGCATTCTTAGAGCCACCACAGGATGCTTCAGCTCCTGTCGGAAAGGATACCAGCTCCTCAACAAATACTCAGGCCTTGGATGACACTCATACATCCCAAGCAGCGGCTGTGGTGAATACGGAGGAACATCTGTGCTCGATTGACCTGATCTGCGAGGTGTTGCAGGGACCGTCATCTGCGATTGCAGGCAACCGTGATGTTGCGTCTCCCAGCCAGGACACAAACATTTGGCTCATCGTGTGCTGCTTTTTCAAAAACAACCAAATTTGGAATTTTAAACAAGACACTTTTTCTAAAAACTGCAAGGCTTTCAGTCACTCATTGTTCAGACTATATACATATATATATACAAACATATTTAGTACAGACTTCTATTGCATGCAACATTTTTTCTTTTTTAGCATTTTTTTGAAATTTTAAATTTTTTTAAGTACTATTTTTAATGGACTTATTAAACAGTTTGCGTACAACATTTAGCCATACGTTAGACTTTTTAGTATGTCATCCAGTCGGATGAGGAGTGGGTGTTACGTTCCATATAGGTACCCCATTATCGGCTCAGGTAATGAATACACCTTTCACCTACATTCCCCCGATATTACACTGCATAACGGTTCTTAGTACTGACCTTTTACCTAGTTACGGTAATGCCTAAAGATGACATGGGGTTTTCTCTGAAAAGCTTAAGCCTCATTCATTATGCATGAGGATTCTTGGAATCACAGCAGGACAGCAGGCCTACCATCTCCTGCATAATAACTATGTATAAGGGTCATTCCTTCCGTCATCCTGGTCCGACATGACACAGCAAGGTATATCCCCAGGGGGTACCACTTTGGGTATATATACACCATATCTTGCTGAGGTAGTCAGAGGAGAAAAGGACTTCCATGCTGACACACTGACGCGAGACGCTGAGGCTCCTGCACACAGACACTCCAGCTCGCAGTGGTCTGACATCCCTTGCGCGGTGTCCATCTCGACACCAAGATGGGGTCCCACAGTGTCTCACTTCAGGTAATGGGGTTGACTTTATCCTAGAGGGATTCTTGGCTTTTACACTGACATACATGCTGGGTACACTTAGGTACATCTAGTTAGGGTCGCATCGTAGCAGTACGTATTTATTACTGTCATGTATTTTATATACTTGCCTGTATTCATTGTTTTAGCACGATGGTAGAAATTTACCATCCTTTTACTCTGTTAGTGCTTATAATCATTTATATCTGTTACTGTCTAATGGTTGTTTCAGCACACCTATTTTACACTAGAATGACGCCGGTTCAATAAATGCTTATTGAAAAACGTCACCACCGTTTATTCTGTGTATCTCTGAGACGAAGTGAGCACGAGTGACTGAGCGAAAAGTAGTACACGGTTTCCACGATCCCTGATGGGACAGAGTTGTCATGTTCGATAGTTGCCAAGAACTATTCTCTCCTTGGTAAGAGGGGTTTCTAGTGGCACTGTGAGCTAGCTGGTATACAGGCTAACATACCCGGTAGGGGTGTCTATAATCAGTCTGACACCAATCCTATAGTGTATGTTGTCTAAACGCGCAGATCTTATATAGGTTTATAGGAACTACAAGACAAAGCTGGGTGCTGGCATATGCTTTGCTCTCCATATCTAACAATGAAATGAGCCGATAGTTTCTTGGATCAATGTTGGATTCCTTCTTAAAGATGGGCTGGAGAAGGGATCCTCTCCATGACTTGAGGACCTCTTCCAAGAGCCTGGGTTCGGTATACTATGGTGCAAGGGTTGCAGCCCAAAACTGCGGGTCTTCCCTGAATAATGACCCTGGCAGGCCATTGGGGCGGGGGCGCCATCCTTTCTAACTGTCTTTAGCACCTTGAGGATCACCTTTTTGCTCCTTGCTGAGGGTTCCCTCAAAGCTGGACCCACATCTGTGTAAGTTGCTTGTTCGTCTTGCATAGATGTTTTGTGTGTGAGGTGGCATTTATCCCGGGGCTCAGAGTAGACGGCTTTAACGTGTATGACCCAGTCCCCTGCTTGCACTGAGTTCCCTCTGCTTGAGCCCCCAAGGTATATGGTGTTAATATATTGGCAAATTGTTGGTGCCTATTTGCCACTATTAGATCAAAGATTATCATTCACTTGGCCTTCTGTGTTCTTCTCCTCTGGTCCCATACTCTATGTTTATGATCCCTGGCAGCGGTGCGTGGCAGCTCCCCCGATTTAGTGGGTGTACAATTTTCTGAGAGTGCTATTATTTTTTACTGGGCCTTGTGTGGAGTCGTTGTTGGTTTTGCCATGCACAGACGGTCCCATTGTAGATATTCACACAGGGCAGCAGACAACTTGGTCCAGCTTGTGATTGTTGTTGAGTTTTGGGGAGCAAGGGCCATCCACCCCAATTGGATATCCACCTTTCTAATATCTCTTTAATCTCTACTGTCCATTTGATTCGCCTCATACGTTTGTTTTGCTCTTCACCATTGGTTGTCCCTGCAGGGCTTAGTCTATGGTGTTTTCTTGCTGAGGTGTCTGTCCCAACCCGCAGAGCGGCGTGGTCACTTTCCATTCGCTGTTTCACTTCGTGGGGCATGACACAGTTGCTTAGTCCCTGACTCAGGAATACATAGTCTATGGTAGATTGATTGTTAAAAGAAGGGGGAAAAATTTCCCAAGGGCGAATTGAGACCACTATTTCCTGGGCCGATTGGAGGTTATAGGCTTGCAGGAAACCTTGCTGATTCACTGGACATCCCGATGTTTCCTACTTCGGCCCCCAGATGATGCATGTTGAAGTCCTCCAATAGTATTATTTCTGATCCCGAGTTCTGTGTTATTAAGTTTTCAAGCTGTTGGATCATTTGGTCCAATTTTTCAGTTGTAGCTGTTCCATGGGGGTTGAAGTAAACATTGATTACGAGTATGGTGAGGCAGCCATCATGGCCCATTATGCCTTTTAGGATACCTGCTTGAAACATTTATGATTGGCTGTTTAAGTCTGAGTATGTCACATTTATAGCATGGTTGATATAAGTTGAGATCCTGCCAGATGGCCTCCCGTATAGAAGCATTTTCTTCGCTGGCTTATAGAATTCTGCATAGCCGCTTAGCAGTGTGGAGGTGAGTGCCCATGTTTTCTGTAGGCAGATAATATCTGCAGTGTTTAACAGTTCAGAGACAGCATCACTTTTTAAGATCTTAGAGATTCCGGCCACATTCCATGTTACAAGATTGATAGCGGTAATTTGGCTTACCTTCTGGGCTGCTGCAATTCTCTTATACTAGGAGTTGGCCACTTTCCTGTGTGTGAGGTTTCCTGCGTCCCAGTGCCACTAGTATGCTGGACAGCGCTACAGTGAATGGTGGAGACTTGTCGGGCCACTTCATACCCGTTTATCCTGCTCTGAATTTGCAGGTTATCATAGTATTGCGGGCCTCGTGCCTTGGTGTCCTCTTTAGGATTCTCTTCTCTGATTTTTTTGGGGGGGGACTCGTAGTATGTGCGGAAAGTTTTCTTCCTCCACTGCCCGCACATGGATTCCTCATTCCGCCAACTGAACTTTTTCCTTCAGCACCTTTAGGTTGTGACGGTGGGCTCTCTAACTGTGTCGGCGAGCGCGCTGTTGAACTGTATTCGGATTCTGTCATTGCTTTTAATATGGGCAAGAGATGGAATGTATTGCAGCAATGTGAGAATATTCGTTCTGTTAAGAATTTCCATTTTCCCTCTGAATGTGTACTGCAGGATGAATATTAGTCTCTGAGGAAGGACCCCCTCCATGTCGCTAGTACTTATTGTTGTGCGGAACATGGAGAGTCTTGTTGTCTCCCCCGATGGCAGCAGTAATTGTGCCAGTGGGGGAGCTTCTATAGAGCTATGAGGGAGATTCCTTGTACTTATTGCACTCTGGTGCCTTGTACCCACTTCACCAGCCTCTGTGCCATTCCTTGGTCCAAAGCAAACACAAGGAGATGATGGACGGAGTGCTGAAACTTTTCAAACACTCACTCCCAGTCACAGATCTGGGTTGAATCCATCATCATTCTTTAGCTCACTTTGCCACCCCAGTTCAGACACAGCTATATGCAAATCAGTCTTGACCCTGTGCCTCATGGGAACAGTCCAGACCGAACTGCCAAGCCATGTCTTCCCTGGACTGGAATCAAGCATCCTGGGACCGGTTTCGGGCTAACAGCCCTCATCAGCCAGGCTAGCTTGAATCCAGTGGCAAAGTGAGCAAGGGACCCACGTCTGGGTATACCCTGCCAACTTAGGGCGAACAAAGCAAACACAAGGAGATGATGGACAGAGTGCTGAATCTTTTCAAACACTCACCCCCAGTCACAGATCTGGGTTGAATCCATCATCATTCTTTAGCTCACTTTGCCACCCCAGTTCAGACACAGCTATAAGTAAATCAGTCTTGACCCTGTGCCTCATGGGAACAGTCCAGACCGAACTGCTAAGCCATGTCTTCCCTGGACCGGAATCAAGCATCCTGGGACCGGTTTCGGGTTAACAGCCCTCATCAGCCAGGCTAGCTTGAATCCAGTGGCAAAGTGAGCAAAGGACCCACGTCTGGGCATACCCTGCCAACTTAGGGCAAACAAAGCAAACACAAGGAGATGATGGACGGAGTGCTGAAACTTTTCAAACACTCACCCCCCAGTCACAGATCTGGGTTGAATCCATCATCATGCTTTAGCTCACTTTGCCACCCCAGTTCAGACACAGCTATATGCAAATCACTCTTGACCCTGTGCCTCATGGGAACAGTCCAGACCGAACTGCCAAGCCATGTCTTCCCTGGACCGGAATCAAGCATCCTGGGACCGGTTTCGGGCTAACAGCTCTCATCAGCCAGGCTAGCTTGAATCCAGTGGCAAAGTGAGCAAGGAACCCACGTCTGGGCATACCCTGCCAACTTAGGGCGAACAAAGAAAACACAAGGAGATGATGGACGGAGTGCTGTGACTGGGGGTGAGTGTCTGAAAAGTTTCAGCGCTCCGACATGGCTTGGCAGTTTGGGCTGGACTGTTCTCATGAGGCACAGGGTCAAGACTGATTTACATATAGCTGTGTCTGAACTGGGGTGGCGAAGTGAGCTAAAGAACGATGATGGATTCAACCCAGATCTGTGACTGGGGGTGAGTGTCTGAAAAGTTTCAGCGCTCCGTCCATCATCTCCTTGTGTTTGCTTTGTTCGCCCTAAGTTGGCAGGGTATGCCCAGACGTGGGTCCCTTGCTCACTTTGCCACTGGATTCAAGCTAGCCTGGCTGATGAGGGCTGTTAGCCCGAAACCGGTCCCAGGATGCTTGTTTCCGGTCCAGGGAAGACATGGCTTGGCAGTTCGGGCTGGACTGTTCCCATGAGGCACAGGGTCAAGACTGATTTGCATATAGCTGTGTCTAACTGGGGTGGCGAAGTGAGCTAAAGAACGATGATGGATTCAACCCAGATCTGTGACTGGGGGTGAGTGTCTGAAAAGTTTCAGCGCTCCGTCCATCATCTCCTTGGGTTTGCTTTGTTCGCCCTAAGTTGGCAGGGTATGCCCAGAAGTGGGTCCCTTGCTCACTTTGCCACTGGATTCAAGCTAGCCTGGCTGATGAGGGCTGTTAGCCCGAAACCGGTCCCAGGATGCTTGTTTCCGGTCCAGGGAAGACATGGCTTGGCAGTTCGGGCTGGACTGTTCCCATGAGGCACAGGGTCAAGACTGATTTCCATATAGCTGTGTCTGCACTGGGGTGGCGAAGTGAGCTAAAGAACGATGATGGATTCAACCCAGATCTGTGACTGGGGGTGAGTGTCTGAAAAGTTTCATCTCCTTGTGTTTGCTCCGTTCCTTGGTCCCTCAGTTCCCACTAAGTGGTCTCCTCTCCTGGCATTTGGTGGTATAGGGCTAGTTTGTTCTGCAACTTGTTTTTGGGCGAGCGTGGCTGGACTTATGCTGTTTGAAAGTAAGATTACGGGGGTCCTCTGGGGCCTATACTGAATTGATTGGGGGTTACTTCCCTTGTTTTGCTTTGGGGAGCAGTCCAGGGGTTCATGTGCTGCTCAGAGGGCTAGGTAACCTGGGGGGTCAGGGGGCATTTTTAGGTGTGTTCACTGTCTGGTTGCCCCAACTGAGGATCTCATCCACCTGGGCATAGGTTGGTTGTGTTGTTTGTGCCGGGAAAGCATTTGCGTCTTCTTCATCGGGCGAGGTGGGTTGGCCGTTGGAAGCCTGATTTGTCAGCAGTGTTTGCTGCCTTTATGACGGCCCTTTTTTGTGCCCCTGTTTGAAATATTGGATACATTGGTTGAGTTGGCCCAAAGGTGTTTGAAGGCCGTATTTCCTCCCGGGCGTGGTCATGACGAGTCCCTCTCCCGGGTAGACAGAGCAACCAATCTCTTTGTTTGCTTTATTTCGGTTGTTTCCTTAAAAATTTCTTTGCTCTCCAGGTAAGGGGTTTTGTAGCTGTCAAGGGAGCCGTTTCCACTGCCTTGTTCCATGGGTTGCTATCTACATTGAATGACTCTGCACTTCCCATAGTGGGATTACTGACCTCGGAGGACAGTGGTTGTTTACAGGCGGGTCCTTGTCGGAGGGAATGGGTTGGCACCTTTGTGTCGATCCACTTGTTTTTGGAGCAGCATTCTACAGGTACTGACCCTTGTCTGCCTCATGAGCACCTACCATATTAGGCTCTGTGCTATGAAAGCGGAGCCACCTGTCATTTGTAGTTTTTAATTCAGCTACAGGAGTAGCTAGGAATGATGGAAGTGATCCTAGTTCGCCGACAACATCAGGGCACGAACAATCTGTCATCAATTTTGTTCTTCTGTTTGCTTCATAGAGTGCGTCGATTTTTCTTTCCATGTCTGCCATGACCAGCGCCATTATTTGAATTGTTTCCATTTGTAGTTCTAATTTTTGTGATTGCCACATGAGGGCATTTGTGGCTGCCGACAGGGAATCATTGATCAACCTTAGCAAGTTGTCCTGAGTGTCCGATAAGTTTGAAGGGTAAAAAAGTTGGGGATATTATTACGGAATTGGTTAGTCCTGTTTGGGTGGTTTTTTGAGCCAGTTTGAAGCCTTAGTTGTGGGTGCCCTGCTTTTTGTTCGACCCTGCTTGCCTCAGGCTTTTCATAGAATGTTTCCTTGTCAGGAGGGGCTACTTCCATCGTCTTCTTTTAAATATCTTGGTGCTGCTCTGACAGCTGTGGCTCTCTATGTCTCCCTAGATGCTGCTTGATGCTGCTCACTGCACACGGCATGGTGGCACTGGAGGCCTGATTGCTTAGATCCCAAAGGCCTCTGCCTAATCCACCACTCTCCGAGGTACCGGAGAACCGCTCCCTTCTAGGCTCTCCTCAAGGCTCCATGTGAGTCAAGCAAGGCAGCAGCCTGCACCACAGCCTGAAGTAACTTGTGTTAGCATGTTGCACGTGTTTGCCTGTATGGCCAGCGGGGGCAGGCTCTGAGAGTCTCTACGAAGCTTTTTAGGGTGTGTGGTGGTGGAGTGAGAAGGGGCCAGTGCTGGCTGCCGCTCCGTGTGCAAGCCACACTGGCCTAATACTGGCTGCTTCCACATAACTGGGGCAGAGCAGCAGCCTAGTGCTCCAGGGCACAGCCCCTCACTCTCTGCTCTCCCACTCCACACATCCTGCCTACACGTGCTGTCTGCTGTTGCGGCTGCTTGTGCTGCGGACTCACCCCACTCCTCGGTGCCTCCGACTTGACAGTCCAGTACAGGTCCAATACAGGATGGGAATAAGCAGGGGATGGGCCCAGGCAGGCCTTCACCTTCAGCGGCTGGTCTGCCCGCTCCCTGATCTCTTGGTGCAGACTGGAATAATGAGAGTGCGAGCAGCAGTGTGTGTTTGTGACAGTGTGACAGAGTGTACAAGTTTACCAGAGTGAGAATGATATAGTGAGAGAATTAGAAGTGAGAGAACGTGAAACTGAGTGTGAGACAGTGAGTGTGTCTGTGAGAGAATATGTGTGAGTTTGTTTGTGTGTGTGTTTTCTGCTTGCAGGTGTACTGCTGGCCTGGCATACTGGAGGTAATTATTGCCGTATCGATGAGGGCACTTACAGCATATGGATGTAAGGTGTTAAGCATGGCAAAATGCAGGTCCTGATGTACTGCAGGTAATTCTTGGCATAAAGGGGGCACCCATAGCAAAATATTGGTACTGAGATCATAAATGTAATCCTTGGCATAAGAGACCTTGCACTCATGGTATTGGGGTATTGATGGCAAAAGGCCGGCCCTTGCCATTAGCCCTTACTGTAGGTAATTTTTTACAGTACTTAAGGATATGGGTGGGGTATCCATGGCAAGATTCTGGCACTAGCATATTGTATTGAATTCTTGGTGCAATGGGCGCACCCATGAAACAATTCTGGCCTTAGCATACTGGAGGTAATTTCAGCCATACGGGGTGAACCCACGTAAAAGTGAGAAAAAAATGGGGCCTACTCCTGAGGAAGGTCTTTTCCTGGAGCACCATGAAACAACTGAAATATTTAATGAGTGTCCTTTCAGGGTCTGTGGCTTTTAACAAATGTATGTGAAACTTGTACTTTAAAATGTAGTTCTTTACCCCATATGTTTCAAAACACTTTTCAGCGGAGAACCCTGGTCCTCCCGAAACGACCAAGATTAAGTCTGCTTACTTGCTTTGCTTGGTGGAATCTGGATGAAGTACCACACCCCACCACTTTCAAAGATCTTTAGCTACTGATGGTGAGCAGAATTACCAGGGTGCAGAGGGGGGAGTATAAGAACAGTGTGTGTGTGCAAAGAGGGCAGGAGCAAGATTTGATAATGAAGTACAAGCATTGTCTAAACTTAAAATGGAAAAATGTATTACATTTCAAAGGTGGCTAAGCCTCACACTCTTGTCCTATCTGTAATTCTTCCAACTTTATATTCATAATTGGGCCATATGATTCAGGCTCTGCCAAAAACTTTTAGAACCTGGCTCCCATGGCTGTGGGGGCAGGTGTGGAAGAGGGAGCTCGCCCTGCACAGGCTGCTACAGTTGGGGAGAGCAAACTGACGCAGGGGGTTTGTACTGGAGAAAAGATTGGTGTGAGAAAGGGGATTATTATTTTCATTCAATGGTGGTTCACCACAAGTAAAAATGTCTTTGTTTTTGTTAAATCGAATAAACGTTTCAGTAACTTAAACCTGAGCTCGACCCCCAAGTAGCTATGGCACAGAGCAGACACACTTAACTTTAGAAAATGTGTAAGAGCGGCCATCCTTTGGAACGTACTTCCTGCGCATATCCGTGGCCTCAGTAACTACTTAGAATTCAGGAATGCCATCAAGACTCACCTTTTCCCTGCACCATAGTCCTTTGTCTGTTCCATCTGCATTTGTCAGTTTTTCTTGGTGTCAGCGCCGGGACGCCCTTTTGCCAGGGCAGCTGTAGCGCTCTATAAGTCGTAGTAACATAACATAACATAACATAACATAACATAACATTAAGAAGTAACAAAACAGTTTAAAAAGTCGAGAACACAACCCAATAAAAAACCCTCTCCAATTTATTAAAATAGAGTATATTTGAATGAACAAATTGACACAAACATGACAAAAACCCAATAAGGGGAAACAGAGATTTGAATTTTTAGTTTTAGATAAAAATAGCATCGAAAAGTGCAAAGCGCCAACTGCAGGCATCAGCTCGTACTAGACCAGAACAAGTGTACGGTTTAAGGCAAACAGTGATGGAGCGCGGGTCAGATACAGAGATCAGGTTTGTCTTGGTCAGAAGTTTAATTTCTTATTCAGTCTCTGAAGTGGAAGTAAAAAATCATAGCGGGGCAAGGAAGCAGGCTGTGGCAGAGATGAGTTCCACAAGACCATATAGTCATCTGACGAAGTTCCAGTGAAGCACTTGAATTTAGGCAAAAAAGCACTGAGCTGGAAAAATTCTAAATTCATGACCAAGGAAGGTGCCTCGCCAGGTGGATACTTTTAGGCACCTTCCCCTGGTGAAGATTTTTACCTTTGGACTTTTTGTTTTGAGCTCTGATTCCTCCAGCTGGCAAGGCTTCAAGCTGTAGCCGAGAAAGGTTCCACGAGGAAGGATACCTTCTTTGCGATGATTTGTTGCTGTGGATAAGCTCAGAGCAGGAGCAATCTAAATCTTTGGCCCAACAGCAATGCACCTTCATTGGATTGACATGGTAGGTTTGCGCTGGTCTTCTGTCGGTTCCCCAGACACAAATCCTTGAAAAAGTTTTTAAGTACCAACATTTAGGGTTAGGCATGAGGAGTGCACATTGATACTTATCTAAGAGAACCAGGCCCTTAGGGACACCACTTAGAGGTCAGGACTCACTCCACTAGAAGTCACCAGCAGGGTCTAGGGTAGGTCCAGTTGGAACTGGTCAGCTGGGGTTCTTAAACGTTTGTGTCCCTGAAGCTTAGCAGGAGGTCTGCCAACTGACCGTTGGAGTCCATTTCTTGTTCCTGGGTACAAATGGAAGCAGGTCCAGTCCTTAGGGTTCTCCTCACAGGTCACAACAGCAGGTGCAGCCCTTCTGTCTTTCAGAGGTCCAGCAGTGTTCTGAAGAGGGTATTATGGGTGTCACATTTATTGCCAGTGTTAGCCTGGGGGTGAGAGAAACTCCTAGCCCCTCCATAACCAATGGGCAAAAAATTACTACAGGTGATCCTATCCACGTTTGCAGCACTTCCTGTGTGTTTTACTATATACTATTCCACAGTGCCCTTTGCTACCTAAAACTAAGATGGCAGAACCTTTCTTCCCCTGTGCAGATCTCCCTGTGCGTACCCGGAGGTGTGGCTCAGGTAATGGGCAAACCCTCTGTGAGAAGTTGGCCTGGTATATTATGTACACTTTATGTAAGTGGGCACCTTGCACCAGTCCAGACAACCCTTATGGTGATTTAAGAGGTTATAGACAACCTTAGAAAGCTCTCTAAGTGGTAGCTGTGGAGAGTAGCCTTCAGGCTTAGTCCAGAAGGAGTGTAAAGCAGCCTGTTTTACCAGAATGCAATCTTATAGTATAGATTAAGTGAAAAAGAACCACAAAAAGTATTTATAAAAATATAAATTTATTATATAATGCTCTCTAACACAAAGAAATATCTCCTACCCGGAGATATGCACAATGGACACAATACTTCAGCAAAGAAACACAGTAAATAGCACGAAATACACAGTGGCCCCAGGGGGGGACAAAACTATATACTAAGAAAGTGGTATAAGAACAACGACTCAAGTCAAGATAGTGTCGAGAGGATATAGAAGTGCTGGGACCCCAAGGAACTACCCAAGATGAGTAGATCGGTACCCCACGGAGAGCGTGTGCAGTGTGGGAACACGACAGCGTGCTCCGTACAACTCTAAGTGTAAGTCGTGGTTGGATTTTTAAAGATAAGGGACCCTTCCCAGTGGACCCTGAAGAGACCCTGTGGAAGACAGAAGGTTGGAGAGCCACCCCACCCATGGACCAGGTGACCAGGAGACTTGAAGACAAATGCCCTCCGATGTCGGGTGTTGCAGGATGGATGACAATGACCTTGACTCTGCAGCTGTGAGGACCAGGCAACTCTGAGGAGGACTAGGAGCTGTGCACGAGCTGTCCCACTAAGGATGTCGAGTGCTGAGGGGTCGGTGTCTGGCGGGAGCACCAACAAGCCTTGGCAAAGGCAAGCAGCGCTGGAATCAAAGAAGGAGCAACGTCGGGACTAGCAAGGTCCAGTGGACTCACCAAAGGCAGGGGAGTCAGGGCAGGCTCCGAGCAATCAGGGGAGCCCAAAAGAAACAAGTGTGACCCTCAAGTGGACCCACATGCCGGAGGCACTGGAGTCACGAGAGGACCTCAAGCAGCTCACCCAAAAGATGCAGGCCACGATGCGGTGTGGCTGAAGATTCTGGTCACTGGAGGTGCTCGAGGTTGGGGCTACTTGGAGCCCGAAGATCTTCTTGGAAAGAAAACAACAAGCCTTTGCAACTGCAAGTTGGAAGCGGTGCACAGGGGTTCGGTTATTGCAACCCCCATGAGGGATACTGGCTTCAAACTTGGTGAGAGGCCTCGGGAGCTGTGGAAAACCACCACCTGTGTTGCAGAGCCCACGGAGTCCGCAGGAGCTCAGGATCTGCAGACCGGTCGACTTAGTTGCGGTGCCTGCGAATGCAGGGGAGTGACTCCTTCACTCCAAGGGAGATTTCTTCAAGTGTCTTTGATACTTCACAGGCCTTGGAAGGTTCCTGTATGATGCACAGGCACAGACGATGCAGCAGACTGGGAGGGAGATGAAGTGAGGCCCAAACGAAGTCTAGCGAAGGCCAGAGTGCCCAGACGGTAAAAGAGCAGTGGTGTCTGATCTGAATCTTATCCCACGACAGATCTAGGGACCTACACCCAGGTAAGCCCTTAAGTACCCTAGGGAAAGGGTTGGGGAGATTTAGGGGACCTTCCCAGGGGAGGGTCTGGACAGGGGGGAGGTTACTCCCATGTCCTTTGTCCAGTTTCGTGCCAGAGCAGGAGCCAACGGCTCCCAGGAATGGTTTGAACTGGACTATGCACAGGGACACCAAATGTGCCCCTCATGCAGACTGAGTGGCGCTGGCAAGCGCACCCACCCCATCCCAATACACTAAATCCTGTCTGGGAGGTGGTCACACCTCCCTGTGACAGGATGCCTATTGTTCTGCCTTCCCCTGCTTGAGCTTGACTCAGCAGCAGGAGGGCAGAATCGTGTCTCTGGGCGTCAGCAACCATTTTGTGCTGTCCGGGTTAAGAAGGTTGGCACAGGGAACACTGAGAGCCTAATGGAGGGATCTTCCAGTGCTTGGAATCATACTTCCCACACTGTTTACGGTGTGGGGGTATGATTCCAACATGTTTGATATCAAACATGATAGGATTCGTTGCAGCCGTTTTCGAGATGGTCATCGCGTAATTATGCGGTGCCCCTCTATATAGTATATGGCTTGCTTCACTGACAAACCGGGAGAATGGACTCCGTAGGTTACAGGTGTGTCCTGCTCATGCAGGGGCACCCTCTCACTTAGAACCAAGCCCCCTGCCTTCAGGATTGCAAAGGCCTGCTACAGGGGTGACTTATAGGTTTTAAGTGCAGTGACCCTAGATATAGAAAACCTATATCTTTAGTAAGTGGTGCTAGCACCAGCTTACACAGGCTGCAATGGCAGACCTGTAGTTTAATTTTGAATGGTCTCTCATGGGTGGCATAATACATGCTTCAGCCCATGGGAGACCTCTGGGGTACCTATTACCTGGGTACCTTAGTACCATATACTAGGGACTTATAAGGGTACCCCAGTATCCAATCTGGGATGTACCTAAGTACTGAACACAACAGTTTAAGGAGAAAGCAGGTAGACTGGGGTTCTGATTAGCAGGATCCCAGTCAGACTAGCCAAATACAGCTTAGCACCAGGCAAAAAGTGGGGGTAACCATAGAAGCAGATCCTACTTTCCTACACCCTCCCTTGTGGTCACTCAAAACCGGTTCAGGGGGCAGCTCCTTTCCCACTAGCATTGGTGCCTGGCTGGCTAGCTGTAAATAGAGGATGCAGGCCCAGGTGCAAGCTACATCTGCTTGTCACTGGGTTGGCATCATTTGAAGTTAATTAAGATCCGGTGCACGGCCCAGATGGCAATCCTGTCAGGGGAAGGTCAACCCCTTTCCCTTTGACTCAGCTCTGGGAGCCATTTCACACATAATCAAGGAGCCATTTAGCTCCTGCGTGACAGTGAACACTGGCAGAAAGGCATATTTTGCTCAGGCAGGAAAATGACAAGTTTCTAAAAGTGTCATTTTCTAAATAGCAATATAAAATTCGACTTGAGCATTAAGTTGGACTTTAAATCACTATTAAAATAAGTCATTGAATTATTTTTCTAGCTACTACCAAACATAAGCAAAGCATCATAGGGTGTTTTAATGTAACTCTGTGCTTCCCTAAGAGAGAGACAGCATTGCACAGTGCAAAAATAACTTTGGAGGTTTTTCATTGCCAGGACATTTAAACATAAATTACACATATCTTACTTTTTAAATACAATGCACCCTGCCCCAGGGGCATCTATACCCTATCCTAGGAGTGACTTATAGGTATTAAAAAGGAAGGTTTAGGTCTGTCAAAAAGTTTATTTTGGCAGGTCGAATTGGCAGTTTTTAAAACTGCATAATCAGGCTGCAGGCATGGAGATATGCTTTGCATTGTCACTTTAGTGGTAGCATGTAAAGATATGCCTCTTTTTGCATGATCACCCCAACATTTTTGGACTGATGCTGCTGGTTTTTCCACAACTGAAAGGAGTACTGAGTATTGCCAAACAGGCCTTAGTGCCAGTGTTCTGACTCCTAAAAGGATATATGTCTAATTGGCTCACCCACAACTGGCATAAGTTAACTTACTTATAAGCTCCAAGTATATGGCACCAAGGGTGCTCATGGCCTGTAAGTTAAGGTGTCCTTTGTGGAATTCAGCACTTCTTGTGCCACCAAAAGTGTGACAAAGCAAAGCATGACTCCCATTTTTTTCAGTAGCTGGTGTTTCATGTGGGGGGGGGGGGGTAGCACATTTTTTCCCCACAAACTTTGAATTGGCAGATTGCGGCTGTTAAGAGAGATCATTTCGGGATATGGCTATCGGTGATGGCTCGTCTAAATCTCCAGCAATTCAATTTTAGAAATTATTATGGTCCTATTGAAGATCAGATAGCTCAATTGCAACTGATTTACACTTTAGTCATAAACTTTCATGGCCCTATTATAATGGGAGGAGGTTTCAATGGTTTAATTCCCAGAATTAGATGCATTGCGTATGGGCAAAAAACAATTGAAACTTAAGACTGCTGTATTTATTGCAAAAATGAAACAGGATTATGGTCTTTTGGATCCCTGGCATTTCGAAAACCCAGTAATAGCCAATAAACTTGTTTCTCTAAACAGTTTGTCAGCCTCTAGGATAGTTTTTTTTGATTTCCCAATTTCTAGTTAGAAATCACTGGCAAATGAGTTTGCCGATCACTCTTTAGTATCAATTCAGATACAGACTTAGTTTAGTGGGGTTTCAGGTCATAAATGGAATTTTGATAGATCCCTGATATCGATTCAAGTTTGGAAAGAAGAGGCTTGGGCCTTTATTGAGGAATTTCTTCATCCCAATCTTAATTCTGCCCCAATCTTTATCATCTGGGAAACATTAAAGCATACTTTAGGGGCCCGGTTACTGCTTACAAGATGAAGAAAAATTGTGTAATCTGGAAATTATGAGGTTGCAGGAAGATTTAGAAAGAACAACAAGGTTAAGTCTAGAATTCCAGATATTTCCTATGAGTAAATCATTATCTCAGGCTAGATAAAATTTGCAGGACTTTTTTTTATGAAAGATAAATTGGTAAATGAAAGAACAGCTCTGCAAAAAGTTGAAGAAGAAAGTGAACATATAGGTAAGGTTCTAGCTTAGTCAACAAATGTTAGGTCGAATAGCATCATCCTTTCAGAGATCATGGATGCTGTCACTAACACCCTTATAATTAATGGTAATAATATTCAAACGTTTTTTGTTAGATCATTATACCTCTTTTTATCAGGCTCCCGAAACTATTTCACAAGATGTGACAACAAATTTTCTTGCTTCAGTGCAGCTCTCAAAAGTATCAAATCAGCAACAAAGGAGTGTCAAGAGTCCAATCACATTGCAAGAATTTAAGAAAGTTATAGCCTCTACTGCAAATTTGAAAGCCAATGGAAATTATGGTATACCTTTTGAGGTCTATAAAGACTATCTTCCTTATCTCAAGACTTTATATTAAAAGATGAGGAGGAGAGACCAGATTTGATAATAGGGAGATCGAGGAGAGAGACCTGAAAACGGTTGTCCCTGACCTATTGTCGATGGGCGTAGATAATACATGTATGACCCTTATTAACTAAAAATGTACTAAACTTTAACCTAACCTTATGCTCTCTTTCAAGGAAATCAATGCTGTACTTTCTGCCCTGAACCAGATGATAATGTCTGACATTCAGTATGTATCGTGTATCCACGGTTTCTTTGTTTGTACGTTAAAATTTAAAAAAAAACAATTTAAAACAAAAAAAAGACTTTATATTAAAGCTGTTCAATGAAAGTATATTAGGTAATTGGATTCCGGCATCATTTTCAGAATCAATCAAATACACTTTATTCGGTTTTTACATAAAACCATAAAAGTAATCTAAAACAGTACAGTATACAAAAATGTAATATAGTTGACAGCTCGCACTTAAAAATCACTTGTACAGTACACAAGAATAAAGTCACAGAATATTAAAAAATGGGTGTGTACTAGTTCTTCAAAAGGGAGGGAGATGAGCGCAGGAACCCTAGCTCCACCGAAAACCCCCATGCCCTATATACTGGAACACGTAAAACAAAAACACATTTTCAGAATAAATTGTGTTAAGTTTAAAAAAAAAAGACATACCCCTCTAACAACCCTAATTTATAAAGGCCTATCAGATTGCTTAATGCTTATTATAAATTATTTATGAAAAGTTTGGCTAATTGAATTATTCCCATTGCCCAAAAGTCAATCGATAAGGAGCAAAATGGAGTTCTACCTCAGAGATCAATGATGAGCAATGCTAATTATCTGATGTAAGCCATTGATTGTTTTATAATTAATAGGATCAAAGCTGCTATTATAATGATTGGTGCTTACAAAGTATTTCATTTTGTTAATTGGTCAGTTTTGTTTCAGATTTTGAGCACATTTTATTTTCCTGCACAATGTATTATATTTTTAAAGAAACTATATAAAGGGGCTACAGCTAGAATTGTTGTTAACTCTAGTTTAAGTGGGACAAATTATAGTATCTCGTGGCACTCGTCAGGGGTGTCCGCTGTCCCCTATTTTATTCACTTTTTTTATTGAACCACTGGCTTACTTACTTCGAAATTACATTTTCATTTTACCTCCACACCCTGGTAAATCTAAGTTAAAGTTATTTGCTGGTGACATTATTCTTTATTTAGTAGCAGAACAAGCCAACGTCCAGAGAGCTTTTAATAAGATCAATTAGTTCCCTCTAATATGAGGGTATAAGATTAACCACAGTAAATCTGAAACCCTCTTATTCAATGTTGCAAAGTCAAATCTCCTAGTACATATTAGGGGTCAGTTCTCCCCGGAGCGGCTGATTTTTTATTTGGGGATTTATGTTATGTCCAATCTTTCAGATTTTTACAAGTTAAATTATAAGGCTATGTTAAACAAGATTAGAAAACCGTTGGAGAAATTGCATTTTTTAAGTTTATCTAATTTTGGTAGAGTTTCTCTAATCAAAATGTCGATCCAACCTTTATTCTTAATGTTCTGATTAAGGTGAGTAAAAGTTATTTTAAGGAGATGAATGTATTGATTAGGAAGCTTTTGTGGAAAAATCAATGTCCCCATTTTCCACTGGCTAATACCCAACTAAATAAGGTCTTGCTATACCTAATTTTCATCTGTACTATCAAGCTACCTTATGGGATAGTGTCTCACAACTCTATAATGATCTGGCCTAATTTAATATTATTTTTAAATTTAATGTTAAAGGAGACAGAGCTTCAACTTCTTGGAAATGTCCCAAAAAATGAGATGTAAGGTATCTTAGAGATGATATTGCAGAAAAGCGAAAATGGCCTGGAAACTATGATTCTGGATTGACATTCATTTTTATCATTGGCTGATTGTGGGAGCTTGGGGCTATACCTGTCTGGTAAAATAATTGAACAATAGAATTGTTTTAGCTTTAAAACATTAGCTGATTTCATTATAAATGGCTCATGGAAGACCTGGGATCAAGTTATTTTGCAAGGGCAAGAGCGTAGTTCTGGATTTTGGGTTAGCTTCACCCAAATTATTACATTTCTCAAGCGTTATTTTCCAGCTCTAGATGGTTTTACTAAATTGGTGCTAAAACTGCTCTTAAAAAACTAATTACTAGGAGTCAGTAGTTGGTATAAAATTCTTCATCAGAACTTGCAGAACCAAGTGATTCCTAGCTTTTTATTTAAAATTCAAACAGTAGCCAATTGTAAGATTTCCCCTAAGTAGTGGTCAGAGATTTCGCTTTTTGGTTATAAACTTTTTAGAGCATCAAAATCTTTTTATGAGGATGGAATTCTTTGCTAGATGGATGTCATATTATATGTCACAATTTGGGCATTAATGTTTTCCTGATGTTTTAAATCAATTATTTAGATGTAATACAATTTCACCAGGCAATTGGGTTCATATATTTTATTCTTGCCCGTCTCTGAACACTTTTTGGATTTAAATATTTGACTAGATCAGTCACCGGCTCTTGAAAAGGATGTTACCAGATCCATGCACACTGGTATTTGACCACTAAGCAAACAATAGGGTTTTATCAAAAATGGAACAAAAATTTATTTTTATATCAACTTTTAATGCACAGTCATTGCTTTTGCAATGCTGGAAATCCACACGGTGTCCTTCTCCAAGCCAATGCCAGGCCATAATGCAAAATGTTAGAATGTTTGAACATTTATATACTATGAGAATCAATCAATTGAGGAAATTTAAACAGCTGTGGCACTTTTTGTCAATAGATGAGGACATTTTCTTTTGAGATTTTTGGACTATGGCGCTTTATCTGAAAATGTGTACTATATATGAATTGTCTGCTCTCCTTGTGGTAAAATGAATGTGTATTATAATTAGCCTTATTTATAATATTTATACTATGATCATAATTCTATTATTTGTGTCTTTTGACACTACCTAACAAAAAGGAAATAAAGAATTGGCTAAAAGGATTGTTGTCATGAAGTAACTGTGCTAAAACTAATCTAATTTACTTTGGATTAAAATCTGTAGAAGCTGCTTGTAAATTGTCAATGCACTCAATCTCCTTTTCAAAATCCACTGTAATTAGCCTATAAAGTGTCAAATCGACAAAAGTAGGTTTGTTTTACATGTATCAGGTTTGCCCAGTATTTTTAAATTGCACCATTTGGCACTTCTTCATCTCATATCAGCTACAAGGGTAGCTCCGCCTCCAACAATTGAAATGCATGTCCCACCTCATTGCTGGAAGTGTTAGCCCCACCAAAGTTCGGAGCTAGTTGTACTCCTGAGTAACACCTTTATGCACACAGCGCTCTGGTTTGCACATGCTCACAACACCTGGATTCTGTGAGAATTGTGGCTGAGCATCATCACATCTATGCCTTAGAACAAAGAACCATTTTTAGCTCAATTTCACATTTAAAAAGAAAGACCATGTTTCTTGAATGTACTACCTTGAATAAGTTGCTCATTGATGTGGCTAATGACTTTGTTCTTACAAATTGGTAGTTATTATATCCAACTCTTCATGCTCATTAGGTTATACGCCTCACTGTGTTGTATTTAATGCATGTAATTTATTTAACAGCAAAAACTATATTATGAATTGCATTTCATCTTTATATTTCTAAAAATGTTTGAAATAAAAATATGCACAATTTACAACAGGTCCTACAAACTCTTCCCGTAGCCAGTGGAGCTGGAACGATTTTCAGAGTAGGGGTGCTGTTATCAATGTTACAATGCTGAAGTCATAGGGGCTGTGAAAAATCCAAGTATCATACAAAGAACAGGTTTAGCAAATGAGCCATGCTCATTCAGCAGGAGAGTAGTAAGAATGTATTATGTAGCTGGTGGTGCATTTTCGAACACACTAGCAAATATACCATTGAAGCATGGCGTGGTAGCACACAACACATTTTCCATTGAATCGGCCACTAAATTTGCACAGACATACAGTTCTATGGATAAATCTGCGCAGCACGCAAATGATAATGAGTGGAAACAGGGTTTCACAGAATATTTATCATTTGCACATTACAAAGTAAACTGTATTGATTTGTTAGGATCCTATTAAAAGAGTGTTTCCGTCACACTTCAGAATTAAAAATGTGGCTCATTTATGCTTTACTTGCAGCGGATACATTTTAAAATATTTGTATAGTTAATTTACAGGTATTTAAATTTTTTTGTGTTAGAAAAAAGGCCACCCTCCAGTCCTTACTTACACAATCCCTGTACTCCAGCAAGATTGTAACATAGTTCATGTTACAAAATCCTCTCACTATACTGTCAGAGACAGAAAAGCAAACACCAATATCCCTTTTAAAGGAATAAGAAGCAATTTGTCAGAATAACACAGCCTGACATTTGACCCATTTTTGAACACATTGCAAATTTGACAAGATATAAACAAACTTTAAAGGCTTCTTTATTGCTCATTCACCTTCTGAACTGTAGGTTGGTTATTTTGGGGGTGCTGCAGCACCCCCTGGAACCCTGCTTCCAGCGCCTAATCCGGCAGCTGAAATTTAGCAAAATGTTGCTGTTTTGACTGGCAGCTGGATGTGATGATCATCATTTGATTTAATATAATAGAGCTTGGAACATTGTTTTTACCTGCCTGAAAATAACAAAGTATTTTTTTTTTTAACAAAAAAATCATGGAGAAACCATATTTTTTTACATAAATCAATCGCCCATATTTTCCATGGAACGGAGGGTGCCATATATTGTTACGGAAATCATACCTAGAGAACCACACTTCATTAAAGTTTCCTGGACGCCTAACTTTCTATGTAATAATTAAAATATCGTTGTTTTGGTGCTTATTTAAAAGAATTTCCCCATGTATTTACATGATTATGTACAATAAGAAATAAAAAGCTGCATGGGGAGCGGACCACTGAGTGGGTCTTATGATTCAGGATCACAGTTGAATTCCTTTGTTGAATCCAAATTACTAAAGAACATTTAGGTCCACACCTTAACAGTTCAGCCTTGGAGTGATTCCCTTTCCGCAATTCCAAATGACCTTGGAGGGCAATTACCAAACAGTCCAGTCTGAAATCATCCCCTAGTACAATTACTTAATTCTCATAAAACTCGGAAAAACAACTCTGAGTCCCTAAGTAACTGCCATTAGAATATTATTTTTTTTATGTTGGCTCAAATACGGAATCAATGACATTTTCAGTAGTTCCATTGTGTCACTATAAAGATAATGATGTAACTTTAGGAGAAATTCAGTATATGGCATATTTATCATGGTTTTGCGTCGAACTTGCATTGCGCAAGGGAGACGCAAAACATAGAATGGCATTAACCAAGCTACGCAAGGCCAACTTGCGTGGCTCTACATGGCTTGGTAAACGTGGAGTAAAGCAAGCTCTGCCCCAGGGAGGCAGTCAATGGGTAGAGGGTGGGTGTTCCCACACATCTACCCATGGATTTTGGCGCACTCCCAGATTTACCTTTAGTGGTAGACCTGGGAATGTGCCAAAATCCTATGCTTCCCCAGGAGAGGCAAATCACTTAATCTCCCCGTGCCTAACAAAATTAATGTGTCCGGCTGAAATGCAACTGGTGCTCATGTTAAGCACTCTGATACCTTGGGGTCACGTTTGCGTTATATAAAACTCCCCCCCCCCAAAAAAAAATGTTTGGGTCCATTGCAGAGGTCTGGTTAAACTTTGTCCTGCCTTTTGGAACACTGGCAATCATTTTGCATCTGGACATTGTCCCACAATAAAAGGGGACCACATCCTGTTTCACCTACCAGTGGATCTGGGCATGTCTCCACAATAAAAGCAGACACACAATCAGCTTCAACTGGCAGTTATTGAGTCTCTAACAAAGCAGCAGCCCTCCTCAAGAGAAGAGACACAAGATTTGAAAGTAAGTCTTGATTGAGGAAAAATATATTTTCTTAAAAGACAAAAAAGTCTGAAGACAGAGACTTAGTGAGATTTCTTAGAGAGAGAAAAAGACTTTGAAAAAGAAAATTACATTTTTTAAGGTAGTGAATGAAACTACATGAGCTGTGTATCTGAGATTTTCTTAGGAAGACAAAGACGAAGCACCAAGGATCTTTTGTTGGGGAAAAGTGAAAACAGTTTGAGAGAGCGCCATTCTCAAAGGATCAAAAGATAACCCTGAAAAGCAAAACACGAGATTCAAAGATTTAAAAAAATGATTACAAGCACAAGAGAAAGGTGTTATATATATATATATATTCACTGACAAAACCATAGGTTTTAGGGACAGTTATAGTTAGTTGGACATTTCACTCGTACAAAACCATAGAAATTCCCCCGTTATAGTTAGTTCAGCTAACTATAACTCGCGCCCGCAATGCACTGCTGATGATGTCACATATTACATCACTCATGACATGGTCAGTGACATCACTGATGACATCACTGATGACATCTCAAATGACATCACTGATGACATCATCCAGTGACTGTGTGTTTCTGTAATGTTTAAATATGTTTAATATATATAGGCAAAGGCGTATTGAAGAATGAGTGGGTGTATAAGTGTCTGAATGGATGATTGAGTAGGTGCGTGACTGACTCTACAAGTGAGTGATTAAACGTATCTTACTGAATGCATGGGTTAGGGACTAAACTGTGTGAATGTCTGTATCCGTCTGTCTGTTGGTGTGTAAGTGGATGCATGGATTTGCGAATAGCTACATGAGTGTCTATATGGGTTATTGATTGGTTCTCTGAGTATCTGTATGGGTGCCTGAGTGTTTGTGTGGGTGGGGTGTGTGTGACTCTGTACATAGATGTGTGAGTGGGTGATTCACTGGGTGCATGATTTGAAGAGTGCATCTGTGATGGACTGCTTGGGTGGGTGAGTGTGTGTATGGGTGTGTTAGTGAGTGAATGTATATCTCAGTGGTACATGTGCGAGTAACTACATATGTAAAAGGCAGTAAATATGTGTGTTAGAGTATTTAAAAGGCTATAAGTGAGAGTGTGTGATTGTGAGAGTGGCTGTATGGATGCGTGTGTGCTTGTATCAGTTATTGTATAAGAGCGTAAGAATGTGCTAGTATTTGTATGAGTAAGTGAGCTGGTGTGTGTATAACTGTATAGGTGAGTAAATGGGTGTGTGATTAATTTTTGCATGACTGACTAGGTGTGTGAGTACCTCTATGGATGAGTGGCGGTGTGTGAGTGTTTATATAGGTGTATGAGTGCATATGATAGTCCTGTACTGAGTGACTGTAAGTATGAGTGACTGTACGGGTGAGTGAGTAGATGTGTGTGTGTAGACCTAAGAATCAGTGAGTGGGTATGTAGTTATTGGTATTGGAGTGTGTATGGTTTTGAGAATGGCAGTCTGTAATTTAGAGTGGGTGTATCAAAAGTTATATTAGGGTGTGAGAAGATGCATGAAATTATTACATGGATGATGTCATCAGTGATGTCATCAGTGATGTCATTTGAGATGTCATCAGTGATGTCATCAGTGATGTCACTGACCATGTCATGAGTGATGTAATATGTGACGTCATCAGCAGTGCATTGCGGGGCGCGAGTTATAGTTAGCTGAACTAACTATAACGGGGAATTTCTATGGTTTTGTACGAGTGAAATGTCCAACTAACTATAACTGTCCCTAAAACCTATGGTTTTTTCAGTGAATTTCAAAGGTTTTTTAAATGCTAATTTCTAACTATAACGTGCCTGAAACCTATGGTTTTTAAGTGAATTTCAAAGGTTTTTTAAATGCTAGTTTCTAACAATGCCTACAGAGGTAGGACATGTGAAGAAAGAAGAAAAAACGCACAGATAGAAGCAAAAGAAATGCAGAAAGAAGCAACAGAAGTCCACAAAGACGAAGAAAAGTGCAGGAAGAAGCAAAAGATGTGCAGAAAGAACCAACAGAGGAGCAGAAAGAGGCCTTGTTGCAAAATCATCCTGTGCCCACAACTTTTTCAGACGTGTACTGGTGGTAACTGACTCCGACTAACCAGAGGCAGTGCTATGCTAAAAGACACTTAGAATACAGTGAAAACACCTACATACACTAGGGAACACTATGTGTTGGGGTACCCCTGTGATTAGCATGACCTCCTCTGTAAGTCCCTAGTACATATAGGGCAGGGGGATTAAAACTACCTCTTAAAACGCGCTACAGGGCGCGTTTGCACAGTGGTGAAGGGAGGGGGGGCCTGAGGTGACATGTGTGCAAACGCGCCCCGTGGCGCGTTTTAAGTTGCGGGATTAAGTCCCCTTGAATCCTGAGGGTCCCTGGGGCCCAACTAGCCCCCAGGTACCTACAGTTAGGACCACAGAGCTGAGTTGCAGAGAGGCGTTCCGAGGCCACGCACCTTTTTTCACCTCTCTGCAACGCAACTCTGTTGTGCTTACTGAAGGTACCTGGTGGGCTAGTTGGCCCCAGGGTCCCTCAGAATTCAAGGGAATTAATTCCCCAACTTAAAACGCACCAAAGGGCGTGTTTGCGCACATGTCACCTCAGGCCCCGCCCCTCCCTTCACCACTGTGCAAACGCGCCCCGTGGCGCGTTTTAAGTTGGGGGATTAGGTCACCTTGAATCCTGAGGGTCCCTGGGGCCCAACTAGCCCACCAGGTACTTCCAGTAAGCACCACAGGCCTGCGTTGCAGAGAGGTGGTCCGAGGCCACGCCCCTTTTTACACCTCTCTGCAACGCAGCTCTGTGGCGCTTACTGGAGGTACTGGAGGCTAGTTGGACCCCAAGGACCATCAGGATTCAAGGGAACTTAATCCCCCAACTTAAAACACGCCACAGGGCGTGTTTGCACACATGTCACCTCAGGCCCCGCCCCCTCCCTTCACCACTGTGCAAACGCGCCCCGTGGCACGTTTTAAGTCGGGGATTAACTCCCTTGAATCCTGAGGGTCCCTGGGGTGCAACTAGCCCACCAGCTACCTCCATTAAGCACCACAGAGCTGCGTTGCAGAGAGGTGTAAAAGGGGGTGGCCTCAGAACACCTCTCTGCAACGCAGCCCCTGGCGCATACTGGAGGTTCCTGGTGGGCTAGTTGGCCCTCAGGGACCCCCAGTATTCAGGGGGAATTGCTTCCCCATCTGCAAACGCGCCAGGGGCGCATTTGCAGAGTGCTGCAAGGAGGGCGTGGCCTCCGGCGCGATGCCGGTCTTTTTTTTTTTTAAGAAGGGGGCTGTGTGGCCCCCTTCTTTTGTAATTTATTTGCCCTGGGGACCCCATCCCCCAGGGCCTGCCCTCTATTTTTTTTAATTTGGAAGGGGGCCGCGTGGCCCCCTGCCGAGGCCTTAATCGGCCCCGGGACACCATCCCCGGGCATGGCCTTTATTTTTAAAAAAAATTGTTTTGGAGGGGGGCTGCGTTGCCCCCCTCCTCAGGTCACTTATGGCCCCGGGGACCCCATCCCCCGGGGCCGGCCTTTTTAAATTTATTTATTTTTTTTATAAATTTTGGGGAAGGGGGCCGCGTGGCCCCCCTCCCAGGCCACTTGTAGCCCCGGGGACCCCATCCCCCAGGGCTGGCCCTCTCCGTTGGGGACCGAGGGATGCAGGGAGCCGGCGGGACCGTGGGGGGATTGGGGACCCCCCCATGGTCCCGCCGGCTCCCCGCATCCCTCGGGAGCCGGCATTGCTTTTCCACATGGGGAGCTGCTAAGATGCAGCTCCCCGTGTGGAAAAGCAATTTGCTTTGAATTTTGGAAGAGAGAGCAGGTTTCCTGCTCTCTCTTCCAAAATTCAAAACAAGTTTGCTATGACAGGACGGGAGTCGCGAGGCTCCCGCCCTGTCATAGCAAACAGCAGTGTCCCGGGGTGGGCACCCCGGGACACTGAAGGAGCCGGCCCTGGGGGGTGGTGGTCCCCAGGGCCATCACAGGCTCCAGGAGGGGGGCCGCGCGGGTCCGAAACGGACCCCCAATTTAAAATTCTTAGTGCCCCGGGGAGGTGGCGGTCCCCGGGGCGTGTGGGGGGGCTCGAGCCCCCCCCCCCACCCAGGTCATTTTAAAAAAAAAAAAGCCCCGGGGGGTGGCGGTCCCCGGGGCTGCGGGAGGGCTGAGTGCCCTCCCACACCATTTGTTATTTAAAGCCCCGGGGGGTGGCGGGCCTTAGAGGCCCCCCCCAACAAATATTTAATAAACCCCGCATGCCCCCGGGACTTGGCCCACCCGGGGGCCAAATAACAACGTTTTTTTTTTTTTCACGGCAAGATCCACGCATCCTAAGCGCATCCCGCCGATTTCTTTTTTAAAAAAATGCTTTTTTTGGCCCTGGGGGTCCTTCTGGGACCCCCTGAGCAGGCCCTAGGGGGTCAGGGTGTTTCTACCCTGCCCCCTTTTTGCGTTTTGCGCACTTGTTTCTACTGTTTTCTTGTGACTCGGTTCTACCGAGTCACAAGATGGCTGCCAACACTTCCTGGTTTGGAGTGTTGACAGCCATTTAGCATACAGCTCGTGATCGGGAGGGTGCGCGGATCCTCCGCTGCCATAGATATATATGTGTTTTTACTTTTGATTTTCTCAGCAACTACTGAACGGATTTACACCATTTAACAAAAAGGGTTCTTTCTGAACCAAGAACTACCTCTTTGCCAAATTTGGTGTAATTCCGTTCAGCAGTTCGGGCTGTAGCCGTGTCTAAAGTTTCCTATGGAAAATTGCATGGGGAAAACACGTTTTGGGACCCCCTTTTTTCTCGGCCCCCGCTTGCCGAATCACCCCGAAACTTTCAGGATAGGAGCGGACCGCAGCGGGCCATAAGTTTTGAGAATTTCGCGAAGATTCGTCAACCGGCGCCAAAGGTATTGGAAATAGAATGTTGCGAATTTCCTATGGAAAATAGGTCCTAACTATAACTATCTACTGGCGACCGCCAGTAGATAATATATATATATATATATATATATATATATATATATATATATATATATATATATATATATATCATGCCCTTTTCATGCATCACTTTGCGTGAAAGGGGCATTCCATGGTTGTTACTGTGGGCGTTCCCACACAAAACCCATGGATTCTGCTGCATTCCCAGATTTACAACAATTTGTATACCTGGGAATGTGTCAGAATCCTACGCCTTGCCAGGGGAGGCGTAAGGAGGCACAACAAGGAGAAATACTTTTATTTCTCCACGTTTTTTCCTCTTTCTATGCGTGCTGCACTCTCCAGAACACATAGAAAGAAGAAAATATCATCAATGATTGTTTTTGTGCAGGAAGGTGTCCCTTCCTGCACAAAAACAATCATCCCCGCAACGTAGGCATCCTCGCACCATGGTGCAAGGGTGCCTGCGTTGGCACATGGCAGCCAATTGTGCGCCAGCGCAGGGGAAAGTACAGGGATGCGTCATATTGTTGTAAATATGACGCATCCCTGTGCTTTGAAAATGACGCAGCTCAGCGCATCAAAATGGCTTGCGGCGCCCGGTTGTAAATGAGGGCCTAAGTAGGTACTCTGATATTTTGCTTAAGTGAGAGTTTGGTATGTAAGATGAGAGCATGAGTCGCACATTAATTAAGGTCAATGTGTTTATGATTATGCCTATGTAACCTGGTTGCTAATCTTTTACGGACCAGCATCAGTAAAAGAGCAGTGTTCATTGTCTACTGTTGGTTTTGAGGTCCGACCATCAGGTAGGAGAGATCTTTAATTGTATCATACTCACCAATTTGAGAAGACATTCTAAAGACCACACGCTTTAGATAAGTCATTGTCTTCAACAGGATTCACTCCTCTGTGTTCCCTTCCTAACCCTCTTCCCCCAAACGTTGAACCAGTTTGCATTGTGATTTTATGCAAGGCTGCTGCAGTAAGGTACCGATTGGGAGTGGTTGCATACTGCCCCAGCTTAAGTTTTCACAGGCCCTGACAGAATAACTGGCTCACAAAACATTTTACGCCTGAGTAGAATGGATACACTTCTAGCCTCACTGTCCTCCATTTCCAATGCCTTGGAAAAGGTCCGGGAAGAGGTAGCCGCTTCTTGTGCTGAGAATGCTGCTTTGCACAGCCGTGTCGATTATTTGTAAGAATGAATTTACTCCCCTGGCCTCGAGAGTTCCTGCACCCTCTTTGGGTAACACTTCGGGAACTTCACCTTTCAGTCCCCACCTCTCAGTTTCAACTCCTTTTTCCAGTAAGTCTTCTGTAGGCCCTTCTCAGACTTCATATCAAAATCCTTTGGTTGTAGGCTTGCCGCCACTGTTTTTGGGAGCAAAAACGTTTTCAACAGTTTCTTGCCTAAATTCAGCTGCACTTTCTTTCTAGGCCCTTATATTTTCCTGAAACCCAAACCCATGTGGCCTTTCTGATTTCTCACTTGACTGGATGGGCAATTCCATTTGTCCAAGCAAATTATCCTATTTTATACAATTGGGAAGTCTTCTTGGCAGAAATTAGCCAAATCTTTGATATGCAGTCCATAATTCAATCTGTGGAGATTAAAATGAAAGACCTGAAGCAAGGTTCTAGAGACAATTTGTTCTATTTGACATTTCAATTGTTTGGTAGTGGAATCAGGGGGGCCTAAGGAAAAAAAAGGCATCTGTCTTTTATTGAGGCCTTCGGGGCGACCTTAAGGACGCCCTCTCCCACATAGAGCCACAATCTCAAACCTTCGGCGCCCTAATAGATTTGTTGTTGTGCTTAGACCATAGAATTTCAGAGTGAAAAAGAGAGAGACGCCACGCTGATTTATGATTCCGTCACCAAAACAACTCAATGAAAACTGAAGAAGAACCAATGCAGATAGGTAGTGCTAAGGATCCTCTATCGAAAGAGGAAAAAGCGTGGCAAAGAGAAGAAAAAATGATGCCTGTATTGTGGGAAAATTAGGTAATTTCGTAAAGGAATGTCTCCAGACGACTATGATAGGTTTAGGGGGAAAAATCCAATGCCCGGCAGTAGTGAAAGGAGGTGTTCTTGGTAAAGACCTTAGTCCTCCACCCCATTCTTTGGCCAACACACTCGAGGTAGCGATGGCTCATCTCACTTTGGCAGCTGAGCTGCACTTCAATCAACGAAGTGTACAAGCAGAGATTATGACCGATGCTGGGGCCACTAACAATTTCATTGACGCTCAATATGCACAGGCCATTTGTTGCCCCCTTATTAAGAAGCTACAATCAGAAAGGGCACAGGCAATAGATGGAACCGAGTTAACTTCAGGTCCCATTCAATTTAGAACAATAGATTTAATTTTGGCTTGTATTGGTCAACAACAAGAAGAGACTACATTTTTAAAATATCATAGATGCCCCTCAATTTAAAATTTTGTTAGGGCTTCCCTGGCTGTCATTACATGACCCCGACAATAGATGGGATTCAGTATCAATCACATTCACTTCTGCCTATTGCCAGGAAAGCTGTAAATTGAACCAAAAGGATCTCACTAACCCTCCATCTCCATCCCAGGAGCTGGCTCATGGAGCTGAATACACCATACCTGCAACAGAAGAATCAACTCAGGAGATACCGGAGTGCTATTTAGCTTACAGTGATGTTGGATAAAAAGAAAGCTGAGACATTGCCTCTACACCACTTTTATGACTGCTGCATAAACCTCATAGAAAGATCCCAGGTTCCTAGCAGTCCTGTGTATGCCCTAACTGCAGCAGAGAATGAACAACTAAAACAGTATCTAGAGGATAACCTAGCCAACCATTTCATAAGACCCTTCCGTTCACCAGCAGCATCACTGTTTTTCTTTGTACCAAAGGCTAATGGAGAACTTAGGCCATCTACAGACTACAGAGCATTAAGTAAGGTTACAATTGTAAATAAGTGTCCTATTCCACTCATCTCAGTTCTACTTGACTAGGTGAAATCCACAACTATATACTCAAAATTCGACCTCTGCGGATTCTATAACCTGGTCAGGAAATACGATGAGTGGAAGACTGATTTAAAGACTAAGCTTGACCTTTACAAATATTTAGTTATGCCCTTTGGGATGTGTAAGATGCCCGCAGCATTCCAGTTCTTTGTGATTGAAGTATTCCGAGAATTTTTATACCGTTTCTTAGGCATTGGTATCGATGACATCCTCGTGTACTCAAACTCGGAGGTTGAGCACGTGAAATACATGTCTATGGTCTTACAGAAATCGCATGAGAATGGGCTCTATGCCAAATTGAGCAAATATGAGTTACACAACAGTAGAATTCCTATGTTTTGTTATCACTACAATTGAGATTTGAATGGATACCGAAAATATCAGTGCAATAGTTGACTGGCCATCTCCAAAGTCAGCAAAGGATGTTCAATCTTTTTTAGGATTCTCAAATTTTACAGACGCTTCATTCTAAATTTCTCTCAATTCATTTTTCCCATCACAAGACTTCTGAGAAAAGGAGTCATTTTTAAATAGACCCCAGAGGCCGAGAAGGCCTTTCAGGCTTTGAAAATTGCATTAATCACTGCACCAGTCTTATAACACCCTCAAATGGATCTCCCTTTTATAGTAGAAGCCAAGACTTTAGATTCGGCTGTACTGTAAGGAATATAGCATGTTACTACGCATGCTATCACATCGCGTTCCTTTACAACGCGGTCGTTACAATGACCGCGTTGTTAGAACGCAATACCTTTACAACGCAAGTCATTAGATCGACTTGCAGTAAGGGGCACACTGGACTTAGGAATAGTATAATTTACTATTCCAACTCCAGCCTGTGCAAGAGTAGGGAAGGTGTTGGAATAGTAAATTATACTATTCCTTATGTTAGAGCGCCCCCTACAGCAAGCCGATCTAATGACTTGCGTTGTAAAGGCATCGCGTTCTAACAACACGGTCGTTGTAACGACCGCGTTGTAAAGGAACTGCGATGTGATGACTGCATTGTAAACGCTGTCTCCCACTGTAAGAGCAATATTGTCCCAAAGGGACCCGAAGACTCCCCCATTCAATTTCATTCACGAAAGTTGACACTCTGTGAAAAATATTTGACAATTGATGACAAAGAATTATTGGCAATAAAGGACGCTTTAACAGAATGGTGTCATTACCTGTTTGGAACACCACATATGAGGATACAATGTGCTGCTAGTTGTCATAGATTACTTGACCAAAATCTCCCACTTCACTCTCACTAAAAGAGATTTTGTCCACCTCAAAATTGGCTACTTTATTCCAGGATAACATTGTAAACATTCATGGTTTACCCATCAGTGTGGTCTCTGATCAGGGAACTCAATCCCCTTCAAAGTATTGGAAAGCCCTCAGTAATCTATTAGGAATGGAGTTGGTATTTTCCATGAGCTGGCATCTGCAAACTGATGGCCAATTAGAAAGAATTAATCAATCCATGGAACAATTTCTGAGATGTCACCTACTGCAATGTGAGGGGGGGCTTGGTTAGACTGTATAAGTATAGCAGAACTTGCTTACAATAACACCAAGCATCCATCCACAGGTTTTTCACCGTTCTTCTTTGTGTATGAATACCATCCTAGGTCATTCCCAGAATTACTTCCCAATGATCCTTCTTGTCCAACAGCCCATAAAAGTTGGAGGATATTTTGCTGAGCCCTCATTTGCTCCCAAGAAAATCTGGCTAAATCTCAGCAAACTTGTAAAAACTAAGCTGACAAACATCGCCGTCCAGCTGACAATTATCAATTAGGGGATACGATATGGCTTTCTACCCATCACCTCACCTTAAAAGGCCCCCAAGAACTGAAACCCTGTTTTATTGTCCCTTTTCTAATAAAAGAAAAGATTGGCACCTCAGCAGTCAAACTGGTTTTCCCATCTACGATGTGAGTAAACCCAGTCTTTCAAGTGTCGTTGTTAAAGAAGGCGGTTACTCCAATTTTGCCAATGTTGAAACAAGACACTAAGCCATATAAAGTACGAGACATCCTTCATTCGAGAACATGGAAGAACCAGGTATGGTACCTGGTGGATTGGGTGGACTATGGTCCCGAAGAACAATCCTGGGAATTGGCACCTCAAATGGTTTCACCACTTACACCCACACAAGGCATGGCAGGAAAAAGATTGAAGGAGGGGGGAACTGTCAGGACCCGCTCCCACTCCTCCCTGTGTTATGCCACAGCCAATGACACAGCTCGTGAGGTAGTTAGAATGAGGACTTGGGCTCCAACCCACCATCCTTGCCCTAGACCACGATGTGGTTTACAACATTTTGGGGCCCATTGCAGAGTCCTAGTTAAACTCTGTCCAGCCTTTTGGAACACTGGCAGGCATTTTGGATCTGGGTGTGGCTCCACAATAAAAGTGTATCACATCCTGCTTTACCTGCCACTGGGCCTGGGCCCACAATAAAAGGAGACACACACCCTGCTTTAACTGCCAGCTATTGAGTCTCCATCCAACAAAGCAACAGCATTCCTCAAGAGAAGAGATACAAGATTTAAAGGGATTAAGGTAAGCCTCTATTAAGGAAAAAGATGTTTTCTTAAAAGACAAAAAACTCTGAAGGCCAAGAGTTAGTGAGATTTCTTAGAAAGAAAAAAAGACTGTTTGAACTTTCCTGGAGAAAAGGAAATTACATTGTTTAAGCTAGTGAATGAAGCTGCATGAACTGTGAATATGAGATTTTGTTTGGGAATTCTTAGGAAGACAAAGACTTATTTTAAAAGCAGGGAGGATCTTTTTTTGGAAAATTGAAAACAGTTTGAGTGAGCGCCATTCTCGAAGGATCAAAAGATGCACCTGAAAAGCAAATCACTAGAATCAAAGATTTAAAAGACTGATTGTAGGAGAGTAGGATCTGCTTCACATGGGTACCCCCACTTTTTGCTGATGCTTCACTGTTTTTCGACCTTAGTCTGGCTGGGGCCCTGCTAATCAGAACCCCAGCCTAGCTGCTTCCTCTCTAAAATGGTTTCCATGTGCCTTAGGCACATCTCTGATTGGAATCTGAGTGCCCTTATAAGTCCCTAGTATATGGTATACTATGTACCCAGGGCATAGGTACCTCAGAGGCCTACCAGGGGCTGCAGCATGTATTGTGCCACCCCTGGAAGGCCATCCAAACTGACACCACAGGTCTGCTACTGCAGCCTGGGTAAGGTGGTGCATGCACCCCTTACTGTGATATAGGCTACATATATCACTATATACATACACACATATAAACCTATAAGTCACTCCTATGGCAGGCCTTATCAATCCTGAAGGCAGAGTGCGTGGTTCCTATGTGAGAGGGTGCCCCTGCATGAGCAGGGCCCCTCTGCAGCATTTGGAGACCCTTCTCTGATGCTGTTTGTAGTGCAGCCTGACCATATACTCTTAAGCGCATTATAACCTCGCGTTAAATGCTAACTTTGGAATGGCTGCACCGAAACATGTCGTGTTTGGTGTCAAACATCTTGGAATACTACCCCCCGCCAATTCTGGCGGCGGGGGTAGCATTCCACCCTTCTAGAGGGAGAGACATGTTAACCCTGGCTTGGCCGGTAACTTCTTTCTAAAGCCCTGGCATCACAAAATGGATGCTGCTGCCACAGACACAAGTCTGGCCTCCTGCTGCTGACCGAAACTCCGGCAGGGGAGGCCTGGACAATAGGTTTCCTGTCCCAGGGAGGTGTGACCACCTCCCCAGACAGGATAGTGTGTATTGGGGCTGGGCGGGAGCTCTCTCGGGTGCTTTGAAGTCCTGCACTGGGGGCACACTTGGTGTCCCTGTGCATACCCCAGTTCAAACCGGATCAGGGGCTTGCAGCCCCTGCTTTGGTGCGAACTGGACAAAGGGAAAGGGGTGTAGCCACCCCTCTGCCCTGACCCACCCATAGGTGGGGCCACAGAGTAAGTCCAACCCCTAAACTTAGTATAAGTATAGGAACCCAGTCCTTAGGACTTTAGATTATCCCTGGATGAAACCCTGACACAGAATCCTGGACCTTCGACGCTCTACTACAAGATTAGAGGACAGAAGAATCTCCCTTGGGGTCAAGGAGTGACTCCCCTGCTTGGCAGGCACCAAAGAAGCAATTGTCCGGTCTGCATCGCCTAAGCTCCCGTCGGACGCCGAAGTCTTTGCATCACCAGAGGTGGATTTCCAGACGTCTCCGAGGCTGCCCTGAGTCCCCAGCAAAGCTGAGGCCCGTAGCTGTCGTGGGTAACGTGGAACCGTGACCCCTGGACACTGCACGCATTTGCAAGTGCATCCTCTTCTGGGTCTCCCACGAAGTCGTGCTTTGGGCTCCGAGTAGCCCTAGCCTCCAGCACCAACTGCACCAAAGATCACTGGCCTCCACTCCATGAGTGTCCTGTGAGCCAGCTCCACGTGCACCGTCTCGAGGCTCCTTCGCGGTCGCTAGCCCGTTGGCTAGTAGCCCTTCACGAAGGCCAATCTTTTTCTACTTGGGCTCCCTGGTTGCTCCAGGCTTGCCCTCACTTACCCTTGCTGGGTGAGTTCCTCAGACCTTGCTGGTCTGCATCATCGTCAATCTTCATCTACATCGAGACTTGCCGTTGCCAAGGCTTGTTGGGTCCAATCCGGTCGCCGACACCTCAGCACTCGACAGACATCGTGTACCAGCCCGAATCCTGCTCCTGCTCCTGGTCGCCGACAACGCCTCCTGGACCTCGTGGCTGAAGAGTCAAGACGACCGTCAACCTACCTGAAGCACTCGACATCGGTGGGCATCTGCTCATCGCCTTCCTGGTCACTGGCTAGTGACCCAGACTCTGTCCCCTCTGCTTTCAGGTTCTTCAGATCTCCGATCCACTCTTGGATCCACCCGGACACTTTCCACTTGGTCGCCAGCAGCACTTTGCAGCAGATCGCCATTCAAATCGACGACGAAACCCGACCCCGAAAGGCACCTATGCACCCGGCTTCCCTGGGTGAGGTAACACGAGTACTCCGGTGCTCCCGTGGGTAGAGACTCTAGAACGACCTAGTTCTCACAGGGTTTGCTCCAAGTCCTTCTTTAAGTGTCCCTTTTCTTTAATTTCCCAACCGCGACTTTCTCCATAGAAGTTAACGGCGAATCGCGGCTGTGTTACTACACTGCACGCGTCTCCCGTGGGTCCCCTGTGTCACTACCTTGGGTGGTTCCTTGTGGTCCAAGCACTTCTAGAGGCTCTAGGCCTAGTGTCTAGCTCAGTCGTGGTTCTTATACCACTTTATTGGTATATGGTTTGGTACGCCCCTAGGGCCCAAACGTGTATTTGTGCTATTACTGTGTTTAAATAACTTATAACTTATGTACTTCGAACTCTAGCCTCATAAAGAGACTAGAGGGGTGTGTTTAGTAATAAATACATATATTTTGAATATATACCTGGTGTGGTGCTCTTTCATTTGGTCACTCAAGAGATTATAGACTGGTAAAACAAGCTGCTTTACATTCCTTCAAGACTTAGCCTGAAGGCTGCTCTCCATAGCTACCACTAGGATAGCTTTCAATAAAGGTTGTCTTTAACCTATCTCCAATAAGGGGTTGTTTGGACTGGTGCAAGGTGCCCACTATAATTAGTGGACAGCATATGCCAGGCCAACTTCTCACATTGGTGTGCAGCGTGTGGGATTCCAGCTTGCTATTGTTTTACCAGATAATCTCAATTGAATTGATCAACTGAAAACCACTAAAGGTACCTAAGGTACATATAAATTAAGCTTAGTATACAGTAAGTTCTACTGAACTTAGAGTTGTGTGTCAAGGGATAGCACACCCTTTCTACAACTCAAGAGAGTGTAGTAGGCCACACTAGAGTAGGTAGTGCATACACCACACCTCACTAGTGATGTCTTCAAAGCCAGGACCCAGTGAGTCCTTGCCAGAAGCCCATGGGCTTCTTCCCTCCAAGTATGATACACTCCCATTCTTGGAATTGAGAGCAATATGCAATGTGAGGAAACTGAAGACAGGCCAAAGCCCCACCACCCAACATCTGAGAGAGATGTTAATGGCTGATGATCTCAACAGGCCCTTAGGGACTGAAGGGGTAGGTGCAGAGGGTGGGGCAGAAGATGAGGATGGGGCCAGGGGTAGCAACACCCCCAGCCCCCCTCTGGAACTGACCAGGAGGGTGACAATGACCCTGACCTGGAAAACCCAATTCCTCCTGTGGATGAGGAGGAGGCTCAGGATGACCTCCACTTTGTCCCCCAGGAAGGATTGTGAGTGTGCCTAGAAGGTCTAGATCTCCTTCTCAGGAGTCTAACCACTCTGGCACCTCAATAGGGACCTCTGTCTCCTCTCATAGGAGGGAATCCTCTCATGAGAGGAGAAAGAGGCTGATTCAGTATGAGGAAGCTCAGCTTGAACTCAGAAAACAGCAATTGGCCCTAGACAGGGAGTCCCTAGATCTCCTTAGAGAGAGAAAACAGTTGGGACTAGAGTCCCATGGTGGCAGCCATATCCCTAGAGATAGGGAAAGGTCTTATGACCATAGAAACCTGAGCAAGATTGTCCCTCCCTACCAGAGTGGGGATGACATCCACAAATGGATAACTGCTCTAGAGAGGGCCTGTAAAGTACAGAAGGTCCCTCAGGAGCAGTGGGCAGCAATCTTGTGGCTCTCCTTTGCAGACAAAGGTAGAGACAAGCTCCTCACTGTAAGAGAAGAGGATGCTGATAATTACAAGGTCTTGAAGAGTGCTCTTATTGATGGGTTTGGCCTAACAACTGAACAATACAGGTTAAAGTTCAGAGATGCCCAAAAGCACAGACTCAAGACTGGGTAGACTATGTGGATTGTTCTGCTAAGGCTCTGGAAGGCTGGTTGATGGGCAGTTAGGTGTGTGACTTCACAGGATTGTACAATCTGATAATGAGGGAGCAGATTCTTAATAACTGTCAAAATCAGCTGTTGCATCAGTACCTGGTGGACTCTGATCTGACCTCCCCCCAAGAATTGGGAAAGAAGGCAGACAAATGGGTCAGAACCAGGGTGAGGCAGAAGGTACAGAACCAAGGTGGTGACCCTAAGAAGCAAGATTCTAAGAACTCTGATAAGGGTGGGGAGAAGGGTAAAGATCAAAAGTCTTCACAAGGCCCCCAAAAATCTTCTTCAGGTGGGGATTCACAGTCTACCAAAGGGAAAGGCCAAAGAAAACCATGGTGCAAGGTCTGTAAGCAAAAGACCCACTGGACCAGTGATTGCACCAAGTCCAAAGACTCAAGTCCAGCCCCCACCAATGCCCCTAAGGCACCTGTTCCCCCTAGTACAGTTACAGTTGGTGGTGGGAGTACTACAGCCAAGGGTTTAGTAGGGTTGACCCTGGGTACTGAGATGGGCTCTGACCTAGTCAGAGAACTCACTCAGGCTGTGTTAGTCTGTGATGGAGGCATGGATGTGACCTCCTCTGTGAGTCCCAGTAATCTGGACAAGTACAGACAACAGCCTTTAATCAATGGACGAGAGGCTTTGGCATTTAGGGACACAGGGGCAAGTGTCACCATGGTGACACAAGACCTTGTGAATCCTGGGCAAGTTATACTTGGTGAGATGTACCAAGTGACCAATGCTAGCAATGTCAGAACAGACCATACTCTGGCAGTTGTTAACTTCTCCTGGGGAGGGGTAACTGGCCTTAAGAAGGTTGTGGTAAGTGCAGACCTACCAGTTGAATGCTTGCTTGGCAATGACTTAGAAACTTCAGCTTGGGCAGAAGTGGAGCTCAGGACCCATGCAGAAATGCTGGGGATCCCTGCAGATGTGTTTGCTGTGACCAGGTCACAAGCCAAAATGTCTAGCACTGAACAGGCCTTGGATTCTGGAATAATGGACCAAGTGCCTTCCAAGAGGAGGAGTAGTAGGGTAAAGGCAGTGCCTTCCCCCTTGGCTCAGAAGGAAGATCAGTCCCTTGAGGGGGATGATCTCAGTCCTGAGGAAGGAACTGTCCCAGAGGAGCTTGAACCTGACCAGGTTGAGTTCTTGGGGACAGGGGGACCTTCCAGGGCAGATCTGAGCCAGGAGCAGCAGAGCTGCCCCTCTCTTGAACCCCTCAGACAGCAAGCTGCTGCTGAGGCTGCTGGGAAAGCTAGTGGTCCCCATACAGTGTATTGGGATGATGGACTCCTGTACTCAGAGAGTAGAGACCCCAAGCCTGGTGCCACCAGGAGGTTGGTTATACCTCTAAAGTTCAGGGGCTTCCTATTGACCTTAGCCCATGATATTCCCTTAGCAGGTCACCTGGGCCAGAACAAAACTTGGGACAGAATTGTCCCTCACTTTCACTGGCCCCACATGTCTGAAGACACCAAGGAGTTTTGTCGCTCCTGTGTAACCTGCTAGGCCAGTGGCAAGGCAGGTGGCACTACAAAGGCCCCCTGATACCACTACCTGTGGTGGGGGTTCCCTTTGAAAGGGTGGGGATTGACATTGTTGGTCCCATGGATCCCCAAACAGCATCTGGGCACAGGTTTATCCTGGTGGTAGTGGATCATGCCACCAGGTACCCAGAGGCTATTCCCCTTAGGACCACTACAGCACCTGTGGTGGCAAGGGCCCTCCTGGGAATTTTCTCAAGAGTGGGCTTTCCTAAGGAGGTTGTATCAGACAGGGGTGCTAACTTTATGTCTGGATACTTAAAAGCCATGTGGAAGGAGTGTGGAGTGACTTACAAGTTCACCACACCCTATCACCCACAATGCAATGGTTTAGTTGAGAGATTCAACAAAACCTTGAAGGGCATGATTAAAGGGCTCCCAGAAAAGCTTAGGCGAAGATGGGACATACTCTTGCCCTGCCTTTTATTTGCATACAGGGAGGTGCCTCAGAAGGGGTTGGCTACAGCCCTTTTGAACTTTTGTTTGGCCACCCTGTCAGGGGTCCACTGTGCTTGGTGAAGGAAGGATGGGAGTTACCTCTCAAGCCCCCAAAGCAAGACATAGTGGACTACGTACTTGGTCTCCGCTCCCGGATGGCTGAGTATATGAAAAAGGCAACTAAAAACCTTGAGGCTAGCCAGGAACTTCAAAAGGCCTGGCATGACCAAAAGGCTGTACTGACTGTTTATCAGCCAGGACAGAAGGTGTGGGTGTTGGAGCCAGTGGCCCCAGCAGCTCTCCAAGACAAATGGAGTGGACACCACACCATTGTTGAGCAGAAGGGTGAGGTTACCTACTTAGTAGACCTAGGAACACCCAGGAGTCCCCACAGGGTTCTCCATGTCAACAGGTTAAAACCATATGTGGACAGGGCAGACATGGGCTTGCTCATGGCTACTGATGAAGGGCAGGAGGAAGAGAGTGACCCACTCCCTAACCTGCTCTCACAGAACCCTGACGATGGGTCAGTAGATGGTGTAGCCTTGGCAGGCAGCTTCACTACCCAGCAGCAAACTGATTGTAGACAGGTGCTCAATCAGTTTAGACACATGTTTTCACTGACACCTAGTCAGACCACCTGGTGCACTCATGAAGTGGACACTGGGGACAGTCTGCCTATTAAAAATAAGATTTATAGGCAACCTGACCATGTCAGGGACTGTATCAGGACTGAAGTCCAGAAAATGTTGGATTTGGGAGTTATTGAACCCTCAGATAGCCCTTGGGCTAGTCCAGTGGTCCTTGTGCCAAAACCTCACACCAGTGGTGGAAAAGAGAGATGAGGTTTTGTGTGGACTACAGGGGTCTCAATGCAGTCACTAGGACTGATGCCCATCCAATACCAAGGGCAGATGAGCTAATAGACACTTTGGCCTCAGCCAAGTATCTAAGCACATTTGACTTGACAGCTGGCTACTGGCAGATCAGACTAGCTGATGCTGCAAAGCCAAAAACAGCATTCTCAACCCCTAGTGGGCATTATCAATTTGTGGTGATGCCCTTTGGTCTGAAGAATGCACCTGCCACTTTTCAGAGGTTGGTGAATACAGTCCTCACAGGTCTGGAAGCCTATAGTGCAGCATATCTAGATGATATTGCTGTCTTTAGCTCCACCTGGGAGGATCACCTGGTCCACCTCAGGAATGTTTTACAGGCCCTGCAAAAGGCAGGCCTGACTATCAAGGCCACCAAGTGCCAGATAGGGCAGAGTCAGGTTGTGTACCTGGGCCACCTTGTGGGTGGAGGCCAGGTTCAACCTTTGCAGAGCAAGATCCAGACCATCATGGACTGGACTGCTCCAATTACCCAGACTCAGGTGAGAGCCTTCTTAGGCCTGACTGGGTACTATAGGAGATTTGTCAAGGGGTATGGATCAATAGTGACACCCCTGAATGACTTAACTTCCAAGAAAATGCCCAAAAAGGTTCAGTGGACAGTTAGCTGTCAAAAGGCATTTGATGACCTGAAGCAGGCCATGTGCACTGCTCCCATTCTACAGAGTCCTGATTACTCCAAGAAGTTCATTGTTCAAACTGATGCATCTGAATTGGGGGTAGGGGCTGTACTGTCACAATTGAATGAAGAAGGTCAGGATCAGCCAGTATCTTTCATTAGCAGAAGGCTGACCCCTAGAGAGAAACGTTGGTCAGCCATTGAGAGGGAGGCCTTTGCTGTGGTCTGGGCTCTGAAGAAGTTGAGGCCATACTTGTTTGGTACCCACTTCCTTGTTCAAACAGACCATAAGCCCCTCTTATGGCTAAAACAAATGAAGGGTGAAAACCCCAAACTGCTTAGGTGGTCCATTTCCCTACAGGGGATGGACTTCACAGTGGAACATAGACCTGGGAGTAACCATGCCAATGCAGATGGACTCTCTAGGTACTTCCACTTAGAACATGAAGACTTAACTGGGCAAGGTTAGTTTAATGTCCCTACGTTTGGGGGGGTTGTGTAGGAGAGTAGGATCTGCTTCACATGGGTACCCCCACTTTTTGCTGATGCTTCACTGTTTTTCGACCTTAGTCTGGCTGGGGCCCTGCTAATCAGAACCCCAGCCTAGCTGCTTCCTCTCTAAAATGGTTTCCATGTGCCTTAGGCACATCTCTGATTGGAATCTGGAGTGCCCTTATAAGTCCCTAGTATATGGTATACTATGTACCCAGGGCATAGGTACCTCAGATTCCTACCAGGGGCTGCAGCATGTATTGTGCCACCCCTGGAAGGCCATCCAAACTGACACCACAGGTCTGCTACTGCAGCCTGGGTAAGGTGGTGCATGCACTCCTTACTGTGATATAGGCTACCTATATCACTATATACATACACACATATAAACCTATAAGTCACTCCTATGGCAGGCCTTATCAATCCTGAAGGCAGAGTGCGTGGTTCCTATGTGAGAGGGTGCCCCTGCATGAGCAGGGCCCCTCTGCAGCGTTCGGAGACCCTTCTCTGATGCTGTTTGTAGTGCAGCCTGACCATATACTCTTAAGCGCATTATAACCTCGCGTTAAATGCTAACTTTGGAATGGCTGCACCGAAACATGTCGTGTTTGGTGTCAAACATCTTGGAATACTACCCCCCCACCAATTCTGGCGGCGGGGGTAGCATTCCACCCTTCTAGAGGGAGAGACATGTTAACCCTGGCTTGGCCGGTAACTTCTTTCTAAAGCCCTGGCATCACAAAATGGATGCTGCTGCCACAGACACAAGTCTGGCCCCCTGCTGCTGACCGAAACTCCGGCAGGGGAGGCCTGGACAATAGGTTTCCTGTCCCAGGGAGGTGTGACCACCTCCCCAGACAGGATAGTGTGTATTGGGGCTGGGCGGGAGCACTCTCGGGTGCTTTGAAGTCCTGCACTGGGGGCACACTTGTTGTCCCTGTGCATACCCCAGTTCAAACCTGATCAGGGGCTTGCAGCCCCTGCTTTGGCGCGAACTGGACAAAGGGAAAGGGGTGTAGCCACCCCTCTGCCCTGACCCACCCATAGGTGGGGCCACAGAGTAAGTCCAACCCCTAAACTTAGTATAAGTATAGGAACCCAGTCCTTAGGACTTTAGATTATTCCTGGACGAAACCCTGACACAGAATCCTGGACCTTCGACGCTCTACTACAAGATTAGAGGACAGAAGAATCTCCCTTGGGGTCAAGGAGTGACTCCCCTGCTTGGCAGGCACCAAAGAAGCAATTGTCCGGTCTGCATCGCCTAAGCTCCCGTCGGACGCCAAAGTCTTTGCATCACCAGAGGTAGATTTCCAGACTTCTCCGAGGCTGCCCTGAGTCCCCAGCAAAGCTGAGGCCCGTAGCTGTCGTGGGTAACGTGGAACCGTGACCCCTGGACACTGCACGCATTTGCAAGTGCATCCTCTTCTGGGTCTCCCATGAAGTCGTGCTTTGGGCTCCGAGTAGCCCTAGCCTCCAGCACCAACTGCACCGAAGATCACTGGCCTCCACTCCACGAGTGTCCTGTGAGCCAGCTCCACGTGCACCGTCTCGAGGCTCCTTTGCGGTCGCTAGCCCGTTGGCTAGTAGCCCTTCACGAAAGCCAATCTTTTTCTACTTGGGCTCCCTGGTTGCTCCAGGCTTGCCCTCACTTACCCTTGCTGGGTGAGTTCCTCAGACCTTGCTGGTCTGCATCATCGTCAATCTTCATCTACATCGAGACTTGCCGTTGCCAAGGCTTGTTGGGTCCAATCCGGTCGCCGACACCTCAGCACTCGACAGACATCGTGTACCAGCCCGAATCCTGCTCCTGGTTGCCGACAACGCCTCCTGGACCTCGTGGCTGAAGAGTCAAGATGACCATCAACCTACCTGAAGCACTCGACATTGGTGGGCATCTGCTCATCGCCTTCCTGGTCACTGGCTAGTGACCCAGACTCTGTCCCCTCTGCTTTCAGGTTCTTCAGATCTCCGATCCACTCTTGGATCCACCCGGACACTTTCCACTTGATCGCCAGCAGCACTTTGCAGCAGATCGCCATTCAAATCGACGACGAAACCCGACCCCGAAAGGCACCTATGCACCCGGCTTCCCTGGGTGAGGTAACACGAGTACTCCGGTGCTCCCGTGGGTAGAGACTCTAGAACGACCTAGTTCTCAAAGGGTTTGCTCCAAGTCCTTCTTTAAGTGTCCCTTTTCTTTAATTTCCCAACCGCGACTTTCTCCATAGAAGTTAACGGCGAATCGCGGCTGTGTTACTACACTGCACGCGTCTCCCGTGGGTCCCCTGTGTCACTACCTTGGGTGGTTCCTTGTGGTCCAAGCACTTCTAGAGGCTCTAGGCCTAGTGTCTAGCTCAGTCGTGGTTCTTATACCACTTTATTGGTATATGGTTTGGTACGCCCCTAGGGCCCAAACGTGTATTTGTGCTATTACTGTGTTTAAATAACTTATAACTTATGTACTTCGAACTCTAGCCTCATAAAGAGACTAGAGGGGTGTGTTTAGTAATAAATACATATATTTTGAATATATACCTGGTGTGGTGCTCTTTCATTTGGTCACTCAAGAGATTATAGACTGGTAAAACAAGCTGCTTTACATTCCTTCAAGACTTAGCCTGAAGGCTGCTCTCCATAGCTACCACTAGGATAGCTTTCAATAAAGGTTGTCTTTAACCTATCTCCAATAAGGGGTTGTTTGGACTGGTGCAAGGTGCCCACTATAATTAGTGGACAGCATATGCCAGGCCAACTTCTCACACTGATTACAAGCAGAAGAGAAGATTTTATTTTTCTCGAATAAGGAGAAGCGCTCACTGACTCATTGCCACACTTGAGACTGCAGATCTTCAAAAGAATCCTCAGAAAAAAGATTTAATTCATAAAGATTGGCAAAAGTCTCAGCAGGTACTCTGATACTTCAAGTGAGAGTTTGGTATGTGAGATGAGAGCATGAGTCGCACACTAATTAAAGTCAATGTGTTTGTGATTATGCCTGTGTAACCTGGTTGCTAATTTTTTACAGACCGGCATCCAAACAGTCCAGCTCAGGCTTATGCCTCCTTCCATCAACACACCAGAAAAAGGGCAGAGTGTTCATTCTCCACTGTTGGTTTTGAGGTCTAACCATCAGGTAGGAGAGATCTTGTATCATACTCACCAATTCAAAAACACATCAAAGACCACACTCTAATGAGTCTTACTAACCCCCATACTTTGAGTCAGTTCGACTTGTGATTTTATTCAAGGCTGCTGCAGCAAGGTACGGACAGCCAGTGGTTGCATTCTGCTCCCACGTAAGTATTCACAGGCCCTGACATCTCCCAAAGAGAGACAGCTATACCCTTAAAATGCCCACGATTCATCTTCCAGAGCAGCAGTCAGTTTTAGCAGAGTCTTTCTCAGACCATGCAAAATTGATCACTATGTACACTATTTTTATGCGCTCCACCATCTCAAACAGCATTGTAGAGGCTGACAGGTGCCTCAGTTGTCTTCGACATTAATGATTTTGCTTCAAGATAAAGACCACAGGTGCCTCAGTTGTCTTCGACATTAATGATTTTGCTTCAAGATAAAGACCACAGGTGCCTTAGTTAACTTTCGGCATTTAGGATTTTGCTTCATGATAAGGACCTTTAAGCACTCATTACATGAGACACCTTACCTCATGGTGTATGGCCACTCCTCCCACAGTCTTATTTCTTGGACTGGTAGAGCTTTTAAGCTTTTAGAAGGCTCATATTTAAAAAAATGTTCATGTGGTTGGAGTATTAAGTATTAATTTCCAACAGTAAGGGAGGAAAATTAAACCTGGATCCCATTGCCTTAAAAGTTGCATTCAACTTCGTTTGCAATGCTCTTCTTTTGGGAACCTTGAGGGGATTGGGTATGGATTCTGATGCCAATTTATAAGAGTTATTGCATATTTAGAACTCAGGCAGGGTTCATTACAGTCAAGAGGGTGATCTCAGCGACCCTTTTCCTAACTATATTGTGTGCAGTACGGCTGTGTGCTTGTATCAACCTTATCTCAATTATTAATAAATGATCTGAAATTAGTTAGGGCAAATGGGTAAAATCAGTGGGCAGTAAATTCATGTACTTCTATTCACGGATGACATAGCATGGACAGACAATACTGAATCGATTTTGGCAATGTACTTATTACTTATTGTTCAGAGAAAAATGGTGGTTAACACCACCAAGGAGTGGTTGATTAGGAAGGACGGCACACTCAGAACCCACCACCAATCACCTTAAATTGAGTTAAACTCTTTGACCGCTTAGGTTAGTGAGCAAAATGTAATCCATCAATGAGTTCTTACTTAGTAAAAATTAGGACCACATTATTGTATATCAGCAAATCTATCATCCACTTCAAAAAGATGTCAGGTGATCAAGTCGTGCTTCAGACACTGGAGGTTTGTAACTGTACCACAAGGGCTGCGAGTGAGGCACGTTATTGCTATTGCTTGTATCACGATAAGGTGGAGTCAGAATTTTTAGTTGCTGTCATCATCATTTTGTGTTAAAGCAGATCTGCGGATTGGGGCAATTAGTAATCTTGCCGGCTTTAACCCTAAATTACTGTGGTGAAAATTATGAGGTAATTCAGACTGTGACACACATAGAGCCATTCTAAAGATGTGCAGTGCTCAGCTTGGACAAATCAATTAAGGTAAACTGGTTGAGATAGGTGAATGAGATTTTATCTTTATTAAATCTACCCCGTATTTGGCAGCCAAACAAAGTTACTGGTGCAACAGAGGTTGCACTGAAAACTGCTGACTGGTTCTGTGTAAAGGTTAAGCAAAAACCTATAGTGGGCAACAGACCGATGCCTGCTAGTTATTTTTAGGCCACGAGCCTCAAATGTCTTGCTTCACTGTTGTAGACAACTGGATTTGGGATTTAGACTGTGTGTACTCCACGTGGCTTCTTTTATCGAATACGGAGTAAAGGGATCCGATAAATAGTGTGCTATGCCGTTCTTGTGAAAGAAACCTGGATACTGTGTGCTATTTCGGTTTTTTGTCAGGTTTATTAATATATGAGTGACTTGTTTGATCCAAGTCCTGAAATGTCTAGAAATAACAAATGTTAAGCCAGGTCTACTGGACCCCCGAAGGACAGAAAACATGACATTAGGTATCAAACTATATCTGGAAAGACCGGTTAGTCTGATTCAAACCGAGCACTGGCTGCTCTAACATGGTAGCCAATGGGGGTATCTGCTAATGGGTTGGATTTCATGTCCAACCTTTAATATGTACTTTTCCTGTGATGACACAATCACTCTGTATGCAAAAGTGATCTATAAATAATTTAGATTTTTAACTTTCATATAGCTTTATTGTAAGTTTCTGTGATATGAAATTTTCCATGTAATAGTTTGTTTTTTTTACTCTGAGATTGTTGTGTGACATGTTCTGGAAAATGTTGAAATAAACCTAAACGAAATTAACTTAAATAATTTAGCTACTGTGTTCGATTTCGTTACAGACTCTTAGAGAACCATGCAGGAAATCATTGTAATCTGACATTTAAAATATATCACAAACTCACCAAATGAACATTGCTAGCAATGCCTGACAGGTGATTCCTGTAATGATCAGATTTATTTTCCACAAGCATCAGACCAATGAAGAGTCATGCTTGCTTTCTTCAATTTTCGTTCCTTGACCATCCCCCTACCACTTCAGCAGCAAAGCGGGAGAGACTAAGGGTAAGACAAGAAGGCAACTCTGTATCGCCACTGAGGTTCAGAGGAAGCGATATTTCCTTCTTCCTACCACTGGCTTTTTAGTGAATTGACATGCATGGTGGACACATACAAGTGTTGGAGACAAATGATTGTGAACGTTGGTAAGCTGAGTTCTCCAAGCGTAGGCTTAAGTATTTAAAAGAGAACGGCAAGATGCGGTAGGTTGGCTGGTGCACAGTGAAGAGAAAAAGAGGCCGATCCCTCGCCTCGCGATGCCTTATATGCCCACCCCCGGTACCCCCGATGACATCACTGCCCACCCTCTTCCTGATGAAACAGACAAAGGACTCCCCACTTTGGCTCCTGCCTGTGGAGCGACTAAGGGTGCCCCACTGCTATTTGCAGGGGGCACTGGGTCAACAGGACATAGTTTATTGGTCATTTAGGGTTGGTGGAAGCCAGGCATGTGGCTTTTTATAGAATAATTCTGCATGAAATTGAAAACTTATGTAAAAATATTTCATTTTTTATTTATCTATTTATGTGAATTTTACACAGCTGCAAAATCATTAACAGCAATATGTCCTGGTAAAGAATATATACATTACATTAGCACATAACACTGTATTAGAGTGTTTCTTATCATAATGAGTAATTATAGTGGTTTAGTGTCTTCCCCACCCTGGGTACTCCCTAATGAATACACCGCATGCGGAGCTTAGCATAACACGTCTTTATCCGTCTGTGTGTAACTGCGAAATCAACATTCTAAACCTGCATTCACTTCACTGCGTTCTAACACTTACGTCACAGTTTTACTGAGTCCATAAGGAACCAAAACGGTTTCATCATTGCTAACTCACATGACACTACAAGTGGAAAAGGATGTTTTCCCCAGCTTTCTTTCACTGTCATGGTTGAATTTAGACAGACTTAGTACTAGGGAGTCGTTCCTTGCTGAGTCGACAGGGCAGTTTAATAGGAATTCGTTCTTGCTTTCATGAAGGCAATGTGAGAGGTTGCTGTTCGGAGTGCAGGGGGATGACTTTCCTCATTCTTTATGAAGTGCCTTAGAAAGCCTGGAAGAGAATTTTCAGTTTTTTGGGATTTCAAGAGTGAGGACTTCTTTGCCTCCTGAATTTCTTCCTTTACCCAGGACATTTATTTTTTGTGCTAGATATGTCTGTTAGTTATGGTTTTGGACTTTGTTGGTGAGGACAACTTTGTTGTCAGACGCTTAAAAATGATAAAAGACCACACAAGTTCCATATAGACATGGAATGTGTGCAACATTTTATCACTTTTCAACTTGAAACAACCAATAAAAACTTTTCAAAATGTCATAATTATAAAAAGGGATGGTGTCTGTCTGTGAAGTGCTTCCCCTCTGTTACGGGAGTCTAAGTTCGCGGTGGAGGGATTCTGAGGCAGGACAAGAGGTGGAGTGTCAAGTGCTTTAGTGCCCACTTTAAACCCAGCACAACTCTTCCTCTGAGCTGCTGCATGATCGATCACCGACATGGTCTTCCAGCAGTGATTGCAATACAAACTAGGTGCTGCCAATATGTAGAGTGATGCCTGGCAAAATAAAATAAAATGGAGGCAAGGGGACTCCATCTGTTTTGTTCCACCTTCGTGACGTGAACTTACATATTAACTGGGAAATTACCTTCACTCACATTACCTGATACTACAAACACTAAAGGTCTGCGATGTGAGGCTGATGAAAAGATTGAATGAAACTACCAACAAAAGGCAATTGTTGAAGGGAACTGATCCCTTTTCCACTTCATTCATTGTGTGCTGTAGTATGCTCCAAATGGTGGATGGCACTTCAAATAAGCAATGGCTTTTTCCGTTAGATATATTATTGTTATTATCATTATTATTACCTGTGGATAGGCACCTGTATTCCCACAGCGAATTCAGAACAAGTTCTAATTTCCAAGCTCACACATTGAAATGAATGTGTAACTAGGGGAAGGTTCTTCCTGTGTGACGGAATCCCGCAATCTCTAACCCTGCCTGATGCTGTTTGGGGTCATTTAAAGAACAGACTCACTGTTCTTATGACTATCAAGGAACAGCAAATATGATCCATTACAGTCACAGAAAATTTATTGATGTGGTTGGAAAAAGGAAGCTCAGCTGGAAACTTTTAGCTTTATTACAGGGTTATGGGACTCACATACCAAATATATTACGTTATAGTAAAATGTTGAACCTATGTTAAATGATGATGAAACTTTGGTGCTATCTTTATTACCACACCACATTAATAATAGAAGCTATGGAGGATATTTGCAAAGCTGTAAATAAGAAACTTTTGTGCCACTGTACTGAGCGAACATCACTTGTTTCTGTGGTTCTAGTGACTAAAGCTGATGTCACTAGGTTGCCACATTGCTTGTCATGTCATATAGCGCTCGTCACAACATTATGTAACTTGTATGTCTAAGGCGCATGTTCACCAAGAAGGGCATCTTGGTGCTGAGCAACAGAGGCTTATTATTACCCAACTAAATGTTACTCATTTTATCAACCCTGGAAGGAGGAAAAGCTGAATGGACCCAACGAGATTTTACTCTGTGACCATGAGCTCAAACATAGGTCCCTGCAACATATGCATTAGTGCAGTGAGCCACCAGACCTGTCAAGACCGGTTACAGTGTTAGCCAGGTTAGCAGCCGGTCTGTAATTATTTTTGAATGGATCCAAGAAAAAATAAGAAGAAACTATATTTGGACTGGAAAATGCATCCATTATGTACTTACATTTATAAAACTGACATTCAGATCCTTTGCTGTGTATCCTCTTTGGAGGTTGCGACGTGCATAAACATCATAGTCACGTACAATTCTAGTGATAATGTCTGAAGTTGAGATGCCTTCAGTCCTCTTCGTGGGGACGAACATTCCTAAAAATTAGAAGAAAATGAAGCTCTACTGAAAAGGCAGTAGACTGATTTAAAAAACAAAACAATGTAATGCTTCCTAAAGTGTGATGACAACCTAGGGGTAGTATGAAAACTGACAAGATTAGGTGTATACAGTCTTACCCAGGCCACACAAGTTGGCTGCACCCTCCAATCTGTTCCAGGTTTCCTAGGTTCACTTATGAAACGGTGAGCTCTGTGATTGCCACAGTCAAGTATTTTGCACTTCCTCTTCATCCAGAAATTCTTTTATTCAGAATCGAGATTTTAGATTTCAAATTGATTGTACCATTTAGGATACTAATTTCTTTAGGTCCCAGCTGGTTGTACTCAAATTTAGACTGGATGATCTTGGAAGATTGCCCAAATAAAAACCTTCTTGGTGTCATTAGGGTATTTGGAGTTACATCAATCCCTTGTTCTTTTGGTAAAGGGAAGACTAAGGAACTCACTTATAAGAGGGAAGTAAAGGGACTCCCACCAAAAACGACCAATGCCCCTCCTGCCCATCCCTTAGGGCCATATGTATCAATGTTAGGTTTTGCGATTCTCAAATAGCGATTTTTTGAGAATCGCTATTTGAGAATCGTAAAACGAGATGTATGTAGGATTTGCCAACATTTTTGTGAATCCTACATATTCCTTAATTGCGAATTGCAAATTGCAATTTGCAATTAAGGAAACCCTCCCCATTCATTCCTATGGGCCTAGAGGCCCATAGGAATGAATGGGAAGACATTCTCAATTTGCAATTAGCAATTAGAGAATCGCAAATTGAGAATGCAATTTCAAGGTTGCAAGGGTGTCAAAAGGACACCCTGTTGCACCCCTGAAATAAGCATGGGTGCACATGTGGCGCACATACATGCCCTAAGGGCATGTATGTGCGCCACATTACACTTGAAAAATGCAAAAAGTGCATTTCTCTAAGAAATCGCATATTACCACCAACTTGAAGTTGGTGGTAATTTGCGATTCCTTAAGGCCAAATTGCACTTTTTTGTGCTTCTTACATTGCATTTAAGGAATCGCAATTTGCGATTCCTTAAATGCATTCACAAAATAGGAAATCGCAAATTTTGCGATTCCTTATTTTGCGAGGCAGTTTTGCCTTCATACATACCACTTAGCCAAATTGCGATCGCAGACGCTGAAATTCTGCGAATTTGAGCGTTTGCGATCGCAATTTTGGTTGATACATATGGCCCTTAGTTCCATTGGTTTATTTAGAGGTGTGGGAAACACTTGGTTTCTGATGAAGGAGTCTCAGCTGACTCCTACGATGGAAACACCGTCATGGCGGCAAATTGACACAGAAATGCCACCTCTGTTGTGTAAGAAGGCCCTCATTCTTTAAGCCATGGCTGGCGATTCTGTTTTTTCCTGCACAAGTTCGGCATGCATGACGGATGCACTTTTGGCAAAAAATCTTTAGCCATGTGGTGGGGATATCTAAATATGGCGGTTAGGTTGCCAAAGTAGCAGGGCCCCCACTCTCCCATGGTGACCAACACAGCCCAGTTGAGAAGCCATAACTGTTAATCTTCTTGGAGGAGTTCCATCAAGAAACTCAACAATGCATAAAAGAAATCTGTTGGCTCCCAAAACTCCTCCAAATGGGTCCTCATTGAATACCGGAGACAACAGCAAGATTCTAACAGCTAAAGGAACCAGAACTTTTAATGAAAGCCCTATAGGCAGACTCGCATAGGAGGACAGCAACTGTAACCTACGGAACTCATTGTTCCCTCTATCTATTGAATGGGACAGGGATGACCCTGGGATACTCAGTATGACTATCACTGATTCGAAGACAAAGAAGCAGAATTTAGCCTTTAATTATTTCTTGGTGAGGAAAAAGTTGAATCTTTTCAGTTTTTGATCAGAGGCCCCAGTGATGATTTGTAGCCTGTACAGGAGGGCGTTATGAGAAACTGTGGCAAACGCTTAAGAGGATTAGCATTCAGAGTATTTCACTGTCAGCTTTGGTGAGCATGTTGTCTCAGAATTGGTGACAAGGCTTAGGAAGGAATCCTATTTGGAAAGTCGGAAAATATTTGCCTCAAAATTTCATTGCAGCTGTAACCATATAGATTTCCCCTCTTGAGCAAAGGGGCAGGTAATGCATATATTCCTTGCTCATGATCTTTTGATTAAGTCACATATCATTAGTATACTTCGTAATGCAAAGGCCACAGGCTCTTACCATGCTTTCATGCTGACTGTTAAAGGCAACAAAAAAGAGCAGCAGATACATCACACAACAGTGTAGAAGCCCACTTTTAAGTGGGAGGTCTTAGGAGTAGTGCTAAAATCTGGTTACTCTCTGAATTCGGCCTCAAAAGAAAGGGTAAATTCAGTCTGGCATGTGACAGGCAAGGCTCTTGACCCACAGAACCTTCGTCAATGTGGAGAGGTCAATGCCATCACAGGCTACAGAGAGGTTTTGAGACCAACACTACTTTATACCACTCCAGCAGTCATGAAGGTGGTTGACTAGTAGCAGAGAGACTTGAAGTTGGGTAATGGACTATTTATTTTCTAGTAGTTTTGGACTTATGGAGAAGCTGCTAAAATCTAGCAGATCATGTGTGTCTTCATCAGTTATGGTGTTACCAGGGCCCGACTTAGAGAGCTGCAGAATGCACCCTTTGTAAATATATTGATGACTGAAGAAATATAGGGTTCAAAGTCGAATGTATCAGCTGTGATCAATGGGGTGCTACTTGGCTTATGGGCATTTGTGGACGTCACTGTAGTGGTTAAAGCCACTGTGCAATAAAGGATTGTTTGGGAACTCAGTGATAGGTAGTTACATAGTTAGGATCACAGAATGAAGACACAAGGTACATTTAATTTGACTTTTGATTCATAGAAAGATGAACATTTGAAAGTTGTTTTCTAAAGAAGGCATATGATATGATCAGAATCATTCCTTATCCATCTCCATCAGCCTTAGTGTTTTTTAGCAAGAGTATTGTATCCATCAACGCCTTACCGCTCTAATAAGAACTCACCTGCTCTGAACATAAAACCACTGATGGAGGCTACCTGTACTACCTCTAATGTGAGACTATTTCATACCACAAAGGCTCACTTTGGAGTTAAATCCTTTACTGTGACAATCAAAGTCAAAATACAGCTTTATTCGGTTTTAGAAAAAACATAAAAGCACAATAATACACAATTACATGTATAAAAACAAATAAATGCGTTATAAGCACAAAATCACAAAAACCCTAACACATTTACAGTTGTTTAAAAATTACACAGCATAATACCGCATTGTAATCCAATTAATATAACAAAACTAAAATTGCAATAGATAATACAATAGCTAAAAAAAGAATAAAAGGTGGGTGTCGTGTCCTGTACGTACAGGTGGAATCTTGACATGCATTCCAGAGTGGAAGGTGGAGGGGATGTCAAGATTCCAGAGGAGACGGTTATGTCAGGTTGTCCCTTCCAGAGAGAAGACGGACTTTGAAGACGTACCTTAAATAAAAGAAAATTACAAACTCATGGCTCATGAGTTTTACTGTTGGGAGATCACTTCACTGGCGTCGACGGACTGGATCGCCTTAAGCGTGTTGAACAGGGAAGGGAAACCTGAAGTTCGGTCGGCGAGGGAATTTTTCTGATCAGCAGTTTCGTCGAGCCCTCACCTGCTGCATACCTTTTGACAGTAAGGCTGACACAGAACCCAGGTCAGCTATTTGGTGTTTATTTGAAGATTATGTGAGATAGCCTACAGTGTTACTTGGCATAGCTGCCAAGGTTTCAGATTGCTATGTGTGACATTTTCATAATTTCAGTGTAATTATGAGTGACATTTCAAGGACTATGAGTGACACTATCTCCGGCACCACTGACCAGTGTCACCCGACCATCACCGGCGCGGCCCAAACATAGCTGCCAAGTTTTCAGTACACACGAGTAACATTTCTATGTTTTCAAGTCAGGTATAAGTGATTTTCACATCTCCTGTGCAACACCTTCAGTGATACTTTATAAGGAGCAGTGGTTTAAGAAAATGAATGGTACAAAACGAAAATCTTTTTTTTAGTAAGTGCAGTGTAGTACCTGGATTAAATACACCACTCACACCTGACATGATTTGTGAAGTTGCCCGGCACCCTTTCCTACCATACCATAACTTCCTGTAATATTTTTTAGTAGCATTTAATAAAATTCAGCTGGTAATCTATACCAAATAACAGCTGTCTTATCTCAGTGTCGGCCTGTATATACCCTTTTGATCTGTAAGTTAGAAATTAATTTTGTTGTAAATAAATGTTACACTAGTTTGGTATTTCAGTTTTGCAATTGATACGTGTTAGAACTGGGGGTCTCTAGTTGGCACGGGTAGGTAGGTACCTGTGACCAAATAGGGACCCTTGCTTCTAGTCAGGGAAAGGGGGACACACAATGTTGATAACCCCTGCTCACCCCCTTGGTAGCTTGGCACGAGCAGACAGGCTTATCTCCAGGGCAATGTGTAAAGTATTTGCACCAACACCCACAGTAACACAGTAATTACACCACAAACTAACACCACACAGGTATTCATAAAAATATTACTCTTTTTATATATATAGATTCAGGGTAGATCAAAAACACGGTACAAGACTTTTCTTTTAGGTATCAATAAAGTTGCTTCCTTTAAAAACTGTTCTATGGATTCTTCTTCGCACAACCAACAGTAATGCTCTCAATCATAAGTGTACGTTTCCTTAAACAATGTCTCTTCTCTGGGCACCGCTCTGGTAGTGCGGTCCGCGAATGCCCTGCAGAGTGTTCTTTTAATTGAGGGCAAAATCAGGCTTCCACGCCGGCTCAGCGCGCGAGCTGTTCACCAGCGGCGCGGGTGTCTACACGGTTTCCCCCGGGGCTGGCCTGGTAACAAATGCGGGCGGATTACCTTGCTTTCGTGGAGCAGAGCGGAGTCGGTCACCTCGCCGTTGCTCAGGCGGGCAGCTCTCTCTGTCCTACGTTCTCCGGCAGCTGGGACAGCATTCCAGATCCCCGTAGAAGCAGGTGAGGCCCCGGCGGCACAACCAATGCACTCGCAGCACGCTGGGGACGCTCCGGGGTAACCAAGCAACCGGGACCAATCCCAGCGCGGCTCTGTGATGACGTGAAGGGAATCCCTGATGGCGGCGGTCAAGCACAGCGCGTCAACCCTCTGATGCGGCCTGGGCCCGCGGCGGTAAATACCGAAGTCAGCGTTCACGTCTCCCGGCCAGGCAACGGTGATGACGGCCAGGCTGGGCCCCAACTCGGCAATAGCGAAATTCAGGCAAAGCGGGGGCCGCTGGAGGTCACAAGTACCGGCCCTCGATATCTCGCGCTGGCCCAGGAATTACCGTGCACGTCAGGCAGGCGGCACGAAGCTCCTCAGCGCTGTCCTGGGATCGATCAGGCAGGCCCAGGGACAGCGAGGACAGCAGGTCACGAGGGTTGTAGGGATACTTGGCAACTTTGATGTCCCTGAGTTGCAGAACAGGAGGCCAGCTCTCCTCAGGCCCTTGGAGACTCTTCTTTGAGGACACAGCACACAGCAAGTCCTTAACAAGCAGGGAGAAGGACACAGCACACAGCAAAGTCCCTGGTTCTCCCTTCAGCAGTCCAGTAAAACAGCAGGCCAACCCCAGCACACAGCAAGGGCAGTACTTCTCCTTTAGTCTTCTCCTGGTCTTCTTCAGCAAAGGTTCCTCCTTCTTGTCAAAGTAGTCTTGGAAACTTTTATATCCCTGTGTTTCCACAACAGGAGGCCAGCTCTTCTCAGGCCCTTGGAGACTTTCTTTTCAGGACACAGCACACAGCAAAGTCCTTTCTTCAAGCAGGGGGGACACAGCACACAGCAAAGTCCTTCTTCTTCCTTTGGCAGAAATAGCAACTGCAGGCCAACCCCAGACACACTAGGGCAGTACTTCTCCTTCAGCTTTCCTCCTCACCAAAGGTTCCTCCTTGATTCCAAAGTAGTCTTGGAAACTTTTATATCTCTGTGTTTCCACAACAGGAGGCCAGCTCTTCTCAGGCCCTTGGAGACTTTCTTTTCAGGACACAGCACACAGCAAAGTCCTTTCTTCAAGCAGGGGGGACACAGCACACAGCAAAGTCCTTCTCCTTCCTTTGGCAGAAATAGCAACTGCAGGCCAACCCCAGACACACTAGGGCAGTACTTCTCCTTCAGCTCTTCAGCTTTCCTCCTCAGCAAAGGTTCCTCCTTGATTCCAAAGTAGTCTAAATTCTTGGGATCAGGGTCCCAATACTTATACCCCAAAATCCTTTGTCCTCTGAGGGCAGAGGGGCCTTTGCCCAGTCCAAACCAGTTCTGGAGCACTCTGTTTACATGACTCCTTCTTTCCTTTCACAGCGCAGGGCAGAAACATCAGACGCCCCACAGGAGGTGGAGCCAGCATTGTGGAGGGAAAGCACAGCCCTGGAGCACTTTGTTGACATGATTCCTTCTCTTCTTTCACTGTGCAGGGCAGAGACATCAGACGCACCACAGGGGGTGGAGCCAGCACTGTGGGGGCAAGCACTGTCCTATTCAGGTCCCAGGTGCAACTCCTCCCACCCATCTAGATGCAGTTCTCTCTATTCACCACTGGGCTGACTCATTCTGTCTCCTGGAATCCCCAGCCCTGTCACTCAAAAACACCAGACAAGGAATACACAACCTAGCAGAGGCAGGCCTGGATAGTTAGGCAAGAAAATACCTACTTTCTAAAAGTGGTATTTTCAAACACAGGATGTTAAAACCAACGTCACTAAAAGATGTATTTTATCATTCTGAGTTCAGACATACTAAACTCGAATTTCTACCATGTTCCCTGAGTCAGTTAGGATTATAAAATGTAATAATCTAACTGCCCATTCTGGCCTATGGAGAACAGGTAGCCTTACAATAGTGAAAAACGAAAATGGCTGTAATTCACTATTAGGACATGCCACACACACCAGGGCATGTCCTACCTTATACTTACAATGCACCCTGCCCTAGGGCCTACTTTAGGGGTGACCAACATGCAGTAAAGGGAAGGTTTAGGGACTGGCAAGTGGGTGCACTTGTCCAGTCAGCATGGCAGTACCAGACTGCACACAGGCTCTGCAATGGCAGGCCTTAGACACACTTTTACAGGCTGCTTCTGTGGGTGGCACAACCAGTGCTGCAAGCCCACCAGCAGCATTGGATTTACAAGCCCTGGGCACACTCAGTGCACGGTACTAGGGACTGACAAGTAAACCAATCATCCAATCCGGGAGTCACTAATACATAACACAATTTACCATAGGGAGAGCATATGCACTTTTGCACTGATCAGCAGTGGTGAAGTGCCCAGAGTCATAAAACAGCCAACAACAGGTCAGAAAAAGTATAGGGGGAAGGCAAAAAGTTCAGGGATGACCCTGCAACAAGGGCCAAGTCCAACAATACGCATTACCTAAATTAATGACAGCAGTTTTCCGATCTCTGAAAAACTTAGCTGCCGTCTGCCAGGGACGTGAGCGCGCTGCACATTTATCACTGCTCCCAACCACATTGTTGCTGCTGGCTGGCCACATCCTCACGCTGGGTTGGGTTGTGTCCCAGGTTCTACAGTACACATGTCACAAGCCTCGACTGGGGCTGTTGACAGCTTGGGCTGGTCAAGGTCACACTTAAACGCTTGTGCGGTCTAGTGACCAAAAAAGGCCCGGGATCGGGAGAATGAACAAACACTGTGCCCCCGTTCCTGAAACCATATGTGATCGGAGGGCAAGAGCTGCGAAGCGTTTTTTGACAACAATCTGAGGTAAGTAATCTGTGGGGGCTTTGGAAGGCATGGGCCCAGCAGGCTGCAAACCAACACCCTCCACCATGACCCTCCCCACAACACTGTAAGGGTCGGGTCAGACGGCACAGAAAGTCTGCTGATGGCGGCGCGGCACAGAAAAACAAAGATGCCGCCCGACGTCATTCTGTCTATCTTGGGCCAATCTGCGAAGTGTGTGACACTGGTGGTTCACACTGACAAACAGGGTGGCAAGTGGCTGAAACAACTGTCTACTTACAGTGATCGTTTTCAGCCGGAAGCGTGATTGGCACGTCGGTGACTCGCACTTCAAGTGGGCTGCTGGGTGCTCATGCCACGAGTGAGCTACCCCTATGGCAATCTGCCTTAGACTTCGGTCCAGGCTGCTGCTGTCCTCACGGAGTCCTGGCAGCCGGCGCTGTAAACCGACAGTGACGCCGGTCAGTCATAGCTCTCCATTAACCCGTCCAGTGCACTTATTCCCTCTGCCGGCTCGGAAATTGTAACTGAAGAATGAATGCTGCGGCGGCCTTGATTATAATGGCCTACAGCAGAGTGTGGCCGGACCATCACGTGCGAGCAACAGCGCCGCTGCCCCATAATTATTTGCGGCCGCCTTACTTGGCGCCTTCCTGAAGAATAAACTCCCTCTCTCGGAGCCAGCAGGATCAGGATGTCATGTGACATACCCCCGCGGAGCCCAGCTATTGAGCAACGGATGTGAGGTCAGGCAGGCTGACTCTAAAGCGCGCGGCAGCGCGGCCGCTGGTTGATACATTGTAGCAGACTGGGATTGGCAGGCCATAGCTTAGCTGGGAATCACTGCCTCAAGACCACGGAACCAGCGCTGCACGCCGACGCAGGCAGAGACCACAGGCTGTGCCTGCAGCCAGCTGTCACACTCACGTTTGCAGCCATCAGTAAATGTACACCTGAGACTGCCATTATGCGTGACAATGCATTTCAGTGCGGTGATGCGGAGCACCACACTGAAATGCGCTAGAGTCACGCCTGATGCGTGACACTTGGCAGGACTGAAGACTTGGATGCGTGCGCGTGTGCATGCCAGTGTGAGAAGGGGCTGTGGAGGGTTCAACCGAACAGCCTTAGAGGAAAGACATTAGCAGGGGCACGCAGCGCACGCCAGAGTGAGTGAAGTCAACACACGACAGGAGAAAGAGAAAGGCAGCCAGCTGATTAAGTGCGAGATGTACTCCACGCTGAGCAGCCATTTTTGGTGGGGGATCTCGCTAGTTGCTTGGAAATAAGAAATAATAATAATAACTGGAAGTCTAGTGAATACAGGAATTCCTCAGTGATTCACTCACTATTCACTAATGGAACATACATAATTTCTAAAGTCTCAGTGATTCACACATTTCACGTGATTTGGATAAATGTGGATGCTGGAATGTTCAGTGATTCACACACTTGAGAGCTAGTAAGCGGATACAGTGATTCGCACACTTTGGAATTGTTGGTTATTACATGGTAGCTGTTTAGTAGTGTTCTGTGATATCAACACTATACATAACCATGGATGGCATTAATGATCTAACACCTTTTCTACCCAGTCCTGGTGAGCCAACACTTGACTGGGAACAATGGAAAGAAGATTTTGATTCTTATTTAGAGGCTATCGAAGGTGACAAATTTACTGAAAAAAGAAAATTGGCGATTTAAAAAAATTGTTTGGGGTCTGAAGGGAGAAGAGTTTTACTTCATCTGCCTAAAATAATTCCTGATGATGAAAGTAAGGATGACAGTGATGTATATGAGATGGCCATTCAACAACTGGAGGTACAATATAAAAAAAAACAAATGTTGTAGCTAGGCATAAATTGTTGGGAAGAGGCCAGTTACCTAATGAATCTATTGATTTATTTGTCAATGATTTGAGAGTACTAGCTGCAAAATGTGATTATGGTGTTTTTAGGGATCAAATGTTACGTGATCAGTTAGTACACAAAGTGGCTGATAGCAAATTACAAGAGAAACTGTTATTGGTGGATGATCTGATGCTAGGTAAGGCCATAGATATTGCTCACCAATTTGAAGAGATGAAATTGGGTATGAAGCAATTAGCTCATTAAGATGTGCAGGGTGTACATTTGGTTAAATAAAATGAGCCATTATTCAAGACTAATAAGTATGGAGAAACAAAGTCCAAAGTGATGGAAAGATATGATGCTGCCAAGGGGAGAATGGGGGTAGTATGTTTTAAATGTGGCCAATCAGGTCATTATGCTAATGACAGAACGTGCCCAGCTATAGGACAGGTGTGTAGGAACTGCAAAATTAAACGTTATTTTGCCAAGGCATACAAGAATAGGAATTGCAATGTTTATAGTGATGCTAATAAACAAAGTCAAATTAGAGAAGTTAGACAAGATATAGAGTCCAATCCAGAGGAGTACCTATTTGGAGTATATGAAGTTTTAGAAAATAAGAAAGATGCACCATTTTGTCTGGAATATATAGGAGGTGTGGAAGTAAAGGTCATGGCTGATTCTGAAGCTAGACATACTTTAATTGGAGATGATTTATTTCACTGTTTTCCATGTACAAATGTCACCACCTGATATTAAATTAGTGGGTTATGGAAACAAACCCATCGATGTAGTTTGGTATTTTCCATCTTCTTTATCTTACAAGGGAAAGCCTATTGATTCCAAGATATATGTTGCTAAAGAAGGTTTATGTTTATTGGGGTGGCCACATCAAAGGAATTTAATGATTAAGCTGGATCCAAATCACCCTGAGCAAGTTCTAGGATATGAGGATTTAATTGCCCAGGTGAAAGTCGATAGTTCCAAAGATTGGGAAAATATGTTTCCTAAAGTATTTTCAAACGAGTTAGGTTTATTGAAACATTTTGTCCACAAGATAATTTTGAAAGAGGGTGCCAAAGCGAAAGTCCATAAGGTCCAAAATGTGCCCATCTGGATGACAAAAGCTTTGGTAGAAGAATTGGAAAGATTGTGTAATCTAGACATCATAGAAGAAATTGAGTCTTCCGATTGGTTGTCTCCGGTTGTTGTGGTTCACAAATCCAATGGAAAAATTAGACTTTGTGTGGACTTGAGAGATTTAAACAACTGTGTATGGGTAGATCGTCATCCACTACCCAATATTGGAGAAATGTTCACGAAGTTAAAGGGGGCAACAGTGTTCACGACTCTGGACTTATCCAATGCATATCATCAAATTGCGTTACATGAGGATAGTAGACCCCACAAAATCATTTATTACACCGGAGGGAGCTTTTCGTTATAAGAGAATGCCGTTTGGTTTTATTTTGGCATCAGCCGTATTCCAACGCATGATGCACAAACTATTCAAAGATATTGATAATGTCATGTATTTTCAAGACGATATTTTGGTGTGGGGAAAATCTAAACAAGAACATGCTGAAACACTGGTAAAAATCTTAACCATTCTTGAAAACAGTGGGTTGACATTAACTAAAGAGAAATGCAAGTTTGAAAGGGAATCTGTAGATTATCTAGGCCATAACATTTCTAGTCATGGTATTGCACCCAAGGATTGTTTAGTGAAAGCTATTGAAGATCCATCAGAACCAGTAGCGGTCGGTGGTGGGAGTGCCGCCGGGCGCTGACGTGGGGCGGGGGATAGTAAACTACGGATTACGGCCGATTACAGGTAAGTAAACATATAAATAAATAAAACAAATTTTGTTTCTTGCGCTGCATCGCCTAATGCAATGCAGCGCGATAAACAAATTTCGTTTTATTTATTTATATGTTTACTTACCTGTAATCGGCCGTAATCTGTAGTTTACTACCCCCCACCCTGCCCCTCCCCCGCCCCACGTCAGCGCCCGGCGGAACTCCCACCACCGGCCGCCACTGATCAGAACCCAAAGACAAAGATCAGCTAAGGTCATTTATAGCCTTAGCAGAATATTATACCAAATTCTTTCCTAATTTTTCAAGCAAGACTGTACATATGAGGGAATTACTAAAGTTGAAACATGCGCTTGAGTGGAGTAATGATTGCAAGTGTGAATTCAACTATTTAAAAAAATGTATTGCTGGTGCACCAACTTTAGCCCCATTTGACATCAAGTGTAAGTCAATTATAACTACGGATGCCAGTAACATCGGTTTGGGTGCAGTATTAATGCAAGATCAGGATGGAAAGATAGTAAATACTGCTTTTGCATCAAGACCTTTGAGGGGTGCAGAAAGTAATTACTCAACATTAGAAAAGGAGACTCTAGCTTGTTGAGGGGCAGTTCAGTATTTTAGAAAATATGTATACAGCACATAATTTGAGTTAAGAACAGATCATCGTGCTTTAACTGACTTATTTACGACGAGTGGTTGTCGCAGGGCCACACCTAGAGTGGCGAAATGGCAGTATAGATTACGAGATTTTCATTTCCAGGTAAAGTACATTCCAGGAGTCAGTAATGTTCTTGCTGATTGCTTATCGAGGCTACCTATACAAGAGGAGAATGAATTGGAATCAGATGATTATGACATGGATAGAGTTATATCTATTTGCGAAATTTCTGAAGGATACTTAGCTGAAGATCAATGGAGGAAGGAGAGTGACGATGACCAGGAGATACAATCAGTTTTAAAGTGCATTAAATCTGGGTGGCCTAAGAAGAATTTGTTGGATGATAATTTACTAGCATTTTGGCATGTGTAACAGGAATTGTCTGAATTCGATGGTATGTTACTTCGTGGTGAACAATTGGTGGTTCCCAGCAGTTTGAGACAAATTATCTTGGAAATGGCCCATGAGGGGCATCCAGGTATGAGTTGTATGAAACGGAGGATAAGTTGTGATTTTTGGTGGCCCAGTATGAGAAAGATTCCATGTCAACACCTAGTAGAGTTTGGGAGAGAGTATCACTAGATATTGCAGGACCCATGTGTTTAACCAGTTCTCAAGTATTTTGTTTGGTGGTAATTGATCAATGGTCACAGTGGCCAGAAGTGAAGGTTGTTAACCAGGTCACATCTCAGAACGTAATTACATTTTTGAAAGAAGTGTTTGAAACAGAAGGGTTCCCCAAACGTTTAGTGACAGATACTGGAGTCCAGTTAACATCTCAAGAGATGAAATGTTGTTTATCAAATCATGGGATAGAACACATCCGCACATCTGTATATTATCCACAGAGTTATAGATTACAATTGGCTATTGCTTCTGGTAAAAATTGTTATGAAGCTATTAGAGATCTGTTATGGTGTTATCGCAATAGCCCCAGGGTGATGGGAGGGAAATCTCCAAGATGAGGGGAAGATCGGCTGGATGCAATATGAAACAATAATGGATGTTGGATGTGTTTGAGAAAATTAGAGGCAACGACAATCAAGGTGTCAATAACAGATGGGGTGGTGAAACCATTTCCGATTCTGTTTCTCAGGATCGCGATGTTTTTCTCAAGGTGGGTGATTGGGTTTGTGTGAGAAAAGGGAGACATGTAAGAAGTGGGGAATCCAAATTCACCAAACCCATAAAAGTTGTTAGAGTTGGCAATAACATGGTGGAACTGACCGATGGGAATGTGTGGAGTATGAGCAAAGTTTCAGTACTTAAAAAATGTTTATGGCCCAAAGAACATGGAACAGTTTGTGATATGCCCAACATGGGAAAATTCGTGAGAATGGATCTGGATCAAAGGAATGAAAGGCTGTTGACACGTTTGAGGCGCTCTCCTGTATGGAGAAAGAACTATGTAATGTCCTAAATCTCATTAGGTTAATTTCCACTTTGAGCAATGGATAAATGGTGTACATAGTTGTGAGGCTGAAGAAGTGCTATGGCTAATGTGGACACTGTATATATGTTAGTTAAACTTGACACTGTACATATGTTGACTAAACGCAAATATTGTATTTTGTTTATGAAGGGAAATGTGTTGTGTCCTCCTGTACGTACAGGTGGAATCTTGACATGCATACCAGAGTGGAAGGTGGAGGGGATGTCAAGATTCCAGAGGAGGCGGTTATGTCAGGTTGTCCCTTCCGGAGAGAAGACGGACTTTGAAGACGTACCTTAAATAAAAGAAAAGAAAATTATAAACTCACGGCTCATGAGTTTTACTGTTGGGAGATCACTTCAGTGGGCTTTAAATTCATCACAACAACTGATAACCACCCCTGCTCTTAAATTAAGTTATCCGACTAAAACAGCATTCACTTCCCAACTACTCTATGCAATCGCACAGTTGAGACAATAAATCTATATATAATAATACAGATCATCTCAGTCTGAAGCAGGTGCAGATGAAATATGACTTCTTTACACTTTCTAATATTAGGGTTACGCAGAAGCAGTCTTATAAGGCGATGCCTTGGTTCTTCATAAAGACCACAAAATAAGAAACAGCGTAATTGCGATTGGAGTGATACTGAGTCACAGGGACATGGTATCAAGCCCTGACTGTTATAAACATTAGATGGATAAGATAACAGGTAATGAGCTGTGCCCACTCTGAATCTGACCAAAAGAAACCTTTGATGACACTGTACTTTGAGCAGATAGGGCTCCATACTAGGGGTGGTGCACAATGGAAGATACACCGCTACTGTTTTTTCCTTGGACTCAAGAGACAGCCTTGTAGCAGTAATATGGTTTATTAATTCAAGCTTTACAGTGACCTTAACAGACTGATTAATGTGGATTGTTATAAAGGTCATCTCTTCCAATTGCCTGTAAGTCATGCCTAATGCGTGTGAAACACCCGATCTTATTTGCCTGTTCTAATTTAAGACAATCAGCAATCTCTGACTCAATACAGCCTCAGGCCTGGACCATACCGACAGCCACAACATGGATGGAGCTATCCTGATAATATCTTCAAGGTACTGAAGCCCTAATTCTTCATGCAGTATTAACGAGGAGGTGTATGTGGGGAGAGACAAAAATCTATGTAAAAAACAATTTTCAATGACCTGAAGGAAGGAGCTGTCAGTACACCCCACATTCCTGCGCCATATGATGCGATTGAAACAGATTTTGCCTTATAAATAGTAATAGAAGCATTGAGTGGCATAGAGCAAATTTTGCAGCAAATTTGAAAATCGCAGCTATACATTTTTCCATTCATGCAGTCCTCAGATGTTTCTATGATCCAACATTGTCAAACGAAATCTCTAAGTAAGTAAAGGTGGAAACACACTTGAGAACTGTGCCAGAGATGTTAAAGTGAGAGATCTTGCTCTGGGGCCTGCTACATAGCATAGCAAAAGATTCTGCTTTGTTGGGCGAAAGCCCAAGATCTGTCATGAAGGCGACAAACCTATCTAGAAGGTTTTGGAGCCCTTGCTCTGTTCTGCCCAATAAGACATAGTCATCTGCGTACATTAACACAGGCAGTAGCCAACTTCCCACCCGCAGGGGATCAGCTTCTGCTTCCACCACGTAATCCCCCAACCCATTGATGTAAAAAATAAAAAGAAAGGGGGCCAGCACACAATGCTGTCTTGACACCCTGTCTAATTTTAATGGGGGCAGAGCACTCTCCATGGGTCCCAAACCATACACTTGTCTCCACAACGTCATGTAATTGCGCAAGCAGATGTATGATCCCCATGTCAGCACCCCTCCTGGCAAGCATATCCCACAGCTTACCCCTGATGACATTGTCAAAGGCTGCGCTAAGGTCCATGAAAGACAGGGAAAGACACCCTCCTTGGCTAGCACATATTTGTTAGTTAACAAGTGCAAGTTCAAACACAGTTGTTCTGAGGCCCTGCTTGAAACCGTACTGGACCGGTGCTAAGATGTTATTCTCGTTGGCCCAATTCTCCAGAAGATCCAAAACTATTTGCCCCAATACCTTTGCAGTCACATCAATTAATGATATTGGGCAATAACATTGGGAATCGCCCCATCACCCTTTTTAAAAATTGGGACGATTATGGCTTTGGACCAAGATTTTGGGGGGTCAGTGAGAATTGCACTCTGTAATAAGTTCACCAGGATTGGGGGCCAGAGTGTCAGATTGCTCTTATAGAGATCAATTGGGACACCATCTGGTCCTGGCGCTTTATTACATGGGCATCTAGCTACAGCCGACATAACGTCCTTGATCGTAATAATCACCTTCCTGTTGTCCCTAAGACTTGTAGGGTCGATAAAGGTGAAAGAGTCCCTCTCCTCCTGATTGCAGGAGTCATAAACAGCAGCAATGTGTTTTAACCAGGCATATTTAGCTATCATCAGGTCAGTCTTTGATGAGGAACTATTCGTAAAGAACGGAGCATTTACTATTGCAAAGAACTTGGCCATATCATTTCTGGTACAGTCATCACTTAATTTTTCCCAGGCCTCCCTTCTGACCTCTTCTTTTCTAGCTGCAACTAGTACTTTGCAGTGCTTTCTGAGTGACGTGATCTTACCCTTGTCCCATGGAGAATTTTTTAGAGCATTAAGTACAGTTCTATGGGCTTGAGAACAGGCTGAATTAAACCTCTTCTCGCTCCTTGGAGCTTGTGCTTGCTGAGCTACTGTAAGTAATTTAGTTGACTTTTTACAAATACCCAGGAATGCTTCCATTACTCCTACGGGATCAGAACCAGTACTCAGGCATACATCAAAATTATCCCTTTCAAATCTAAGGAGACGAGCTAGAAAAAACTCTGGGTCAACCTTGCTCCATTTGCGACGTATCCCCCTATTTCTAGAATATTCAATTGGGGTAGCCATCCTGTTATGAGCCACTGGCGACAACACCAAGTTGAAACTAAATTCCAATGGGTTATGGTCACTTACGAGGGACTCTGTAATAGAGAACTTGCACACCCTCTCAGCCCATGACTTGAGGATAATAATAAAAACAATCATGGAGCCGTTACCCCTGCCCGTGAATGTCGCCTGCCCAAGAAGCTCTAATGGAGCAAGGTCCACTGCCAAAAGGAGGTCATAGGTGATTAACCATTTATTCATAATGTCACCCCAGCGATTATGCTCAAAATGGGAAAAATTACAAGCATCCTCAATGCTCACTCCACAGACCTTATCGTCTGAAACGGTATAGAGTTTATGATTGAAATCACCACCCCATATAATTACAAAATCAGCTGTAATCCCTACTACCAGCTTTTCATTGTCGTTCATCAGAGAACTAGTACCAGATACATTATTTTTGCTAAGATTATTGTGAAAAAAATTCATCAACACCATTAATGGGGACCCTACAACTGAAAGACAAATGATCTGAAAAAAGGCTGAATCTACAAAAACGTTTTCAACCATGGCCTGAAAGGAGGTGCTCACTAAAGTTAAAAGACCACCACTAACTTGGCCTGAGGTAGATGGCGTTGCTGGATTGGAATTGAATAAAAGCCATTTATATGTACATTAGAACAAGACCAGGTCTCATGGAGACAAATGATGTGATAGCTGGAAATATGTTTAACCCAATTAGCAATGCGGGGAGCGCAAGGTAGGTTGTTTTATTTATTTATTTATTTTACATCCCCTATGCAGTCGTTTGTCACATTCACCCCGCCCCGCCTCACCGCACTTACCTGCACGGCCACCACTGAACCCAATTATCATCATCCAGCTTTCTATAAATCCCTGCAATATTCCAAAAGAGTACACTGACTTTGTACTTACATGCCTGTACTCTAGAGTAGGTAAACCCACCTGGCCTGGATTAAGGGATTGTTGGGGATTTACAGAACCACCCAGCACCCGGCCATTGCCCTGCAAGGGCCTGATCACCTCAGATGGCTCACCCATAAAGTTCCCAGACTTCATAGAAAGGTCTTGTGAAGAGGGCTACAAAACAGAGCCACCCGTTATAATTGTCTCATTACTTTGGCTCGTTTAATGAAAATGGGTAACAGAAGTGTGAAAAGCCTCGTTTGCATCATGCACCCCGTAGAGTACTCGTGTTTTGACTGATGGGGCAGTGTTGGGAAGTAGTCAGTCAACCCCTTCCAGTGCTGCATAACGGTTATGTTTTGGAACTATAAAGGGCCTAGTGGCTTCGGATGTATAATTATGCCTAAGAAAAGAATTTGTGGCACAAGGCTTCTAAAAATACTTACTATGACAATCATTTAAACTCTCTTCATCCAGCCTTGGCAAACGTCCCCACTGTTCATTAGGAGAACAGTTTGGGTACGTCCTGATGTGGCCCATTTAGACACCTACACAACATATTCAAATCCACTCAATCTTATTTAACTAAGGAAAACAACACCAACCTGTTCTCCCTCCCATCATCACTCAAGTATTCCTTTCTTTAGAGTCATTTGATGTTCCGTCTTTGAACCTCTCCCAGCTTGTATGGTGCTTAGAATTAATCATTGTCTACTGAAAACTACAGCCACATCCAGTTTTTAGTCCATATGCATGATTAATTATGAATTTGTTTCTAGAAATACCCTTTCTTGAGTCACTGTATTAAATGTATTTGCAAAGTTAACGTCTGTAATCTAATATTTTGCTGTAATTTATAAACCAACATTTTTGATCACCGTCTCCAATGTTTATTTCACATATTGGTCCTGATTTAATAAATAGCATCGCCCCCATACCAATTGACGATAGTTTATTACTCTCCCCGGCACTGGCGGCGCATCACTCACAAGATTCCAGCAGTGACATAACATTTTTATCATGGAATATAGCGGGATATGAATCTAAAAAAGATAATCTAAACTGGCACAAAGTGTTCCTAACTTCAGATATTATCTGCTTTCAGGAAACTTGGTCAGAACAGCCTGTGTATGTATATGGTTATCGTTCCTATGTTATCCCAGCAATCCCGTCTATCGCTGGTAGATCCAAGGGGGGCTTACTTACCCTTATTGCAAACACGATCACCCGAGGTAAGGTGAAGGTCATTAATAATTCACTTCATTTTCATGTTATTTTGGCTGAAGCTCCTGGGAAAGTTGAGCTGTTATTGATCAATTTTTTTAACAATGATTTTAGGAATCCTACCATGTGACAGATGAGTTAGGGGAAATACTGGAAGCTTTATTAACACATCATCTACGCTCTCTTTTCTTAATCTGGGCTGGGGATTTCAATATACAGTGTTGCCTTAAACAGGATCAGAGTATTTGTGGTGTAGCGGACTCTAATGATTTGCTGCTTATCCATTTTGTGCATCATGATTATGATAACATTTTAAACAGTTTTTTATTAACCTGGGATTGAAATATAATAAATCCGTCCCACCACATGACAGGTCAACCCCTCCCTACTTTCCAACGCAATGGAGTCACATCGACAATTGATTTTATAATCACTCAGACCAACAATATGAGTAGCATTAGGTCTTCTAAGGTAGAGCTGACAGAGTTCAGTTATCATGCTTTACTTGCTTTTAATTTTGTTTGGTATTTTCCTGCTAACTCAAGATCGCCATGTACCCCAAAACCGATACTGAGTAGGAAAAATGGATTTACCCTTAAATGGGAGAAAATTGATCCAACTCACTTCCTCCCAAAGGTTGTAAAAGAGGTCTTACCCGAGATTGAAGCTTGTCTAGACTCTAACACTGACAATGACCAGGTAGTAATATCATTTAATAAAATCTTAACATCTATAAAATCTAATCTTACATGCCCACCTATGAGAAACACTCCTTCTAAGAAAAGGTGGTTGAGTCAAACTGTTCAAAAGCCTCTAGAGCTCTTTGCACAGCTCTTAAATTGAATCCCAGAAATAAAGATCTAATAAGGTCATTGCGAGCTGACTATAAGACAGCTAGAATAGTGAGGAAAAAAGAGTTTCGGGATGAAGCTTGGGAAAAATTGGGAGAGGCATCGAGAAGTAAAGATAGCAAGGCATTCTGGTGGGTGGTAAATGCCCCCTTCCTACAGGAAGTGGGGGGGCCCTCTCTTGACACCCACATAGAGGAATCCTCCTGGCTCTCTCACTTTCAGGGCATTTTTAACGTAGAGAAGGATAGAGCTATAACTCATCTGGATGATTTGACGATCGTCCACCGGGGGATGGAATTTTCTATAGAGGAAATTGATCTTGCACTCTCCCAATCGCCAGCCTTAAAGGCTGCAGGGCTGGATGGGGTCCCTCTGGATATCTTTTTTATACACAAAACTTTATGGATCCCACTCCTGACACAAGTTTTTAACGCAGTTTCTAAAGTGGGACCTCCAGGATGCTGGAAACAATCGGTGATCATTCCTATATATAAGAAAGGAGATCCCATGAATCCAGCAAATTATTGCCCAATTTCTCTGCTGGATAGCACTGCCAAATTAATGGGGAGACTGCTCTTAAATAGGCTGGAGGAGTGGGCATCCACCAATAATATTTTAGCAGAGACTCAATATGGGTTCAGAAAGGGGAGGGGAACGATCGACCAAGGGCTTAATTTAGCCTTACTTGCAGCAAAGTATGTCTGTGCGAAAAAAGGCCAGTTTTATATGGCTTTTGTGGATTTGTCCGCGGCCTTCGACTGCGTGGACCTTTCAAAATTATGGGTTCTTTTGCAGTTGATGGGCGTGGATAAATCCATGATTCTCTTTATTAGGGAACTCTACAGAGAGGCCGGGGCTGTAGTTAGATTTGGCAAACAGGGGGAATGTACAGAGACATTCAAAATTGAAAAGGGGGATGCGACAGGGATGCGTTCTCGCCCCCTTTCTGTTCTCCCTATATACCAACAAATGTAACAAAGTCTTGATCACACAGTGCTTGGATGTTCCATCCGCAGGCGGCATATCGCTGCCTGCTCTCTTCTACGCAGATCATGCAGTGTTGATGGCCAGGACACCTATGGCCCTACAAGCGCCTGATTAACTCCTAGTCATCTTTTATGGCTGAATTTGGTTTATTGGTTAACAGATCGAAAACGTTTATATTAACAGCAGGAATGGGAAGAAAAAGGTCTATTTCATTTAATTTAGAGGGGGGTTCTTTGGAACGAGTAGAATCCTTTATGTACCTAGGCCTCTTCTTTGACTCCAAACTTAACTGGTCCGCCATGGTTGCAAATAGAATAAACATGTTGCAAAAAAGAATAGTTGCCTTGTGGAAATTCGCCTCTAAATTGGGCAAAAAATCAATTAGGGAAATGGTAGAAATATACCAGGCAAAATCTGTTGCCATAGCTACCTATGGCGCAGAAATCTGGGGCACAGCTGAAGTGGGTGCTCTGCAGAAAGTGGAGGATAAGTTTGTTAAAAACCTGCTCTCAGTCAACCCAGGCTGTTCAAATCTGATCGCACACAATGAACTAGGCCTCCCTTTCATTACTGATGTAGTCAAACTGGCTCTGCTCCTTTTATGGTTGCGCATATGGAAAAGGGACTCGGTTGGGCTGAACCAAACTGTAATTAAAGATATAACTAATCTCGACCGAGCCAATAGTATTCCCTGGCTTGTATATGTGAGGAAGTCTTTTACAGATCTGGGTCTGGCTTTCTTGTACACATCACCCAGTGAATGCATGTCTTTTGCTAAGACTAAGCTAAAAGAGGCCTTTATTACCAAATGTGAGCTACAAATATGGCAACGAAATCAAAGCAAAGTCACGGTTATATAATACCACACGCTGCCCAGAGTGCGCACGGGTCACGATTCATATCTTTCTTTTGTGACTAACAATATGCACCGAAATCTATTAATAAGGATGAGGTTAAACTTTTTTCCCCTCATGGTAGGATACCCAGCTCTTGAACATTCATTAAACAACTTAACACTATGTCCCTGTGATGGCCTGTCTACCCAAACAATGTCACACATTCTATTCTTTTGTGGCTTTTATAAGACGGAAAGGAAACAGTATATCCTCCCTCTGATAAACAAACTGAGCCTATACTCTCATTCCTCAGTTCTTACAGTTATTTATTCCTTGGAAACCCACTATATATGTTTCATGTTAGCAAATGTTTTATACTCAGTCCTTCAGACTAGCAGAAGATCTACAGATAGGGGTGTCGTTTTATGTGATTATTTTTATTAACCGTTGTCAACTTTTAATATTTCTTTTTATTGAATTGCTGCTAGATTTTAAACACGCTAATTAGAAACTGTCAAAGAATAAGGAAATGCCTACGTGAGGGTGATACCATCGTAAATTGATTACTTTAAACATTCCTTTTATAATATATAGCTGCTAGTTCTAGAAATGTGGATTCATGTAATCTTTGATATTTTAAAAGGAAAATGTATAAAATTAATTTTTAACTGTTTTGAATTATTCCTCGATCAATTCGTACTGTGATAATTATTTGTACTTTTATGCATTTACTAAATGCGAATAAAGTTATTTGATTAATTGATAATATTCATTGAACCTTTTATCATATATTGCAATTGCAATGTCTCAGTGGGTCCCAGAACCTGGTATGGAACCTTTTCCCATGCGATGCCCTCGGACACAGGATAAGCTGTAATGTTCGCAGCATAGAGACCTCTTCAGGCTCTGTGAGATGAGGAGTGTGGCTATAGTTCACGAACCACAGGAGTTGAAATTGTTCTTGCAGGGATGAAATGTTCATTGAGTAGCAGTACGGCGAGTATCACGATGAAAAGAAACATTCCCAAAATAATCCAGCCATAGGACCACAGAAGAATTATGATCCCCCTAACAGGCATAATCACTGCAACATTTTCACATAACCAGCTGTACACCTTTAAAATGAGCACAGGATCAAGAAGACTCTTTTTCAATACTTATGCTCATAACATCACGGTAAGAATGTATACCGAGCTCATTCGAGGTACACACCTTACATTACATGTAAAACATGCTGATAATGTCATATGACCTGCGGCATACCTATATTAAGGGAGGTAGGATTAATGACACTCATTTGCCCCAATGTTAACACTTACGCATAGTACATTAATAAGGCTCTACAATTTAGTCTCCGATCACGTGACCGCGCTCTCTGGCCACGTGATGGGGTAAGGAGATGCCGTACATACAAAGACATTTTTTTTTCTATACTCCCGACAGGGCAGACACCCGGAGGGGTGGACATGCTCTAGTCTTTTAAAATAAGACTCCGATCACGTGACCGCTTCCTTGGGTCACATGACAGGACGCGGCTACGCCGTGAAGGGAGATCGGGGCATTTGCCCAGGACCTTTGCGGCGTATGGAGAGACAGTGTCTAAGCGACGGCCTCACCTTTACGAAGTAAGAGGGGTATGATGGGGGTGCAGCACTTGGATGATTGCGGAGATAAATATCCCAATATACGGATAAAGGGGGTGTGGAATTCCATAATCACACGGGACTTTTTTTGGAACACTCGATATCAATATAACACTCAGGCATGGTTAAATCCATTGGTTTCCACCATTTACCGGTGGAGTGTAGCTCATGGTTAGAGCATGGGCATAATGGCAAAACACAGGTTAAAAGGATGTCTCATTCTAACTCTCTATGCATTACCTCCCTTTTATAACCAGTGTGTGACTACAGGGAGCCGCACTCGCTCCCACGCCTTTTCGAGCTTCAACAACTGTGAAACTCGGTAAGGTTTCACTGGTCCAATTTCATGACGATACACCCTTCTTTATTGGGGTGTTTTATGTGGTGGTTTTCTTTTAGTAATGATTTTCATATAAACAATAACTACAAAGAATAATGATGATTGAAATCATGTGAAGGTATAGTCCTGATGTACGGCGAACAAATAAAAATGAAAATTTTGTTTCAATAGGTTAAGCCGCAAACTCGCTAACATATTCTAGAGCGGCACAGATATATGTTTCTTTATATATTTTTACATACATGTCTCTTTTTTTTGCACATTTTTTCACTTGATTTCTATTTCCAATCCACAGATCTTGTTTGAAGTGTGAATACATATCCTGTATGAAAAAACAGGGTCAGTCCTCGATCTACTGAAATAAAGGTATGAAAGGAGGGTATCATAAAGTGGATCTTGCGGTCCTGACAAAAGCCGGAAAAGACACAATAACCGGCAGAAACATGTCGAATTACATGCAGAGAGGAGGGGTGAACGGTTTATAACTAACCCTATTGCCACCATCCTCTATTTGAAGTTTTAATCCTGGCCAGGGAATCCGGGAATAAAATAGGGAAGTGGATATCCCTGAGCTAGTTTTAAATTCTTTTTTCTGCACATATTATTTGCTTGATCCCTACTCTTCTTTATGTTTGTATTGTTTCCCCCTCCCTATTGATCCACCCCATGTGTTGGTCTGCACAGGGGTGTTGTTTAGCAGCCCAATGATGAAGCCTGCCACAATTTTGTGGGTGAGGGCAGGTTTTCAAACATATTAACTTTGCGATAAGTCTCTAGGAGCGAGTTATAGTTTACTTCTATTTCTCTTTGTGTGTAGTTGTAGAGGCATAATGCAGTCTCTGGTGATGAGTGACTGTAGAGGGGGTTGAAAAGTCTCATGTGAAATATCCAGAGTTATTTTCAAAATCGTTGGTCTCTCTCGGCTCTCAAAAGGGAACCAGTTAGAATGAGTTAGCGTCAGGTGGAATTTCATTGTAAACTATGGAATTAAGTTGGACAGTTGCCACTGCCATATTGGCAGCATCAGCTGTGTTTGTTGAACTCAATGTTCTGCGTAGAGTGTTGCACTCAAATATCCCTGACTGGGAACTCGAGCCAGAAATGTTACTGCTTTGTTCAGGGGGTAGGGTATTCAGAGTTGGAAGAGGCTGGGAGGTACTACTCTGAGTTGTTCTTGATGTCTGCAGTAGTTGACCTGTCAAGGACTGGCCACATAGTGCTTTTTAACATGGTCGATGGACACCTGTCTCTTTCTCCCTGAGCCAGGCAAAGGAGGCAGAATAACAGTTCTCTAGCCTTTTACCCCAAGAACAGTGACAGGCGGTCTGTAAGATGGTTCAAAAGCTTGCTTGTCGTGGATTTTCTCCCGAACTGCTCAAGGCAAAACCGTAACATACGATTCCCAAGTTGGGTGCCAAATGTCGCGTAAACCACGACTTTGGCTTAGCTCTACAAGGTGTGCTTTCCCACCCACGGGTGACATGGGTGAACTTGGTTCAATGCACCAATAATGAATGTGAAAGACAGGTTATTGTAGCCTGGCAAAACACTATTCAATGTGTTATTGAAATAGAGTTGTTTCTTTTGGGTTACTAACAACGCCTTAGGAAGGGATAAGGGGCACCATAGTAACAGTAACAAACCTATTTCATTATTCAACAATATCAAACACACACACACAGTACTAAGATGAATAAACAGTTTTAAGTACAAGTATTTATTACTACAGGAACAATCTGTATCTCAATATATCTAAAAAAAACTACACCGAATATTATAAAAACAGCAAGAAGGCATGTTATAAATAACAAGAATAAAATGAATATTTCTAGCATGTTTACAATGTCATCTAAAACCTAACACTCTAATGCCAATTTCTATGCGCTACACTATGAGAGCATGAAAGGCTGAGCAACTTGCAATCTAGAGTTTCTTAGGGAGAAGAGACTTGCTACATACCATGTTGACAGCAAAGGCTGTCTTTACATCAGAGGCATGAAGACAGTGTACTCTGTAATGCTCAAATACTCACTGCTGTCTTCCTCCAGGACTCAGCTTTATCAGCTTCAGGCAAGATGCAGCATAAGCAAAGCATGCTGGCAGTAGGTGAGACCGTTTCTGGCAGAATTTTGAGCGATAATCTGGGCGAAGGGCCTCTCCTGACAAGTGGTCAAGTGGCATTTCTTATATATTAAATGTTACCGTATAGTGGAATTTCTGACATAAGTTTAAGAATGTCAGGCATAGATTATGTGCATCAAGGTGCGCATCCCAGACGTTTCCTATGAACATATAAGGTAAAAGGTAGTCAATTCAGACTACACTATTTCCGCTAAGTGTCTGTAAGTGCTCTTATTAAACCTTGACCTGATGAAGAGTAGACATTTGACCCAGACGAATGTTGCCTCAAGTGCTGTATCTATGTCATTAATCGAATGCCTTTAATGTCATTAATCTAATGGCAGACATGACAATTACTCAGCATAACTTAGGGAATATGCTGACTTCCATTGTTCAAGTGTGCGAAGGTGATGACCTCCATTTTCCAAGATGGAGTCAGGGCCTACGTAAAATGGAGTCGGACCTCAGGGGCTTTATATCAGGATTTGTCACTTGTGTCTTGTGGTTGAACGTGCCATCTTGTAGTCACGCTGCGTATGATGGTCATTACTGTCTTCTGGGGTGCATACCTAACATCTGATAACAAACCTTGTATCTGGTGCCTGTATGAATTATTTCTCCCCCCCTCCTCCCCCCCCAGGCTCTAGTGCCTCACCTAGAATATGCTGCTCACCATTAAATTACCTCTCTTCCAGCCTCGATCTCTAGCTTTTGGTGGACACCACTGCCATCTGGTGACCACCTCTGGAATCCAGTGACCATCTCTAGCATCTGGTGGCCAGCCCCAGTTTTTGTTGAGCTATACTGGAAACTACTGGCCACCCCTCAATATAGTAGCAACCTGTTGCGTCAGGTGGACATTCATGATATGTGATGGCTGTTCCTGGCATCAGGCAGGAATGTGAAGCACATGGTGGCCATATTTGGCTTCGGTTTAGCACCTGTGGTGGTGTTTTACCAAAATAATGAATCAAAAATATTGTGAGTCACAAATATCATGGTCAGAATATTTTATTCTCAAGAATATAATGGGACTTAATATCAAACATAAAAATATTGAATTCTAAATGCAGTTGTATACAATATTATTTTATTTAATCTAGTTGTATAAAATATCATTTTTCAATTAGTTTGATAAATATTAGTTATTTTAGTATTATAAGTTATTAGTATGATAATAATATTTGTGTTTAATTTGTTTTAATATATTTGTATGTATGTGATTTTTACATTTAATTATAAATTGTTAATTTAGTTGGGATTATTGTGTTCGTGGAGGATTAAGGTTTGACATTTTTTCAAATGTAAATTATCATTTTTAAATTAACATTATTTTTTTATGTAATTTATTTTCAATTGATAAAAATTGAGTAACACAGCTGTTTTTCCCAGCTACTGCCTGGACTTTGCTCGACTCCGCTGGACTGGGTTGGGAACCACAGCCCCAGCTTCCCGCCGCACGCGCATGATTGCTGACAGGTGCTGGAGCGCCATATGACCTGAAGAGGAGTCCCACAGTGCGGGACGCTTGCAGGTCGTGCCCGGGCATGGCCCGGGCCAAGACTGGGCCAGGAGCGGGCCCGTCTGGGCTCGGATGTGGCTCGGCTGGTCTCTCCCTCTTGGTTCTTTGGTTTGAAGGGACCTGGTGTGATCCATGGTGGAAGTGCGATCCTTCACAGCAGAGACAGAATATGTAGTAAGTCGCTGCCTCCTATTTTTCCTCTACTTACTGTCCTCAGACAAGAGAAACAGTTGTTGCCCTTGGTGCCTCTGGATATAATGGGGAAAAGAAAAGCTGCGACATCTACCCCAGCTGTGGGTCCTAGTCACGCTACCATTGGCTCCTTTCTGGCTAGACCAGTGGGGGTCATCTTGAAGGAAATTGATCTTGCAGAAAGACGATTATCCTTGGGACTTGGCGGCCCATTCCTTCCATTGACTTCAGAGGATGTGCAGACGGTTACCACCTCTGCTGAGGGTACGGAACCTGACGCTGTTTTGAAAATTTCAAATGGCACTGCGCTCAGTCCCGCTCGTGTTGCATCCCTACCTGGAGTTTCTGCTTGTAGGATGAATGGGGTTCCTTCGCCTATCTCCAATACGAGGCACCCCCTGGCCCCAAAAGGGAAGTGAAAAGCTAAAAGGATTGATGAATCTCCAGTTGCACCAGGGGGTTTATTGTGGCCAAAGGTTCGCAATCGGACTGAGGCAACTCAGGACTTTTGGGCTCCTGTTTTACAGAAGCTAATGGATATTCTCACTGCTCTGCTGACCTCTCTGAGGGAGAAACTTGACAAACCGGTAGTAGACATTGGGGAAATCTTAAGCAGATCTCAGAGGCAATTGGCTCCTGACGTTAATGAGCGATCGCCTCTTACGTCCGCTGTTACTCAGAAAGGTGCTATGCCCAGTGTTCGGCTAAGGCTGAATCTGTCTCGTACCTGTATATCCACATAATGTTACATACATGTTTTCTATTTTTTCTAATTGCTATTAGTACTTTTGGTGTCATTGATTTCTGTTAATTATTTCAATATTGTATTTTTCAAGCATATATATTTTTGTTAGTTGTATTTTATTTTTCAAATATTATTGTTATTTACTTTTAAATATTAGTATTATTTTAAACTTTACTATCTAAATTAAATAAAATATAATGCCAAACATAGTAAATTCAATATGCTTACCTTTTTCTGATGATATTCTAGTCCACAATATTTTTCTTTACATATTTGTGTAGTTTACATGCAAAGAATGTAAACACAATATGTTGGTTCCCAATATTTCTTTTGAGATATTTATGTATTTTGAAATTTTTGTTCCCAATATTTTGTCATAGAACTCCTTTGGCATTTGGAGGCTGCCATAGTGTAATGGTATCCTTCCGACATCTGCTGCCCATCTCTACTAATATGTGTTGCCCCCACTCCTCTGGGTAAGAGGTTTAAATCCCTTGGAAATAATGTGACATTTGTGGCACATGGTACTGACACAAGGCACGCAATGCAGGATCCATTTACACAAGCTGTGGTGAATGTGAATGTATTATGAAAGAATTGCAGCCCATCAGTGTGAGTATGTGTGCTTGTTTATGTCAAAGTGAGTGTGTGCATGTGTGAATGTGTGTTTGTGGGTGCATGTGTGAGCGTAAGAGCTAGAGTTTGTACATGTTTGTATCAGTCTCTGTACATGTGAGGCTAGATACTGTATTTGGTGGGCATCCAACCACCCATTCACATGGTTATCAATCTGGGCATCCCTGGCATAAATAATGACCAGCCGTTGCATATGGTAGCTATCCCTGGCATCTAATGAGCATCCCTGTTATCTGATGGCTACCCCTTTTTATATAATGAACAGCACTGTTATCTGAGGAGAACCCCTAGCCTTTAGTGGCATCCCTTCAGATATGTTGCTCATCACTGGAGAATGGAGGTATTCCTGGTGTCTGATGAAAAACAAAAAAAAAGGTTAGTCAGGGCACGTGACTTGCTCAACAGACTTTTGCATGAGCAAACGTGTGTGTGTGTGTGTGCTTGTGTGTATGCGTGTGTAAGCATGTGTCTGTGTGTGTGTAGAATCGGGCCCGGATGACAGAGAAGCATTTAATGTATTGGCCAATGGGAAGAGATACAGGTCACATAAATAACAACTAAGAAACAGCCTCTTTAGTGGTTTTAGTCACATCATGGTGTAACTAATGCTTAAGGGCCACAGAGACCAAATTACCACAGCCCTGTTCCTTATATTCTTGAAGCAAGTGTCCATCACCTGAGTCAACTATACTAGAAATGCCACAGACCATTTATAGGTTTTACCTATGTTGTCAACAAACATATGTTATATATTTAATAAAGAGTTAGTGTAGGCTTTGGGCCCAACCCTTGTTTATAATTTGATGGTGTTCTTGTCCATCTCAGTTCCCTACTCCTGATTCAATGGCTTTCCTCACTATTCTTTTGGTTATTGCACCCAACAAGGGTTTCCGATTCACTGAGTTTAGATTGAATGAGTTGTATCATTCAACTGTTTTCAGCACCTTACATTGCAGTGCAGGAGGTGCGATTTTCTCTCTCTCCCTCACTCTCTCTATCTCTAGCTTCTCCTGCTTCTCCCTCCCTTTTCGCACCCCCATTCGAATTCATTTAAAAGTCTGCCTCTTGCACAGTGCTTACTTGTCCCTCCCCATGCTCCGCACACCACTATATTGGGCGTCTTTGATTGGTTTTTAAACCATTCCAAAATTGCCAACTATGTGTGTTCATGCATGCTCATTTGATATGCATGGCCACCATTGTGGAATGTATATTACATAGAACACATATTGTTAGACCTGTCATCCTTGATGTGGTCTTCCCCAAACTTTTTGCTTTCTCCCCTCCTGTTTTCTGAATTTTGTTTTTGTTGGCAGTAGGAAACTGTGCACTTTGCCACTGATGACCAGTGCTAAAGTGCTTGGGCTCTCTCCCTTACACATGGTAAACTTGGCATATTTAATTTACTTGAGTGTCCCTAGTAAAGTGGTATTACATGTACCCAGGGCCTGTAAATTAAATGGTACTAGTGGGTCTGCAGCATTCCTTGTGCCACTCACAAAAGTAGGACTTTAAAACATGTCTTAGGCCTCCTATTGCAGCCTGTAGTACAGTTTTAAACTGCCATTTCGGCTTGGAAAAATAAACCTTTTGCCAGGCCTAAACCTTCCATTTTAATACATATAAATCACCCATAGGGTAGCCCCTAACAGCCCATAGGGCAGTGTGTAGTGAATTTAAAAAGTAGGACATGTGTTTTTAAGTTTTATGTGTCCTGGTAGTGAAAAATACATAAATTCATGTTTCACTACTGAAAGGCCTGTCTCTCCCATTGGATAATATTGGGTTACAGTAGTACAGTTAATAAGTGCTAACCTTTAATTGGGAACAGATAGGAAAGTCAAATTTGGACTTAAGTGAATTGTAATACAAAATCCTCTTTAATGTAGCGTCGGATTTTAAGTCAAAATTCTGAAAATGCCTGTTTTAGAAAGTTGGCATTTTCTTGTCCCCAGCATTTGGTGCCAGCGTCCTAGGTCACATGAGTGTGAATAGTTTGGCAGTTGGCCTTTGTGTATTCCTCCCAGAAATAGAGACAAAGAGGGAATTGGTGTTGCAAGGATGGGTGGAGCGGTGCTGTTCCCTGCCCTTTTTACATTTCAAAGGGCTGCCTCCAGCATACTAACACAAGAACATGACAACAGCCTTCTGTCACCCCAGGCAACTTGGAACCTTGGCAGGAGAAGCGTAGATCTTCCCAGAATCAGATGTGGGGTAGCCAGGATGTCATCCCCACCTCAAAGATTGGCATCAGGTACAAATATTGGACCTCTTAAACCACCTCTTCAGTGAACTCCTGGAACTGCGGACATCACAGAAGTAATGCCTTGTTCCCCAGAGGACTGTCCTGCTGCTTGAGGCTTGCCTTGTTCCCCAGAGGACTGTCCTGCTGCTTGAGGTTTGCCTTGTTTCCCAGAGACCTGTCCTGCTGCTTGAGGCCTGTCTTATTTTCCAAAGGACTGACATGCTGCTTGGGACTTACCTTGTTCCCCAGAGGACTGCCCTGCTGCTTCAGGTCTGCCTTGTTTTTCAGAGGACTGCCCTGTTGCTTAAGGCTTGCCTTGATCCCCACAGGAATGACCTGCTGCTTGAGACCTGCCCTGCTATCTGTGAAGGAAGACTGGACCTGCTCCCTTCATACCAGACTACCTGAGTGGCTCCAAGGGTCAGTTGGCTGATATCCTGTTCTGAGCTTTAGGGACACAGCCAGCTCCAGAAACCTCCCTGCAACTGCCCAGCAGACCTGCTGCAACTAGACCTGTCTAGACCTGCAACTGGACCAGTCTGAGCCTTTCTGGCCTCTGCTAGAGTGAGTTCTTAATCCCCAAGAGGTGCCACCCCAGGTCCTTGACCCTTGACTGGCATCAGAGTGCAATCCTCTGCAAGAAAAAGAGAAATCCTGAGGTTCTGAACTCTTCGTGCCAGACTTTGGGAAGTTTACTTTTTCAGCAGGACTATTCTGGTTCCTGTATCAGGCCTGCACTGCATTGTCATTGGCCTGAACTGGTGTCTTTCCCCCAATCTAGCACAACCAGATGACTGCAAGTGGCGCTTTGTGCTTTTAGGCGCTATACCTACCTAAAAAATAGAACTGCATATCTCCGGCTCTACTTATTGGATTTTTGTCATTTTGGTCTTATTTTGTTTACTAAAATGTATTATATTTTTGTAAACTATGTTAGGATTTTTCAAATGTTGTGTTTTCACTTTATTACTGTTTGTGTGCTGCATGAATACTTTACACATTGTCTCTAAGTTAAGCCTGACTGCTTTTGTGCCAAGCTAGCGGAGGGCAGTAGTGGCTGCAATTAAATAGTGAGGGGGACGTTGCCCTACTATCCTAGGGGAAAAGCAAACAGATGAGGAGAAATACCAAGCAGCTTGAAATACATTATGGTTGCTGCTGCTGCTGAATCAGAGGTTATTTTTTTTGGGGGGGGGATTGGGATGATAACCTTGACTCCTGCCCATGTGTTGGCTGAACAAGGTCTTCCTCACCATGGAGGCATAAACTAGGGCAATGACAACACGCTGGTGGGTGAGGTGTGTTTTACTGTCAGTAATAGCTTTACTTTTTGGGCATTAATTTGATTGACCCAGGGCAGGTCTAGAAGACCTCCATTAACCTAAATGGCCGGTGGCAGGACAGGCCGAATGGGATGATGTAGGAGTGAGTGTGGAAGTCACCTCTGTGCCCTCACTGATACTCAGCAACTGCTGTGTGATAGGAGGCAGGGGAATGGGGGAGGAATCCAGCAGCTCCCTTCCAGGTTAAGGAAGCTGCTAGTAGTTGTAATTGCATTTATATAGCCCTTACTACCCCTGATGAGGCGTCGAATCGCTTTCGGCGAGTAGCACTCTATTCCGGAACCCAAAAAGGATTAGTGGAAGATTAGTATAGGGAAATATGTGTCAATTTGAGCAGCGGACATGTGAGTCTGTTAGTTGGATTGAATAGGATAATGGAGGGCTAGAAGACTGAAGAGTCTAGTAAGTGTTGTTTGGGAGATCATAGTAGTAAGATGAAGTTTGGGATGAGGAAAAGGAGAGATGGAAAAGGGAAGAGTCTTTAGAAAGGATTAGGGAAATCATAGTGGCAAAATGAGGTTGGTATACATGAGGGAAGAATTTAGAAAAAGATGCTTGGGAGGTCATAGTAGTAAAATGAGGTTTCAGGTGAACCAAGGAGGGATTGAGGGGGGGAAGAGTCTAGAAAGATTTATTTTGGAGATCACAGTAGTAGAATTAGATTTGGGATGAGTTAGAGAGTGGAGGTAGAGGCAGTGGTTAATTTGTGAAAAAAATAAGTGCCTGGGCCCTCGTCAGGAGGCCACTACAGCTTGCACCAGCCCATTGCTCCTGTCAGTTAAGCCTATGACAGAACCAATACAACTACTAACCATAAAACCCTACAAGTGTGGACTATTCCAGGCCCCCAAATGTGTAGGAATGGCTCGGAAGGCAGGTAATAACCATTTTAAAGTATATTGAATTAATAACCTTCTGTTGTTGAACTTGTGTCTGTATTACACAAACAGCGCCACCATGTGGCAGACTGTCATAAGCGCCGGTGTTGACAGTTAAGTGTCGGTGCCGAGCACAACCACCGGCTCAAATTAAGCACTGGGTAGAGGATATATTGAGAGAGTTATAGGGTGAGACAGAGTAGTGGATTGGAGAGAGTCAATGTGTTTTTTGTTATTCTTCTTCTTCTACAGTAGGAGTAAAGTAATAAATATATAGATACATAACTACATAGAAAGGGTATGTATGCACTGGGTGATTTAAGAAGATGGGTTTGTTTTTCCTAATTGACTGTCACATACTACATGCTGCTGTGAAAGATAAAATAATTACGATAACTGTGTGGGTGTTTTCTAACAATAGAGTGTGCATTGAACTGTTGGCTTAAAAGATGATAACTGATCTTCTGATTTACATTACGCTTCTTTGACCTTCTTGGCCTCTGAAAAATACATGTTCTCCTATGGAGATCTTTTTTTTTTTAAACATATTTTTATTGCCATTTTATGAGTTTATCACAAGTACATGAGCAGTATTTGAATTCTTATTTATCTCGTAGACAGGGTTACATACATTTCAATCCTGGGATAGTGCATAGTGTCACATATCTCTTGCGTAAGCTTACTGACCACCAACCTTTACGTGCCCACTAGCCCCCACCTCAGTTTGCTTGCTATTTCCGTACCCCTGCCTACCGCTTCTTCCCTGCCCTGTCTCGGTGGGCGGCTCCGGCCGCAGCCCAGGATTCAGGTAATGTCCTCCTCAATATTACTCATGGTCCAATAAAAATAAACATTCAAACCAATAAAAGGAAAAAGAAAACTAAGAAAATTCTGCATGCATAGGGGACAGAGAAGCATCTGATTCTAAGGATGCACTTATTAGTCTTATCAATTACATGATATATTCTGTACAGTGTGCGTACCTCCCGGGGGGGGCCGTCTCCTCATCCACGGACTTCATTCTCTCACCTACCCCTCATCTTTCCCACTACTGGGGTTACTTGTTCGCCTTCCTATAGTTGATGATCCATGCATGCCCCCACCCTGCGGGGCCAAGACCCTCTGTGTGGGAATGTGCAAATCACTCACTATCACTCCCAGTCTCCTCCCCAACATCTTGTTCCCGCTCAGGGTTTTCCCAGGTCGCCAGCACTTCTTTCCATAAGTCCGCTATCGGTCGTCTCCGGATGCCCCTCGCTTCCTCCCAACTCAGGGCTCTGCCCTCTGCTCCTGCCCAACTAATAACCTCGCTGTTCCAACTGGCCACTTGCGGCCCAGAAGGGGATTTCCACACCAGTGCTATCCGTCTCTTAGCTAGGCCCAAGGCCAGGTCTATAAATGGATTCCCCACCTTTCGTTTGGGAGGACGCAGGAAGAGCCCTAACAAACAGACTTCTATAGTCAGCGCCAGGTCCCTCCTCAGTACATCTTTTATCTTCGCCAGGATTCCCTCCCAATACATTCGCACAACGCCACAACTCCAAGTCATGTGTATAAACCCAGCATCCACATAGGCACACCTCGGGCACCTTCTCATTTCGCCACCATAAGTAACATTGAGTCTATGAGGTGTCATATAAACAATATGGATGTAGTTGAACTGCGTATACTTAAGTCTGGTGTTCCTTGATATTTTCTTATGGGACCTTATTACCTTACCCCATTCTCCATCCGTGAGTTCCCTGTCTATCGCCATTTCCCACTTCCCCCGGAGAGCCCCCATAGGACTAATAGCCGGGGCAGCCAAAGCTTCATGGTGCCACTTCACTTGGTGTCCCGCAATGCCCAAAGTGATCAGCGCATGCAGCACCGGGTGGGTCGCCGGTTCGTCCCTACTTCCACCCCATAGCCATCCAAAGGTACGAACCAAAGCTTCGTGCTGCAGGAACTGGCCAGGAGGAAGGCCGTAGTTATCCATCAAATCCGCAAACGGGACTATGGAGCCATCTTGGTAGCAATCACCCACTGTATCTAAGCCCACCTCCGTCCATGACCCCAGCTGCTCAGCCGTAAACACTGTCACCGGATCACCATGGGGGAGCCCAACCAACGGCAGCGTGGGGGAGTACCACGGGGTCCCGCCCAGCTTACGCACACAGCGTTTCCAAGTGTGTATGGCTGTAAGTTGCAACACCGATTTGTATGCGACAGTGACTTGCCGGTCTCAATAATTTGGCCAACAATGTATCCGGTTTACCATTTGGGTCAATCAGCCAGGTTCCCGCCTCATTCACTCCCTCTACCCACTGCGCCAGCCACTGTAGCTGGGCAGCCAGCATGTACAACTCAAAATCTGGCACCCTAGGCCTCCTTCCGCCATCGGGCGCTGTAACGTCCGCAGTGCGACCCTTTGTCTGTCATCCACCCATATCAAGTCCCTCACCAAGGCATTCAAAGGTCTGAACCATCCCCGGGGCATCAGGGCCGGTAAATTGACAAAAAAGTACAACAGTCTCGGCAACATGACCATCTTAAGTAGAGAGATTTGCGCCATGATCGGCAATTGCAGTGAGCGCCAGAAATGTACACAAGTCCGGTGCGACCGTAGCGCCCTGCCCAGGTTCCCTTCCCTTAGGTCCTCCAGAGAATGGAAAAGGTGTATTCCAAGATATTTAAATGAGTGGGGAGCCCACTTAATGTCGGTCTGCAGTATCCCTGGCCGGGGTTCCGGTCCCAACAGAGGGAACAGGTTGGTCTTTTTCTTGTTAACCCGTAAGCCCGACAGTGCCTCAAACCACTCCAGGAGTCCAAGCGCAGTCAAGGTGTCAGGTACCGCCTCTCCCAGGTATACCAACTGATCATCAGCATACAATGAAATTATATGTATCCGCCCATCTAATCTAAGCCCTATCCCTGCCCCACCCTGCCTGATCAGCTCTGCAAGTGGCTCAATTGCTAGAGTAAATAATAGGGGCGAGAGGGGGCACCCCTGCCGAGTTCCCCGCTGTATCAGGTATTGGGGGGATACGGATTTCCCAGTTCTGACCCGCGCAGTCGGCGACGCAATCAACAGTCGGACCCACTTCACAAAACCCTCCCCAAGGCCCAACCGTAGCATAGTCTCAAAAAGGTACTCCCATCCCACCGTGTCAAAGGCCTTCTCTAGATCGACTGACAGAGCAGCCGCTGAGGGCATGGATCTCGTCTCCTCGTGAAACAGAACATAGTACAACCTGCGCAGGTTATAAGAGGTATTACGGGAGGGGATGAATCCGTTTTGGTCTGCATGGATTATGGCGTGCATATGCGGGAGCAATCTAAGCGCCAATATTTTACTAAGGATTTTAAAATCAAGGTTGAGAATAGAGAGTGGTTGGTACTCTGTTACTGGGGCGTTAACCTCTTTAGTCTTACGAAGGGGTATCACCAACGCGCTCTGGGTCGTCTCAAGGAGGCCCCCACGGTGCAGGGACTCCGCATATAGGGTCACCAATCTTGGCGCCAATAGGTCCATATAAGTTACATAAAACTCTGCCGGGAGTCCATCGGGACCTGGTGTCTTCCCCTTTGCCATGTCTGCAATAGCAGCTCTGACCTCATGCAGGGTCACTGGGCCTCCCAAGTCATCCTGCACCTGTTTGTCCAGCGCCCGTAATGGCAGCCCTTCCAGGAAATCCCAGATATCAGAACGAGGGACTGGCCCGGGGCTAGTGTATAACTTCTCATAAAAGTTACGGAACAGAGTATTGATGGCGTCAGGGTCATGAACCAATTCCCCGGAGTCCGTCTGGACCTGCGTAATCGGTGCCACTCTACTTTCAGGCGTAATCAACCACGCCAATAGGCGGCCGGCCCTCCCCTCCTCTTTCTGCACTCTGTCTAGGTATTCCCTATAACTGTGGTACCTCAGCCTCTCTAACGCACTACTAGATCTAGCGTGGGCTTCCTGTAAACGCTCAGCGGAGTTGGCCTCCAGCCCCTGAACGTTGTCCAGTTGCCGAATCTGAGACTCCATATCCAATAATTCTTGCCTAATTTCCCGCTGTGCACCAATCGATTGCCCAAGGCAGTGGCCCCTCACCACCACCTTAAATGCCTCCCATTCCACTAACACAGAGGACGCAGACTCGGCATTAATTGGAAAATACGTCTCGATAAGAGCCCTCAGGGAGTCCCGGAAAGGCACATCTTCTAACGCGAGGGGGCTCAATCTCCACAGCGGAATCGGGGGCCGTCTCCCAAGAGGTTGTTGAGTCAACAGCAGAGGGCTGTGATCCGAAAGGGCCCTACCCAGATACTCCGTTTGTGTAACGGATGCGCTAAAGTCCGGCGAACACAGAAAGGCGTCCAACCTGGTGTGTACTTGGTGCATTGGGGAGAAATACGAGTATTCCCTATCAGTCGCATGTTGCACCTCCAGATATCTTCTAGACCCCAATGACTCATCCAGTTTCGGAACCCCGCTGCCACCCAGTGCATCTGTGATCCCGGAAGGGGAGGGTGTGATCTATCTGCCGCAGTATCCGCCACACAGTTAAAATCGCCCCCAATGACAGATTGTCCCCCCATATAGTCAACCAGCTGAGCCGAGAGGGCGGTGAGGAATATCAACTGATCTTCATTTGGTGCATCCACACTCCCAAACATCACCTCTCTTCCAGCCAATCTCCCTGCCACCAAGACATACCTACCCGCACTGTCCACCTTAGTGCGGGTGTGCTCAAATGGAACCCCAGGCCTCACCCCTATTAATGCCCCCCTAGCAAAGGCAGAGTAGGTAGTAGCATATATCCGGCCCCTCCACCTCCTACGCATCTTCTCCACTTCGCCACTAGTCAGATGGATCTCTTGCAAGAGGGCTACATGCACGTCTCTCACTCTTTAAATATGCGTATATCTTATATTTTTTGGCCATGGACCCCATCCCCCTTACGTTCCATGTAATGAACTTGAAGGTGTTATGCATTGATTGGGATGATATCCAAGTCCCCTCCCCAAAGACCCCCACCGCACCCTTGACTGCTAATACTCCAGTCTTCACTCCTCCATCCCCGTCTGCATGCACAAAACAATAATCAATAACAAACATCCCCAATAGGACAACTCCCCGACCCCAGAGCGGTCTAGCAACGGCCATCCGCCCAAACCGCAGACAAAACTGCATCAACTAGTAAAGGCCCAAAGCTACTAGTGCAAGGACCTAAGGGGGAGCGCAACAACCACAACAGGCGCCCAACAGAGGCACAAATATTCACCCATGGCGCGTCAGCCCTGGCCGGCCGCTCCGACCTACACCCAAGGACGCACCCTCCCCACCCTCCTCGGGGACCCAAGCTTAAGGAGAGAAGGCCAGGTGAGGGGGAACAGGGAGGGGAGAGCAGCCCAAGAGAAGAAGGGGGGGAGAGTAAAAGGAAACGGAATCCACAGCCCACAGATCATATCATCTCATCAGCCGTGTGAGGAGTCACATCTGGCAGCTGAACACTGCCGCTATGGGACGTGTCCGAGTCCGACCCGTCAGTCCCTCTCTTTCATCCCGAGCCGCTCTCCGATGACGATTGCTGGCCCTCTATCATGACTGCCACTGCCTGTGGCGCCTCCGCTCTCTCCTTTTCGGTCTGTAACGGGCTCAGTTTCTTTGAGAGCCCCTGCCTCTGTTGTCTCCGTAATCTCTTCCCTGACTCTCGTTCTCTAGGCTGGGCCTCCTTTTTCCATGTCACCGGTAGTCCCTCAGTTTTGTAGGCATCAATTCATTCCCATGCTGCCTTGGGATCATCGCAAAAGTGAGTCTTCCCGTCCAACATTATCCGAAGTCGAGCCGGGAACATCAATGAATATTGGATCCCTTCTTCCCGCAGGGTCCTTTTAACTTCAAGAAAGGAGGTGGGGCGCCTCTGAACCTCCAGGGTGTAGTCAGGAAACAGCGACACCTTACTGTTTTCAACCACATAAGGCCCATCTGAGCGCACTTTCTGTAATAACGTGTCCCTATCTTTGAAGTGGAGCAGTCTAGCCACCACAGGGCGCCGGGGCCGGTGGCTGGCGGGCATGCGGTGCGCTCTCTCCAATGTGTAGAACTGGGACAGGCCCTCTGGGGCCACCACCTCACGAAGCCAACCCGGGAAACAACCTTTACATTGCGGTCATTAGACCGTGATACCTTTACAACGCGGTCGTTACAACGACCACGTTGTTAGAACGTGATGCCATTACTACGCAAGTCATTACATCGACTTGCAGTAGATGGCGCTCTAACATAAGGAATAGTATAATTTACTATTCCAACACCTTCCCTACTGTTGTGTAGGCTGGAGTTGGAATAGTAAATTATACTATTCCAAGATGTAATGACTTGCGTTGTAATGGCATCGCGTTCTAACAACACGGTCGTTGTAACGACCGCGTTGTTAAGGAACGCGATGTGATTGCATGCGTTGTAGCATGCTATATTCAGCCAACCCTCCAAATACTAGATCATGTTCTTGCCCTCCACTCCTTCAGGCATACCCAGGACCCTCACATTATTCCTACGGTTCCTCCCCTCTGCATCCTCAGCTCTCCTTTCCAGTATGCTAACTCTGCTGGATAATTCCCCCACCTGGCTGGTCAGAGCCTGTTGCACTGGGGTAAGAACCACTAGGGAGGACTTGGTCTGTTTCACCCTGTCTGCTAATTTAGCATGTTCCGTCCTCAGCAAGCCCAAGCCCACTGCCACAGTACTAATGTCTTGGTGCAGTGTCGCCTTGGTGTCAGCAATGGCTTCTAGTATTTTAGCCAGCTGCTGCTGGACAGGGATTTCCGAAAGTTCACCCCCGGCTCCTTCTGCACCTGGTCAGGCGTAGTGTCCTCATGTTCCGGGGGAGGCCCCACCTGTTTCCCTCTGGACTTTCCCATCACCAGGGGATTGTGATATCCAACTGAGGATCTGGTTCGCCCCTCTCTAGGCAGTTGGGGAGCAGCCGCCAGGCTCTCCGCCCCACACCACTCCAGCGCTAGGTTGCAGCATCTCACGCTGTGGCTTGCTTGTCCCCACAACCTTCACCTTTTAAACGACCCCTCACCGCAACAGTTTAGGAATCCACTAGGTCTCTCTACTTCTGTACTTCCCCAAAGTCTTGCACCTGCAGCACCTGAGTTCAGACCCTGTCACCCAGTCAATGACTCTTCTCTTTAGCAAACTCAGGGGGGGCCATGTAGGTCCGCAGCTCCTCCCGACTCCTCCGTGCCTGGGCCATGCTTTATAGTTCTAGCCAGGGATCCCACACAGTCCCGAATCCACACCACTGGCCCTCCTGGACTCCAGACCGGTCCGTGACCTCTTCTGTCCTCAGGGGCCCCCCAGGCCGCTCCCCGGTTGCCTCTCCTCCACGCTGCCACTCAGCCAGCCTCCTACCTGCCCTTCGGAGTTGTCGTCTTCTGCCTTGGTTCAGGGTGATCCTCTAGGTTCACAGGCCGTTATAGTGTCTCCTGGTCAGTCTGCATCTCCCCAGAGTTCTCCGCCTCTCCCCCCCAGCCAGGGGACACGATCCGCCATACATTGCCCACCGGCACGGTCAGCTCCGCATTCGCCCGGCTTCTGGGCGCTGGTCCAAGTCGTGTTACGGGGCTCCAGTCAGGACAAGTCCGCTCCGCTCTCTCCGGCCCTGTCGCAGTTCCCCATGGGGTGGATTGCGCTTCGCACACCTAGCCAGTGACCTCGGTCAGTCCCGGATCCTCCCTATGAGTCTCTCTGGGCCCTAGACCAGTCTGCGGCCCTCTCCGTCACACAGGGCACCCAAGCAGGTCACCGGCCGCCTCCGGTCCATGCTGCTGTTCCATCGGACTCCAGCCCACTCTTGGTGCCGTCACCTCCCTCCTCGATTCGGAGTGACTCACAGGGGAGTAAGCCGCCGCAGTGCCTCCTGCCTCGCCGGTAACCTCCCAGGCTCCTCCGCTGATCTCCTCCAGCCAGTGGACACAATCCACAGCCCAGGGCCCTCCGGCTCGGACTACCCCGCTTTCTCTTGGCCTCCGGCTGTGGCTGCAGTGCGTATCGCGGAGTTCCCGGCCAGGGCGGTTCCACACCCCTCTCCAGCTCTCGTATGTCCCCCCGCAAGGGCATGGGCCGCCGATGCCTCTCTGAGCTCTGGGGTCCACCGCCAACAGGTCCCCTCTTCCACAGCGGTCTGGTCGGGGCTCGTCTCCTCTTCCTCCGCTCCGACGGGGCCTCAGGCCGCCATCATGTCCCGGCCTCGGCAGTCCACGCACTCTCACCGCCCGCTCCCCGCTCGCCCCCAGACCTCAAAGGAGTGGGATTATACTCCGGGGCGCCTCCGGTGGGTCGGGCCTCCAGTAATGCGCCCCCGGCCGACACCACGATAGCCAGGATAATTTACTCGGCTGGCACGGAGCTCTCGGCTCATGCGTCCGCCATCGACGGCTCTTAAGCCATGCCACCTTCTCCTATGGAGTCCTTGGTATCTTTCTTAATACGTAGCTACTGTCCGATCTACGGAGCTATTCTGCATGCTAGTCAAGCTACTGTGAGTTTCTGTGTTCAGCAGTAGACTGTATGATGAATGTAACCCAATCACTCATGGATCGCTCCATTAAACATTCTATGGGCTTTAGAGAAACTCTGATATGAAAAGTTGCTTTAGATCCACACACCTCCCTATGCACACCAAAAGCACACTAATCACACACACACACATACTATACAAAGAAGCATTGGTAAATGCATTTGGTTTAGCCTATATACATATTATGTTCACACATTTCTAAGGCTGTTATGGTCAGGCATGTCTGAGGACACCTTAAGGTCAGGCATATGAAAGAACATGTTATGCTCAGGCCAGCTTGCATATGTTAAGGTCATGCATACACCTGAGATGTTTCAGAATAAAAGAGAACCCTTCTTCATGATCTTAGGGCAATCTACCCGACATGTGGTCTTCCTCATCATCACCTCAACTATCTGTATTTTGGCTAAATATAAACTAAATCTCGTTAAATACATAAAAAATAAGAAAGTATTAATAATGGTCATGTTCATGTGGTGCATAAAACTTATGTCACATTGAGTGGGGTCTTTAGGCTTTGGAATTACTGCTCTCATGGAACCAACATATGTGCAGATTGACTATTGGGTGTTGTCAGGGTGCGCCAACGAGGGGGCACTCAAAGCATGGTTTTCAAACCTCAAATTATCCACTATTTAACTCAACAATTTAGGATCTCGATTTCATGCACACAAATTGACACATTCCACTTGCAGGGAACTGTATTCGTGACAAATTAGGGAGTGTGAGTGCATCCTGAGATGTATAATTTATGCTTGAAATAAGATTACACACTACCATTTTCACACAATGATATGCACTGATTTTGGACTACTTCTAACAACTCTACACTTTTATGATTAACGATCTTTAAGCTCAATGATACATAGTGAGTTGCCCAGGATCACACAATTGAGGCAGTTCCTCAGAAGACTACCTCTGCAGCAAACCACAGACCGACACAACATAGATATTGTTTGATAAACAGAGAGCTTTACAGACATTTTCTTGTATAACAGGCACAGCACAGTGCTGCGAATTGAACTGAGATTAGATTACACAAAGAGGAGGGATGTACGTGTGATTGGGACAGTAAAAAATACAAGTGCTTTTAAATTACGAATCGAATTGAATAAATAACTTTATTCAGCTGTTAATACATCCAACAAGTATAACATACAAAATAGTGAGGTGCATCCACCAATTGGAAGTCGAGAAAAGGTTAAAAACATACAGTAAAATCCAAAACGCCATGTAAATAAGGTGCATTGTGTCTTGAGATCATACAGCAGCCTAGAAAAATCAATTAGCAGCAATAATCATTAAAAAGTTAAAAACATACTGTTAGAAACGGGGTAGCTTGGCGCGGAGCGGGTAGGCTAAACTCCGGAGGCAATGTGTAAAGCATCTGCGCAGCACCCACACACGACGACACACTGGGCACACTACAAAGAGACTCCACACAAGGTTATGTAAAAATAACTTTTGTATTGTGTAAAACACAGTATAATCACAGAAATCTATACACTGCGCCAACTGGCGCCAGGTCACCATTTACGGGGAAACCGGTCCCAACTGGTTTTGGGGGAGGTGTAGAGCACCCTGTATGCCAGACTTCCCTCCTCCCTTCATGAGCTGGGGTCTGGGAGACAGACACACCCCAGGGGGCGGAGCTGGCATTCCCAGCCCCGGTCACTTCGAGAACTAGACAGGCAACCAACCTCAGGCAGGCAGGCACAAAGCACACAGAAATGGCGACTGTTAAAAGTGACCTTTCTAAAACAGGGAAAATAAACCGGCGTACCCCATTGCGCTGCATTTATTATTTTCAGTTCCACCACACCACACATAACATATTTATTTTGTTTCATTTAGGAGATATCCCATAAGGGGGGGGGGTGGTTCCTAATGTAAGCCTATGGAAGGCAGAAAGCACACGCACTTTGCACTGCTAACCAGCGCTAAAGTGCCCAGAGTCCTGAAACCACCGACCCTATGTCAGGAAAAAGGCTAGGGGGAAGGCCAAAAAGTTTAGGGATGACCCTGCAAGCAGGGCCAAGTCCAACACAACCCCCTTCCAGCCAAAAGCCAGGGTAGACCAATCAATGCCTTGATGGGCTTCCCTGCTTGGGGCGAGAAAACATGGACGCGGGCCCGCAACTGGAGGGGCACCCGCAGGTTCTCCGCCATTCTGGACCCCGGTGGTTCCCTCTGTCAGAGCTCCCAGGACCCCCTGAGCTACCCCACTGGTACTCTCTAGTTGGTCGCGGCCAGGACCGGCCCCTAGGCCATCCAGATGTCTCTGGTCCTTGCCGCCTCACAGAGTGGGGGGCAGTAGCCCCAGGCACATAGTACCCCTTGGCCACACTACCTCTCCTCCGTGCAGTTCCAAACTGCCACTGGTCCTCCCACCTGGGGTCCGCACCCTCAGGCTGACCAGAACTCAGGGGCGAGGCTCTCCTCCCCCTACCTCTCCTCCTGGGGTTCCGCACTCTCTTCCTATGCGAGGCACCCTCAGAACACCACTCTCCCACCAGTCCAGGACCTTGACCCTGTAACTGCTTCACCAACCTAGGGTCTAAACCCTTAGGTGGCACCGGTGCCAGAGGCGAGTCCTCCCTCCCTCTGCACCCCCTTTCAGAGTTCCGCACCCTCCCACCTGGAGAAGTACCCCTGGAAGACAAACCGGGGGGGACACTGATGACAGATGTCCCTCCCTCCAGATCAGGCAGTCCCTGAACCTGGCCTCCCAACCCAGGATCTAGACCCTGTGGCTGGCCCGGTGCCAGAGGCGAGTCCTCCCTCCCTCTGCACCCCCTTCCAGAGTTCCACACCCTCCCACCTGGAGAAGTACCCCTGGAAGACAAACCGGGGGGGGGACACTGATGACAGATGTCCCTCCCTCCAGATCAGGCAGTCCTTGAACCTGGCCTCCCAACCCAGGATCTAGACCCTGTGGCTGGCCCGGTGCCAGAGGCGAGTCCTCCCTCCCTCTGCACCCCCTTCCAGAGTTCCGCACCCTCCCACCTGGAGAAGTACCCCTGGAAGACAAACCCGGTGCCAGAGGTGGGGACTCCACCCCTCTGCACCCCCTTCCAGAGTTCCGCACCCTCCCACCTGGAGTAGTACCCCTGGAAGACACAGGCTCTCCTGAGACGAGGAGATCCCCCTCAATGGACGGCCCATCAGGACAGCCTAGGCTCCCCAATGCCTCCTCAGACCTTCTGGCACTTACCCAGAGGTCTGCCTCCCGTGCAAGTTCCCTGGGATCAGAGAACCCACACTGCAACAGGTGGTGGCGCAACCTTGGAAAACAATTCCTGAGCATGTGCTCCCTGATAATTAGCTGGAACAGCCCTTCCAAATCGTTCACCGCGCTACACACCACCCAATCCTCCAGTGCACTGCAACACGCATCCACAAACTCCCCCCAGGACTGGTGAGACAGTTTTCTACTGCCCCTGAACCTCAACCTGCACCCCTCTTCCCGGGCACTAGGTACCGTCTCCTGGGGTCTGGGAGTGGGACTTCCTACACTGGAGTCACTTCCGCTGCCACCACTGGACCCCACCCTCCCTGGTGAGTCCAGACTCCTGAAACCACTCTCAGGGGACAACCTACCCTCTAGAGTCAGTTTCTCCCTGGCGCAGGCCCTCTCTGCCTCCGCCATCCTTTCTTACGCTAGGACCCTCTCGGTCTCTAGCCTCTTCTCCTCCAAACTCAGCTGCGCTAGCTCCACTCTGAGCCTCTGCCACGCCAGCTGATGCTCCCTCTCTTCCCTCCTATCCACCCACTTCTCTGGGGACAGGGAAAGGGATGGGGCATTGCCCCTGGGACTGGACCCAGCCAGGGACCCCCTATCTATGGTGTCCTCACTAGCTACTGGCATCTCCGCCCTGTCATTTTCTTCCTCCTCATCAGAGCCACCGCCCTCCAGGGTTATGGACTGGGAACCCTCGCTCTCAGAGTCCTCCCTACTCTTGGGATCCTCCTCAGGGTCTCCCTCAATTCCACCCCTTAGATATGCGGAAGGGTAATCTGAAAGGTCCCCACAGAGCTCTAAGGGTTCTCCCCTTTTAAAGGCTTCATAGAGGAACAGTTTTCTGCGGGAGTTGCCTTCTAAGGGTATCCCCCTTTCCCTGCAGAAATTCATTACTTCCTCCTCAGTGTACTCCCAAATGTTCTCCTCATCATAGGCTAACTCCATCTTGGCGAGATACACAGCCCACAGTAAACAGGGGAACACAATTCAAAAATGGCACTTTTAGGAGGAACAATAATCAGACAAAGTAATCCCCAAATCTGTGATTTTCTAAGTGCAGAGTTTGTAGTGCAACCAGTCGTCGCTGTGGTACTGCGCAAACACAAGTCCTATCCCACCGCTGAACACCAATGTTAGAAACGGGGTAGCTTGGCGCGGAGCGGGTAGGCTAAACTCCGGAGGCAATGTGTAAAGCATCTGCCCAGCACCCACACACGACGACACACTGGGCACACTACAAAGAGACTCCACACAAGGTTATGTAAAAATAACTTTTGTATTGTGTAAAACACAGTATAATCACAGAAATCTATACACTGCGCCAACTGGCGCCAGGTCACCATTTACAGGGGAAACCGGTCCCAACTGGTTTTGGGGGAGGTGTAGAGCACCCTGTCTGCCAGATTTCCCTCCTCCCTCCATGAGCTGGGGTCTGGGAGACAGACACACCCCAGGGGGCAGAGCTAGCATTCCCAGCCCCGGTCACTTTGAGAACTAGACAGGCAACCCACCTCAGGCAGGCAGGCACAAAGCACACTGAAATGGCGACTGTTAAAAGTGACCTTTCTAAAACAGGGAAAATAAACCGGCGTACCCCATTGCGCCGCATTTATTATTTTCAGTTCCACCACACCACACATAACATATTTATTTTGTTTCATTTAGGAGATATCCCATAAGGGGGGGGGGGTTCCTAATGTAAGCCTATGGAAGGCAGAAAGCACACGCACTTTGCACTGCTAACCAGCGCTAAAGTGCCCAGAGTCCTGAAACCACCGACCCTATGTCAGGAAAAAGGCTAGGGGGAAGGCCAAAAAGTTTAGGGATGACCCTGCAAGCAGGGCCAAGTCCAACACATACCAAAAACCTGAGCCCAATTTAAATGAAATGCATAGTGCCTCGTGAACGTGTAGCAGCATAAAGAAATCGGCAAGTACAAGTCTCTTCATCAGAAAGTCGCTGAAGAAAGTGATAACCTGGGACATAGTATCTTAAGTTCCTTATTCTCAAAAAAGGGACCACGAAACTTTTAGTATATAATTCATAAAACTTACAGAAGAACAGAAAATGAACCATTGATTGATTGGCAAAGTTATTACAACACGGGCAAGGTCTTGTATCTAGATTTTACTGATACCCTATGGGAAAACAGAGTAGGTATTTAACCGTGTCAGCTCTGAATCGAAACAAAAGCTACCGCTCCCAATTCCTTCTTGGCTTCCACAAATAACTGTAAGTGTTTTCCCCCGTATTTATCATTAGATAATTAACAATAGTTGTTTTCTGTGATTCCTCACTCACCCTCCTTTTGTGTAAGTGAGCTAGTAATGCTGCGGCCACCTGTTTGTTATCAATCACAATACTTGAAGCTGGGTCAGAAAAGGTATGAGAGAGACCAGCCTCATCCAAATTGCCTTTCACATACGCTAACCAAGGGATTGACAAGCCTTTGTCACACACCAAACAGTCAGAAATGATTGCCCTTGATTTCGCCAGATGGAAAGCCACAGTACAGGAGGTCTGGTTCGAATAAAGTCACTCAAATAAGACAAACCAAAATCACTGTGACAAATAAAATGTGAGGATGATGCTGGGGCAGCCACAATTCTTCTACAGAAGATGTTTTCCTCCCTCTGTATGGGTGAGCAGCCAGCAATTCCCCAAACACTCGCCCCATAGGAAGCTGTCGGGCACATTGTGCGTTGTAAATTTGTAGCACCGGGGCCAAAGACCACCCACTGGTAGGCCGGGGAAGGCTAAGAAGCGATCCCATTGACCTACACAGCTTAGCCCTACAATGAAGGACATGCGGAGCCCAGGAGCCCGACGCACTAAAAGTAACACCTAAATACGAAAAGTATTTGGTGCTTAGTAGGGTGTTTAAGCTGACTACAATTTTGAAAACCTGTGTTCTCTTAGGGGTGCAAGTCATTACAAATGACTTTGCAAAATTTGTTGCGAGATCCAGTTTGGCCATAAAATTCACAAAGCTATGGACTAGCGTGCGCAGAGCCTTAGGAGTGCAGGCCATCAGGACCGCATCATCTGCGTACGGAAGTGCTGTGAGTGGAGAACCACTTATCATTGGGGTGTCCAGGGTGCTAGTTGCCAAATTGCTATTAAGATCGTTTATGCATAAAATGAATAGTAAAGGGGCGAGTATGCACCCTTGGTGCACTCCACGCTTAATTTGAAAAACATCTGTCACTTCAGCTCTTTGACCGTACCGTACACGTGATGTGGTGTTTGTGTGAAGTGAGGCCAGTATATGTATAAGGGTCTCATCAAGTCCCATCTTGCTAAGAAGTTGCCAGAGCCTGTTGCGATTTAAGCAGTTGAAGGCCATGGAAAAGTCCATGAAACCTAAGTATAATGATGACTGCTTGGCCAGTGTATACTTGCTAATCACTAGATTTAAATTAAGGCAGATTCCGACCCGAAAGCCATATTGGCTTGGGTGCCGAATATTATTATCCATCACCCACTCTTGAATCCTATTACAAAGGACCCATCCGAAAATCTTGCTGGTATATCGATTAATGAGATAGGGCAATAGCAAAAGGGCTTTGAGAGATCACCATTTTTGAAAATGGGAACAATAGTAGACATCGCCCACGAGCTTGGTATAGTGGAGTGACCTAAGCTGTTAAAAACATTAGTTAGCAAAGGGGCCCATATGTCTAAATTTGATTTTATTAAGTCAATCAGAACTCCATCGGGGCAAGGGGATTTACCACCTGCGCTCTGTTGAATAGCTAAAACAACTTCATGAAGGGAGAACCTTGAAATTTTAGAAGGAGAAACAACCTGCCCATATGAGAATGGCAAATTGGAATCGGTATCTAAGTAAATCTTAGTAAAGCGCTCAACCCATACCTCACTCTCTATATGGCAGCAAATGATGGAAGATGTCTGATCTAAGGATCGCATACTTGTCACGGCTTTCCAGAACAATTTACTATCCTTTATGTGAGCTTTATATGCAGGGCCGGACTGGCCGTAGCGGACACCGGGCGTTTCCCCAGTGGGCCGCATGGGTGGGGGCCGGTTTTGGGCCCATGGGGGACCGTTTTTGTTACTGGGGGCCTGCAATATCAGCCCCCGGTAACAAAATCGTCCGAAACCGGCCCTTGCTAACAGCTCGGCCGCACCCCCTCAGCCCCCCCAGGGGGGCAGGCCGAGCAGTTTGCCAGGGCCGGTTTCGGTTCCCAGTCCGGCCCTGTTTATATGTTAGAGCCTCCCATTGCTGGGTGATAACTGCATTCCACCGATGCATGGGTATTGATTTATACTCTTTTTGCAGTGTGATCACTTCATCATGGTCTCTAGGTTTCTTAACCAAAGCTTTACACAATAAACGGTTAGCTAGAGAGCACTTGTGGTCGAATCACCGTGGGCCCTCTGCCACGGTTCTATAGGGCTTACTGAGGGATTTTCTAATCTCCTCCCATAGGCCCCCTGTTCTTCTTTTAAATTACATATTTACATGACACATAAAATGAGTACCACTAGGTAGGTAACAAACCTCTGTTATTCAGCGCCATGAAGCCCCAGAGGTGAACGTGCACTTTACAAACATGCATGTTATGTTCACATTTACATGCAAGGGCAAATTAGGTGATCTGCGAAAAATGAAAAGATTGTTGTTGAACCACAATAGCCTGGAGTAAAACCTGCATCTCCCAGTTCCACTATTCGCCTACCCCTCAAGCAAACCTCTTACTGTAGCAGCCCCACGAAGAGATGTAATGTGCAATGAGTTTGTGTGCAATTAACACAGACTGCCACTGCACCGGGTGCTGACTCTTGGAGGGGGCGCCCTGTTTGGAAGTATTTTATGGTTTTAAAAAGCACCTGCTGCTGCTTTGTTGGTCTCCGGCAATTTTCATAAAACAATAAAGATTTCACGATAACTCTGTGATTAATGTTCTTCCTGGAGAGAGAAGGAGTTTTGTCTAGTGGAAGTTTTAATTCATTTTATGGTAGCACATAGGGTTAAGATACCTGCTGCAAAGAACGTGTACCATGCATTTCACAAAGTGCATATAGTTTAAATAGGTCGGTGCTTTTGTCAGAGAGATCCTTTTGTTACTAGCAGGGTAGATGCTAAAATCCTAACATGGAACAGTGAGCTAATAACTGTCATCAAAGAGCTGCATGCAAACTGCAAGGTATAGCTGAGAGCATTATGATTCTTTCCTCCCTCTTTCATTATTCTAATGTTTCAAAAAGGATTCATTTCGGTAAAAAAAAGAAAAAAATCTTTATTATCAAATGCAACCCCCAACCATGGGATTATGTTTTAAATTCGGAGTCTGTACTTCTCCAGACCAAGCACTCTTAAACTATACTGTCTACCAGTATGGATGACATGTGACTCACCTTGTAGTCTTCTGGCGTATGTAACATATCCTATACACTGATTTACACACATATGATTGATTATCTCTGTGTAATGTGTGTGTGATGTAAAGTGCTCTGACACCCTACACTGGTATATGTGGCACTATATAACTAATTAAATACATCTGAGAGAGAGTGGTTATGGTAGAATTGAGGGGGCACTGTTAAAGGGTGGTAGTTGAAGGAGTCTGTGGAGGGTGCCAACAAACATTGTCGCACAGGGCGCCACCAGTGCTAAAGCCTGCCCTGCTGCCACATGTCGGAAAAGTAGGATTATAAGGGAATCTCTGAGCTGAATGAAAGATTTTACATGACGTACAAGCCTTCTCTTTCCCTAGACAGCAGTGTGAGCCCCTCTCTGTAATCTACAACCTCCCCGCCCCCAACAATCCTATTTCCAATCAAAGAAACCTAACAGCATCATGGGCTGTGAGAGACAGAACGCAGGAGGGAGATCTGCACAGAGCGGAGAGGTGACAAGTCAGCATGTGACAGATGAGGGGCCTGCTAGCAGGGTATGCAGATGGGAAAGGAATGAGAGAGAGAGAGAGAGAGAGAGGTGGATTAAGAAGGGAAACAAAAAAGAAAAGTATCGCTGGAGTGGAGAAGATGTGGGCAGTGGCCAGAGCTGCTGACTCCAGAGTTGGGGATCCCGGTTTGAGTCTTGGCGGCGCGACACCATGTGATTCTGGGCAAATCACTTAACCTCCCAGTGATAAGTTGTGCTATATATATCTGCTGAAAGACGAAAAAGCAGAAAGAGGCAAAACTTTATGGAAAAAATAGTTCCACCAAAGACGATGTTAACTCGCACCTACATGGCCATCATCTAACTTCTCAGTACAACATGTGTGCACAACAGGTACCAGGTTGTGCTATGGGAAACCATTAGGCTGTGTCACAGTACCCATTTACTGCTGTCACGTTCCACACACACACCACAGTGACATGTCTGGACAGATGCGCCACAGGCATCACAGCTCATTGACAGGTAGATTCCCAGTGACCCTGTCTTGCCACATGGACACTGGCATGACATGGCGTATCATGTACACGTCAGAAAAACAAACATGACTCCCACTGGTAGTGGCCCCTGTCGCATCCGCAGGACAGACATGGACGCCAGTGATGCACAACATCAAAGTCCATGCACAAACAACGTTGATGTGGAGACTGTCTCCCATCGTGCACATGGAATCAGAGACATCGGAAACACAACATGCACACAGACTGTGGAGGGACATCACTATTGTGGCAATGGGTCATCCTGTGACGTACATGCCTTCCCACATGGGACTCTGGGGGTATGTGACATGTCATACACATACACAACCTGGAAATGTGACCATGCCACATGCTCCAAAATGAACTGTTGCACATCACAGTGGTCATGTGCACAACACACAAAGGACCCTGTCCCCATGAACACATGCACAGCCTGGGTGTGGCTGCCCACAAGTGCCACCACAGAAACCACATGTTAACCCCATACACAGAGAAGGAAATGCAGCCTTACATGCCTTAGGAAACAGTGTGGACTGGGTGTGGTGTTGTAGGTGTGTCCCTGGGTCTCTGGCAGGTATATGTGGCTGGCATACGTTCACCAGTGACAAGCATGGTGACATATGCGACTGACCTGTACAGGGACGCGTTGTACAGCAATGGACCGATCGGTGTGCCCGGCCGGCCCATTGCATGTGTTGTGAGCGGGTACGCGTTGTACAGCAATGGACCGATCGGTGTGCCCGGCCGGCCCATTGCATGTGTTGGGAGCGGGTACGCGTTGTACAGCAATGGACCGATCGGTGTGCCCGGCCGGCCCATTGCATGTGTTGGGAGCGGGTACGCGTTGTACAGCAATGGACCGATCGGTGTGCCCGGCCGGCCCATTGCATGTGTTGGGAGCGGGTACGCGTTGTATCCCGAAATACGCGTTGTACAGCAATGGACCGATCGGTGTGCATGCATTGGCTGGGGCCTGGCATGGCAACGGACGCATTTTTGAAGCTCCAACGAGTCTGATGCAGTGAATTCAGTTGGCCAGCCACAACAATGTTGCAAAATCATGGGTGTCATGAAGTTGAAGATTTGAAGGATGCTGTGGGCGTGTATTAGTGCTGCTATTCCATGGATTGGTCAGATTCAGAAGATGCAAACGACTTGGACCTATCACTTTGGACACATGGGACAGTATCTGCCTCTGCAGCACACATATAATGCTGGCTGTTCCCCTGAGAGCTCACTTGCCTGCACTACATGCTCCAGGACGACATCTGCCACCAACACTGCTGCTGTTTCTGCATCCTCTGGCTACTGCAATGGCACGTACTGTGGAGAGAGCCCCAGCCTTCAGCCTTGAGGAGAACCAGGCCCTGCTGGACAGCCTCCTTCCACAGTACAGCAAGCTGTATGGGAAACCAGGGGAGCAGGTGAGTGTGCTGTCCACTGCCTTACTAATTGTGCATGTTGTCTGACTAGCAGGACTTACAGTGTGCACACCACTGGCTAGCATGCTCACTGAGTAGTTGTCACACCCCAAAGTGTGTAGTTACATGCACTGAACTGGTACAGTGCAGTAACAGTGCATTCCAACTAGGTTTACTTCCCATGCAATGATACCATGTAGTGACTGCTGGCAAACTGTTCATAGCCATTGTTGCACTGCCTGTGTCCATCATATGCCCCTGTGATTGAGACATGTATATCCAACTGTGTAATGCACGTATATGTTGCATGTGTAGTAATGGCCTTTTCACTTTGTCATCCTCACAGGTTGATGCCCACCAGAAGCAGGAAATCTGGCTGACCATCGCCCGGGAAGTAAGATCCATGGGGGTCTACAGGTGCAGGATCCGCAACTGCCAGAAGAGGTGGCAGGACCTTCGGGGCTGGACCCGGAGGATCGCGAGGGTCCAGATGAAGCTGTCGCCTCCTCGCAGGAGGGGCGGACACCGGACCCTGACCCCCACATGCTCCGGATCCTGGCGGTGGTCTTCCCTGACCTGGATGGGCAGCTGAAGGGCAGACAGCAGCAAGGAGGGGGTGAGTCCATGACTGCACTGTGCACTTTGTCTGACATGCTATGTGCCCTCCTCTGGCCTGGTTAAACTTCCACAGTATATCAGTCATGTGGTCCAGGACCCATGTCCCTCATTTGTGACATGCCCACTTCTCCTCTGATACGCATATGTGTGGCCCTTAGAGTCAGGAAATTGTGTCATTTGGGGACTGTGTCATTGCATTTAGCTTTGCTCAAGGTGAGGGACAGCATTTGTTCCTGTGACTATGTTGTGCGACTCATGGGTGGGTCAATTGCTTACACAATGCCTAAGTTCTGACATGTAATCTGGGTGTAACTTTGATATGTGGTCCACTTGCTGATCTGAATCACCACATGTCCCTGTGGAATTTGGCACACACCCATGCTGCTGGTGGGAACAATGTTTGGGCCTCAGGAGTATGTGTATCAAGTGTGTCATACATGCTTAGCCACCTGCCTACTGTCCAGGACTCATCCCTCTTACAGGTGGAGCTGGACAGTCATGCCTACTCCAGGGCATACAATACACTCTGTACTCCCACTCCCGTGTATCATCTGGCATGTTGTGATCAGTGAAATGTACCCTCAGGTGTCTGCCTCTGTCTCATTGTGCTGTGTCTTCGTTGTCAGGACTACTGTTATGTTTATCGGTTAGGGCTCAGCATGCCATCGGAGATGTGACCATGATAGACGATACTTCTGTGACTTATAGGTGTCTGCGACTGTGACTTTCAGGCAGCTGTTTTTCATTCACAGCACACTGTGAGGTGCTCATGTTCAGAGAGTTGTGTTTCATGTCCCCCATATGTCCAGTTGGTATGACGTGGACAAATAGTAGTACAGATGATGTCGTTTTTGGGGGATGGACATGTGCACTTGTCAGTCACATAACTTGCATTCCCCATGCCCTCGGATTGTGACACAGTGCAGACTGTTGTTGGCTGGCTGCCATGGCCATGTGACTGGAGACAGTAATGTATGACTTTGCTCGCATTCCTGTGTCATGGCATTAAACTTCCTGAGACTGATCCTGCTGGGGAGTGACATGTGCAACATGCACCCCATTGTGGCATTGACTATCCGGACATGGGTGCATCATGGTGTCTGGTGCTGGTATGCATCACATGCATTTCTATTTAGACTCTGGCCATCCCTTTCATCCGGACACCTGCACTGACTCAGTGGCAAGAGATGTGATGTGTGCATGTTCACATACTTCACCGTGTTCCCTGCAATGTCCAACAACTGTGTAGGTGGTGCATGTGTCCACACTGGGGTCTTACCATCAGACAGGCACCAGACAGATGGGTGCAAGGGCAGGAGGGGTGTGAGTCCCATGGTTGACCATCAGACTGACAATTGGCTTCCCGAATCTGTGTGAGGACTTTAGGCAATGTTCAACTAAGGATGCCAGGGCTTGCTCTGTGATGTGCTGTACTTACTGTGGTGTGTGCGGTCAGTGCAGGTGACTGATGTTTGTCTGTTTCCCTAATTGTTTGCAGATACATCCACGTCCACAGGAGGGGACAGCTCCACGGACCAGGAGGAGCAGCGGAGCCAGACTGGGTCAGCATCCGACGAGTGGTCAGAGGGACCCAGTGGCACGGAGGGCGAGGGGAGCCACACCCAGGAGTCCTCAGCACCATCCACCTCAGCTGAGGACCACAGCAGCTCGGAGGATGACTCCCTTGTGGAGGCAGGTCTCAGCAGCCACCAAAGGCCAGCTAGTCTGTCTGGCCCGCCACCACCACCACCACCACCGCCCTCCCATTGGCTCCCATTCCTGAGGTCCGTGGAGGCTCCCGTGCTCGGGAGCATGTCTCCTACGTGCCAGGCACCGCACCCCCTGCCCCTGTGTCCCCTGCTGCCCTGAGTGAGGAGTCTGTGTACCTCCTTCGGCAGCTCCATGTAGGGCAGACAGCAATGCTGAGTGTCCTCCATGCACACACCACTCTGTTGACACAGCTGGTGTCGTTCTTGGAGGGCATCTCGACGGGTATGTCTGCCCTACAGAGGAGCAATAAGTCCATGGACTCCTCCCTGACGGCAGCAGTGTCCCTCCTCCAACAGTCCCTCACCCCTCCCACCTCTGCCCTACCACACTTCCTGCCACCCTACCTGTCCAAAGCACATGCACACCTGCACAATCACCCAAGCACACAGACACGAGCAGCACAGACACACCCAAGAGAAAGGCAAGACGTGCACACAAGCATCCTCAGGGGACTGATACCACACACACAGGGGATGGGGAACAGACACACACACAGGCATCCACAGTCACTCCGCAGTCCTCCAAATCCTCTCCCTCCAAGACCCCTTCCCTTGCCTCACCTGCTACCCCACCTACACAGCAGATCTTCCTGTGTGACCTCGGCCTCTTCCCCTCCAATCCTGCTGATCCAGCATACCGGGGAAGAGGAAGTCCACCCACACAGAGGGGAGTGCCCACGCCCCGGACACCCTCCCCCAGGCGCAGGCAGACACAGGACCCCATTCGGAAGTCCCCCGGACCAGGAAGAGCAAGACCCCACCACCACCACCACGCAGCTCCACCACCCAGTCTCTCTCCTCCATCCCCCAGGCCACCACTCCACAGGTTCCCCCGCCACACCCTGCCCCAGGTTCCCCCACACACCGATACCGCATCCCCAGACTGCTTAGGCCCTCCCCCCCTGCCACTTGCTCTTCCACCCCCAACCCAGACGCTCTGCCTGTTAGTGCCACTGGTGTGGAGACCGGGTCCCCCCCTCTGTCCTGCCCACCTCATCTGCCCCCCCTTCCACTCCCTTGGAGTCATGCACTGCAGTGGAGTCCACAACCACCCCGTCTGACTCAGGCACTGCAGTGGGGACCCAGTCCACTACATCAGACCAGCCCACTGCAGTGGTTGCAGCACCCACACCAACTGACTTGTGTACCACAGTGGTGCCGGCCCCCCCTGAGTCAGACACCTCCACTGCAGTTGCCGGTGACACTCCTGCACCCACCACCCCTTCACTGTCTCCTTCTGCCATCCCCTGATCCTGTCCCTGCAGTGCCTGGCCTGCCCCTTGTGTGCCCCTCCAAGGGGGATGTCCCCTGTCCGTACAAGTGCAGGAAAGCAATGGGTGACCAGTTGTCACTTATCACCCTGTTGGGACTGTGATTTTGGACTGGCCATTGGCTTTAGTTTCTTTGGGACTTCAGAGTTTTCCTTGCCATTTGCTGAATAAAGCCTCTTTTTGTTTAATTGTGGCTTTTCTTTTGATTTACATGATGTGGATGAGTAGCATCCTGCATTTGCAGTTGTAATAGTGTTCATATCAGGAAAATGAAGTGTTGCTGTGATGGACTCCATGTGGTCCATGGGATATGTGTCCTGTTGTAGTCTGGATCTATGGCATCCTTTGCTGCAGTCTGAGGGTGTAATGTTCAGCATTTGACCCAGGGATGTACATTTTGCATTTGTAAATGAACATCTTTGTCTTACACTGATGCACATCTGGTGGGCTTACCACTGTTCAATGTTCCGATTTCCCTGACTGTGTGCCCAGCTCCACTGGACATGCAGTTTTGCACATCAATGTCGAAGGACTCATCTGTGTATACAGTGCAACTTGCTTGACACGTGTTTTGTGTGTATGCAGATGACTGACGTGACACTCCCGTACCCAGGCTGATGTGAGCAGAGCCTTCTGTGTGTTGTGGTTGTTGACTCACTGACGGAGTGTTCTGCTGACATGTTTGGGTCGTGCACAGACAAGGTTTGGCACAGCAGACCTTCCACAGGAGTGGAGTGCCCTCATGGCAGTGTGTAATCCCGTGACATTGCGTGGGCCTGTGTTGTGTGTTGTGTAAGCATGTCTGTGCGTGTTCCCTTCCCTTTTCCTACACAGGCTGTGTCCCTAGGGATGTTCCTGTTTGTGATGCTTGCTGAGTTGTTCTGTGTTCATCCAGCATCTTGGACCTGGTTTCTCCGTGATGTGGGTGCATGGCAAACTAATGTTCATGAGGTTGTCATACCAGGTTGTCTTTGTTGTCAGGGCTGGGGATGTGGGCAAACGCAGATGGGACACATTCAGGATTCCCCTTGGCACTTGTTGTTTACACAAGTCATGTGATTTTCAGTTTGTGGTAGCTTTCAGTGATTGTGACACGTTGTGTGTGTGACTGCTGCCACTCCTCAGGGTCAGAGCTGCAATGTTGGAAGTTGTGTACGTGTGTTCTTCGTGTGTCACCTTGGCTTCTTCGTTGGTGTGTGACTATGGCCAGGATCCCATTGATTGCGGTGGATTTCACATCATGCCCATGTACGGCATACTGTGCTGTGTGTCAGACATTCACGAGTCTTGTTGACTGGCCATGTGTGATGGGTTTCTGCACCTTAGTTCCCACCACCACCCTTGGTATTGTCATGGGTGCATGTCCAATGTCACCAGTCCATGTGAGCTTCACTGCTGCACATTGGTGGAGATCAGGGTGTGTGGTGTTGAGTGTGTGCAAAAGTGAGTTGTTGCACGGCTATACCCCTACCTCCATATTGGCCTTGGCTGGCAGGCCGTGCTGATTGATTTGTGCTTGTGTAGGTGTGATGGTAGTTTGTTGCTCAGGACACATGGCTGTGGTCCACAGTGTGAACGACATCTACCTTTGTCATCACAGTGGGATTATCATGCAGGCTAGTGTCAGCACAATGTGGGGTCCCTGGGGGTAGTGCTGAGGTGGGTCTGTCTCTTGCTGTGTTAGTTGCTGTTCCTACAAGCTTGTGTGACATGTGTAATTTGGGCTCCCTCTCATCTAACAATGCCTGATTGCCCACATAGGGGTATCCGATCCATGAGTAACTTTTGTATGGCACTGTATACACATCCGTGTGGTTGGAATTCAGGCCTCCTCATGTGTTGTGTGGTTGCCTGGGGACACTGGCACACCCCCCATCACCTGTTGTGTTTGATATGCAGTGTGAGTCTGCCTGTTTGTGTTTGTGCCTTTGCACCACTGCATTGGCATATCTTGAGTGTGCCATTGGCTGTATGTTGTTTGGTGGCTTTCCCCTGCTGTCCCTGGGACTCCTAGGTCATCAGTCAGCACAATAATCATGGTTTGTATGTCCCATTGATGCCATGGTATGGTATTTGTTCACCTGACATCTACAGTCTCCACAGGATATCTACATTTGTGTGTCCATTGGTGCAGATATGTGGGTCAGCATTATGATGGTCACTTCTGTCATTGGGTTATTTGTGAATGTTGACAATGTGGGCCCCCATGGGTGATGTTTGTATGCACATGGCCAAAACGATGTTTTCAGTGACACTGCACTGTTTGCCTCGACCAATCTATGTTGCTATGGGACACAAGCACTACTATGCCACTGATGTGTTTGTTGTTGTGTGACCAGGATTCATCCATGCAGTTTGGCTTTGGCAGCTTTTACCATGACTACACTTCCCTTTTCGTCACTGTGGTGATGGGGCTTTAGGCCCCATTGCCACACTGTTCAAATTGTGCATCAGCTATGGACACCACACTTCCCTTTTGGTCACTGTGGTGATGGGGCTTTGGGCCACATTGCCACACTGTTCAAAATGTGCATCAGCTATGGACACCACATTTCCCTTTTGGTCACTGTGGTGATGGGGCTTTGGGCCACATTGCCACACTGTTCAAAATGTGCATCAGCTATGGACACCACACTTCCCTTTTGGTCACTGTGGTGATGGGGCTTTGGGCCACATTGCCACACTGTTCAAAATGTGCATCAGCTATGGACACCACACTTCCCTTTTGGTCACTGTGGTGATGGGGCTTTAGGCCACATTGCCACACTGTTCAAAATGTGCATCAGCTATGGACACCACACTTCCCTTTTGGTCACTGTGGTGATGGGGCTTTAGGCCACATTGCCACACTGTTCAAAATGTGCATCAGCTATGGACACCACACTTCCCTTTTGGTCACTGTGGTGATGGGGCTTTAGGCCACATTGCCACACTGTTCAAAATGTGCATCAGCTATGGATAGCACACTTACCTTTTGGTCACTGTGGTGATGGGGTGTTCGAGCCCATTGCCACAGTGGCCATGGTCTGCTTGCATTGTGGAGGCCACACACATTTATGTGTGACACATGTGCTAGGGGTCACATTGTATGTTCAATGTCATGTTCAGTGTTGTAGGCATTTGACACAGACTACACACACTGGTGTTGGGGGGATGTAATTTTCTGTCATTCCTTATGTGGGAGTATGCTAGTTGTGTCATGCATTACCCGTCCTATGAGTAGGGGTGGTGTTAGTGGTAGGCATCCATCCCCCATGAGTGGGGATGGTAGTAGTGACAGGCATCCAGGCCCCCATGAGTAGTGGTGGTGGTGGTGGCAGGCATCTAGCCCCCCCTGAGTGGGGGTGGTGGTAGTGGTAGGCATCCATCCCCCCATGAGTGGGGATGGTAGTAGTGACAGGCATCCAGGCCCCCCTGAGTAGGGGTGGTGGTAGTGGTAGGCATCCAGCCCCCCCTGAGTAGTGATGGTGGTAGTGGTAGGCATCCATCCCCCCATGAGTGGGGATGGTAGTAGTGACAGGCATCCAGGCACCCATGAGTAGGGGTGGTGGTAGTGGTAGGCATCCAGCCCCCCCTGAGTAGTGGTGGTGGTAGTGGTAGGCATCCATCCCCCATTAGTGGGGATGGTAGAAGTGACAGGCATCCAGCCCCCCCTGAGTAGGGGTGGTGGTGGTGGCAGGCATCTAGCCCCCCCTGAGTGGGGGTGGTGTTAGTGGTAGGCATCCATCCCCCCATGAGTGGGAATGGTAGTAGTGACAGGCATCCAGGCACCCATGAGTAGTGGTGGTAGTAGTGGTAGGCATCCATCCCCCCATGAGTGGGAATGGTAGTAGTGACAGGCATCCAGCCCCCTGAGTAGGGGTGGTGGTGGTGGCAGGCATCTAGCCCCCCTGAGTGGGGGTGGTGTTAGTGGTAGGCATCCATCCCCCCATGAGTGGGGATGGTAGTAGTGACAGGCATCCAGGCACCCATGAGTAGTGGTGCTGGTAGTGGTAGGCATCCATCCCCCCATGAGTGGGGATGGTAGTAGTGACAGGCATCCAGCCCCCCCTGAGTAGGGGTGGTAGTGGTGGCAGGCATCTAGCCCCCCTGAGTGGGGGTGGTGGTAGTGGTAGGCATCCATCCCCCATGAGTGGGGATGGTAATAGTGACAGGCATCCAGGCCCCCTGAGTAGGGGTGGTGGTAGTGGTAGGCATCCAGCCCCCCTGAGTAGTGATGGTGGTTGTGGTAGGCATCCATCCCCCCCATGAGTGGGGATGGTAGTAGTGACAGGCATCCAGGCACCCATGAGTAGGGGTGGTGGTAGGGTGGTGTTGGTGGTAGGCATCCATCCCCCTATGGGTGTGTATGGCATTGGTGTTGGCCATCCCACCCCTATGGTTCTGCTGTTGCTAGTGTACATCATTTGTGCATCCCTATGTGTGTGTGACATATTTCGGGTACGTGTAGTTTGTTTGTATTGTTGGTGTTTGACTTACCGTCTGCGCCGTACGCGTCCGTGCCGGTCCCGGTAATAGATGTAGAGTATAGGTAGGACCTGCGCAATGGGATTCATGCTTGGATCGTCTCGTTCGGGTTTCTCGTGTCTTCGACTCGTACTCGTCGCTGGCTTGTTCGTCTCGTAGCCGTGGATCGTCTTGTGGCTCGAAACGGAGCTTATGTACGGCTCGCCCGGATGCTCAAACGTGCTGGACGTAGCGACGGGTTCGGCGCGTACGGATTGCGCATCGTACTAGTCCGGCCGGAAGGTGCTGTGTATTTGCTTCCGTGCGGCTCGATTCGGCGTTCACGGATCCGGCTCGGGCGGGGAACAGGAGCTGGATTGAGTGAGTACGGCTCGCTCGGAAACTGGGTTGTTAGACGCATCGTACTTGTTCGTCCGGACGAGTGTACGAATCGGTCGGGAAACCCGCATTCGGCTTGTATTTTTTTCCGGACGAATACTGTTAGGTGCCCTACCGGCCGAGATCGGAATCGACTCCTAAGCCTGAAGGCTGCTCTCCACAGCTACCACTTGGATAGATTTCTAAGGTTATCTTTGACCTCTTAAATCACCATAAGGGTTGTTTGGACTGGTGCAAGGTGTCCACTTTAATTAGTGGACATCATATACCAGGCCAACTTCTCACATTCACGTCCTCTCTAAAATCAACCTGAGGGGATCCATTCTATTCTCTAAAAAGTCAGTCTACATCTGCAAGGGCATCAAATCGGTTGTATGTAGGTAAACCAAAAGAACTAACCCGACTCACAGGGCCCCCATCAGATGCTGATGGAGCTGCATGTGCACTCCCCGCAAGAAAATTAGAGGCCCTAGTAGGAGCCCAGGTGGCTTGAGCATTTGGTTTGTAGAAATAACCCAAAGGCAATATTACAGTATTGCTGGATTCCAACTGGGTACTCAGATTTCCAGATAAGCTTTTAGCCAATTGTGGTGTATTAAAGTTGACAATAATACAGTCTCCTTATCTATCCACCCTCCCAGTACTAATCCACCCCACCGGTCTTAAAATCAAAATATTATAGCCCAGTCTAGGCCGAAAACGTCTGTAGCGACCCAGCCAGTTCACAGTCTTGTTGTGCAACTGCTCATACGACTCCTTTTGACCCCTCCTTAGACCAGGGACACCAGCCAGAATAATTACATATGGGCAAGAGGCTGGAGGTAAACCTATGACTGGTTGTACTTCCACTCGGGCTTCCTTCCTATCACCATTTTCTTCACCTCCTTGACCTTCTATTACAACGGGGGCAGTCCTTCAAGTCAGGCTTTGTTCTTAAGTTCAGTGGGGCCCCTCTAAGTATGACAATTTGGGAGGGTATTAGAGTGGTATCCACCCGCTTTTGAAGCACCTGTCAAGAGATTTGTGGTATTGACTGGGGAACGAAGGGGAAGATGCTCCCAGGAATAGTTCTCATGCAAGCCTAACGAAGCTTTAGAGGCTGCCTTTCCATTATCATCCTTATCAAAAGAGGAGCATACTCGCTCTAGGATACCCACCGACTTTTCATTATCCAGTATGGCGCTGTTTAAATCATCCAGTTTGGGAAATATTCGTAGCAGCTCTGCCCGCAAAAGAGATGTAACTTTAGCAACCTCCCCTTCCAGCTGCCATTTCCCCTTCATATTTGGCCCTTCCTTATCCCCGACTTGCTCCGCAAATGACATGGGAGGGTCGTCCTCTGTTAAGACTGAGGCAGCAACTGAAGGTTGCTTTGAAGGTTGGGAACTTCGAGCGACTTTTTTGTTGGCCTTAGATTTGATTATTCGCTTAGGGCACTTAGCCTACCTGCAATGGGGTGGACTGTCAGGAGAACTTTCACTCAATGGTAACGATATAGCACTTGGTACCAGTGCCAATGTGTCCAAAGTTAATTGCTCTTGAGTATTTCACAAAGAGACTATAGGACATGGCGAGGCCGTAAGTTTGTTAAGAATACCAAGCCTGACTGCAGCAGTAAGAGACAGCCTTCTTTCTGTATGATTAACCTCATTATTAATGGTCATCATGGCACGCTGTATCATTTTATACAGCCAAGTGGGCGTAGATGGTGGTTATGCCATATTTGAACCCCCTCCCAATTTCCTCTTACCCATCTTGGCGCTTCTTGATCCGTAGAGTCGGTGGGCATCCCTCAGTTGAAGTAATCCACAAACCAAGGGGGGTGGGCTGGCCTCTTCTTGGCTCTGATGGGTGCAGACAGGTCCGCCCTTGGCCCGGGCACGCCCGGGCATGTCCCCCGCTGCGTAAGTATCCTGATGCCTTTACGGTGTTGGAAGGCTGGCCCTGCCTCCTTCCTCCTGGCGAACGCTGGGGAACCAAGTCCCAACCCAGCGAAGCCACAAATCCGCACCAGCAGTCAAGCAGGAGACCGGGAGATTGCCAGGGGCCTCGGACGGCCCAAAAGATGTGTCCCGTGCTGCGGGAGTATCCCGATGCCTTCACGGCGTTGAGAGGTTGGCCCTGACTCCTTCCTCCAGGTGATTGCTGGGGGACTGAGTCCCACCCCAGCGAAGCTGCAAAGCCACAAACCAGCACCAGCAGTCAAGCAGGAGACTGGGAGATTGCCAGGGGCCTCGGACGGCCCAAAAAGGAGAATATTTTAGTATAGTTTATTTTACTCTTCTATGGCAAAATATTTTAAGTATTTTAAAAAATGTATTTGAAGATATTTATTGGTGCGTTGTTGGGTTTGTAGAGGAGTAGGGTGGGACATTTTTCCATATATATTTCATAATTGTTGATAAATAATCTATTTTATACATTTTAATTTGTTAATTTGATTATTAATTATATAAATTATTTTAACTGTACATTGGTTAATTAGATTATTGACTATGTTTTTTTAATTTTATTTTATGTGGTGTAGACTTGATTCAAAGGAATTAGAGTGCTTGACATAAGCACTAGTTACATTACACAGGGTCACATTAATTTTTTAGGCACAGGGAGATCAAGTCATTTGCCCATAATCACAGGGTGTTGAGCCAATGCCCAGTTCCAAAGCAAAGGGGTGAGAAAAAAGGGGGGGGGGGGAACGCGCATAAAATCCAATGCATTTAATATAGACTTTTGTATTTCTCGTAGTGCGAAAACCGTCAGTCGGAATTTGACGAAATTTGGAAGGGTTATATAAGGGTTATATATTATGGTGTGCAGATGATTCTGAGGGGTAAGTATTTCATAAGTTTTAAGTGTTTTTAATTTAGGTATATCTGTCGCCGTGATAGTGCCACAGTACTTCCTAGGCATATAGCGATGACAAGTTATTAGCTGATTGGCTAATGAGTGCCTTTACAAAAGTCAAAAGCAGCCATCTTCTTTTCACCTTGAGGTTCCCTGTGTTCTGCGTTATGCTATTCAATGTAGGTAAGTGTTAGGTTTGGTATTTTCCTCATACCTAGTACGACTTTAGGAAAGTGGTAATAGGTAAGGACATTTTTTATAAGTCTGTATATATGTATTTTTTTTTAATTAAAAGTACTATGGGAGTATCACGGTATCGAAAAAAATACCAAAAATTGGAAATACACTACAAGACACTGTATTTTATTAATATAATGTGCTAAAATGGTTCTTGAATTTTTTACATATTTAAATATGCATAAAAAAGTGTACGGAGTTGTGTGTTAATTAGCAATAATTATATGGCTACTTTAAAAAAAAATGCAGTTCAATGTACACTGGTATAAAAATATAGAAACATGTATAAACAAAAACGTTACCTTAGAAAAAATAATTTGGGTACCGCACAACTCCCGCACTACTCTTTAAAACAAATACCTAGAAACGTATAAATATTTTGCTCTACCTATTACCACATTACTAAAGTGGTAATAGGTAGGGCAAAAATACCAGAACTAACACGTACCTACATCAAAAGGCATAACACACAACACAGGGAAAGTGTACCTAAAAACAACATTTCTGCCTTTAACTTTTCTAAAGCCAATGATTACCTAATCAGCTAATGCCTTGTGATAACTATGTACCGCGGTACTACTATGAAATACCCCAACATTTTGCAAAAATACTGCAATAACAATTATTACTAACTTTAAATACATTAAAACTTACAAAATTATTACATTACCCACCTGCACTACAAAAAATAAACATGTGTGCACCATAATATGTAATCCTGCTAAATGTAGACAAAATACAACTCCTGGTTTTTGCCAACGCAAAATTTAAAAGAGCATGTTAAATATATTTGATTCAAGCACGTTTTGAGACCACCCTTTTTCTTTACACCCCCTTCAACCAACTTCGCAAAACGTTTATTCCTTCCTGAATTAAACCAGTGGAAGAAGTCTGCTAAAATGTGCTGACGTTCCTCAAATGGGTGCAAAGTTATTATGGTATAAAATCCATTGGTTGATAATATATAAAATGTTCAAAACAAAAACGTTAACCTAGTACTACTTCATGAAAAAGCTAATAGGTTGTTCACAATAATAAAACTTAAAAATGAACTGTATGTAACACCCTAACACTCAAGTCACTCAAACACTGACCTTAAAATAATGCACATTTGTCATAAAAACGACTTGGCTGATTTCTACCTTTGCTAAACACAGCTAGCAACCAATCACATCACCAGGTCTAAGCCCCATGTACTGTGGTATATTGTGAACTTGAACGGCATTCCATGGTACAATATATAACTACGTTTCATACAACAGATACTTTTACAATTAATTAGACTATTTATATATACAGCCAGAATATTAACATTTAGATAATAAAATTCATATTTTTCAGGTATATATAATTCATGTTTTCACACAATTTTACAGTACCTTTCGCTTTATTTATACACTCAACTTTCCTCCACTCCAGTGTGTAAGAGTTAACTTTATGCCACTGCACTCTACGCTATTTACAGTATGCTACTCCACTTTATGACACTCCAGTATATGCCATTAAATTCTACGCTAAGCCACTGTATGTTACTCAACTCTACTCCACCTATCTCCACTGTACGCCAATCCAGTCTACACCACTATACTATACGCTATTATACTGTTTACCACTGTATTCTATTACACTTTCATGTATGCCAGTTTACTGGTCAACCCTGCACTGTAGTGCTTGCAACTGTACGCTATTCCACTGTATGCAACACCGCTTTTCAACTACATGCTATTCCATTATGCCCCACTTTATGGTACACTACCGGAGTGTATGCTATTCCAGTGTATGCTACTACACTCTACGGCACTGAATTCAACTAAAATGCAGTATACACATTTACTGTGTGCTATTCAACTATACAAACTACATTCTGCGCCACTCCACTAAATGACATCACTAGACTTTACACTTCTATAACTAACCCTATTGAAATGTACGACACTCTACTGTATGCTACTTCACTATATGCCACTTCAATGTACGTCTCAAGACTTAACGCTAGTTAACTATGTTATTACAGTTAACACTACTTAATTGTACACTACTCTACTTTATAACACTACACTTTAGGCTACTCCAGTATACGTCATTGCACTGTACCCTATCACACTGTACACCAATGTAGTGTACGCTCTTCTGCTCTACATCACTGCACTGCATGGCGCTCCAATGTACGCCACTCTACTTTACGCAATTGGACTTCATAGCACTACACTGTATGACACTCGACTTTACGTAAGCCCACTGTACACTACTCAACTGTACGCTACTCCACTGTATGGCACTCCACTGTACCCCACTCCATTGAGACTATTCCAGTTTACACCACTCCACTGTAGCACACTCAGCTGTACGCCACTCAACGGTACTCTATTTTAATATACAATATTCCAATGTATGCCCCTACACTACACAACACTCCACTCTTCAGCACTCCACTATACGCCATTACAGACTATGCAAATACACTATATTTACAGGAGGTAACTCCACTTTACCACACTCCAGTCTATGCTGTCCCACTGTATACCACTGCACTGTACGCCACTACACTCTATGCCACTGAAATATATGCCACTCTACTGTATCTGAATTCAATGTACGCCACTCCACTGTATGCGACTCCACTCTACATCACTCCGCTGTATGCCATTCCAGTGTATGACACTCCAGTATAGCGAATTTCACTTTATTCCACTCCAGCATACCAAAATATACTATACCACCACAATACACTTTCTAACAGTGTCCACTACTATATTCTCCCACACTCCTCTTAATAACACTCCACTCCACACCACTAAACTGTACCAATATTACATATTTGTTACTAAAATCAGAACAACAATTGAAATTCACAAAAAAGACAAAGGTTAAAGATAAGTTATAGTTAGGAAAACTTTCTTTATGTTTGGTATACAAACCCAACTTAAACTACACAAACATTAGAAATTCTACTGTTATAGTTATATCTTTAATTTATCATTCAAGCTCTACTTATAAAGTTATTATGACTCACGTTTATACTTACGCACCACCTTAAAATTCAGATAATTCACACACCTCCGTACACAGTCTTCTCACCTCTCTCTCCACACTACATTAATTATAACTATGACCTTCTCCACGCACTACCTATACCCTTGCATATTACAGAAGTTAGAGCATGTGAAATCACTGCATTAATAACACTTATGACATCTCAAATTATATGATTTCTCCGAAAACACTGCATGGCACATTGGCGAATTCTAGTTATAGCGCGAATAGTAACTGACCCATCCAAAGTCCAGGCCTATTGTTGCTTACGTTGGAGAGGGAATAGTTAATCTGATACCTCCAAATACCAAAACTTCCTTTACTATTGCTGCTGAAGCTGGAGTGGGAAAAGGAAATATGACCCCTCCAAAGTCCAACACTTTCCCTACAGTTGCTCAGGTTAGAGTGGGAATAGTGAATTTGATAACTACGAGTCTGATCATTTTTTCATTTGCATTTTTAAATTTGTATTTAACATCTAGGGCCTGATTACGATGTCGGTCAGAAAGCATCCGACCGCTGGTCAGATGCTTTCCGACCGACATGGTAGGTTTAAAGTCCGACTGCCGTCATCATAATGGCGGCGGTCTGAGTTTAAACCGGCCAGGGAATCCAACATGGTTCCGACGGGCTCCTTGAGCCCATCACCAGTCGGAAACCCTTCATAATCCCTTAAGGATGGTGTTTTCGCTGTCGGGATTATGATGTCGGTTTCCGACAGCCAATACATATCGGCCTTTCCAACATGGATTTGGCTGTCGGAAACTCACTTTGGGGCCCCTAGCAGGGCCCCCTTCCCCCCTGGCCCTCCACATTTGGCCCTGGGGGGAACCTATGGTGAGCCCCTTAACATCCCTGCACCGTGTGGCAGGCACTGTGAGGTATCTGCCACACGGTGCATGGATGTTTAAAAACTTCCATTCTTCAATGAAAGCTTGTGCTGCGGGCGGTTCAGCCTGCCGCACAAGCTCCCATTGAAAAATGGAAGTTTGCGACCGCACCATGTGCGGTTGCATCCTAACTGCGTGGTCGGAACCACCGACCTATGGTCAGGCGTTTCCTTCCATGAAACGATGTCGGTCGGCGGCAATTCCAACCGCCATTTTTTAAAAATATTTTTGAGATGTTGGAGTAATATTTTTATTATTTTGAATTTTAATAATTGCATTGTATATATTTCATTTTCTGAATACTTTTTTTTAATAAATAGTGTTTAAAATTATTTTTAATTATTATCATTAGTTTTAGTTTATTTTTCTTGTTTATCTCATAATTGTATTTATTTCCATGTTATCTTTAAGTTTTTTGCATTTATTTTATATAAGTAAATGGGGCTAATTTACTAAAGTTTCTTAACTGAAGAAAATCTTAAGAAAAGTTGGAAAGTACTTCACTTCAGGCTGATATTGCATTTCACAAAAATGTTAAGTCATTGAGAGTAATCTTCAGATTTTCCTAAGATTTGCTCTTATCCTCATGCAAATCACAAAAATTCATAACTATCATTAATGGGCCTGACGGGTAAGTGGTGCAACTTACACCACTGGAGTAAATTATACCAGATGATTAAAAATAGTTTTTTCCATATTTTTTAAAATACTATGTTTCTATCAAACAAAAATTATTTCCCTGACACTTCAATTTTTACTCCATCCACCCTGTGAAATTTGGGGTGAATTGGAATTCCTTCACACATGGTCTATCACAGTTATTCCACCATTTTACACGTGACTTAAGACTGACATAGCAGGAAGAAATGGATTGAATAATTTTTGTGAATTTTCTTAACTTTAAGAGAGTGGGGGTTTTACCAAATCTGACAACACTAAACATGCATACCCTTATCATTTGCATTGTCCCACACAGTATTCCTCATGAATATTGGATGTGTCCAATGGATAACCCTTGTTACGCAATGTGCTCAAGAGGTCCTACTGCAACGAATAAAAGTTCCTAGGGCAAGGAAAATCACTTAATTGTACATAAACCCCGGCAACTTTTTATATACATTACACTCTCCTGACTATATAGAAGGCTCAGAGAATGTGTACTTTTATATCAAATACTTTATTACTACTTCACATTTAAAATAGAAAGAATTTTTTAAATATAAGAATATTCACATGTACAAAACAATATATCGCAAAACATCATTATAAAAATGCATATTCATTCAACATCATACACATCAATCACACCATCATTCATTCATATGTTCGTATGTTATGCCTCATTTTTCAACAACTTTAAATTGTCACAAAAATTTTGATGGAACTTATGCACTCATGAGTAACTTATATGGAGTACCTGAATCACTGGTGCATAACTTACTTACTCATGAATATTTTACATACTCATTAGTGAGTAAGAATCACATGAGTAAGTTACATTATGATCAACTATATAATGATGTTAAATATGTATGCGTACGTAATATCAGTATCATGTAATAAAATAAAATCTAAAAAACTGCAAAATGTATTTTAGATAAATTAACGATAATGTTGATTCCATCATCTTTTCCATCTTAAAACTACATATTGGATGTGATTTAAATATAAAAATGTAAGCTGTGCCAGGATAACTATGTTATACATGTATCATGTATATGTGATGCATGTATCATGTATGATATTAAATGATAGTTTCATAATATAATTTTTTTATTTAAATTTAAAAAAACTAACGGTGGCGTAAAATACGCAATGAGGCATGTTACGCATTTTCTTCTCACTAATCACAAAACTTTAAGAAGGCACTTGCAAAACATAACTTAAAAGCTTTTTCACACTTAAGACACTCTTAAATCGGTTCTTAAGTTTAGTAAATCGGTCCCTATATTTTCATTGTTTTGCTTTTTATGATTTTAGGTCATAAAATGTATTGATTTTTTCTAAATTATATGTGTGTATGTTTTTACATGTAATATTTTTGCAAGCTAATACCTTTTTTAAAGTTAATCTAATGTTAAATATACTTATCTATTTCATGATGATATTTTTGGTCCACTATATTTTTGTAGTCGATATTTTAGCATTTTACATAGAAAGTAGGTAAAGTCGATATCTACGTCCTCAATATTTTCAGGATATATATAGTACTGCTATATATTTATTGGTGATAATGTATCATAGAAGCACCTTCTAAACCCTATATGAAGATATTCCCACTTAAAATCACACAGATAGGAAGAAAAATGTCTTGCCAAAACAGACCCTTGTGACGGAAACCAAAACGAAGAACAGACCTCACAGACAAAACAGTGACAATTGAGGATTTGAAAGAAGGAATTTATAAAAAATTAAATCAACGAAACCTTGCAGCCCAAAGACAATACAAAATTGTATTATCAGAAGATAGGCTGTATCAAACCGCAAAACACTTGTGAAAATTTGCAGCATTGTATTACGCTTTCAGTCACCACTTACCTGGACAGGTCATCCTGTCTAAATGATAAGGATTCTCTTAGGCCAAACAAACACAAAGGTTATATGTAAACAGGGCCCCAATTTTAACCAGGGTTCTGAATGCTGCAGTATCAACTGACATGCCCCAGTCTTGGTCCACCGCCACTATCGTCCCCATCTATAAGAAGGGGGATAGGGATAATCCCAATTGCTACAGACCCATATCGCTGATAGACTCGACCGTCAAGGTTATGGGTCGGGTCATACTAAATAGGTTAGTGGAGTGGGCAGACAAAAAACAAATTATCTCGGAGGTCCAATATGGCTTCCAAGGAGGCAAATCCGCAGTGGGCCAATGCCTGAACCTCTATTTAGTGATAGCAAAATACACAATCGCCAAAGCGGGACCCATTTATCTAGGCTTCATGGATCTCACTGCAGCGTTCGATAGGGTGAACCGCAGCAAATTGTGGTCTCTGCTAGATGAATTAGGAGTAGAGCGATCAATAATAAATGCCCTGATGTCTTTATATGCCCATACCTCAGCTGCAGTACGCTTTACACAAGAGGGGGATCTCACTGATAGCTTTAAATGTTCAAGAGGGGTGCGCCAAGGCTGTAATCTAGCCCCTTTTTTATTTACTCTGTATATTAATGGGCTGGAATTTGTCCTGATATCTCTGCAGGCCGATACACCGAGAATAGGCAGCAGACCAGTACCAGTATTGCTGTACGCAGACAATGCTGTGCTTATAGCACGCACCCGAAGAGCATTGCAAGTCTTAATTGATGGGTTTGTCTCCTTTATGAAGGGGTTGGACTTGTTCCCCAACTTCGGTAAGTCATTTGTGATGGAAGTGGGCTGTCGAGGGAATAGTACAAAATCTTATAAGGCAGGCTCTTTTAGCATATCCAAAGTTCCAGCTTTTAAATATCTCGGGGTTTTATTTGATGCTAAATTAAACTGGAATACTCTGAAAGAAGAGAACGTGATGGACATGAAGAAAGCAATGGGAGCCATAGCAAAGTATGCACACAGACTAGGTACATGGCCGCCTGGGTGATTTTAATATGATATCAATCAATTTGTATCTCTAAGGTCGTGTACGGGAGTGAGATCTGGGGCTACAAGGCAATGGTGGAACTACAGACTACGCACAATAAATATCTGAGAAGGTTGTTAAAAGTCCCTCAGGGTACCCCCGCTTACTCAGTTCACGAAGAACTTGGGGTGAGGCATGTGTCTGACTTAGTCGCAGTCAAGCCTCTGCTTTGTTGGGTGAATATTTGGTCCAATGAGGAGGCCTCCTTTAATCACGCTGTAATACTGGACAGTCTCTCATTGGATCATCCCCTTAAAATACCCTGGCAACGATACATTAAAGAAACACTATGTAGCCTAGGAAGAATAGACATTTTTACAAATTACAGAACAGTGAAGAAAGAGGATAAAAAACTAATTAACAATCTATTCTCTAAGAAAGTTAGCGAGAAGGAAAGGAACTGACTAAGCCGACAGTTAGAGCACATGTCCTAGTTAACTCACTGCTGGGAATAGAGCATTATCTTACTATTGTAACCAGCGCCTATGATCGTTTTTTAATTACCCGTTTTAGATTTAACATGTTTCATCATTTAGTGGCCTCTCCTCTCGGCTTTGTAGCGCGAGCCGAGGATAGAGGGCCCTGTGGCTGCGACAATAGGTCTCCACAGGATATTTTACATTTTGTCTTTTTATGTAAATATTTTACATATCCCAGGCGACTATCTTAAACCCTATCTAAAAGACATGGGTTTCAGACAGGCTCGAATTGCACTTGGCACATGCAACTTTTGCAGAATGAACGCACTTTATTCGTGGTTACTTACTTTTTAAGAGCAATAATGAGATCCAGGAATATCAGATATGACCAAGACTGAGTGGTGTATTTATGAATAGCGACATGTTGACATAGGTCCTCAGCGAAACCAGTTAGCCCTTACAGTCATGTATAAGTGGTCTCGCAAGAGTAGAGTATATTGTGATGTCATTTTAGAGTTGTGTAAAGATGAAATATGCATTTTTTAAATGAATAAGATGTTGTTTTAATGTATTGTATCTTTTATGGCTGTGTGCTCTGCTGAATAAAGACTGTTTATTATTATTATTATTATTAGATTGCCTTTTTACAGGAGTAAGTTGTAGTAGATCGCCAAATACAATGACATGTTTTCCTCCAAACAGAACATCGATAAAATGTTATATGTAAACAGCAATCTAAGCAAACTTTCTGCTGCTTTATATTAAAAAATAGTTCCTGATTGACTGTAACAATTACTGTAGATGCCAAATAGATTTCCGACCTGAACACTGTACCACAGACTTTCACCTTACATATATAACCAGTAAAACATAAAGAACAAAAACAAGGGGGTATACATGCTTGCCTTATTCATTTCGAAAATAATAGTGATCCAGTGGTATACCAACAACAGATACTCCACTACCATATACTCACCTGGGCCCATAAACACACAATTGAGTAAACCGCTGGAGTGTCAAAGTTTTATATATATATTCAGGATTAGTTATTTAATATTCCTAACTAACCTTTCACTGATCAAAAAGTTCTTTCCTCTGGTCGATGGACCATTAGTTGAACTAGTTGATGGTGATAATTAACATAACCCTTAACTATTCTTTTATTTGAAGTAAATGATCACAGACTCAGGAAGGTTTAAAATCTTTATCTAAATTAAATGCATGTGAACCATTTCAAAATACAGTGCAGTCACCATCATTCTTAGGAGAGAAAATTCAATTGGTTAAACATCAAGCATATACTTCGGACTCATACAATAATTAATGCTCAGAAAGGGAGAGGACATCTGCAAATAACGTGAAATTATAGTTACCAAGAATGGTGTGAAAGACCAACCCCCTGGCCAAAGGGCTGGTAAGGGTCCCCCAGGATAGGTCAGGAGACAAAGACTTCAGGACAGGATTCAGGACAGGATAGTTGACCGACGATTGCGCCGCACCCCTCTCTGACACTCTCTTCCTCCTCGAGATTCTTCCACGATCTTCTGATCTAACCCAATTAAGTTAGGATAGAAAGTTCTCCTTCACGTTCTGCATTCGGTTCTTCATCAGCATCTCACAGCATCTCTCCCAGCAACAGCATCTCCGACTCACAGCATCTGGACCTTCTTCTTCTAACTAACTAAAACTACCTTAGTTATACCTTCGTTTCTTCATGTTCCACCCACTAAAGTTTCAATATCGTAAAAATACGAAATATGATTGGTCAGGCAAGGGGGGAAGCTCCATCACACCATGCTTACATGTCATTAAAATCAGTTCAACTATTGTTCGCAAACCCATCCCCTTAATTTTTATTCATGTATTGAGTTCCCATACGCATTCACATTTTACTTGAAACATTATTATAACATTATGAATAAGAGTCCTCATCGTTGAACTTTTCACCATCCGTTCTCAGGGTATGTCAATCGTGTCCTTGGCTCCCTTTCAACATCTAAGTCATCATTCCGGGTTAACTTTCAGTGGACATGCGCAGTCTTTTCCTTACTCAGCTTAATTCAGTTATGCGTGAGAGGCCCAAATGCGCACTAATGATAAAGTCTGAAAGACAAATATTAATTTCACAAATAAATGGTCGCACTGTATACCTCCCACCTCTACTCTGTTCCCCTTTTCTTATTAATACTTTTCCAGCATTAGCATTAGTAAAATAGCTTATTTTCATTTCAGCTAAGCAGATGCCATGCACGCAAGTCTTCAAGACTCCATTTTAGTATCTTCTGCTCATGCGCTAGAATTTCCCTCCAAGCGTTACCTTGTCATACTACGTAGATGCAGTTGATGCATGCGCACAACAGTTTCCCCGTTTAAAGCGGTATTATTCCGTCTTCATTGTTATCCGCATTAGTACACACACAGGCAAGCTTCACTAACCCGAGTGTTCATGTGGTGCGTATTAGTTATTCACAAACATGATTAATAACTTGTTAATGAGTTAACCGAGTGGTTTGCCTCTGAGCAAGTCTCTTTCAGACCTTGCTCCATCAATCCCCTCTCTGATGGCATTTTTGAGCCATCACAAAATTACCCATCCCTTCCCAGATGCCAACTTTAACAATTCTCAGTTTTCTCCTTCTTCTCTCATCATTTCGTCAGTTACTTCTTTTCCTTCTAAATCTTTCATCTTTTTGTATAGCTTTCCTCTCATTTCCTCTAACTGAATTTCTTCATATTCCCTCTTTCGTTTCTTTCCCTTTCCTTCCCTCTCTGCATGTATCCTTCTCTTTCCCTTGCTTCTGCAACATTTACATGTGATCATTACTGTCATTACTATTGTCATTATCACAACTACTGGTAATATTATTTGACATAGAAAACTCTTTCCAAAATTAGTAAACCAATTCCCTATTGATGTTATACTCTTTGTTAATCTTCCCCATACACTGTCAACCTCCAGTTGGGTCAAGTCATTATGCATTCTTGTAATATTTCCAATATATCCTTTAATTTCCTTACTTTTGTCCGGAATGTAAGTGCAGCAATGTTGAATTTTCAACATACCACAGAGTCCGCCTTCCTTTGCCAATAAAATATCAAGAGCAAGACGATTTTGTAAAACCATAGACCTTATTGCAACCATCTCTGTATTAATCATTAAGAATCCTCCGGCAGTATCTGTAGAAAGACGATCAATTATTGTTGACAATTTGCAAATTTTACTTGAATTTAGAATGACTCCAACTGAGGATATCAATGCACTAAATATATCACCTACTATTTCAGAAAAGCTAGCTCTTTTTCTTCGTGTTAGTCCATTAGAATTTTCATTGATTCCATTGATTCTGTCTACACGGTAGATCTTTGGAAAAACTATTCCAAAATAACAGCTCCCATACCATCTTGCAGGTAACCTATAATAGGCATTATTCCCGCATACATAATAAATTCCTGGAAATACAGGATTGGTTCCCCCTTTTAGTCCCCATCCCCCTAAAATTAGGAAGTTGTGTTCACATTCACTGGAACCAATGTAATTGTTATTATAATCTGTCTTTAATCTATGGAGGCAGAATTTTCCCTTTTTCACAAAGTCTAGGGACATCGCAGCATGAGCCTCGCCCTTTGCATAAATTCCCTCTTTCTCATCCCATGGAGGTACATGGGATTTCTGTTCAGCAGCCTTCTTTGTTAAATCCTGTCTCCTTTCTTCTACTAAATTCAAAACTCTTTTTCTTCTTCACGTAATATACATGTTAGGTTATCCTTGTGTGCTTGTGCTATATCTATTGAACTCATTGTTAAGAATAATTCACCCATGAACTGTGCATTTTTACTACTAAATATTGGATTCATATTCTTTCGAATAGGCAGTTCTGAAAACACTACATCTAAGTTTGAATAAAAATACTGAAGTTTCCCTGTTACGTAAAATAAACTTGATAAAACACTACATGATACACCATATGTTAAAGGTATATGGTGATAAGTCACCCCTTCTGACACTGATGAGGGTAACTTCATACAGACATAACAATTACTAATCTCCATTGTATTAACATACTGGAATAACAATTTAGTAAACCCATTTAAAGACGAATCATTGTTTGATTCATTATGATAATTTATCTCATCTTCTACCCCTATTTCTATTTTAGTTCCCTTTATTCAATTTACTTTCTCACTAGTAATTGTACTATTTTTGTTATTTGTTTCCATTAACAAAGGTACTCCTATTGTTAGAAATAACCATACTAATACTACTAATAAAATACTACATAAGCAAAATCTTAAACATTTTGTTTATAAACTTCGTTTCGGTCTTTCAGTGTCTTCAACTTCTGCCATTTTAATCAGAGAAAATTTCTTTTCTCTTTTTCTTTCTTTGTCTAAATGTTCTTAAAATCCAGTCTTTTATTTTAAGGAGGTCTTAATTTGTTTTCATCAATCTGTGCAACATGAACTCTCTCTGGTTCTTCTCGTAAATCTAAGTTTTCAAATTCTTCTAATATAACATAGGTCCACTCAGGGGCCTTGTATTTTCTGTTCAGAATTCTCAATCTTGGGCTTCTTTGCGTGAGTTTTACTAGGGTTTGATTATATTGCGTCTGACTCGTAACTTCATTTACTTGCTCTGGTTTCTTTTCTGATTTTCTTAGATAATATCTTAGTCTCTTCACTCCTTCTGGCCAATTGTCTCCTTTTCTGACTCTTTTGACCTGAACTGCACTTTCACCTTCTTCGTCTTCTTCTAAGGTTCTTTTATTTTCACTTAATCTGGGCACAATCTGTTCTTGTTTTTCTTCCCTTTCTAATTGTCTTTGTTCTGTATTTTCTGTATTAGGATCTTCTTCTACCTGCACCTGTTCAGGTCTTATTATAGTTTGTTCTTCTTCAGCCTGAACTTGTTCTTCTAGATCTGTCTGATCCTGTTCAGGTCTTATTTCAACTTGTTCTTCTTCTTCTATCTTACCCTGCTCAGGTTTCTGAATGGCTTTGTTTATTTTTACCTGAGTGTGTTCTTCTTTCCCTGACTTTTCCTCTCTATCTTCCTGTCTCTTTAATTCAGTTGTTCTTCTTGTTTCGCCAACAGCATCAGATATTTCAATCACTGGTATCCACTCTTCCTGACTTGTACTTGGCTGTTCGTCATATAGTTGTCTTTCAGAATCTATCCCTCTAGATTCTTCAACTTCAGAACATTCAACTTCTGATGTCTCAGCTTGTTCAGTCAGTGGCTGCTCTTGTTGTTCAGATGGGCTCGCAACTCTTCTGGTATGACTAGCATGAATCCAATTGGGTAAACCTGCACACTTCACTGCTGTGGTAGTGACTAGTATGCATGTTTCTTCACTAACACCCAGTCTCCAGGATTCAAATCATGCGCTTGGTCTGGCTGCCTTTCAACTGCATCTTCTCCAACCTGATGAGAGACAGAACGCACCATCTCAGCCAATCCTTTGCAATAGTCCAATACCAGATCATCAGTTATATTCATCAATTTATTTCCAGGAATAAATGCTTGTCTCATTGCCCTTCCCATGAGTACCTCATGTGGACTCAATCCTGTTTTTCTGTCAGGAATACTTCTGAGACCCATCAGTACAAGAGGCAATGCATCTGGCCATTTCAGCATTGTGGATGCACACACCTTCCCTAATCTTGATTTGATTGTGCCATTAAGATGTTCAACTATTCCAGAAGCCTTTGGACGATAAGCACAGTGCAGTTTTTGTTCAATGTTAAATGCAGCACAGATTAATCGAATTATCTCATTATTAAAATGAGGTCCTCTATCTGATTCCAAAGTGACTGGAAAACCGAAACGAGGTATCAACTCCCTCAATAGTAGTTTAGCAACTGTGAGACTGTCATTTCTTCTAGTGGGGTATGCCTCTACCCATCTCGAAAACAGGCACACTATGACAAGTACATACTTCAATCCATTGCAAGGAGGCAACTCAATGAAGTCTAACTGCAGTCTGGTGAAGGGTCCTTCTGCCTTTCCAATCTTTCCCCAACTAACCACTGTCTTCCTGCCTGGGTTCTGCTGCTGACAGATTAAGCATCTTTGGCAAAGGCTCTCTGCGACTACCCTAAACTTCGGATTGTACCAACTCTGTCTGAATAATCTGATCATTGAAACCCTGCCAATATGTGTTGTCCCATGGTATACTCTTGCCATTTGAGAGAGTAGACAATCTGGCATGACTGGTCTGCCATCTAAGTACACCCACACTTCATCTTCTGTTCTTTTTGTACAAGCTGATTTTATCCAGATTTCCTTTTCTTTTTCCTCAACTTCTTCCTGTAACTGTCTGATCTCATCCCATGTTTCTGGAACTGAGAAAAACATAAGTTGGCAGCTGGTTTCACCCGTTTCAATTTTTCTGTTAATTGACATTGTATTTCTTGCACAGTATTGAGTAACTTGGTCTCCATACCTATTACCGGCCGTCACATAGTCATTTCCTGACTGATGTGCAGCGCATTTAACAACTGCTACTTCTTTTGGAAATTGTAATACTTCCAACAAATCTTTTACATTTTTACTATTTCTGATAGGAGATCCTGAAGAAGTAAAAAATCCCCTCTGCATCCAGAGTTGGCCAAAGTCATGCACAACCCCGAAACCATATTGACTATCCGTAAATATGGTTATTCTCCAATTTTTCCCCTTTTTGCATGCCTTTGTTAAGGCCACCAATTCGGCTACTTGTGCAGACTTGACTCCCGGTAAACAGGATGCTTCAATGACCCCTGTTATTTTGCATACAGCATATGCAGCACTTAACCCTCCTCCTTCTGTTCTCAGACATGACCCATCCACGAACAATTCATGATGAGATTCCTTCAAAGGTGTTTCCTTTATATCTGGACGGGGCTTAGTACACAATTCAGTCACATCCAAACAATCATGATCAATCTCATCTTTCACTTCTTCACAACATGGATCTGGCAATAATGTGGCAGGATTCATTATTGTACATCTTATCACTGTCACATTTTCTGCTCCCAAAATCACTCTTTCATACTTAGCCAGCCGACTAGGAGTAAGATGTTGTGTTCGCGTTCTTGTCAAAAGAATCTCAACTGAGTGTGGAACGTAGACTTTTACAGAATGTCCCATCACAATTGACTCACTTTGCTCCAGACTCATACAGGTAGCAGCTACTGCTTTTAAGCAGCCAGGTAAGGCTGAGGCCACTGGATCCAAGGTGGCAGAGAAATATGCCACTGGACGTCGGCTCAATTCATGTCTCTGTGTTAAAACTGAAAGTGCACAATTTTCTCTCTCACAACAAAACAGCGCAAATTCTTTTGAATAATCAGGCATGCCCAAAGCAGGGGCCTCACATAGAGGGTTTCGTAATTTCACAAAGGCTTCCAAACATTCATCATTCCAATCAATTGGATCTTTCGCTCTTTTCCGAGTTAATTGTATCAATGGCTTTGCTAGCAGGAAAAAGCTATTTATCCACTGCCTACAGTACCCAACCATTCCCAGAAACATTCTCATCTCCTTCTGTGTCTGCGGTAGTTGCATTTCTTTGATTATTTTTATTCTTTCCGGTGTCACTTTTTTAACTCCTCTTTCTATGTTATGCCCTAAATATTTATTTTTCGCAAGTCCTGCACTATCCTGTATTTACCACTAGGCTTTTTGAGTCCCATGATTGACGAATTACATGGACTACTCATTATTTCTTTTAGAATTCCTTGTTTGATCATTTGATCAATTACTGGAGCAACTCCTGCTTTCACTCTGGACTCATTTTATACTGCCGTGTATTTGGATAAACTGCACCTTCTTTTACCACTATTTTCACAGGGTCTACATTCGCCATTAGCCCTATATCTTTTCCTGAAAAGTCCCACACTTCTGGATTTACTGTGGTTCTCAATTCTTCTGGTAATTTACTTTCAGTTAGTAATGAAAACATTTCATCCACTTCTGTATCTTGCTTAGCTAACATCATCTTATAAACAACATCCTCATCAGGTGTTTGGAAAGCAACACCATCAGGTGTACAATAGATTGTGCAGTTCATTTTGCACAATAAATCTCTCCCTAACAGATTTACTGGGCTTGAGTCACAAACTACAAACCGATGCATGTCTGTAAAATTTCCAATATGTACTTCCATTGGTCTTGTAACTGGGGTTCTAATCTGTTGGTTTGACACTCCTACAACTTGGATAGTTTCTCCCGAGAGGGGTAGGTTTGAGATGTCTGCTGTTCTTACAGTAGACCGGGTAGCACCAGTGTCCAACAGGAAAGTGATGTCACTACCTTCAACTTTCCCTTCAACAAATGGACCTGTCTGATCTTCCGGCAAGGATGCGCCAAGCACGCACTCCTCTTCCTCCCCCCTCAGGCACCATCATTGTACGTAGTCCGATTCATCTTCATCATTCTGCAAAAAATATTGTGAAACCACTCTGTTATTCTTACCACTTTCTCCGTGAAATCCGGTGTTCGCACAGTATTTTTGAATGTCCACATTGCTTGCCACAGGAGGTTGTAGCACCTGATACTGTGGGGTAGTTACCTGCTGCTGCTGTGGCTATTTCACAACCACTTCATTCTGCATCTGTGGATTAAAATTTGATTTGGCCCATTATTATTCTGGACATTTTTACACTCATTCTTCCAATGTCCATACTTTCCGCACGCATGACAAGGAAATTTCTTCCTTGCTTCCTCTCTACCCATTCGTCCTCGTCCTTTACCACCACTCGACACTTGTTCACTTTGATTCTGGTCTTTTATCTCATTATCATTCTGGGAAATTAATTTTGCTTCCTGCTGCTCTGCCAATTTCACTTGTGCCCACATCATTTTCTCTTTTAACTTTCTATGTTTTGCCTCAATGTCGTCATCGCAATACTTCGCATATTTCAATATTTCATCTATGGTTTTACTTTGCCAACACAACATGTGTTGTTGAATCATCTGACTAATCTCTGGTTTTAAACCATACACGAACCGATATACAAAATGTCCCATATCCTTATCTCCAATGTTCTCAAATCCACTATACTGCTTGAATACCTGTAACAACCTCTCATAGTACGCGTGTACAGACTCCTTTGGCTCCTGAGTGGTTCTATCTATTTTCACCCAATCAGTCTCTTTAGGAGGAATTTTTCCTTTCAAGAAAGTAATCACCTGGTGATACTTCTTCATCACCTCCTCTGATGGCGCTCCTGTTTTGGAATCCCTTGGGTATTCCTCATTTGGCCAGTCAATTGTAATCTTACATTCTGTCCATAGATCATCTGGTACTACAATATCAAATAAACCGTCCAAATCCTTCAACAAAACCTTTGAAACTTTCACGAATCTTTCCACCCGTTTATACCATTCAACTGGTTTTTCTCTCAACCTAGGGAAATCATTTGTAAATGACAAGATATCCTGTCTGCTCCAAGGAACATGAACATAGTCCACCAGCAGGAACTTCTCTCATTGGACACATTCTCTCAATCTTATCTGATTCTCTCACTGGAAATGCAGATGATGCTTCTCTCGCTTGTACTTCCTCTTTCTTTCTTATCCACCTAATTCTCCATTTGTCAATGTCTCCCCATTTTCGTAAAATATTCATCAACTCTTTTATCTGTAGTCTCTTACCAGAAGCACTTACACTTTCTAAATCCTTATCAGTAAACTCCACTCGATATGGTTTCTGCAATAGTTTCGATTTCCCTATATCTATTCCAATCTCTGAGGCAACTTCTGTTAATTTCTCATGAAATACTCTTGCTCTTCTGGTTATACTCTTACATAAGAATAACAACTCCTCATCATTATAAATCTTTCTATGCTCACATTGCCAGTTATCATTTCTTCCAAATCTACTTTCAATCTACTGATATCTAAAATCTTTGGTTGTGGGTTTCTATTTTCTATTTCCTGTGCCCATCTCTCTAAATCTTCAGGAGTAACTGTTGTTGAACCTCCAGTTCCTATAGGAACCAAAGATCTCTTTTCTCTCAAATTTGCAGGTATAACTCTCTTCGGAGTTTCGGTTAAATGTTCCACATTCGGGAGATCCATTAATGAAATAACTGACTCACATTCACTGGCCTGATCATCCGTAATTATTACTTCTTTTCTGGGACTATTTAACAGAATTGTCACAGTTTGAGGTTTCTGGCAAGTCTTTTTATCTCCATATAATGGGATTACAGGACCAATAGTCACTGGTACTGTCAAAGCTTCGGCATTTAAATTCAATTGGCTTACTTTCTGAACTAATTCTTCCCTAGTTTTATTTGAAGCTTCTCTCTCATTATCCTGCAACACCCTATTAAGTGACACATCATGTAAAATTTGTGGGGTTAAAGGCATTCCTATCACTGGTGCACTTGGGGTGAGCTTACTAGGTTCTTCTTGGTACGGTGGAGGGTTTTTAATCAAAATATCCTCTAATAGCTCATCATCTGATTCGCCATATCCTGTCGTATTCATGTGTTTCGCTTTTTTCTTTACACTTTCCTCCTAACTGTTCTTCAGTCATTAATACTGGATATAAACCCTCGGTCACCACAGCTCTTCTCCAACGCTTCATTTGATCTCCACTTGATTCATACGGATATCTAGGCAAACATCCTCTAAATCTCCAACCACTTCTGAATTTTTCACGATCAAATGCCTCTATTTCCCATTCTTCCAAAGCTTCATACTGTGTCATTCTAGGATTTGGTTCTAACATATTCATTCTATCTCTCAAATTCTGAAGTATCTTTAAATTAAAAGTACCCTGCTCCGGAAAAGCCAAAATACCATCACCTTTAGTATACTCCACCCAATTCTCCAACCATACACACGTGTGATATCCTTTCTCCATCATCATAAAGGAAGCAGGTGTTTTAGGTGGCGGAATAGGAATTCCTCTCTAGTCATTACAGGTTTGTCTTTTTTAAAGAAATTTTTAATTTTCATCAACGTCATTTTCTTTCGTCCTCCAAACATTTCAGACGGTCGATATAGGAAAGAGTCTTCCTTATATCTTCTAGCTCTATTACCTACGTTGGATCCTATATCAGCACGACTTACACCCACAGTCAAATTAGAACTCAACATACATTCTTTCGCGACCAATCCTAGCGCGGCTTTTATCTACCAACCAATCAGACTCAGGCTCACGCTCGTGGTCTAACCAATGTCAGCGTGGTCTTTTGTGACGTCAGTATGCTCCTCACTACTGACCCTCCCTTTACAATTTGCTTCCAGCTCACGCCCGCTGCTTCAACCAATCCCAGCGCGGCTCTTTATGACGCCAGTATAACTCCTGCGACTGACCCTCCCTTCACAAGATAATACGATAACTTATTTTCTTTTACTTTTCTAAAATAAAATCCGTTAGTAACAACATAAAAACATTTGCTACTCTGCCTGCTCCACTAAATCAGAATAGATTATGACTTATCCCAGAATCCTTTTTCACTACGAGCAAAAACCTCTGTTTGCCCTTCATTCAAGCTCAGGATAACCTGTTATTTCTTCAGTGTCACCCGTATTGGGAAATAAGACCAAAGTTTCACCAGCGAACCCCTTTTGCTATCATTCGCACTCTACTTTTATGCAATATAATCCCTACTACAACACTGCCAGCCCTCCGTAGCTTCTCAGTGTTATGACAACAGACGAGTAACCTCCTGCAGTGTGGCTTCTATCACCACCCGCTATTCCATTCCCGGGATGCCCAGGCAACCTCTGTACCTGTGCTTCTAGACGACATAAAACAAGACACTAAGGGGCCTATTATCATGCCGGGCGGATCGCCACCGCCCGACCGGCGGTGGTGATCCGCCTGCCAAAACTCACCGCCGGACGGCCTTTTACCCCCGCCACATTAGCATGGCGGGGCGTACCGCGGTGGACGGAAAGACCATCTGGCGCTTTACCGCCCGCAGGCAATCATCACGATTGCCTGCCGGGCGGAAAAGGCCCATAATATGGTGGCGGTGCCTTGCAGGCACCGCCATCCATATTATGATGGTTGCGTTAGAATGCCTTTCCATGGCGGAGACTCCGCCATGGAAAGGCATGCAGTCTTTGACTTGGGGGGCCCGGTGCGGGCCCCCGGGTGTTGGGGAGGGTAGGGGGTGCACATGGGGGGTACCCATGGTACCCCCCTTCATTGGCATGCACAAGGTGGCAGGCACCGCGTGGTGTCTGTCACCTTGTACATGCCAATGCAGGACATGCCTTTTTAACATTGTGGCGGGTGCTGCTTACAGCACCGCCCGCCACAATGTTACATATGCAGGATGCGACCGCCAGGGTGGCGGTCGCATCCTGATGGGCCTAGTGGGACGGCTGCAACTCTGGCGGTCGGTCCCGTTTACCGTTACGGTGGCGGGCAGACTTTGTCCGCCTGCCATCATAATGGGGCCCTAACTCTTTTGTTAAACATAAATCAATAATCAATATTTATCACCAAACTAGTCAATAATAACCATAACTCTGCTACCAGGAAACTGATCCAGCGGTATACCAACAACAGATACTCCACTACCATATTCTCACCTGGGCCCATAAACACACAATTGAGTAAACCGCTGGAGTGTCAAAGTTTATATATTCAGGATTAGTTATTTAATATTCCTAACTAACCTTTCACTGATCAAAAAGTTCTTTCCTCTGGTCGATGGACCATTAGTTGAACTAGTTGATGGTGATAATTAACATAACCCTTAACTATTCTTTTATTTGAAGTAAATGATCACAGACTCAGGAAGGTTTAAAATCTTTATCTAAATTAAATGCATGTGAACCATTTCAAAATACAGTGCAGTCACCATCATTCTTAAGAGAGAAAATTCAATTGGTTAAACATCAAGCATATACTTCGGACTCATACAATAATTAATGCTCAGAAAGGGAGAGGACAGAGAGAAAAGAACATCTGCAAATAACGTGAAATTATAATTACCAAGAATGGTGTGAAAGACCAACCCCTGGCCAAAGGGCTGGTAAGGGTCCCCCAGGATAGGTCAGGAGACAAAGACTTCAGGACAGGATTCAGGACAGGATAGTTGACCTCTCTAGAATACCGACGATTGCGCTGCACCCCTCTCTGACACTCTCTTCCTCCTCGAGATTCTTCCGCGATCTTCTGATCTAACCCAATTAAGTTAGGATGGAAAGTTCTCCTTCACGTTCTGCATTCAGTTCTTCATCAGCATGTCACAGCATTTCTCCCAGCAACAGCATCTCCGACTCACAGCATCTGGACCGTCTTCTTCTAACTAACTAAAACTACCTTAGTTATACCTTCGTTTCTTCATGTTCCACCCACTAAAGTTTCAATATCATAAAAATACGAAATATGATTGGTCAGGCAAGGGGGGAAGCTCCATCACACCAGGCTTACATGTCATTAAAATCAGTTCAACTATTGTTCGCAAACTCATCCCCTTAATTTTTATTCATGTATTGAGTTCCCATACGCATTCACATTTTACTTGAAACATTATTATAACATTATGAATAAGAGTCCTCATCGTTGAACTTTTCACCATCCGTTCTCAGGGTATGTCACTCGTGTCCTTGGCTCCCGTTCAACATCTAAGTCATCATTCCGGGTTAACTTTCAGTGGAAATACGCAGTCTTTTCATTACTCAGCTTAATTCAGTTATGCGTGAGAGGCCCAAATGCGCACTAATGATAAAGTCAGAAAGACAAATATTAATTTCACAAATAAATGGTCGCACTGTATACCTCCCACCTCTACTCTGTTCCCCTTTTCTTATTAATACTTTTACCGCATTAGCATTAGTAAAATAGCTTATTTTCATTTCAGCTAAGCAGATGCCGTGCACGCGAGTCTTCAAGACTCCATTTTAGTATCTTCTGCTCATGCGCTAGAATTTCCCTCCAAGCGTTACCTCGTCATACTACGTAGATGCAGTTGACGCATGCGCACAACAGTTTCCCCGTTTAAAGCGGTATTATTCCGTCTTCGTTGTTATCCGCATTAGTACACACATAGGCAAGCTTCACTAACCCGCGTGTTCATGTGGTGCGTATTAGTTATTCACAAACATGATTAATAACTTGTTAATGAGTTAACCGAGTGGATTGCCTCCGAGCAAGTCTCTTTCAGACCTTGCTCCATCAATAGCATTTGACTGTAGCACACAGACTAAGGCATGGACTACAAGTCATATGACATAATTAAATCTTTGTATCCTTCAATCAACTAAATGGTGAACAGAAACAACATGAAAACTGGGGTATTCGTGCAGGAAGGGGGGAGTCAGGCAAAGGTGAAACATCCACCCAACCTTGTTCAAACACTATATAAAACGCCTTCTGTCTCAAGTAAACAAACCAAAGATACCAGTACTCTAAATGGCTCAGAAAGAAAATGTATGTTGTATGTAGATTCCCTAAGCATCTTAGCATCTGCAAAAGAAGGGCCCAAGTACAATTATATTCTTCTGGAAGACTACTGCAAAACATTGGCCCTAGTGAAAAACCTGAAAAAAAGAAAATACTGGAGTTCGAATATGAAAAGTACAAAAACAAGTATAAAATAGTTTTGAATGGTGCATCAGTAAATCAGGACACGTTTTTATAAAATATACATCTGGAAGAGCCTGCCTACTTTCTACGTCTTAAAAAAGCAGCAAACGCACTAGAAACCACCAGAAAAATCAATGTTAAATCTTGTTGACTGCATCATCTTGTTGCAGGGATTCTGCAGAGTCACACAACTATGCTTGGGATCATAGAACCTTAGTAGGCAGGGACTGAGTCATCCTACCACCTGAGTACTCATAAGCCCGAGACCGACTAGCTATAGAGTCTCACTTGCCCTCCTACTCACTCACAGAGGAACAAGTGATTAGACAGCCCAGAACACAACACTCCCGACCCTCTCTGGAATCGCGGTTGCAGGACACCCCCTTTCACTCTCTCACTCATACTAGTCCACAACAAGTTCTGACAGAGACACGAGAAAAGTTTTAAATGTTTATTTTAATTATCGTGCTCTAGTATGCAGTATACGTGCCACAATCAGTAAGAAAATGCGTTCAGCATAGTAAGTAATCCATAAATCATAAAAGGAGCTGTCATTGTGCAGCTATCCATCGACGAGAGCCAAGCGGCCTTTAAGTGCGTCACTGTCACGTCACCTCCTGCGTCCTCCTCAGTTACAGCCTTCCGAGCACCCCTGCTCCAGGCTATGTCCCGCCGACCGCCGTGGCTGCAGAGTGCCACTTCTGTGTCCAGGCCGACTGATCTACTTCTACAACCCACCTCGGGCCAGCGCCGCCACTGAGGCCGCATGAGGGCTGTAAGTGATTGTTTGGGGGTTCAATTTGTTCTCGTTTCGCTGTGATGGGCTGTGCTGCCCCAGCCACCGCACCCACCTTTCCACAGGAACAAGACCTCTGACCTCCTGATCAGGGAACTCTGCTCTCCGCCCCAGCAGCTCCGTTGTTGCGCCGCTGCCTCTGCCCCCTACATCTCTCTAGCCAGGTAGGTGTTCTAGGCCCTCCTCCATCCTGCCTGCGCCTCATCCCTGGTGGTTCAGTGGGAGAGCCTTGCTCTTCTGCTGATCCGCTCGGCTGCCTTCTCTGTTTGACTGTCTTTTTGCCTGTTTACTGTAATTGTGCCAGTTGACTGTCTTTTGTCTGTTTTTTCTGTTGTCACTATTATTGTGCCTGTTTTTCTGGTCTTTTGTATCTTGTGCCTTTAGCTGTGTCCTCCGTTTTCACTGTGCCCGTTTTCGCTGTCCTTTTTCCCGCTGCTGCTGCCCCACGGCCCCTCCCCCCTGCTGGTTCCCGCTCCCGCCTCCCAGCTGCGTGTCCCTCCACATTCCCTATTTAATGGCTGCCGCTGCTCGGGCGCTTGAGCAAGACCTCTGACCTCCTGGTCAGGGAACTCTGCTCTCCGCCCCAGCAGCTCCGTCGTTGCGCCGCTGCCCCCTACACCTCTCTATCCAGGTAGGTAGTTGAGGCCCTCCTCCACCCACAGGCTCCTGCCTGGGCCTCATCCCTGGTGGTCCAGTGGGAGAGCTTTGCTCTTCTGCTGGTCCGCTCGGCTGCCTTCTCTGTTAGACTGTCTTTTTGTCTGTTTACTGTAATTGTGCCTGTTGACTGTCTTTTGTCTGTTTTTTCAGTTGTCACTATTATTGTGCTTGTTTCTCTGGTCTTTCCGCCCTGAGGAAGGTGAGACCCCTACTGGGTCGATCACCGAAACGCGCGTCGGCGTTGTTTCTACTAAATGGACCTCATCTAATTCATGATCCATACTCCCTGTTATCATCCAAACTTTAATGTATTTTGATGACCTTGAATCTATTTGGTGTTACATGAATTCTGGAGTGTTCATCTGTCTTTAGATTATGACTACTGTTATTTTTATTTGTTAAAATTGGGCCATCTGTTATCTCGTGTATTGTTGGTATGAGTATGAGTGAATTCCTGAGTCGCAGGACATGTTGGTATGTGAGAGTATGAATCAGCAGGTATGAATGTGTGAGTGAGAGAGACGGCGTGGGATATTATATACGTCCATTTTAAAAATAAGATGTTAATGAATTATTAATAAATCTTGATATATTTCTAATCTGTGTCTTGTGACATGCTTTTGTCCTCTTGGCCAGCTCCCTGGGTTTTTGTATATTAGCGACTTTTAGCGCATGTTAAGTATTATGGTAGAGAAATATTTTTTTGAGTAGCTTGCCTCCTTCCCCTGATTTTTCTCTGCCCTATCTGCTTCAGGGGCCCCCTCTGACTGAGTGGCCTTTCTGGTCTTTTGTGCCTTTAGCTGTGTCCTCCGTTTTCACTGTGTCCGTTTTCGCTGCCGTTTTTCCTGCCACTGCTGCCCCCGCGGCCCCTCCCCCTGCTGCTCCCGCCTCCCAGCTGCGTTTCCCTCCCCGTTCCCTATTTAATGGTGGCCGCGTGCAGCAGGTGCGCCAAAGGGAAAGCCCGACTGCGCCCGTCAGCGACCCGACTGCGAACAGTGCAAGGGACCCTGGTTGTCCGACCACCCACCGCTATGACTCAGCTGCCCTCCACGCACTAAACCCTGAAAGGAACAACAACTGTCAGCTGTCTACGCCTAACACCACCCACGGCCAGTTCTCCTGCCGTCACTTCAACAAACCTTCACCAACCTCCGCACTCCCATGGCCACCACCCTCCGGCCGGACGCCAGCATACCCAAAGCCCTGAGATGCATCCTCCTCAATGTGCGCTCCCTGCACAGACACGCAGTAGAAATCTGGGACCTCCTCGACACCCTCTCGCCAGACGTCGCCTTCTTCACGGAAACCTGGCGTAACCCCACCTCTGCCCCCTATATCGCTACCGCCATCCCCAACGAGTATAAGACCCAGAGGAAGGACCGCCCCAACCACCCACGAGGAGGACTCACCATCGCACACAAGAACTCCCTCCGACTCACCACCTCCAGCACGAACGACTCCTCGTCCTCCACGGAACACCTCCATTTCCAGATCCAGACCAGCCCCAGAACGCCCTACGCGGCACCCTTGCCTACGGACCTCCCGGACCTCTAACCGCGTTCACAACAACCATCACCGACCTCATTGCACCCTACGCCATCGCCTCCATGGACTACATACTGCTCGGGACCTCAACTTCCACCTCGACAACCTCAGCGACACCAACTCCTCCGCCCTGCTGGACAACCTCGCTAACATCAGACTGAAACAGCTTGTCACCACCCCCACCCACAAGGCAGGACACACCCTCGACCCCATCTTCGCAGGAGGTAACAGCATCCACTTCAGCTACACCACGCAACCCCCCTGGACGGACCACCACTGCGTACACTTCTCTTTCGACGAAGCCACCGCTCACAAACCCTCACCATGCCCTCTGCGAAGGAACTGGAGCAAGGTCACCGAGGAACACCTCAACTCCACCGTCCACCGCGATCCCCCACCTCGACCGACGCCAACTCGGCAGCCAAGGAACTACACAGATGGATCACCAACTGCGCAGACAGGTAAACAGCCATTACAACGAGGCTGTTACCCCGCAAGTCTTTACATTGCATGCGTTACAACGCATGCGATGTAACAACACGTAGCCATTACTATGCATACCATTACATCGTATGCGCTTTTACAACGCATGTGATGTAATGGCTATCCACATCGTTGTGAGGAAACTGAGGCTGTTCCGTTTCCTCACAACGACGTGCACCGCCCCTCAGACGATGCTGGAACCAGGAGAGAGGAACCACGAGGAGAGAGAGGTAAGGGGGATTGTGCTTGGGGTGGGGGTTATTTTTTTAGGGTTTAGGGTAGTGTCGAAGTAGTGTTGTAATGTTTGTGTAGTGTAGGGTTGTGTTTTAGGATTTAGGGTAGTGTTGGGGGGGTCGTGCAGGGTAGTGTTGAAGTGTAGGGACCGAACTGGGGATAGGGGGAGGGTCGTGCTGGGGGTAGTGTTTTAGGGTTTAGGGTAGTGTTGTGGTGTTTGTGTAGTGTAGGGTAGTCTTTTTGGGTTTAGGGTAGTGTTGGGGGGTTGTGCAGGGTAGTGTTATAGTGTAGGGGCCGTACTGGGGGTCATGCGGGGGTAGTGTTTTAGGGTTTATGGTAGTGTTGTGGTGTTTGTGTAGTGTAGGGTAGTGTTTTAGGGTTTAGGGTAGTGTCGGGGGGGTCGTGCAGGGTAGTAGTGTGTAGGGACCGGACTGGGGGAAGGGGGATGGTCATGCTGGGGGAAGTGTTTTAGGGTTTAGGGTAGTGTTGTGGTGTTTGTGTAGTGTAGGGTAGTGTTTTAGGATTTAGGGTAGTGTTGGGGGTCATGCAGGGTAGTGTAGTGTTATTGTAGGGAGAGGACTGGGGATAGGAGGAGGGTCGTGCTGGGGGTAGTGTTTTAGGGTTTAGGGCAGTGTTGTGGTGTTTGTGTAGTGTAGGGTAGTGTTTTTGGGTTTAGGGTAGTGTTGGGGGGTCATGCAGGGTAGTGTTATAGTGTAGGGGCCATACTGGGGGTCGTGCGGGGGGGTAGTGTTTTAGGGTTTAGGGTAGTGTTGTGGTGTTTGTGAAGTGTAGGGTAGTGTTTTAGGGTTTAGGGTAGTGTCGGGTCGTGCAGGGTAGTGTTAGAGTGTAGGGACCAGACTGGGGGAAGGATGAGGGTCGTGCTGGGGGTAGTGTTTTAGGGTTTAGGGTAGTGTTGTGTTGTTTGTGTAGTGTAGGGTAGTGTTTTTGGGTTTAGGGTAGTGTCGGGGGGTCGTGCAGGGTAGTGTTATAGTGTAGGGGCCAAACTGGGGGTCGTGCGGGGGGTAGTGTTTTAGGGTTTAGGGTAGTGTTGTGGTGTTTGTGTAGTGTAGGGTAGTGTTTTAGGTTTTAGGGTAGTGTCAGGGGGTCGTGCAGAGTAGTGTTTGTGTGTAGGGACTGGACTGGGGGTAGGGGGAGGGTCGTGCTGGGGGTAGTGTTTTAGGGTTTAGGGTAGTGTTGTGCTGTTTGTGTAGTGTCGGGTAGTGTTTTAGGATTTAGGGTAGTGTTGGGGGTCGTGCACAGTAGTGTAGTGTTATTGTAGAGAGAGGAGTGAGGGTCGGGAGGGTCGTGCAGTGGTACTACATTAGGGTTTAGGGTAGGGTGGAGTCACTTACCTTGCAAACGTTTATCATGAGTATGCCTTTACCACGCATGCCTTTGCGTTGAAATGGCATGCGTGGTAAAGGCATAGTCGTGGTAAAATGTTGCGTTGTAATGGTAGTCGTTGTAATTGACATCGCGTAGTAATACGTGTAATGGCATGCGTGGTATTGCTATGCGATGTAATGAGTCATATTCGCGCAGACAAGCTTGCCCCCCTCAGCAACCCCGACAGACAGCGCCCCATGTAGGCCACCTGGTTCACCACCGACCTCCAAGAATCCAGACACACCTGCAGACGTCTCGAGAAGTGATGGAGAAACAGCAAAACCACGGAAGACAGGACCACCTACAGGAACGCCATGACAGAATATCACCAAATCATCAGATCCACCAAAAGGACCTTCATCCAGAGCAAAATCCTCACTGACACCAGCAACCCAAAGGAACTCTTCAGCATCATTCAGGAGTTCACCAAACACCCCAGCGAAGCCACGGACATCAACCCCTCCCAGGACCTCTGCAACCAGCTCGGCTCCTACTTCCATCTGAAAATCAAGTCCCTCTATGACAACTTCAAAGAACAGACACCAGGCACCGAAACCACTCCTTCCTCCAGCAACGACAGCCACCCTACCATCTCTGCCTGGACCCTAGTCACCACCGAAGACACCGCCACGACCATGAAGAGCATTCACTCAGGAGCCCCCACAAGACCCCTGACCGCCGCACATCTTCCACAGAGCCACCGCCACCATGGCACCCAAGCTACAATGCACCATCAACGCCACCTTCGAAAACGGCACATTCCCCAATGACTGGAAACGCGCCGAAGTCAAGCCGCATCCACAAGAAACCCTCTGCAGACCCGACAGACCTCAAAAACTACCGACCCATCTATCTCCTCCCCTTCGCTGCCAAAGTCACTGAGAAGATCGTCAACGTCCAGCTAACGAACTTCATCGAAGAGAACACCATCCTCGATCCTTCCCAATCCGGATTCCGCAGCAACCACAGCACCGAGACCACCCTCTTTGCCACCACAGATGACATCCGCACCCTCCTCGACCAGGGCCACACAGCGGCCCTCATCCTACTAGACCTCTCTGCAGCCTTGGACACAGTCTCCCACTGCACTCTCACCGCCAGACTCCACGACGCTGGCATACGGGGAACTGCCCTCGACTGGCTCTGCTCCTTCCTCACTGGCAGAACCCAAAGAATCAGACTCCCGCCCTTCCTCTCTGAACCCACATAGATCAACTGCGGAGTACCCCAAGGATCATCGCTCAGCCCCACGCTCTTCAACATCTACATGGCCCCCCTCTCCACCATCGTCAGACAGCATGGACTCAGCATAGTATCCTACGCCGACGACACACTGCTCATCCTCTCCCTCACAAAGGAACCCGACACCACCAGACTCAGATTCCAGGAAGGAATGAAAGACATTGCATCCTGGATGAGCAGCAGCTGTCTGAAGCTCAACTCGGAGAAGACAGAAGTCCTCGAGCCCACCCCCTCAGCAATGGACAACACCTGGTGGTCCACCGCCCTCGGAAACGCCCCCACTCCCACAGACCACGCCCGGAACTTCGGCATCATACTCGACTCCACCCTCACCATGACTAGAAAGATAAACGCCTTCGCCTCCACCTGCTTCAACACCCTCCGCATCCTTCGCAAGACCTTCAAATGGATCCCCCCCGAATCCAGAAAGACCGTCACCCACGCACTCATAACAAGCAGACTAGACTAAGGAACGCCCCAACAGATCCCTGCTCCGCAAACTCCAGACCGTCAAGAACACCGCGGCCAGACATGTCCTCGGCATCCCACAACATGAACACATCACCCAACACCTGCGAGACCTCCACTGGCTCCCCATCGAGAAGAGAGTAACCTTCAAGCTACTCACCAACGCCTACAAATCCCTCGACAACACCGGACCCAAATACCTCAACAAAAGAGTCTCCTTCCACGTACCCAAGAGAAACCTCCGCTCCGCCGACCTCGCCCTCGCCGACGCCCCACGCATCTGCAGAGCCAGAGCGGGCGAAAGAGCCTTCTCCTACATTGGGGCAAAAACCTGGAACGAGCTCCCGATCAACATCAGATGCTCCCCCAATCTGTACTCTTTCAGGAAGAGCCTTAAGACCTGGCTCTTCGGCTGACTCGGAGCTGCACCCCCCCCCCAGCGCCTTGAGACCCTCATGGGTGAGTAGCGCGCTTCACAATTCCCTGATTGAATTCCCTGATTGATTGTATACGACAGGGTAGCCTAACCCCCCTCCCCTTCTACAGAAGCAAAATGATCATATATCAGAAGATCTCTGGGTGTTGTCAACAGACCCGTACCTTAGCATACACAGATGAAAGTTCTACATCCCAGGTGCTGTCACGATCTTTTCCCTGGAAAGATCCCTCTCCAAGTGTGTATTACCTATCCGTGCATACCTATATGACAAAAGTACGTCTTTCCAAACAACAGCTGCATTTGCGTGTTTTGTCTAGGTGCTAGGGTCTGACCAGAACAAAATAACAAGGGACATTGTTGTTTGACCTTGTCTACAGAGTGCAGACTAAAACCCAGGAAAGAACAGAATGCGAAAACACCAGCAGGTTCTGTGTGAAAGTACAGTGTGGCACAAAGCAAAATACGTTTGTACAGTAAAGTGCACAAAGCAGAGGGCAGTCTGCAATGTGCTCATGCTAACATAGGGAAAATGACAATGGGCCTGCATGGGACATATGACAATCTCCCAAATTGCAATTCATGGAAATACAGTGTGGATCGTAACTTTGAAAACAAGAATCTGCAGAATGGTTCAATTCTATCACAGAAACACTTCATCTCAAGTTCTGCAAATAGGTGCAGAGTGCACATTGCCCACCTATAACATGGGTGCAGAGCAGGAATGAGAAGATCCCCCCTCCTGCACTTAATGTCCACAGGTACATCTGTAAATTCAGATGACACTTTAAGGAAAGTGACACAAATGTGTTCCACTACCATGTACTTGAAATGCCACAAATGTAAAGCTTCCAAAGAATAGCTAGAATATTACCTAAAATCCCCACAGCCCCAAAGGAACAGCACCCTAAATAATCGTAGCATGTAATATGGTGAACAGGATAGGTATCACCTAATGACTTAGACAGTGTTTTAAAGAAACAATGTACTGGAAGACACATGTGGGCCAAAACATCAAGTTAAAACATTAAGTATCACTTGTACAAAATGTTGAACTTGCAGAATACCTACCTCTGGTCAAAACCCTAAAGCACAGACAGACACTAAACAGAGACAGAGTTACACACTCCTCCCCTGTGCTCAGGCTCTAGTATTTCTTTGGCGGTTCCCTGTCCCACTTACTCCTCATGTTAGCGATCGTGGTTATTCCCCATTCACTATTGGTAACATCCAGGGTATGCCCCACTAGTAGTCCAACTCTCAAAAGCTCACCACAGCTCTAACTTAAAGTCAATAGTGCTCCAGCACTACCACCCTACTTTAGCAGCAAACTCCCTTGGGACCAACAGGCCAGAAACCAGTCTTACCCACACCGCCAGGTGTGAAGCGTTCAGAGTTCCTGAGTGTGTCCATCTGTGGGCGCTCACAGTGGTTGCAGCCATGTTCAGGTAAGTCGCCGCATGCGGCCAAGAAGCTGCACTCAGCGGGTACAGAGTCTCTCACTGAAGCGACCGGAGGCTCTCTGCAGCTCTTCCTGCATGGAAAGGTTCGGTTCATCTCCCGGTGGGAAGTGAATGCAATGATCCAGTCTTGGATCCCTCACCTGGGTGATGGTGCACAGGTGCTCACACAGCGTCCTCACTTCTCTGGCGGGGGTGCAGAACAGGTTGCAGTCCTTGGTGCTCCTGTTGACCCCCTCTGACATACGAGGTCACAGCAACCCACAGTCCACGGGCTACTACCCTATTAGCAGTGTGAAATTCTTCACTGCAGACCACCCTGGCATACGGGGTCGCCACTCACTACCACATAAGGCTACTGCTCTTACTGCACGGCAGTCTTCTCCATGGGAGCCTCACCTGGGATATGGGGTCATCAATGTCCCACTGTCGGCACTACGCAAAACTTCGGCCCGAAAGGTGCAGCAGGTTACATGGCTCAATCCACACAAGCCCTCGCCTGGCATACTGGGGTCGCTGATCTGATCGGTGCAGCACCCATTTCCTCACACTTCACACAGGGAACCAGCTCGACAGGGCTCCCCACTGGACCTTGCTCCCTCCAGTGCTCACCTCTTCCTCACAAAGAACACTGGTCTTGGCAAGCAGGCAGGCGCTAGTGAATGTCTTGGATTCCCTGGGTGATGTCCTGTGTTAGACCTGGCATCCTTGGCATGGTTTCCCCTTACTTTTTGTCTCTACCTCCTGTATTTTTGACTGAGTTCTGGATTTCGTTTTTGCTGGTTTAGGTACTCTGGGCACTTTGCCACTGCTGATCAGTGCCAAAGTGCAAGTGCTCCCTGTGTAAATTGTGATTATGATTGGTTATCCATGATTGGCATATTTGATAAACTGATAAATCTCCAGTAAGGTCCATGGTGTGTGCCCAGGGCCTGCAAATCAAAAGCTACTAGTGGGCATGTAGCACTGATTGTTCCACCCACAAAACTAGCCTTTCAAATATGTCTCAGACTTGCCACTGCAGTGTCTGCGTGCACAGTTTTAAAATGCTAGGTCGACCTAGCAAGTGCAACCACTTGCCTTCCTGCTAGTGTCACGGATCACTTGTGACTTGGCCGCACAGCTCGAGAATTTATCACAAATATTTCTCATAATAATCACATATAACAGAAGAAGTTATCGCATGTATTGAAATTTTATATCTTGTATGATTTTATGATGACAGAAATTTACATATTGTAGGTTATACAATCTAATTTGAAAATAAACATTAATGACACTTCAGAAGAAAACAGACAGTTCGTCTATTTCACAAAATAACACAAAATATATTTGGTAGCGATGTGTTAGATGCCCTCTAAAACGAGGTGTTTGATGCCCAATGCATTTTGGGATTCCTATCCCTTCTTCAGGGGCCTCTGTAGAAAATAAACAACAATAAGGACATACACAAACATTTCATTGGTATGTATTCTTTTTTTTAAAACACATCCTGTCAAGTCCCAGAACTGTCACATACACTTTAATGAGAAGTGCATTGCATGCTCCAAAGTGCTAGCCTTTTTCCACATTCCAAAGGCCGATACCGAGTGATTGAGGTGGTTCAATGGAAGATAAACATGCTTTCCTGAGAAATTCAGTTGCCATCACCAATAAGAACCCAGTGCCATAGTATCCCATAGAGATGAAGACGCCAGGTATCGTCAATAAAAAAAGTGTGCAAACACGAATAATTCCTAATAGAAACTATATGCCACAAGGTGAAAATCTCCCAAATTGAGAGAAGAAATAGCTTTCATCATTGCTCTGTTGGACGCCTGTTTACATACTATTTGAAAATAGGAAGTGGAACACCTTACTTGAAGTGAATGTACTCGTTCCACATGTATTAAAACCTAAAAATAAGAAACAGGACGTTACCTATGATCACCCCTAGTGCCTCCACTGGGTGCGAATGTTAATGCTAGTAATGTCATAATTGTAACCAAGCCTGGTTAATGTAAACCGTAGTCCAGCCGCTTTTGTAGCTCAATATGGCACAAAATCGTACCTAACTCCGCTGTACAAGAAAGAACCAAACGTTCTGTTTTAGCCGCCATGTAAACACAAACCGAGTCTTTGTAAGTTATCCGAAACCTAAACGTTCTTACCTCACAATGTTCTGTTATTCAGTTCCTGCTGCTCTGTACAAAAACGTGGCTATTCAGACCCAGACCCTCGTTAATCACGATTTAAATTGGAAACTGGGTGCGTGTTCGGCGTCTAGCTACAATAGTAATGGAAAGAGGACTCCACAATGAAGATCGTATGCTGAGACTGTCGTGTAGTTCCTATAGTACCCATGCAGGACCTGCGCGTTTGGATAACATAAACTGTGGGCTTGGTGGCAGACTGAGTCTGTACACCCCCACCGAGAAATGTTAGCCGGTTTGCAAAAGCTAGCTCACAGTGCCACTAGTGTCTCCTCTTATCGGGGAGAGATTAGTTTCTGGCAACCTCAGAACATGACAGCCCTGATCCCTCAAGATCGTGGAAACAATGTACTACTTTTCGCTCAGTCACTCGTGCTCATTTAGTTTATCTCAGAGGTACACAGAATAAACAGTATGGGCGTTTCAAAAAGGATTTATTGAACAGTTGTTATTCTCGTGTAAAGTATATGAGCTACAACAGCCATTAGACAGTAGCAGAGATATATGATTAGCAGTACTATGAATATAAAAGGATAGTACAGTTCTATCATCTTGCAATAAGCATGAATAAATACATGAATATAAAATGCATTGATAAAAGAGAGTGTGCACTCCTACGATGCCTATCTAGATGTACCTAAGTGTACCTAGCATGTGAGTAGGTGTGCAGCCAAGAATCCATCTAGGATTTAGTCGAACCCCATTACCTGAAGTGTGAATGTAGGAGCCCTTCTTGGTCTCGAGCTGGACACCCCGCAAGGGATGTTCAGACCACTGTCAGCTGGAGCGTCTGCATTCAGGAGCCTCAGCGTCTCTGGTCAGTGTGTCGGCCTGGAAGTCTCGGTTCCCTCTCTATACTGATAGCAAGAGGTGCTGTATTTATACAGAAAAGTATATAGAGTCCCTTTGTCCCTTGTTCTTGTGTTAGCCATTGTTGGGTATGAGGATGACGTATGAGATGAACCTTGTGCGTAGATATTAGAAAGGTGGTGTATAGCCCCTGCCTGGTTTCCAAGTAGCCTCATGAATATTTTATTCATGCAGTGTCAGTCTAAAGATGAAGTCATAGAACACTATTGTTCGGGAAAAACCCTCCTTCTGCACCCAGGCCTAGAACTAGGTAAAAGGTTCAGTCCATAAAAGGCGTTCAATCCTTAAAAGGCTTGTTAGTGTAAAGCAGGGGAGGCGGTGTAGGGGAAAGGGTATGATGTTACCCGGGCCTATATTAGGGTACCTATATGAAACATAACAAGACCAACTAACGGCTTACATCTTGGACATGTTTGTACCAACACAAATTGTCCATAAATCTAACCTGTATCAAACGCTTTACTGCCCCAAAGTTGAAATGTACATCAAAACCTGGTGTACAATATCACATAATGGCTAAATGTTCAATGCCGGAACCGCAAGAAAAATCTTAATACATAAGGGGCGCAAATGGGACCACTAGCCTCTTGCTAGTTCCCTGCCTCAGGATTTACCCGCTCATAAAGTAGGCCCTCCTCCCAGTCAATATAGTGTTTCCTGACCAGTCCTTTGCTGACCTATTCCTGGGCTTCCTTCTGAAGGCCCACAAGTGTAGGGAAATCCTCCTGTGCCTTATGGAAATCTTCCTGGGTAGGCCCCCACCAGTTAGCAAACCCTGCACATGCGTAAGCAACTCTGACTTCAGCACGTGGTCTTATTCAGAAGCCTCAACCTCCCCTCCCTCTGGAGCAGATGTGATGACCTTCACGGCCATTGCCTTTCCGGATTCTGCCCTTTACTGCAAACTACCATGTCCTGGTAACTGCAAATCAGGAATGATCCCAGTCCCACTCTGAGACTGATGTGCAGCCTATGCTCTAGTCAACACAACTGACATTGTATATGCCAGAAAGGCTTCTGGCCCTGGTTCCAAGCCAGGGGCAGTCAAATCATTGCCCAAGAGACATCCAGCTTCTTGCTTTTCCTTTACTTCAACATCAATCATGGCCACCTTGCCATTGAGCTCAATCTCAACCCTGGAAAGCAGATACTCCATGCCCTCTCCACTGGCTACCAAACCTGTATCCTTGGTCCCAAGGAATATCTCTTCAGGCTTAAGGTACTTACTGTCAACCATAGTGAGGAAGGCTCCAGTATTCCTCAGGTCAGGCACTTTCCTCTCATTTATACTACCTACCTGCATAAACCCCATTGTGTTAGGATGTAAGTGCTTCAGAGTATCAGGGTCCCTTTCCCAAATGTCCATAGCTACTAGTGTAGTGTAGTTCCTATTTCCCTAATAGGCTCTGCGCATTGGAATAATATAACCTATAGGTTTGACATAGGACTAAGGTCGGTATGTCCCTATCGATTATATTAAACTTAATTACCTGTGCCAGCTAGCTCAGAGGCCACTAGAAACTCCTTGAGAACAAGAAGGGAGTAGTTTCTGGCAACCGAAAAACATGACAACTTTGTTTCCCTTTAGAAGCAGAACATGTCTCAGAATCGTGGAAACAATAGATAACAGTTTCACTCATTCAATCGTGCATGCTTAGTTTCTACAGAGTTACACAGAAATGAAAGACGGGCGTTTCAATAAAAAGGTTTTATTGAACAGTCTTGTTTCTCGTGTGAGAGATATGTGCTGTTATGATCACAAGACAGTATGCAAGATAAATAATGTACAGCGTAAGCAGTAGAAATAAATAATACTGCGCTAGCATTATCTTTTAGCATATATTCACGTACATAAATAACATGAGCTAAGAATGCGGGTACTCATTCGATGCGTCTCTAAGCTAGTTCTACCCCAATGTACCTAACCTAGTCTAGGTGTAGGGAAAGGGAGAAGTAGGTGGAGTATTCTCTAGTATGGTAGACTAGGAGTATGTTAAGTCTAGTATGCCAAGAGTCTCTCTAGGATCTAGTCAGCTCCATACCTTGAGAATGAGAGAGGTGGGAATCTCCTGCCGGATCTGGAACTCTAACACCCCGCGAAGGGAGTCAGAACACTGGAAGCTGGATTCGTCTGCGTGCAGGAATGACAGCGTCTTCTCAGTGCGTCAGGCCGGGATACGGGCTCCTCTGAAGTCGAGGTCTCCTCTAACTTGCTTGGGCAAGGGAAGGTATATTTATACCTGGTAGGTGTCGTGGAATGTTAGCATTGACGTGAAGTCGGACAGAGGAAGACGTCAGGAATGAACCCTTAAGGTATAACGGTTCATACATAATAGATGAGTTCTTGGAGAAATCAATAGTGCTGTGCTAGGGGAACTCCCGAAGCTTAAGGGTCTGGTTTCTAAGAACTCGTTGTGACGTATGGGTGGATGGATGTCGGTGACCATGCCTGTATTTGGAGTGCACGGTTAATGCCTAAATAAGGACAGGGATTCTATGCCTATATAAGGGCAAGGCGAATTGTGCCTATATAAGGACATGATTCAGGAAAACCTATATACGGACCCCTAAAGCGGAATACAACACCCACTCCATCTTCGATTGAACGATAATACTAAATGCTAAACATTTAAATGCTAAACATAAAATTGAGTACCACATATTACTAAAAACATTTCTAAAAGCATTTTAAAAGAAGCTTAAAACTGTTGAAATGCCATAGGTACTGTACATTAAAGCATTGTTTTCATTCTAAGCATATAACGGAAGTAGAATGCAACGTGAATGAAACAGTAATATATACATATGATGAAATGGTCGATAAGTTCTTACAATACAAAGCCATTGCATATCATGGAAGTAAATGAAATGTTAGACAAGTAAGGTGACAATGTGTCCCTGGAAGTATTCAAAGAAGTCCGTTTTATAAGACTAGTTCTACTGTAAGCAGATTGTTCATTTGCCATGTCATTTCAATAAATTTAAAAAGAAAAAAGTTCAATTCTGGGAAAAGTTCCAAGTTTGAAAAATATGAAGGCCAAATTTCATTGTTGCCCTGGTACACTGTGAGCCGAATCAAAGTCAGTGTATGGGTCTGGCGTAAACATTAGATCATCTATTTCCGTAGCCAAAATATCGTCCACCGAAGTTGGGGACATTTGGAACACCTCGTTCAGAAGGTTAATTGCACAGAGATGAGAAACATCGCCTTCAGCAGAAGATGCAATGTTCGCATCCGTTGTTACCTGTGTGCCCGTTGATCCATTTCGTACCTCAGCAGCAGCCGGAAGCGTCTGTGAGATCTCTATGAATGCCGCCATCAGGATTGGAAAGCCGCTGGGGACAACACACAGCATGGGCCGTTATCGGGTCCAGCAGAGTATCGATATCCGTTGGCATGACTGATGGGAGTGTTAGACAGGTGTCTAGCACGCATTCTTCACCGCAAAACAGGCAGCGTAGAACAGGTAAGATGCAATCTTGCCAGATTGGTCTGAATGACAGGAACCACGTTGTATTGTTCCCGTAGACGAGGCATGCCCAAAAGCTGTACTATTCGCTCACGTCATTTCCGTTCAAGGAGGGCTCTCTCCACATCGCTCGGAGTGATGTTGGCGAAGAGGCTTGCCATAGCGTAGTAGGAGGAATAGAAACAGAATTCCTGCAACAAGTGCTAGAATTAACGGCACACCACCAAACACCGAATGTGCGAAGTTTGGGATAATTCCGAGGACAGCCTGGAAAGGTGCTAATAGCCCGGAACAGATGGTCTTAAATACATGGACAATTCCGCTTGTATCTGACATGTTAAAGATACGTCCTATCATTTCTACGAAATGTATAGGGCAGTTTGTACGAATTAAAGCTTGTATCTCAGCCGAAGTCCTTGCAACTTGTAGATCATAGGTTTCTTTGGCCGAGGTCAAAGGCACTGATTGTTGTATAAGCATGGCTTTCATTCTGCTTAAAGTATCAAATCGTATAAAAGAGACATTCAACGAAGGCCACAGAGGCGACTCCCTGACTGTGTCTATTGGGGCAAACAATACTTGCATACAGCAAGTGACCCTGGAGTTGACCGTTACTAGATATGGGATGCCTGGCAACATGCCACAGCAACTCTGATCATTCAACATGAGGTAACTCCCATTAGAAAGTTGTCCAAACGTTGGATTAATCACAGCAGCTGGTGTACCCTGCTGGTGGCAGGACAAGTTTGCCACAGAACCATTACAAGCCCCGTGTAAAGAAATGTCCTGACAAATCAGTGAACTGCTTAGTGCACTTTTACAGTGTGTACCGCTTAAAAACACTTCACGATCCCCACTCCAACATCTATAGGTGGAAGGTAAATTCCAGGATGTCTTAATGTATTCTTTACCCAACCTTTCATATTTGCCTGCTTGCATCTGTTTAAGGCAATACTGAAACTGGAAAGTAGTCACAGGTAGACTAATTTTGCCATGAATAAGCCATTCTGTAGCTGGTTTTTCTGCCACTGTAACTGGCAATTTGTCAAGTTTTTCAATGCTCAGTACTGTATACTTTGCTCCCCTTTGTGCTAGTTCGATCTGTTTATCAGTTAGATTGTATTCTGAAAACAGAGTCGTCGTGTTGATAAAACGCCAAGGCACATAGCCCACACGCAAAGATTGCAGCGTCCGGCTTAATAACATAATAGAACGTAACTGAGACTGGCCTTGCTGTAACATGGCTAAATCTTGTTCCAGTATGTCGATAGCAGAGGATACAATACTGTCCAATGAATAAATTCTGGAGGACAAAGTTGTTAACCCATTGTCGACCACAGAGAGAGTTTTCTCTAAGTTAATACGATCAAGTTCACGTATTCGTTCTGCGGCCTCCATCTGTGACACCTTCCATGCTTCATTATAAGCAGCATAAATGCCGGCATATATGAATCGTTTTTGACGTGGTTTTCTTGGTCCAAGCAAGAATTCCCTACGGTCTGCGTCTTCTTTAAGTAAAGATAAGTGTTGTTTCACATCCTTAAGTGTAGATTTTTGCAGCCAATCGAGGCATAACTTTCCTACACTGTATGTTGTTACTACCCCCGGATGCTGTCTTTGGACATATCATGGGTCTGGCCTGTGAATAGTAAACCCCTGTGTTTTATTCAGGAATCTCTCTTGACAGTTGTTTGTGTCTGAGGGCCAGATCAACCATTTTCTCCAATCAGGCTTTGTTCTGTTGAGTTGTAGTATGGTGTCAACTGTAACCGCTGCCTGTGTATTGTTATCACTTGCAGGTGTTGGTACAGAAGGATGTTTTCATGTCTTTAATCTTGGCTAACCCAAGGCAAGACGTTTGTTGGACCGTGTCATTCAAAAACATTATTTGCTGAGGGACGATACAGGCTCTAAATAAAGCTTCTATCCCCTGCACTTGCCAATCTTTAGTACCGCAGACAGATTTTGTGTCTATTGTGTCTTTCCATAAGTCGAAACCCTGTCTAGACAGTTGGGCAATAAATGCTGCAGAGTAAATCTGTTTTGTATTTGTTAACATAATTTTCAGTCCTGTTTTGTTTACATTTCTATAGTAAAATGTTTCTGGATCAGATGTATTGTATCCTGAAAAATATGGAAACTTCTTAGCAAATGTTTTTGAACTACCTTTTGGTGGTGTAGGACAATGCTCCCATTGGTTAAACATAAACACATTTCTAGGTGTTGCAGATTTATGCAAAAAATGATGACCATAGTGGTTATAGCAATACAGCTGTTCATAGTCTGATGAACCCTCTAAATATTCATTATTAGAAAATGCAGCAGATTTTTCTAGGTCAAACATTATATTATTTACAGTTTCAAAGTCCCAATCATCAGAAAAGGTACTGGATGAAACAAAATCACTTAGTGAGATCTTAAATAAATGTGGAATGTTCAAATGTTCAGTCGGGCCAAAAATATCAAAATCTGTTTTGTCCCACACTATACCATCCTGTATAGGAACGGCTGAGATGTTCACTGCAGACAAGTCTCTTGTTTCACGATGGGATGATTTGTGAGGTTTCAAAAGTAAGTTCACTTCTTTTCTTTCAATGTCCAAATGGATGTATCTCCCATTTATAAGCACGCTCATAGTCATAACCAAAGCTAGCCAAAGCAGGAAGAAAAATATTCCAGAAATAACCCAAAGTTCAATCCATGGTGAAACCAGATAAGTCTTTTTAAAAAAATGCAAAAAGTCTTGTACTTGCTGTTTAAAAGTTTTTGATGCTGGCGACGTCTCTGGCTCACTTGGATCCTCAGAAAACGTATCAAAGTTAATGAAGTAGCCAGAAGCAGTTCTGTCAATTGTTGGAATTGCATCAGGATTTGTAGAAATCGCTGGAACCAGTTGATCACTTGTTACATTGGTGTAGACAGGTGTATTTGGACGAACTGTTACTTGTGTTTCAAGAGGGATGAGTTCCATAGCATTGTTGCTCAGTCCTTCATCTGTTACTGCTGAATTCTCGATGGTTATCAGTCTTTCAGTCTGAACCTCTTGGATAGTAGCGAGAGGAGTGTGTCTGCTACTAGGTCGGAGTCCACGAGGCCTACTATTTAGTATTGGCCACATACTGTGGTTTGATGAGGTCGATGGACACAAATCTTTTCTCCTTTCTTCCAGCAAGGAGCGGCAGAAGTACTGTTCTTGTTCCGTGTATGGCTAGGACAGGTACTGGTTGTCTGTATGAAGGTCCAAATTCCTTCTTGTCCGCAATCTTCTCTCTGACTAGATCCCCAACTTTTGGAATCCAGACAGGCCTTGCTGGGACCGCCGGTTTTTCCCCAGTGGTGGTTGGCTGCAGGAATACGTTGCTTTGTTTCGTTCTTAGTTCATTTAAGTCCTGTAAAACAGCCAAACGATCTTTGATATCAAAGGGTTTATTTTCCACCACTGTGCCACTGCATTCCAGATCGGGCACCCACATTCTTGTCCCAAATAGGACCTCATATGGAGTGACCCCCCTAGAGAACTTCTTGGCAAGTTGTTTAATGAGCGTTGGACCCCATAAAGATGTTTGACCCACCCATCACCCGAACCTAATACCCTAGCTGTTATAGACTGCTTTATGTCCCGGTTTTTCCTTTCCACAACAGAATTTCCCTCAGGATGAAACGGAGAGGAGTACCGCAATGCAACGCCCAGACTGGCCATGGCGTCTTTGTAAGCTCGAGAGCTAAACGCAGGGCCCTGGTCAGAATGTAGCGTGCCTATTGCGTATGTGCCGATAAAGACTCGCAAATCTTTTATAACAGTTCGAGCGTCAGCCGAGCGCTGAGGCCATATCCATAGGAACCTAGAGCAAGAATCCACTGTGACCATGATATATTTATAGTTACCGTCCCTTTGCAAGGGACCGCAGTGGTCCAGGTAAACACACGCTAATGGTTTGTCTGAAATTAACGGGGCTGTCTGCGCAGGACGTTTCACTGTGGAGACTTTCATCTGTTGGCAAATTTCACATTCCAGAACATAGTTCTTGGTCTGCTTCCTAATGCCAGGCCACCAATATCTTTGTGCTAGTAAAGACACTGTTGCAGAAATGCCTGCATGGGCAGAGGCTATCCCTTCGTGTGCTGCTAGGATTAGTCCTAATCTGCGTTCCTTGTTTGGAATTACCCTATCCCCCACTCCAGGGATTCGAGCAAAAGGAACGTTGTTCGCATCAATTACATATGAGTACTTGAGTGGAAACTTTTTTGGTAACGCTGCACCACTGCCTTTGCTCGTAGCATTGACAGCCAACATTATCTCACTGTCTATTTTCGTTTTTGAACGAGTGATCGCAGCTACGGAAGCCGTCTGAACAGCCCCCTTTGCGGCTTCGTCAGCCAATGAATTCCCTGCAACGTGAACGCCATCACGTTGATGACTCAGTGTATGGATCACGTGAGCCTTTGGTAGTTCGCTTTTAAACTGAACTACTTGTTCCCAAAGCGTTTTATGCTTTATTGTGCCACCTTTTGCATCTTTGAACCCGTTTTCAAGCCAAGTTTGTATATATTCATTATACGACTGCACACAGTAGAAAGAATCGCACACTATTAGTGTGGAGAATTCTCGATCTGTACTTTCAAGTGCCAGTTTGAATGCTTGTAGTTCAGCTCGATGAGCTGTGCAATCTCCTAGAGACTGGGTTTTTGTGACCATAGGTCTGAAGTTGCCATCGCGCATGCGACCTTTAACGATTGCGCACGCTGCACTGTAAGCTTGCTTACTCCCTGTTGCGGGTTGTGCGGATCCGTCAGTGTAAATTATGAATTCGTACTGATCGAGAGGCAGAATCTCAGTAGGCAGAGGACATTCATGTTCATATTTCAGGAACGCTTGTGTTTTTAGATCGGGATCAGAAACATATTCAACATCTGTTGCAGCAAGAGAATTAAGCCATTGTATTCATCTTGGATGTAATGCTTTAGCATTTGGAATGCTCGCTTTGTTACCGCCTCTAAGGCCGGAACTGGGGTTACGACAATAATGCGTTTCCCTTGGGCTAGAGCTGTGTCTTTTGCTACAGCGGTTTGAACTGCTGTCAGAATTTTTTCTGTTGAAGTGAAGCGCATTTCTGCTGGTGTATACAAGTGTGATTTGTATGCAATTGGTACTTTCTCACCCTCATTAAATGTTAAGTAGGTGAATCCGCATTGACCTGAAATTATTCGGATCACTAAGTTGCGTTGACTTACGCGTGTTTGTAAGTGATTTATTGCTAACATGTTAGGCTGGCGTGAACGCAAGATTTCTGTGTGTTCTTGTGTCCAATTTTTGATTGAAAAATCAGGTTTGATTAATGCGTAGAGGTTCAACCCTTTCTGCGTAATTTAGAATGTAAGTTCTTCCAAAATTTAGGAAACCCAGGATGGATTGTAAATTTTTCAGCGTCTTTGGAGGTTGGAGCAGCGCACACCTTTCTAAAAAGTTGGCTGCCAAGCTCTTGCCTTCACTTGAAAGCTCATATCCTAGAAACAGGACATTGAGATGGGCAATTCTAGACTTTTTGAAGTTGAATTTGTAGCCCTCAGAGGCGAAGCCCAGTATAATGGTGCTCACCCTGTTCAAGTGTTTATCCAGGTCATCGTCTGTCAGATAGATGTCATCGACATATGACAATGCCTCATTATCATAAATTTGTAGTAACTCCGTTACTCTCGCTGAGAATAACCCTGGGCTGTTCTTGAACCCTTGTGGGAGTCGACAAAATTGACGCTGGGTCCCCATTATTGAGAAATCTGTTAAGTACCTGCTTCCAGGTGCTATGTTTTGACAAAAGAAACCATTTGAGATGTCTAATGTGGTTTTATATTTTTTACGCATAATGTTATTCATTAATGCTGTACTATGTGCATTTTGCACTGCAAATGTTTTTGAACAAGTGTTTAGGTGTCTGTAATCCAAAACTAGACGATAGGTATTGTCTGGTTTGGAGACAGGAAACAAAGGATTGTTCATTGAAGAGGTGCATGTTTCAATCACCCCTTGGTATTCAAGTTGATCTAAGATCTCCCTGACCTGTTTTTTAGCTTCTTGCTTTATTGGGTACTGCCTTTGTGCAGTAGGTTCATTTTTCAGATGTATTTTATGGTGAGGTGAGTCCTCATCCCATCCTACATGATTTTTGTATAATGCTGGGGCCTGGGCAACTGCCCATTTCCTGGCATAAGTATATTTTAGATGAATTGGAATATGGTTAGAGAAGGCAGGCATAATAATGTCCTCGCCATGTGGGCACTCCCTGACAAATTGTGGTGGCCAGTCTTTTTCTGCTAGAAGTATGTCATAGCCCCTTGAAAGTTTTTCCCAAAAAAGTGCTTTCACCTGTCTAGGTATGTCTCCCTCCATCCGGAGTGTTATTTCATATAACTTTTGTGGAGTACTAACCCTGGTGTCTACAGTCTCAACTGTAATGTACTCATTCAAGTCCACTATCTCCAGAAGTTCCTTCAGGTTCTGGTGAGCTATTGTGACTTCTGCTGCACTGTCCAGCATTGTCTGAGCCCATTCTCCGTTCTTGAGTTGTGTTCTCAGTATCCTCGGCATGTCTGACCTTCAGACCTGCTACCTTCTTCTTTGAGAATTGAGGTTTTGATTTAGTTTTCGGAACGTGTTTGTCGTCTTTCGATTTCACGCGTTCTTCTCTATGTTCTGACCGTCCTCTTCTTTCCTATGTCTGTGACGAGATCTGAAAGGTACGAGAGGAACGTGTATCAGTATCTTGATACCTGTCAGGCTTTTTTAAATTATTCCTATTCCTGAGGTTATACCTCCTTTCAGAGGGCTCCTTTTGAGGAGACCTACCTCGGGATTGAGAACGTTTCTCTGAATTATTTTTATTAGTTTCCCACTTCTTTTTAGAAGATGTAGGAGTTTGTTTAATAGAGTCCTTCTCAGGACTTTCAGATAGTTTTGGCTTCACTGGTCCTCCACCCAAACTATCTCTGCCTAATTCTGCATAAGATTGTTCTATTATTCTGGGTAGCTCAGTTTGATGTTCTGTAACATCGAATTCCTTTAATCGCTGGTGGATCGCCACTGCTGCTGCCTCCCCTTTAATATTAGATAATATTATTGTTGAGACCTGGTCGAAATTTTTCAGTAATTTCATACCTAAATTTAGAGCAGGCTCTGCCCCGTATTCATTTTGAATTTGTTTCAGGACATCTGGTATTACTGCAATTGATGGAATACCATGTGTTTTAGTATAGATGGCAGCAAAGACTGAGCCCCAAGTGGTGCAGTCTTCCAGTTGTGGTGTGATCCCCATCGGTAAACAGATGGTTAGGATTCTGTGTTTCTCATACGGGCTAGTATTTGGAAATACTGCTTCGATTTGAGTAATTTTTTGAGCTATCCAGAATGGAATTTGCTCACGTTTTGTGGGCATTTTACCCATGACTGCGTATAGAGTCTGTGGTGTTATTTTTAGTGTAGTCCCCTATTGAGGAGTTTGATTTGGAAGTGTCAATGGTGGTTGGACTGTGAAAGTCCGCATGACATATTGGACTAGTTGTCTGTAGATTTTTATTAACTCTTGTAGTTAAGTAAGTAGTTCCTCATCTGACATTATATCGAGTTCAGGATGAGGAGTGTAGCCGGCTAGGATGGATCGGCCATGTTGCTCCTGGTCTACCTAGTGGACCGAGCCTGGTAATGTTTCTGTGATGTTTTAGGGCGCCTTTAAACCAGAGCTGATGCTCCTGGTATGTTAGTGGAATTTCAATATCCTCGAAAGGAATATATTCCTCTGGTGGATCATCTTCTTTGTAGAAGTGAAACAGTCTTGTTACTGAATTTGATTCAGGAAATATTACCCATGAATAGAATACCTCTGTCTGAAAGGATTCGTGTGCCTCTATCACGAAAACTGCTCTACATCATCTTGGTGGAGGCCATGTTTTATAAGTTTTATAGTGATGGCTCTTCTTAAATTTGGATTGATGTCTATGACACCCTCCTCGGTTTCAATAAAACCTGTGATGTTATAAGCTGTTAAAGCTGGTTGACCCGCAACGTCACCGTTGTTGGAGTCAGGCATTTTGTTTTTTGAAAAATGTAGAACAAGTTTCAAGGAAACAAAAAGATAAGGTGCACAATATTTTGGAACACTGTATCCTTCAACGTTGAACAAACCAAACAACTAATATATAGGGTGTTTCCCTATTTAGTTATGTTGGATATTTAACCCTACCCACTCCGGACGTCTTATGGAGTATGTGAGTAGGGGTCTCTGAGAAAAGCACGAATGAGTTACTCAGTATCTTGCGTTAAATTACTGCCTTACCAAACGTTGGGCGCCATGTAGTGTAGTTCCTATTTCCCTAATAGGCTCTGCGCATTGGAATAATATAACCTATAGGTTTGACATAGGACTAAGGTCGGTATGTCCCTATCGATTATATTAAACTTAATTACCTGTGCCAGCTAGCTCAGAGGCCACTAGAAACTCCTTGAGAACAAGAAGGGAGTAGTTTCTGGCAACCGAAAATCATGACAACTTTGTTTCCCTTTAGAAGCGGAACATGTCTCAGAATCGTGGAAACAATAGATAACAGTTTCACTCATTCAATCGTGCATGCTTAGTTTCTACAGAGTTACACAGAAATGAAAGATGGGCGTTTCGATAAAAAGGTTTTATTGAACAGTCTTGTTTCTCGTGTAAGAGATATGTGCTGTTCTGATCACAAGACAGTATGCAAGATAAATAATATACAGCGTAAGCAGTAGAAATAAATAATACTGCGCTAGCATTATCTTTTAGCATATATTCACGTACATAAATAACATGAGCTAAGAATGCGGGTACTCATTCGATGCGTCTCTAAGCTAGTTCTACCCCAATGTACCTAACCTAGTCTAGGTGTAGGGAAAGGGAGAAGTAGGTGGAGTATTCTCTAGTATGGTAGACTAAGAGTATGTTAAGTCTAGTATGCCAAGAGTCTCTCTAGGATCTAGTCAGCTCCATACCTTGAGAATGAGAGAGGTGGGAATCTCCTGCCGGATCTTGGAACTCTAACACCCCGCGAAGGGAGTCAGAACACTGGAAGCTGGATTCGTCTGCGTGCAGGAATGACAGCGTCTTCTCAGTGCCTCAGGCCGGGATACGGGCTCCTCTGAAGTCGAGGTCTCCTCTAACTTGCTTGGGCAAGGGAAGGTATATTTATACCTGGTAGGTGTCGTGGAATGTTAGCATTGACGTGAAGTCGGACAGAGGAAGACGTCAGGAATGAACCCTTAAGGTATAACGGTTCATACATAATAGATGAGTTCTTGGAGAAATCAAGTGTCCTGTGCTAGGGGAACTCCCGAAGCTTAAGGGTCTGGTTTCTAAGAACTCGTAGTGACGTTAGGGTGGACGGATGTCAGTGACCATGCCTGTATTTGGAGTGCACGGTTAATGCCTAAATAAGGACAGGGATTCTATGCCTATATAAGGGCAAGGCGAATTGTGCCTATATAAGGACATGATTCAGGAAAACCTATATACGGACCCCTAAAGCGGAATACAACACTAGACTGAGCCCACACTTGTCCTCACGGGTCCCTTCACCCATGTGTAACATGCTTGCTAACAAAGGTGCTGATGAAGAGGGTATTTCGCCTGACAATCTCTCTTAAAGTGTCCAACAGGGACGTAGCTTCAGAGGGGTGCATGGGGTGGAATTCCCCCTGAATGCTTTCTTAGTCTAGTCATGGCCTAGCAGTGCCAGTCGGTCCTGCTGCCTGAGTGAGTGAGATATGCAGGCAGGGCTAAGGGTGTTAATCTGATTTATAATCAGCACAGGTGCCAAGGGCCCCTTCCTGTCACTCACCCTACTTCTCAATCAATCAATCAACATTTATAAAGCACGGCAAATCACCCAAGAGGGTCTTCAGGCGCTGGAGATGTTGGCTGCTGCATGGAGGTTTGTTCATTCAAACATTCAGGTCTTGAGTTCTTTCCTGAACTGTTGGAGCAATGAGGCTACCCTGAAGTGAAGGGGAGAAATGCTACATGCCTTGGCCGCCAGGTGCGAGGAGGTGTGTCCTCCGCTCTTGGTTCGGTGGTTCTGGGGGGTGTCTGCGAGGGAGAGAGTGCTGCGGCAACAAATGATCGACGGAATGCTGAATGAATCAAACATTCACCCCCAGTCAAGAGATCTGGGTTAAATCCATTGTTCTTTTGCTCACTATAGCACCCCCGACTGGTCCCAGCCATGTGCAAATCAGTCTTGACCATGCTCCTCATGGAAACAGTCCAGCCTGAACTGCCAAGCCGGGTCCTCCCTGGACCGGAAACAAGCATCCTGGGACCAGTTTCGGGATAACACCCTTCATCAGCCAGGCTAGCTTGAATCCAGTGGCACAGTGAGCAAGGGACCCACGTCTGAGCATACCCATCCTACTTAGGGCAAAAAGTGCTGTAGCAACAAATGATGGACGTAATGCTGAATGAATCAGACATTCACCCCCAGTCAACAGATCTGGGTTAAATCCATTGTTCTTTTGCTCACTACACCACCCCAGTTCGGACCCAGCCATATGCAAATCAGTCTTGACCCTGCTCCTCATGGGAACAGTCCAGCCCAAACTGCCCCCCCTGGACCGGAAACAAGCATTCCTGGGATCGGTGTTGCGGTAACACCCCATATTAGCCAGGCTAGCTTGAATCCAGCAGCACAGTGAGCAAGGGACACACGTCTGGGCATACCTATCCCACTTAGGGCAAAAAGTGCTGCGGCAACAAATGAAGGACGGAATGCTGAATGAATGAAACATTTACCCCAGCAAAGAGATCTTGGTTAAATTCATAGTTCTTTTGCTCCCTACACCAACCCAGTTTGGACCCAGCCATATGCAAATCAGTCTTGACCCTGCTACTCATAACCCGGTATTTGTAAAGCTCGAACTAATCACCCCTAAGGGTCTCAAGGCACTGGGGGCCATCGGGGAGATTAAACGAGCTATTGCCCAGAGTCACAGGGTGCTGGGCTGAGCTGCTGCCTGCCCCAGGAATCGAAATGTGAGCCCATGCTCCGGAGCCACCCGCCCTGGCCGCTGCGCCACACCCCTCCCATGGGAACAGTCCAGCCGGAACTGCCAAGCCGGGTCCTCCCTGGACTGGAAACAAGCATCCTGGGACCAGTTTTGGGGTAACATCCCTCAACAGCCAGGCTAGCTTGAATCCAGTGGCACAGTGAGTAAGGGACCCATGTCTGGGAATACCCATCTCACTTAGGGTGAAAAGTGCTGCGGCAACAAATGATGGACAGAATGCTGAATCCTAGGAGAGAGAGCAGATCGAAGGTGTCTGGTCGGTTGGTGGAAGGTCAGGCGTTTGTTGATGTATGCTGGTCCTTCGTTGTGCAGGGCTTTGTAAACGTAGGTCAGCACCTTGAACTGGCTTCTCTTCAGGATCAGGAGCCAGTGTAGTTAATTGAGGTAGGGTGTGATGTGGGTCCTTCTGGGGAGGTCAAGGATGAGTCTTGCCACTGAGGTTTGTATTGTCTGAAGTCTCTTCAGGAGGTGTGCAGTTATTCCTAAGTAGATTGTGGTTCCATAGTCCAGCCTGCTGGTGACGAGGGCCTGCATGACGGTCCTTCTGGTGTTGACTGGGAGCCTACTCAAAACATAAAGATCCGGAGATCCAGGGGAATCCCACGGTACCAAAAGGGTAGAAAGATCCTTTGACTAAGGATGAAGGGATACGTCCTCCCTACTTGACTACTTCTGACCTAAAAGTATCCCTTCTAGACTATTGTCATACATGCAAGGAAACAATGGGATCATGTGCCAAACCTAAGCACCACTCTAATAGGAGTGGGGAAAGGAAAAAAACATTTTTGAAGTAACAACCCAGACTACCTGTCCCAAATATCAAGACTGTGTACACCTCTTGAGGAATGGTAGCTTCCCCTCTTAATCACTCTTTACAAAATAATTCATGTTATTAAGTCACAAGTACATTTTTAGTGGCAATGCACTTCAATTAACATAGAAGGAATGCTAGTGCCCTGATACTGGTTGGCACCCACCCTCCAACAATACACATTCTTAAACTACTCAGGATGAGTGTTTTTAGGGGGACCTCACACCAGCAACAATAATTTGCACTTCTTAAAACAAAAGGTTTATTTTTTGAGTTTAGCCCACACACTCCATTTTGCTCAGCACCAGCTTTTATCACACTTAGATACTTCTCCCTGATCAGCCTTCTATAATATTACTGCATCGCCTGGAGACTACATTTTCCATGTTTCTTGAGCCGGCCCACGCATTCTCATGCACCCAGTCGCAGCTTGCATGACTCGTGGGTGGGGGGTGGGTGGGGGGATCGCGCAGGGCTTTGCGCGGGGTGGGGTGGGGTGGGGGGATTAATTTAAAAAGAAAAAAGAAAACTTACCTCACCGGGTCCCGCGGCGCCTCCGCTGCTGGCCGGGTCCCACGTTTTCCTGCTGCTTCAGGAGAACAGGAAGCAGGCATCCTCCCTCCCCTCCCCTAAGCCAATCACAACGCTGCAATGGCAGCGTTGTGATTGGTGCGGAAGGCGCCCAGCCAGGCACCTGTAAGGAGGCCATTTTCTCTATGTAGGCTGCATGCAGCCTACATAGAGAAAATGTAAAGTGCGCATGACTGGTTTGGTCGGCCCCAGAGGGCCGACCAAAAAGTCAGGGTCCACAACAGTGGGCAAGCCACTCCTCCCCTAAGCCCCCAACTAGGCATACCCTCCCGCCCGCCCCCAACCAGGCATACCGTTCTGCTTTCTCGCAGCATGAGAAGCAGACACATAAAATGGTATTTAAAATACCATTTTATGTTTCTGCTTCTCGCACTGCAAGAAAGCAGTGGGCCGACACTCCTCCGCCCTAATGGAGGAGCCGCCCCTGAATGCACCGGCCCAGGATGCTGCTGTTTGAGCCACATTGAGATTCCTGTCATCTGCCCGCAGCACTTGCTTTGCAATGACTCCTTACATAGCACAGCCGAGAGTGATTAAGACACTTAATAGGAAACACCTTGTCTTAATTAAACATGGAAGTATGGAACCAGATGATTCCGGCCGGGCCCCGGGGATTACAAAAACCCTAGTTCGCTTATGCTCATTTGCCACAAGCAGGGGAGCAGAGCCGATTAGGTTACATAATGGGCTGGGACCCTTGACGGACTAAGTACCACATATCGCCTGAGTCCGCATTGGGGTGCTTTTAACTGTTGCAACTTTGTCCCTTAGTTTTGTAATGGGTCCCTTTGGACACCTCTAGAGTTTTCGCTCTTTTACTTGACATACTTGTTTGCTTCTAACCCCCTCCAGGGTTTGACTACAGGGCCACCCACTCTTGCCCCAGTGTTCTGGGTGAGTGTATCACTTTTATGATTCTTTAAATTACTGGTCTTTAGGTATATGCACATTTTTTCAAAAAGAGAAAACCTCGAGCAGGGTACAAAGGATGATCTAGGTACTGTTTTATGAGCACGTTATTCTTAAACCGCATTTAGGTTGCAGAGTCTGAATGGTTGTCACTTCTGAGCTTTCAGTTGTGAAAGTGTGGATGCACTGCGGCAACACTCTCGACTATTTATTTTGACACGCCTGCTGATGTACATGAGTATGTATATGAAATAGACACCAATGAGTGAAATACATTTATTTTAATAATATGAAATAAGCTTGCAAGGAGAGTTGATTGGAGTGTTGAATTGGAGCAACCACCTGTTGGCATTTATAGTTATGCCATATATACTTTAATTTTCAGGAACTACCCAGAGTGGCAAGTATTAGCACTGCCTATGCATGCTTTGAATACAATTGCATGCAGCACACAAAAATACAGATTGAAAACGTTTGTGGTGGTAAAATAAGTATGATTCCACCCTGACGAAAGCCCAGGACTGTTTGGGCCAATAGTATAGGGCTGAAACATGTTGATGTTTTAGGGTCATAGGACCATTATATCCTTCCAACCCCTGATATAGTTTTTAATCATTCCCATTTACCCCACTAATAAAGGGATACCTTGGGAGTGGATGAGAACTTTGTATCTTTAAAGTTATGCCCCCTATTAAATTGTCTTCGTAAGAGCTCCCTGGAATAAGGTCGAGCCCACACTGGCCTTTAGGAGCCAGGGTGAACCCGATGATGAACCATGCCACGACTAGAGTGGGTGAGGGCTATATAAAAAGGGAGTTTTTTCCTTTCCCCGCTCCTATTAGAGTGGTGTTTAGGTTTGACACGTGATCCCATTCTTTCCTTGCATGTACAACAATAGTCTAGAGGGGATACGTTTAGGTCAGAAGTTGACTGGGAGCCACCTGAAGATCTTGCAGAACATGCATAGGGTGTGGAAGCAGGTGGATGAGTCTGCGTTGACCAGCTTCTTCATAGATAGCTTGCTGTCCAGGATGATGCCTAGGTTGCGGGCATAGTCTGTATGGGCGGGGGGTAGGCAGAGTTCCAAGGGCTACCATGTGTCATTTCATGGTGAGGTGTTGTTCCCAAAGGTGAGGACTTCCGTCTTATCAGTGCTGAGTCTGAGATAGTTGTCCTACATCCAGTAAGCGATGTTCATCATGCATCTGTGGAAGTTGGCTCTGGTGGTGGAGGAGGTCTTCGGACAGTGAGAAGATGAGCTGGGTGTCATCGGCGTAAGAGATGATGTTGAGTCCATGTGATCTGACGGTGTAGGCCAGGGTGATTATGTAGGTGTTGAAGAGGATGGGGCTGAGGGATGATCCTTGGGCAACTCCGCAGGCTACCTTCTTGGGTTCTGAGGTGAATGGAGGGAGACGGATACTCTGGGTTCTTCCAGTGAGGTATGAGGCGATCCATCTGAGGGGGTTTCCCTGGATCCCGATGTGGTGGAGTCTGTTCATCAGGATGTGATGAGAGATGGTGTCAAAAGCGGCTAACAGGTCCAGGAGAATGAGGGTTGCCATTTCGCTGTGGTCCAGGAGGGCCTTGATGACGTTGGTGGCTGTGATCAGGGCTGTCTCAGTCCTGTGGTTAGCTCGAAATCTGGATTGGGAGAGGTCCAGGAGGTTGTGGTATTCTAGGTGTTGGGTGAGTTGCTGGTTGATCATTTTCTCTAGGACCTTTGCTGGATAGGGGAGCAGAGAGATGGGCTGGTAGTTCTTTGGTACAACTGGGTCGGCAGATGGTTTTTCTTCTGCGTGCTGCCTGGGATGATAATTCGATCCAAACAGAGTCAGAGCTTCATGCCCCTGCAGGCCTTGGGTGAGGTGCTCGGGGCACAATGCTCCAGTAGTGAAAGTTGGGGCTTCAGTTCTCTGCACTACGCTGCCCTACATGAAAATCACAGTGCAAACATGTACAGGTACTCACAGTTCCTTAGCATACAGATAAATAGTTCACATAGCTCTTCGTGCTATGTCAGCTCTAGGCACTGTAAATAAAGATGGTTCTGCTAACTGGTCAGTTGGTAAACACACTTGTTGGAGTCACAGTTGTGTATATGTGACATTAGAATTGGAATGTGCATGTCAGAACTACTGCATGTTAGAACTCATTCTGGAATGGCTCACTTCTTGGAATGTGCATGGCACCCCTTTGTTTTCAGCACTACCGCATGTTATACCTCATTTTGGGATGGCTTACTTCTTGTAATGTGCATGCCACCCCCTTTGTTATCAGAGCTACCACATGTTATGCCTCATTCTGGGGTGGCTCACTTTTTGGACTGTATGTCAAACCTTTGTTTCAGTGCTTCCACATGTTATACCTCATTATGAGACCACTCACTTCTTGGAATGTGCATGTCAACCCTTTTGTTATCAGTGCTACTGCATGGTATACCTCATTCTGATGTGTCTCACTTTTTGGAATGTGCAGGTCAACCCTTTATTTCAGTGCTACTACATGTTACACCTCATTCTAAAATGGCTTGCATCTGTTTTTTAAGTTATGAACTTTCCTGTAATGTCTCTATCATACAGTGAGCAGTGTCAGAGACACACCTTCATATAAAAGACATCATGTTTGACACCATGCTTTCAGATTCTTCTTGCAGTAGAGTATGACACATACGTGCACAAAAGCCAAGATCATTGTCATAGTGTCTGGACTCCCAGTAGTGTTAGATGGTGGTGCTGTCCCATCACAGTTATTCATAGTGCTTTGCTGCCCAACATGCAGTTGTCAGTGCCCTACTAGGTCGCAAGCCTCTTTTTACAGCTCACCATGTGCCAAGGAGAACAGCTCGAAGTGCAGCAGCATCAAAGAACATGGATACATCTGCACATGCACAAATGGTCTGTCCATAAATACAGCTGCCCACATACCATAAATATACATATATACCTCGTTAAGAAAAGTGACCGTTAATCTACCCATAAAACACGAACTAACCATTGCTCACCTTTGCAGAAATACCGGCTAATCCACTCACTTAATCTTTTCACATACATTCTCCATTCACAGACATCTACTCATCCATCTATCCATCCACACAAATTAAGTATTTGTCCAAACAAACATTCATGAGCCATCAAGCCACCCTATCACCCAACTGCCCACCAACTCTACCCAACGTCCTACCACCCACAACGCCATCCACTCACACATTGATGCATTCATTCAGCTCTCACTTTACCCATCCATATTTAACCGTTCATCCTAAGCCATCCATACACTTACCAATCCACACACCCATACTGAAGCATATACATCAAATAAGTAATGGTCTTTGCACTGTTGAGGCAGACTGTGCTGTACCTGTTATATTTAGGAAGCTTGTTTTGCTGATGTAGTGCTAGAACATTTCTGTCAGGGAGGAAAGATTGCACTACTGGTATTATGCTGTACCTGTACCATGAGAGAAGGAAACTTGAGCTGCACCTGTTATATGAGGTGCACTTACACTGCTGATGGTCTGCTGTACCTATTATGTGAGGTAGGGAAAGTTGCAACTGCCCTTCTATTGTCCCAGAAGCATTAGGCACATATGCTATGGTGTACCTGACTGTTGGGGCCCAAGGGGAGCATCTGTGTATGGGTTCTAAGCAGGTGTCCTGGAGTATTCAGTGCACATCCCCATCTTCTTTGAAGATCTGCAGGACTGAACTTGTGCCACATCTCTCAGAGCAAAATACTGGACTTTGTAAATGTTTTGGGGCTCTGGAAGGCCCATAAGACGGTACTTAAATACCGTTTTAGTATTAATCTCAGTATTCTATTTTAATATAGCTGAGTGCCTTTCTTAACATTAAAATCATTTAAAGTCATCAGCTCTAAAATATATTTGACATGTTTTCATTCTGTAGTTTCTGCTTTAAGTTTATATTTCAATTTGTATTCCTGACTTAACACGAAGATACTGGCCAGGTCAATTTATGGTCACAATTTGAACCCTCACAAATCCATGGAGGGTTAATGTGCCTGCACTGAAGTGCCTGAAATGTTGTATGCCAGAATCGTATTGTAAGTAAGATAGCTTAGTTGGGTAATGATTTTGTTATAGAGATCCTTTTAATAGTAAAATAATAATAGTGAGTTATGCATCCACTGCAAACAGTTGCATATCACAATCAAGGCAAACTGGATCGTGAGGGATTTCCGTCAGTCTTTCATTCTATTAAGACATACCAAACTGGTTTGATCGTGTAGTTATAAATACTATCAAGTGCTGAAGAAATCATATTATTGCAATCACACAGACATGTTTCTCCTGTACCATGTGGTTGTGTTCGTTGCCTGGCCTGCCTGTGCTGTTTGTGTGATTCCCTCTGTTCTACCTCGTCTGTGTAGGGTGTGGGAAAGGGAGGGAACATCTGATTGTATGCTATGCCATCGACGGCAGGTGTATGCTGGGTCGGGATGGCCTGATTAATTTCTGACATTATCTGGTTAGAGTGGGGCGAGAGGTTAGTTCTCCTACCACACACCACAGATAATAACGAAGCACGATTCATGAGTACTAACTTTTGCCCCCCCCCCATAGTTGTACCATCCTTCCTTTTGCCTCTCTTCAAGAGGCCCTTATCATCTGCTGTGCAGGCAGTGGAAGTGCTTTGTTTTAACTTGTACTCAGTATCACCAATCTTCTTCCCACCTCATCTATCCTTAATATCATTACATCCCTTCAAGTTATGCTCTTATAAAAAGTATATTGTGGTGTCTATTTCATCACCAGCAGGTGAGGAGACCCAATTTCTGAGACCACTGTGCACATAAATGAGCTAAGATCCATCAAGCTGGCTCAGTGTTTGCTAGCTTGATACCATATTCAGATCAAACCATATTTACACATAACCCTACAACATCAGTACGCACACTCCCATCTTATCCATGCACATAAAACTTCTCCAGACTTTACACTTGGCTATGTTTTTGCTGCCTCAATGGTACATCCTTAAACTGACAAATTCTATCTTGTAACCAATCTTCAAAGCCATCAATAGGATGCTAATCTAAATGTACTACACCCACAAACACATAGAATGGCATTGAAACCACATAATTAGCAATGATACCTCAAATCAAAAAAGCACTTGAAGCCGAGCAATGGACAACTATACACCCTAACAGAATGAAACAAACTGCAATCTCTTTCAGCACACACATCCATGCCAAATTCTTCATATCTCTAAATGTGTAATTTCATTACTATAGTTCCTATTAAAAGGGGGAATGAAAAGGAGCCATTGGTTCTTTGATATGAAGATCATCAGTGTGCAAAAGATTTATGGTACAGGTAGTTTAAAACTTTCTTCTAGTGGAGGTTTGGGTGCTTTATGTCATCCACATTGCTAGATATTCTGCAGGAACTTTTTTACCTATATCATAGTTTTCACATAGACTGCACTCTATGACCCTTGCTGGGCCTGGGCTACTACTACGCCATGCCTTGCTTCCCTTCCCAAACCTAGTCTGCTTGTGTTGGGTCTATGCTGGTGCAAGGCCTGCTCTCCTTGGCTCCCCTCTCCTGGATTGATGTGTGGAGGAGCTGGACTGGAGTAGACAAAATAGTCCAAACTATCTCACTGTGGCACTGTGCAGACTAGCCTTAATTTTCTGAATAACTCATAACTAATGTCCCTAACCCTGTCCACTACCACACCCAGCAGCCACAGCCTGACCTATCTTTTTTAGTTGTATACACATCATTGCTTGTTGGGAAATATCAGACTCACACCCCCCCCTAACATTACTGACTAAGCTACACTCCTGGTGCCCCTCCTGGTGGCACCTGAAGCAAGTCACCACTTTGGACTTAGAAGAACGTCCCTGTCCTCCGTTCACATGATACTCCTTCCCGGACACACCATTCCCTTTCCATTTTTCCTGGGCCCTACTCAAGGAGCATGAGAATTAACCTCGCTCTTATCCTCCAGTTAAAACCAGTCTGTGGAGAGACCTTCTCAGCCTTTGGCTTAGAACCATGATGCTCTAGCCCTCTGTGAACCCTGTTAGCTAACCACTTGTCAACCAGCACTGCAAGTTTTCTCTGGATCCCGCTCTGTCATTCAGACAGGTATTGCCTCACTGGAGTAGAACACTCCTCCTTGAGTCTCTCTTTCACCATCAAGTGGTTAAGGGACTGAAAGTCATTGACCTCCATACCTCTTACCCACTCATTCCAATCACGCAGTACACCATGAATCCAAGTTTCAAACGAAACACCAGCCGCTCTCTTGCAGTCCCAGAATCTCTGAAGATACTGAGCTGGCATCAGCCCAAACCACCTAATCAGAGTTTTCTGCATTCGTTCATAGACCATCTGGTCTGTGACAGGCATTCTCCCAATGATGGCAGGGCCTTCCAATAGAATGTGGCCTATTAGGCAACTCCCTTAAATACCTCATTTAATGCCTGAGTCTTACAAGCCACTTCAAAGCTCACAAACCATTCCAAAATATCCTGACTTTCAACATACACATGCACAAGATATTTTGGGACCTTGGGCACAACCTGCTGGAAAAGGATGTACAGTCACTTATCCCAGATGGAGTTATTATTGCTGCAATCCTACGTTTCTCTCTCTCTAAGGCTATCTTTTTACTTTCCAGCTCTCTTTCCTTTTCCTTCTGTTTCTCCTCCCACTAACTCTGTTTCTCCTCCCTATCTCTCTGTTCTCCTCCCTCTCTCACAATTTCTCTTCCCCAGCCCATTACTCCTGTCTCTCATACCTCCTCTCTTATTGTTCCTATTGAGCTAGCTTTGGTTTCTCCCTCTCGAACCCTTTGGCTTTTTCGTCTTCCTCAGCCTTAACTTTCTGAAGTTCCAACTGCAAGCTCAGGGTCTCTGCTAGATTAACCTAAGGTATTTACTCCTGGAATTCGAGGTGGTGTACACACCTGAGGTATTCTAAAAAATAAAGGTGGTGAGTGTCTTGGTGAAACTCTGGAAAATGCATTAGGGACACACACTCAGTGGGTGTCTGTGATAGTTCTGTGCCAAGGGGATCCTAGAGCCTGAATCCACAGCACTCTCTTCCTATTTCCTACAATGGTTCCATCACCAGAGTCAACTACAGCCTCATTCCTTTCACCCCATTACTAAACAATGGGGGAACCCAGACAAAAGGTGAAGGACCTGGGTATGAAATGGTACAAAAACAATTGGTCTCAACTGGTATATTTAAACAACAGTAGTACCCAAAATATAGAAAACAGACACTCAAAAAAGTGCAAAACTGTCAAGTTTTATCATAAATTTCATCACAGATGCATTTTATTTTACTTGTTATAGTTTTATAATTTTCTAATCAAGTTGCTCAGAAGTGAGTGGGAGAGTGATTGGAGAAAGTGCTCGTGATAAAGATCAAGTAAAAGGCAAAGGTTTATACATAAAATCAATATATACAAATTCATACAAAAAAGGCCTGCTCGGAATTTTTTTCTAAATTACTGATTTATAACATCTTCCTTGATATCCTATGTCTTAGGAACAAAGATAAGACAAGAATCGTCTTTCCGATACAGGTAGTTGGTATGTGTCGACGTTTCAACCCCAAGTGGAAGGTAGGTCAATTAACTCCTTAAAAGGGGGTCTTCATCAGGACAGGGTAGAGAGCAACCTGTGTAAAAATGGAAAGGGGGAGATCTAATCAATTCCCAGATCTTGGAAATGTCTGTGCGGGGTACTAAAGAAGAGGGTGGAGTGACTCACCTAAAACAACCACTGGTCAGAGACTGGTGGGAGGGCCTCAAATCCAGGGCCAGCCGGCTCCTGGGGGCCGATAGCTTGATACTGTCAAACGTCCACAAGGATCCAACCACTCGACGTGCTGGAAATTATAAGGCATGTCCGTTAGCCAAACAAAAGTAGGATTTAATCTATACAGAGAGCGAGATGAAGGGAACTCACCTATATGGGAATGAATCTGCCATATAGGCCCACCGGGATCCAAAATGACCGTATGGCGTTTAGATTGGGAAAAATCTTAGGTCCGGAATAAATCCTGTGACAGGAGTGTAGCTGAAATTGAAATTGAAAACACCCTGGAATGAATATGGTTGCAGGCAAAAATGCGCCAGATAGTGACGGTATAGAAGTATATCAAAGGCACTTACCCCCGTGGCCAAGACGAGGGTCCCAAAATGTAGACTGAATCCAATGACTTGCAATGTATTAATGTTGTATAAATCGATTCTAAAAAATATAATATAATGACAGCTATGGCAGCTCGAGTTAGTTAATGAATCGTGCATGAAGACATAAGAAATGTCTTTTGCGGAGAAACTACACATACCTGATGTGGTCACGTCGTCCAGCAGGCGGCACTGAGGAGCCTCCGGTGGTTCGGTCCTACATTAAGAAGCTGGTACGTCGGCATGCACGCGCTGGAATTGCGATTGATGCAGACGCTAGCTGCTGTGACAGTCGGCAGCTGATGTCGACAGATAAAGTCATCAGATGACGTCGACAGATAGGGCGTGCCTACAGCCGCTCGTACTGGCAGAACCAGATGGGGAAGGAAAAAAAATTCCTGGCTTCATTAACCCACTGTGGTAAAGGAGACGGAGTTTAAACCGCATGCAGGATGTGTGTGATATACTGTAAAGATTACAGGTAAAAACTCCACTAACCGGCTGAGTTAAATTTAAAATAAATAAATAAAGTGGTCGTAGCACTAATGTTTATGATACAAAGATGGTTCTATTCATATAGTAGTCAATCATACAACCATTCATATAATGCAGATTGAGTGCTGGTGTATACATTTGAAAAAATGTTCTGAATTGAAAGACAGGAAAAATTAAATTGCTACATTAACCAGCTGAGGTAAAGGAGACGGAATTACGGTGAGTGCAGGATATGTGCGACATATTGTAATTGACACTGATGGAAACTTCATTGAACGGCTGAGTTTGAAAGGAAAAAATAAATAAAATACAGTGGTCGTAGAACTCTACCACGTAATGATTTCAACGATCCACTGATGGTTCTGTTATACAGTAGGCAATACTGAAACCATTCACATAATGTACATACAGTGCTGGTGTATACCCTTGTCAAAATGCTTCTGAATTAAAAGATGATTCACAGGAGAGAAATACTGGACAGGTAACATTGTCAAAATCGCCACATTAGAGGATATAAAAGGTAGGTGCTGAGTAATGTTACATAGATCTTAATTGGTAAACATGATAAACATCCAAGGAGAATATGCGCATCAGCCGACTTAGAGAAAATACGCCATCACCTTGTTGCAAGGGTCCATGGACCAGGGAAATACATCATCAGGACTGAATGCAACAGACAAAATGTAAGCAAGCTGGCATCTCATGGTCTAATCACACAGAAAGACCCTCCGCCTGAAAACTTATATGTAAGGTGCTACAAAGTCACTGATAAATAGGGAACAACCCAAAAGTCCTGGCCTTCCAAATTATAATATGAACAACATGAAGTGCTGAAAAAGTTTCATTTATTTATTTTATTTTGTCACAATAGTAAAGAACATGATGGGATAAATATCAAAATTCCAAGCACATCCTGTGTCACACACACACGACCTCTCAATCAACATAAACCAGACACATACTCATACAACCTCTTGCATACTGTCACTTCAACCTTCACTATACAACAGCACCACATATTTTTACAAAAATATATAAATATATACAATAATTACAAAGACCCTCCCACAAAATGTAGAGATACAGAACTAGAGAGGTATGGTTAGATAGAATCCATAACATCGAATAATCCCATGATTAGTTAATCATATAGTCCATCATCTGATTTCTTCTCAGAACAATAGATGAAAACAGGGAGACTAGAATCAACTCCAGCGCCGACGCACATTTCGGTGTCTAACCCACACGTGGGTCACACCTTCTTCAGGGCGAAAGGGTCATGTGCGGGACGCACAGAAGTGATACGCCTAGAAGGGAACAACAATGATAAGACAATATACAAATTCATTGTTAAACACTCAGGTGGGTCAGGGTGTCAAAATGTACAACATCCCTGTTGCAATTAACATATGGACTTGGAAGGCACAGAATAAGACTTGAGGGTGAAAGGCTCTCAAGAGAGCCAGATATTACGATCGGGATGCGATGTTCAGACCCAAGAATTCCGAGGAACCTGACAAACTCGTCTATGTTACTAAACATTCTAATTACGATCACAAGATCCTCCAAATTATAAATTCACAATGGCACCTTTTAAACATTGACGACAAGGAACAAAAACTTCAAAAAACTCTTTTTGCGTTTAAGAGGAACAAAAACCTCAGGAACTTCTTGGTGAGAGCCAAAAGCCCTGAATGCAATACCTTTTGTCAGAAATCGATTACAGGGGGTGAACCAATCAAGGGCAATCACAGATGTGGGTCTTGCCAAGCATGCCCCAATGCCATCGTCAGGGACAACATTCGAATCAATGAAAAGAACAGTCTTTCTCAAAGAGATGACAAACTGCAGATCCTCTAATGTGATATATATCATCCAGTGCCCCTGCAATCTGGCCTATGTGGGTGAGACGGGGAGAGAATGCAGAAAAAGAATTGGGGAACATAAGTCCAACATAAGGTTGTCCAAATACACTGCACCCTTGGTTAGCCACTAGATGGAGGCCAACCATGTGGAGAATGACCTCAGATGGTCTGTCCTTGAGAAAGTGCAACCGCAGGCAGGGAGAGATGTTACTGCAACCCGCAGAAAGAGAGAAGCATTTTGGATTTTTACTCTGAACACCAAAGAAAAAGGACTTAACGAAACCATCCCGTGGGAGAATGCGATTCTGTAATTTTAGCATTTGTTGCACTAGAGTTTTTCCCTTTCTATCTACATAGGTCCTCCCTCCATCTATTGGACCTCATCCTCCCATTGTTTTTGTTAGTTTTTCTTAAATTAGATATTTCCTTATCCAGTGATGCGCCGGAATTTTGCACCATCGCTAGAATTTTATGTTTGCTAATTAGTGGCTGTTTATGGATGTCACGTTTTTCTATCTTTGTTCAGACACTCCCCGCTCTCACCCCTGTGTTGTTTGTGATATCAGATCTTCTTATATCATTTCTGGTTTTCGATCACTCTACCCATTTAGTATTCTTTCTGATTTTTTTATTAGTTAATTCCGTGACACTCAACCCTAACAGGTAGTCCTGTTCCATATTGTGTCTGTCACCCATGGCAGTTATTCCAACATGGCGCCCTCCATCCCCTTCACTGTATTCCTGTTGGAGTCCCATTTCCACATCAGGCGCATTTGTCGGGGGAGGAGCCTACGTCTGGACGTTCATCGTACGACGCGAGAGTACGCGCTCCTTCTATTTAAACTAGCGGGCGGCACTTTAATGTCTGCTGCTGTGCTTTACCGCCACGATGGAATCCTGCTGACCTGCAAACCGGCGGACCCTACCTTCACAGACTGTCCGTACCGCTGATGCTATTGCCAGCATTGTCGAAGTAACTGCAATATCCGGTGAGTCCCTGTGTCCCGCCGGGCACTCCACCGCACTTTTAACTTACCTTTTCATTTCTGCTACGCATCAGTTCCAGGCAGTCTGTATGTCCACTGTGCAGTTTCCCCGATAATAAGTTCCAGTCCTTGGCATAGTTTCATAGGCGGTTACCACACCTATCGGCATATCTATATTTATATCTTGCCCATTCTGTTACCGTAATAGATTTTACGATCCCATTGTCATCTTTACGGCATCTCAGGCGATTTTGTCCTCGCGCCACTATGCCTTCCTTATTCTTGTTAGGTACCCTAGTAACAGACTATATATTTTGAGGCTCGCAATGCGGTAACATTTTGTTCATTTGCTGCTTCATTCCACACTTAGGGGTTTCCTTAAAATGTGGCGTCTTCTATCTGTGTATTACTGAACTCTTCCCGTGCTCCGCAGATTATTCCATTCTTTGAGCCTCCTGTCTCAGTTATCTGTTCTTGGCTCATTGGCTGTTTATCTTTTGTTTTATTTAGGTGTATCCTATTTGCCCTATTTTGCATACCCACAGCTTTGCGCCCGCTCTGGGCCCCTAGCAGCAAGATCCTTCTGGTTCGTACTGTTTGGAAAACCCACTGTACCTCTTGGCTCTCCGTTTATCAAGTTTGAAATGCCCCGTACGAGACCTTTGATCTGATTTGGGAACCCCACTGGTCCCTATACCTGGGTAAGCTGTGTCCCTTCATAGCCTTACAGAAATCCTCTGGAATCCCTGCCCTTTGGAGATATTGATGTTCTATACATTTGCACTTTAAGCATTTTGTATCTGTTTTCTTTACCTTTATTCCCAGGTCCAAGTGTGGATCCCCATCGTGCTAAATTCTTTCGCTTAGTGCGACCCGGTGGTAATTTGTTTTCCACCTGCTTCCCAGGTATTTGGCCCTAGGAGAATTATGTTAATCGCTTTTACACTGCTATGTACTTTGGGTGACTTAGCCACTGTCTATAAGGCCACTGTCTATAAGGCCAATCTGGTCTTGATTTTCACAACTTTGACACATTTTTTCTATTGTACACGTGTGTATCACAGTGGTCTCTATGGTGACCTGTGGGTTCCTCAGCCGGCTTACCTCACTGGTACTCTATACTATCTTTTTGTTCCTTTGAAGTGTGCACGCTTCCTTGTTCAGTAATTACCTAGCCTTTCACCCTCAAGTCTTATTCTGCGTCTTCCGAGTCCATATGTTAATTGCAACAGGGATGTTGTACATTTTGACACCCTGACCCACCTGAGTGTTTAACAATGAATTTGTATATTGTCTTATCATTGTTGTTCCCTTCTAGGCGTATCACTTCTGTGCGTCTCGCACATGACCCTTTCGCCCTGAAGAAGGTGTGACCCACGTGTGGGTTAGACACCAAAACGCGCGTCGGCGCTGGAGTTGATTCTAGTCTCCCTGTTTTCATCTATTGTTCTGAGAAGAAATCAGATGATGGGCTATATGATTAACTAATCATGGGATTATTCGATGTTATGGATTCTATCTAACCATACCTCTCTAGTTCTGTATCTCTACATTTTGTGGGAGGGTCTTTGTAATTATTGTATATATTTATATATTTTTGTAAAAATATGTGGTGCTGTTGTATAGTGAATGTTGAAGTGACAATATGCAAGAGGTTGTATGAGTATGTGTCTGGTTTATGTTGACTGAGAGGTTGTGTGTGTGTGACACAGGATGTGCTTTGAATTTTGATATTTATCCCATCATGTTCTTTACTATTGTGACAAATTAAAATAAATAAATGTAACTTTTTCAGCACTTCATGTTGTTCATATTATAATTTGGAAGGCCGGGACTTTTGGGTTGTTCCCTATTGATCAGTGACTTTGTAGCACCTTACATATAAGTTTTCAGGCGGAGGGTCTTTCTGTGTGATTATACTGACTTTCTCCCCTGTTTCCTCCGCCTGATATCAGTCTCAGGGGGCCCCTTCGTGTAAGTGGATCTCATGGTCTAAGTTCACACATGAGTACAGAAAAAAACAGCTATGGCGACAACCAAGTGTGACCCCCTGATATACCTAAGAGTTTTTGTGGCTGGTGACAGCGAACCACAGTGTTCATCCATTATTAAGCAGGGAGAGCTGTCTATTGGTCTCTTCCTGCTCATTCAAACCTTTGTTTACTGTGTCTAATGAATGCATCCATTTGCATTCTCGTGGATTCAAAATATCCCCTTTGTTTCCACCCCTTGGCCTTAGGGTCACTTTCTCCAGAGCAAGCCATTTCATGATCTCAATTGAATGTTTAAATATGTTAAAATGGTTGACTAATGGGGCACCCTGAAACTTACAGCGTATTCTGCTGCAGTGCTGTAGTATCCGTGTTTTTACTTTCTGTTGCGTCAGCATCTCAAACTGGTCCCAAATGAAATTGGAAAGGACCTCTCTGTCCCTACTCCTAGGAATCCTCCACCCTCTGTCGCTACATAAATCCTTCATCTGATCTATGGACATGGTGCTGAGGTGAACTCCCAACCATGTGTTCTCCATTGTCTATGTGTGTCACCTTTGTGCGTAGAATAATCTGGACTTATTGTACTACTGGTGGAAATTGGAAATGGCCAATGCCACATTGACATCCAGGCTCCTAAACGTTAGGCGCCCCACCGATTGCTGCCAATTGTAAGAACACCTTTCAGTGGCCCCAGGGCACCCTGCAGCTACTGGGCCCAACCGTGGGGATTGAGGCCTTTTACTCCTGATGTCCTGGGGCCCAACCTACTACAGATCCAAGCATCTTGACTCTCAGGTTAACGTGATCCAAGCAGTACAAGACTCTCTTGGAGGAAGGTGTGGATACAGGATAGTGAACTCGGGCTCACAACTCGACATGCTTGCAGCAGCAGCAATAAATCCTTGTCCAGCCAAATACTCACTTTTAAGAAAAAGAGAAGTATTTTATTTCTACCACTATCAACATAAAGGAAAATATGACATCCACAAACAATTACACAGTCCTCCAATGAAATCAGGGCTGTAGTGTTTTTTTGGCGTTTCCCTGTCCCACTCACACCTCGTATTAGCAATCAAAGGTTTTCCCCATTCACTGTTGGTAACATCCAGGGTATGCCCAGTAGTAGTCTGAATCTCAAGGGTCCAATACGACTCTACCTTAAAGTCAATAGTGTTCTAGTGCTAACACGCTACTTTAGCAGAAAGTTCCCCTGAGGCCAATAGGCCTGAAACCAGTCTTACTTGCACTGGCAGGTGTGAAGCATTTGGAGTTCCTGAGTGCACCCAGTCTGTGGGCACTCACAGTGACTGCAGGTGAGGTCCGGTGAGTTGGCTGCACATTCCCCACGCGGCTGCACTCAGTGGGTGCAGAGTCTGTTACTTCTGGTCGCACTCCTGAAGCGACCGGAGGCTCTCTGCAGCTCCTCCTGCGGGGTGTTAGGTTTGTCCTCTGGTGGGAGGTGGCGGCAACAATCCTTTCATGGGTCCATCATCTGGGTGATGCTGTGCAGTCGCTCAGAAGGCATCCTCATTTCTCTGGCAGAGGGACAGAACAGGCTGCAGTGCTCCTGGTGACCCCCTCTGGCATGAGGGATCACCACAACTCACATCCACGGGGTCCTACCCGATCAGCATGGTGAAATTCTTCACGCAGACCCTCCTGGCATACAGGGTCATCGCCCACTATCGCACAAGGCTATGGCCCTGACTGCAAGGCAGTCCTCTCAATGGTGGCTCCTCCTGGCATACAGGGTTCCCGACTTGGCACTAAGCATGGGCTTCGGCCCGATCGGTGCAGCATTGCACACGGCCCGATCGGCGCACCATGGCACACAGCCCTATCCTGTCATACGGCGGTCGGCAACTCTGTCCTGCACACTGGCAATGGCCCAACTGGGGGTGACAGAGAAGGGTAGGTCACCTCTCACAGCGCACTGGATACCTTTTCCACTCTGCAGCTATCACTGACTCTGTCACCACTGATGAGGCTAATAGCTTGCGGAACTTAGGTCAGTTTTTAGAAATTCACAGGTATACCCTACTTGCAGAGGGTATGAATATTTTGCGCGATTGGGTATTCCTTTAATATTAGCACATTTTCACTTCACCAATCACCTATAGATTAGGCTCGTGGTCCAGATGAATTGCCCAGATCGATAGTGACAATCATGGCAAGAAATATGTCGACCCATATACACACTACCTTTTGATCTGTCTTGGATCATTGTATCCACACTTCAGACATTCACTGTTTTTATTCATAACAAGAGGACTCCCACATTAAATAGTCTCGTGGTACCTCTTATTTTTATACCACTTCGCACCAATCTACACATGGAGCACCTCCATCCATACTTCACATCGGCTTCTCATTCTAAAGACCTCCAGCAATGAGCCCCCTAAAGGGGCCCATTGGGCATTGCAGAGCCGGCTCAACGAGGAGCTGCCTGATGATGAAGCATGACACCGATCAGGGTGTGTGAGGGCTCTTGCTTCTGAGCAACCAGACCCCTCTGATCAGCTTGCTCAGTTCCCTACTGTAGGAAAGTAGGATCTGCTTCTTATGGTTACCCCCACTTTTTGCTTTTTGCACCCACTGTTTTGACTAGTCTGGCTGGGATCCTGCTATTCAGGACCCCAGCCTATCTGCTTTCTCCCTTAAATTGCAACATATGTACTTTGGTACACTCCAGATTGGATACTGGGGTACCCTTATAAGTCCCTAGTATATGGTACCCATGTACCAAGGGCATACGTACCCCAGAGGACTCCCATGGGCCGAAGCATGTATTATGCCACCCATGAGAGGCAATGCAAAATGGAACGCTAGGTCTGCTACAGCAGCCTGTGTAAGTTGGTGATTGCACCACTTACTTTTGATATAGGTTCACTAGATCTATAATTATCACTACACGTAAAACCTTGTAAGTCACCCCAATAGCAGGCCTTAACAATCCTGAAGGCAGGGTGCTGGGTTTTGCATGAGAGGGTGCTCCTGCTTGAGCAGGGCCCCTCTGCAGTCTTCGGAGACCATTTTCCGGGGATGTACGTGATACTACCAGACATATAGGTAGAGATGCATTATAACCTCGCGGTAAATGCTATCTCGAAAACTACTGCAACGAAGTATGTCGTGTTTGGTGTCAAACACCTTGGAATCATACCTCCACACCAGTAACTGGTGTGGGAGGTATGATTCCTCCCCTCAGAACCGAGGTTCTGGGGGTACCTAAGTCTACCGGTACCAACTTTCTCGAGCATCACAGCACAAAATGGATGCTGCCAGCCACAGACACGAGTCTGCCCTCCTGCTGCTGAGCCAAGCTCGAGCAGGGGAAAGCAGCACAATAGGCATCCTGTCACAGGGAGGTGTTACCACCTTCCAGACAGGATTTAGTGTATTGGGGCTGGGTGGGTGCACTGTCTCAGTGCCAGAAAGTCTGCACGAGGGGCAAACTTGGTGTCCCTGTACATAGTCCAGTTCAAACCAGTTCTAGGAGCCATTTGCTCCTGCTCTGGCGCGAAACTGGACAAAGGACATGGGTGTAGCCACCCCTCTGTCCTATCCCTCCCCTAGGAGGGTCCCTAGAATCTGTCCAACCCTTTCCCGAGGGTATAAAATGGGTTACCTGGCTACAGGACATTAGATTTTACGTGGACAAGATTCTGCAAGAAGATACCACTACACTTCGACCTTCTGGACACGCTGGACTTCGCTGGACCTCCCTTGGCCTCGACTTCGTCTTCCCTTGCCGTCCCCAGACTCGCCACTGTCCGTGATCCATACAGGCTCCGTGCAGGACCCTGTGCACCGCCAAGACAACAGATGAATCTCCCTTGGAGTGAAGGCGTCACTCCCCCGCAAACGCAGGCACCGTAACGCATTTGACCGGTTTGCTGACCCTGAGCTCCTGCAGACTCCAAAGGCTCCAGCAACACAGGAGGTGGGTTTCTGAAGGTCTCCGAGGTCGGGCTGCCCTCTTACCGAGTTTGAGGCAGATATCCCTCGTGGGGACCGTATAACCCGTACCCCTGTGCACCGCGTCCATTTGCAGCTGCACATGCTTGTTGTCGTGCAACAATTCCATTCATTGGGCCATTTGTAGCCCTGACCCCAGTGCATCTTTTCTTAGAAGGACTCCGGCATCCTCGCACTCCGTGCCCTGCTAGCTGGTATCCTGTGAAACCACCTGAGGTCCCCTCGCGACTCCTGTGCCTTCGGCCTGTGGGTCAACTTTGCTTTAATTGGGCTCCCCTGGTTGCTCCAGACCTGCCCTGACTCCCCTTGCTGTGGTGAGTCTCCTGGTCCTTTCCGGGCCAGTTCTACACCGAATTTGACAATCTATGTTGTTTGCCGCTGCCAAGGCTTGATTGGTGCTCCCGCCGGACACCGACCCCTCAGCACTCGACATCCTTCATGGGACAGCTCGTATCCGGCTCCTGGTCATCCAAGACGTCTCCTGGTCCGCCCAGCTGAAGAGTCAAGATCACCGTCAACACACCTGAAGCACCCGACATCAGTGGGCATTCGTCTACCGCGTCCCTGGTCACTCTAAAGTGACCCAGACTCTGTCCCCTCTGCTTTCAGGTTCTTCTCATCTAGAATCCACATTTGAATTCCACCGGACACTTTTCTTTCTTCCAGCAGCAGCATTTCTTTGTCGACATCGATAGAGAACGACGAGGGTTTCCGACGCCACTTCGCACCTATGCACCCGGCTCCTCTGGGATAAGTAACTCTGGTACAAAGGTATCCACGGGTGGGGTGGCTCTCCAAACTCTTAAATTCCAAGGGTTGTCTTCGTAATCTGCTGGGAAGGGTCCGTAATCTCTGATTTTCCAACCGCGACTTTCCCATTGAATTGTACGGAGCACGCAGTCGTGTTCTCACACTGCACCCGTCCTCCGTGGGGTCCCTACTCACTCACCTTGGGTGGTTCCTTGGGGTCCCAGCGATTCTACACCTTCTAGACTAGGTCTAGTCCAGAGTCGTGGTTCTTATACCACTTATTTAGTATATGGTTTGGTCTCCCCCGGGAGCCCACTGTGTATTGTGCTACTTACGTTTGATTCTTTGCAACTGTTTTATTTGATTTGTGTTCTATCCTCATGTAGAGGATACTAGAGAGTGTTATATATAATAAATACATATTTTTATAACTACTGTGTGGTTTCCCTTTCATTTAACCAATACTATAAGGTTGCATTCTGGTAAAACAAGGTGCTTAACATTCCTTCAAGACTTAGCCTGAAGGTTGCTCTCCAAAGCTACCACTAGGATAGCTTTCAATAAAGGTTGTCTTTGACCTAATCACCATAAGGGTTGTTTGGACTGGTACAAGGTGGCCACTTTCATTAGTGGACAGCATATACCAGGCCAACTTCTCACACCTACCAACCTACTTGCTTCCTCTTACCCTCAAAGTAACTACATACTCCTTGTGTTCAGCTAACCGATTGGTGTAGCAGCTGCTTCCTCACACCTCTCACAGAGAGTCCACTCGACAGGGCTCCCCACTAGACCTTGCTTGTTCCAATGCTCTACTCTTCCTCACAAGGCACGCTGGTCTTGGCAAGCAGGCAGGCACTGTTGCTCCAGTCTCCAGGGGAGGTGGTCTTGGATTCCCTGGATGATGTCCCCTCACCCTGCAAGGAAACTAGCAGGCCTTGGCCCCCAGTCCTGGTCACAGGCAGAAGTCCAGCAGAGTTCCCCTCCTCACACAGCCCTCTGGCTGCTTGGCTGATGACAGTTTTTGGAATCTCAAACTCCCATTCTTATAGTCCACTTTAAGACACCATATGTGATTTAGGGTCTGAGTAGTTTGAAGCTTTATATTGGGGTTCTGCTTCTTTTGATGTGTCCACTCCTCTGCTCCCTCTCTCTCTTGAAAGGCAGTCTGTCACAGCAGGTGTGTCACCAAAGCTGATTGTCCCACAACACAGGCCATGGGAGTGGCTAGAGTTCAAACTTGGATTTTGGCCACAGTGCTATGTGCATCAAAAGGTTAGCTCAGGGCCTTCAGCCCTACTCTTCATGACTGATTTATCATCCCCATCTCCTTCCTGAAATGTGCCCAGGCCCCTTCCTTGTGACCTCTTTCTGAATCAAAGAGCACTCTTTGAGTTGTAAAGGGGAGGCCTGGCTCTCCCCTCCCCAGTGCGTGTCCCACCAGCTTAAATGAATAAAGCAATACATAAATCTGTCTGGGGAGATCTCTCTACCTTCTCTCCATGCAAGTGTGGGTCTCCCAAAATGGAACCCAGGACCTTTCATGTATTGTATCATCCACAGACACACATACAACCTGTGCTTTTATACAGCATAGATGCACTGCTCAGTACTGTATCCTCCATTTACTGGACCACTCATAGGCACACATACATCCAGCACCTGCATTTAACATGCACACACTGCCCAGCACTGTATCCTTTATGTACTGTATCAGTCATATGCACATATACATCCATGCAGATGCATTTAACATGCACGCACTGGACCCTTCATGTATTTGTACCACTCACAGTTCCACATACATCAAGCACATGCATTTAACCTGCACGCACTGCACAACATTACATACTTCAAGTACTGTACCACTCATAGGCACATATACATCCGGCACATGCCTTCTCCATGTACGCACTGCTCCGTACTGCATAATCTCTGTATTGTACCCTTCCCAGGCACACCAATCAGCAGCGAAGATATACCACTTCTGCGTTGCACAGCACTTCACACCAAACTGATATAGGCCGAGGGTGAGTCAAGCACACAGCAGTGGATCACTAAAAGTGAATGAGCCTGTAGGCCTCACTCTAGTGACACAGGTTAGAGAGGACAAGTTCTCTCCTATTGATCGGTTCAAGGTGTGCTGCCATCACCATGCTCCTTAACTCATGGAGAATGCAGCAGAATTCCACCACTATGAGGGTAGTGATCTGGGAGGCCCTCTTGCTCCAACAAGACTGCAATCCGTGAGAGAAGCCTATGTCATGGCACACATGCATGATCCGTGTTTGCCTATGACAACAAAAATCAACATTAGGAATCCGATGTACCCTTAGAAATTAAATAACCACTGTTGACAAGACAGTAATATTTTCTTTTCTTTGCTTTCTGTGCATTTACTTCAGCAGCGCTTGACTGAGCTTTTCGTGCCAATAACATACATTTCATTGTAGTGCACTGTAGTGTTTCGAGGCGTGTTGGATTTACATTTTCAGGACCACTGCATCAAAGGGTTGAGCGACCAAGATAAGTAAGAGACACTGTTTTTACTGATGTAGCCCAGTGGACCAGTGTGTCTGGCACCCAGTTTTCCCATGGATTGGAACACAGCACACGATTTAACCGGGCAGAAAATTGGTGTGGTAAAATCACACGAGGCTTTCTTTAGCTGCAGCAGCAACCAAGCCTCTTTCCCTGTTTTCTTCTGTCAGGAGAGCAAACAATGCTCCCTCCTGCCAGAATTTTGCTTCCTCTACTCCCTACACACGTCCCTCCACTCCGACTCCACATATTGTCCCCCGCATACATTTACCACCTGATCACAGCAGGTGGTAAATGTATGCATTAAACGCCACGGAATTTCTCCAGGTCACCCCAGCAACGGTTAATCGCATTCAATGCCTGATTAACCATGGTTTTGGTCATTAAGCAGACATACCATGCTTCACTGACAAACATTATTAGGAGAGTCCTTGTAGAATAATGATTACGGCGTTGTTACATCAAAAAACATCATAAGGAACACGCTTGTACATGAGAGAGGGATGGCGATCACCTGGTCGAATAGGAGAGGGATTACAAATACAAAGACGTTTTAAATAATAAAGTTTCCCGCACCTGCCTCTTTGATGTGCTTATATACATCGTCTGTTCCCGCTGAGGAGTATGGAATGTCGTCATGAGCTACGAAATCAATCTAAAATAACAGAAAAATAAATGTAAACATTTTATAACTTCAATAACTACAAGATGTTGAGATGTTTATTTCTCTTTCTGGCCATTACTGCTTTTCGCTATTAACTTCACAGATAAGCCTGATTGGGGAAGGACTACAGTGAACTAGCTTATGTATAGCCATATAAGACTTGAATTTTGGAGTAATACCTGAGGCTAATGCGAGGGCAGCAACTCACCAGGGCATTAACAATCCTAAATTGTCCAGCACTGCGGTAATTATTGTGATGTGAAAGTTTAAGTAAATAAGTACATATAATAAAATAAAGTAAAACAATTTTAGATACATTTCAAAACCTTGAAGACCTTAGTCAATGTCCTTGAAAGTTTGGAAGTCTCAGCCGAGAGTGTGAAATTATCTTCCCACTTCCTTAGGCCGTATCAATTAGAATTGAACACATTTATGGCAAGCGAATGGGAAAGGCCACAAAAACATACATACTTCAAAAAAAAGTTTCAAGCCACATCCAGTGTAGACATTTCAAAATAAGTGGGGCATGACATGTTTCTTCAGGCTTCAGTAAGGTTTACTTCTTTACTAATAGCTTTGCCACATTGCTGGCTATTAACCTGCTGACAACTAGGCGCTACATTACCAGTTAATTGCGCCTACTTTCTTTAACTTATTTTTTGGCCGCTGGACAAAGGTCAACTTTCCTTATCAAGGATGCTTCTGATGTAGAGGAATATGACAGCCAGAGGCTAGCGAGAGTACTGGAAGAGCAAGGAGTTACGTCGGTTCTGTGAGATAAGCCCATGGCCCTGGTCTGCCTTTAAATTGTATGCTTTCATGTAAACTGTGAGGCATCACGTCACGTGCTATAGTCTCTTCATATCCTGTAAAGCATCATGACACCATTAGCACTTTTTGTGAATGTATTATAAAGATAATGTCCAAAGTGAAGGTTTTACTGGGAGATCAGTGGAAAATGGAAATTAGGTTCTGAAAACTCATGCCAAAAGGAACTAATGCATGTTTGGGATGGCTATCCTCGTGGGACCCAATAGCTGAAATATCTAACAGCGCTACTGTAATAATAGTTTCCATTCTCAACCCTGCTGTTTGCCTAGGGTGACAGCATTTTAACCTTGCACATTTCTCTTTGCCACACAAAACTCTCCACAAACACCATCCAATACAACATCTGGAGGTTCTATTCATAGTTCGGCTAAAACAAATTGGTCCTTATCTACACACAGTACCTTAACAAAAGAGGCTCCACAAAGAGTAAGAATGAAATATTACAACATATTACAAACATGCAGTCATACAGGAGTACATATCACACCTACATTCCTGTACGTTTTTGCCCAGCCTGAGAGGCAAATGCAATCTTCACTGGCACTCAGTAATTTAAAGCAGGACAACTCGTCAATAATTATGATGCCCATGGACGAAACTGCAGTTTGTGAAACAATAGCATTACTTCCTGACAGGATGCTGGAATTCAATCCATATCTATAGTTTTTCAGTGTTGAATCATATGCCAAATAAAAGTCAAATTTTAAACCAAAATCACGTACTGCAGCAGCTGTAGTAATATGTGTTGTTGCGCATGTTAGTGGTTAGTGTTGACTGAGTTAATAAGCCCAGTAATTATGGGAGAGATGACTCCTGACCTTCTTGTTAAAGCCTGGTCATTTTACCATAACTGTGGTATTTTACTCCCTCCTTCCTGCATGTTGTGGCTGTCTTAGGTGTGGCATGTGTGGAGACTGTGATCCGAATGAATGCTACTCTCTATAGCAAATGTAAAAAGAACAATTGATGGACAGAATGCTAAACAATGTCAAACATTAACCCCAGTACAGAGATATGGGCCTAAATCAGTTGTTTTTTCACTCCCCATGCCATTCCAGTTTAAACCCAGCCATATGCCAATCAGTCTTGACCCTGCTTCCCATGGGAACAGTCCAGCCCGAACTACCAGGCCAGGTCCTACCTGGACCAGAAACAAGCATTCTGGGACCGGTTTTGGGGTATCACACCTCACCAGCCAGGCTAGCTTGAATCCAGTGGCGCAGCAAGCAAGAGACCCACATCTGGACATGCCCTTAGCCACTTAGGGCGTACATAGCAACATCAGAAAATAAAGTGATGGACGGAGTGGTGACAATTTTCAAACACTCACCACCAGTCACAGATCTGGGTTTAATCCATTGTTATTTTGCTCGCCAAGTCACCCCAGTTTGGACCCAGCCATATGCAAATCAATCTTGACCCTGCTCCCCATGAGAACAGTCCAGCCCGAACTGTCAGGCCAGGTCCTCCCTGGACCGGAAACAAGCATTTGAGAATGTTCAAGACTGATTTGTGTCCAAACTGTGCGTCCTAAGTGGCTAAGAGTATGCCCAGACGTGGGTGCCTTGCTCGCTGCACCACTGGATTCAAGCTAGCCTGGCTGATGAGGGGGTGATACCCCAAAACCGATCCCAGAATGCTTGTTTCCGGTTCAGGGAGGACCTGGCCTGGAAATTCGGGATGGATTGTTCCCATGGGGAGCAGGGTCAAGACTGATTTGCAAATGGCTGGGTCCAAACTGGGGTGACGTGGAGAGCAACATAATGATGGATTAAACTCAGGTCTGTGACTGGGGGTGAGTGTTTTAAAAGTTTCAACACTCTGTCCATCACTTTATTTTCTGATGTTACCCTCTAAAGCAAAGCAAAGGTAGCATAAGAGAGATTTTCCCTGCTCCAAGGTTAAAGCCAACTTTAGAGTCATTTTAGTGGTTTTACCCATTTTGGAGTTGTGGGTTACAATATACATTCCACCCGGAGATTTGCTCCAGCGTGGCTGTTTCACCAGCAGAGGCAGATGGCATTCCTCTCTGCATCCTATTGGTCATTTATTATTCTTTCCACCTTCCAGTGTAGGAAGTACAGTAATATGACTTTGAAGATTCTGATTGGCTGGGAAGATGAAAACTGAAAGTTGCACACCTTGTGATTAGGTTCCGGGGTCTCACAAAATCCCCCAATTTCCCATAAGTGCTGTACCCCCCCCGGAGCTAGTACTTGTACTCGTTTTAGACTTCTGAAGGAAGCTCTAAAGCAACAGGTCAGAAGGCCATGTTCAAGGAACAGGTTACCACATTGCACTTCTCTTTGAGGATCGGGTTAAGCATGTGGCTATAGGAAAAGGCTAAACCTGTTGCACTGTCTGACAAGTCAAGGATTTGGACTGACACAACTATGGCAGATAGGGAAAGAACCCTTCCCCTATGCCGTAAGGGCCGTGAGAAATTCTCACGTGGGAGTACACCCTCCCGTGTGCAAAACACTGAATCACAAAAAAGCCCGGGGACCCGCACCGAGTAGGTTGCTGAGCGGGGCAGGACCCTTGATATCTGTGTGACTAAAGGGCTACCCCTTGAAGTCATGAGGTGCCCGGAGATGATTTTCCTCTCCTGCAGTGGGATGGAGTGAAAGAAAAATTAAAAAGATAAGTTATCTTTATATAAAGAATAAGGAGCAGCTATCTGCCCTTATATAAAAAGCAGTATAGGGAATCACCTTCTGCATTTCCCAGGGAGGGTGTCTTGTTGCCCTGAAGAAAGTCCAGGACCTATTAAGGCCCATATAGGACTGAAACATGTTGGCATTAGGGTCATAGGACCATAAATACTCCCACTGACCCTCTTTTTACGCTTTTAATAACCCTAACAGATCCAAGAATAAAGGGATACTAGGATCTGTCTGCGGTTTTTTAATCTTTAATTCCCCCTGGCAATATTTTCACCAAGAGCTCCCTGGAATACGGTCGAGCCCACCCTGACTTTTAGGCGTCAGGTTGACCCAATGATGAAGCATGACACCACTAGGGTGTGTGAGGGTAACTAAAACAAAAGGAATTGTTTCCTTCCCCACTCCCTAGTGGGTTACTTCACATAGGGACTTCCCATTGGTACCTTATTAGGGTTTATCTTGGATAAGACGTGGATTTTGTCCACGCACTCAAGGATTTGGACTGCCAAGTGTGCAGAAGAGCTGATGCTTTGAGTCGGTGGAAACAACGCTCAGATGACTGAAACCTCCATGGAAGACTGGCTATAGGCGACAAATGGAACACGAGCACAAAGATCTGCGGCCAGGTGCCCTGGAGTAAACCTACGATGAAACTGAATCATTTGCACCTTGAAATAGTCGACTTTGTGAAGTATCTATATCTTCCTTGTCAGGGCCCAAGACGAAACCTAGGGTTTCCCATTGGCACCCAAGACCCTTAGGTGCCTGCCACTGCCTTAGCTTAGGTATGCTGGGTTTGGAGCCACTAGAAACATTGGCACCATGCTTCAGTGACTTAGGAATCTCACATTATTAAGGTTGCAAGGTTCAATGTATTTTTCACCCAAATCTAAGGTGCCCCAGATCTTGTTAGGCACCTTCCTGTCCAGTGGGCACACAAGTGCAGTAGGAGTCCCTGATACTGAAAACATTTACTACAAATGTTCACTTCCAAGATGCTGGCCTATAAAGTTATTTAAAACACTTAGATTCTAATAGCTTTGCCACATTGCTGGCTGTTAACGTGCTGACAACTAGGCGCTACAGTACCAGTTAATTGCGCCTACTTTCTTTAACTTATTTTTTGGGCGCTGGACAAAGGTCAACTTTCCTTATCAAGGATGCTTCTGGTGGCGCTTCGGAATGTCAGATCTCCGTAATCCCGATTTCAGAAGCGAAAAAGCCATACAAAGCAATGTAAAATTATCAGCAATCGGAACACCAAGACACACGAGTTAAAAAGATACATTGAAAAATACATTGAAGCAATTCGTTTTACAATCGCATTAGAGACACATCTTGCCTTCACCCTTCAACGCAGTAGAGCTTAAAACATCTGAATAGGTTATTAAATGCAGTTGAGTTTTCAGTGTATTAGACAAGCACTGCCAAGGAATGACAGCCTGTCGGCATCCAAATTAGTCAACCTCCATTTTGCTTAAACAGGCTCGTGGCTGCGGAAGACATCACTTGTTTCTTTTGCTATGAAGTGCCAAGGGTGGTAAAATATTGCGGGCTGTGCCCGTGAACTACTTTCCACAAAGTGCACGAGATCTTCCATGTCACCTGCTGCTGCGTGCATCCTGACCAGATTCGGTCCATTTGTTTGGATTAAACAAATTGCGGTTTTAGAACAGACATGTGTGGTTTTTTTGATTCAACAAACTCTGATGTTATAAAAGACTTTTGAATTATTTGGACTCTTGGATTGATTATTAATTCAATACGGATTGCTATTGCATATGTTGTAATATTTAATTCGTTCTCTTTGCGGAGCCTGTTTTGTTAAGGTACTGTGTGTAGATAAGGACCAATTTGTTTTAGCCGAACTATGAATAGAACCTCCAGATGTTGTATTGGATGGTGTTTGTGGAGAGTTTTGTGTGGCAAAGAGAAATGTGCAAGGTTAAAATGCTGTCACCCTAGGCAAACAGCAGGGTTGAGAATGGAAACTATTATTACAGTAGCGCTGTTAGATATTTCAGCTCTTGGGTCCCACGAGGATAGCCATCCCAAACATGCATTAGTTCCTTTTGACATGAGTTTTCAGAACCTAATTTCCATTTTCCACTGATCTCCCAGTAAAACCTTCACTTTGGACATTATCTGTATAATACATTCACAAAAAGCGCTAATGGTGTCATGATGCTTTACAGGCTATGAAGAGACTATAGCACGTGACGTGATGCCTCACAGTTTACATGAAAGCATACAATTTAAAGGCAGACCAGGGCCATGGGCTTATCTCACAGAACAGACGTAACTCTTTGCTCTTCCAGTACTCTCGCTAGCCTCTGGCTGTCATATTCCTCTACAACCTGTACTAGAGGTAGAGGGAGTTGCTTCACAGGTACACACTTTTTCTGAGAAAAGAAGGTTATAAGGTAACATCTGGGTATTCTTCCTGCAGTGGAGGCAGATGGCATTCTTCTTCTGCATCCTATTAGCCATTTATTACTCTTTCCCCCTTCCAGTGTAGGGAGTCCAGTATCATGACTATGAAGATTCTGATTAGCTGGGAAGATGAAAACTGAAAGTTGCACAGCTTGTGATTAGGTTCTGGGGGTCTCACAAATTCCCCCAATTTCCCATAAGTGCAGGTCCCCCCCCCCTTCTCTTTGAGGATCGGGTTAAGCATGTGGCCATAGGAAAAGGCTAAACCTGTTGCTCTGTCTGACAAGCCAAGGATTTGGACTGCCAAGTGTGCAGAAGAGCTAATGCTATGAGTCGGTGGAAACAATGCTCAGATGACTGAAACCTCAATAGAAGAAATATGAAATACCAGCATTTGTAAAGCGCGCAGCTACCTCCGGAGTGGTGTCCCGGCGCTGGGGGCCGTCGGGAAGATTAAGCAAGCTATTGCCCAGAGTCACATGGTGGTGGGCTCATCTGCCGCCGGCCCCGGGGATCGAACCGTGAACCCCGTGGTCCGGAGTCAAGCACCCTGGCCGCTGCGCCACACCTCTTCCACAAGACTGACTATAGGAGACAAATTGAACACGAGCACAAAGATCTGGAGCCCAGGTGCCCTGGAGTAACCCTAAGATGAAAATGAATCATTTGCACCTTGAAATAGTCGACTTTGTGAAGTATCTATATCTTCTTTGTCAGGGCCCAAAGACGAAACCAAGGGTTTCCCATTGGCACCTAAGACCCATAGGTGCCTTCCACTGCCTTGGCTTAGATATGCTGGGTTTGGAACCACTAGAACCATTGGAACCCTGCTTCAGTGACTTAGGAATCTCACATTATTAGGGTTGCAAGGTTCAATGTATTTTTCACCCAAAACTAGGGTGCCCCAGATCTTGTTAGGCACCTTCCTGTCCAGTGGGCACACCAGACCAGTAGGAGCCCCTGACACTGAAAACATTTACCACAAATGTTCACTTCCAAGATGCTGGCCTATAAAGTTATTTAAAACACTTGGGTTCTAAGGTGAGGTGTCATCCTTCATGGCCCCTTAGGACTTTGTTCTGACTTGGGACCAGTCTGGGCACTTTACTGATCCCCATTACTTCCACCAACACTTGGATAGCCTGGTATCATGGGCACACCTATCTTTAAAACCCCCGTCTAGTTCTTTCTGTCAACCAATTAATCGACTTTCAGCAGTTTGGGGATCCCATTCTCTTTTTTTCGGTTGGTGGGTTTGTTGAGGTGTGGTGAGGGCAGTGCAGCAGTGCCACAGCCCACTACGTTATCTGCTTTAAATTCTGGCAAGTGGAGTAACCAGCATAGAGGACAGATGGGCTACCACCTCTTCTGACACCTACACTCAACTGGCTAGAATGTGGACACTGAAACCTGTAGTAAAATGAAAATTGTAGTAACTTGAAGAGAATTCTTCCAAAAACGTCACTGCCTTTCTCCATAGACCCAAATCTTGACTGCAGCATATCTAAACAACAATGCCTAGGGTTCAATCTCAGCCCATGATAGTGGATCGCAAACATTTGGTTTGGAAATTGTCTTTAACTGCCCTAACTTTTCATAGTTTAAAAGAAAGCTATTAAATCTACGAAATAAATCTGACTTCAAAATTACTACCGCTCCCTGCAGTAAGGTTTGAGTGCCCATCTAAATCATCTGTGGAGAAACAAAAATACCCAGGGAGTTCTAGGTTGCCCCAGTTGGAGTGCAACAGAATCTAATGCTCTGTTACAAAGAGGTAAAAACAGGGTCCTCAGAAGGGAGCGGCATGGAGGCATTATTCCCCATGGCATGTACCGTTTAGGTCTCCGCACTCGGGCTACAATATTTATTTATAGATTTAAAAAAAAAATAACCCTGTCCTAATCATTAATGGATATTGCTGTGTAAGCCATGTAACTCCTAACTTCCTGAAAACCCAGACGAAAGCATTGGTATGGGGTAATAATAAGGGGCACTGCCACACATTGGGTCGTATCAGTTAAACAGCTTTGTGTCAGTGGTATTGGAATTTGTCAGTGGATGGACAACGCATGAACACTTTTGGGTTCGCAGTATTTGAATGTGCCACTGGAAAAAGGTGTTTGCGGTATTTGCATTTGTTGTGCAAAATGATCACTTATGAAATCAGCTGGCAGCATTGAAAAATACATCATATGGTGCTAAGGTCAAGCAGTGCAATGATTACCAAAGACAAGAGAAAAAATACTCCTAAAATCTTGTAATCCCAACAATGCTAACACCGCCAGCACAAATTCGTTTATGTGATCCGGCCAATACAGCCCACAATTCCAAATACCACAGACACAAAACAATTTTCATGATCTGCCCCATGGGGTTCTACCGCAAATTCGTGGGTGCAAGTAATCTAATATGGTCATTCCGAATGTTGTAATTACCTCCATACTCTAAATGATAGATTGATTTCTATGTCTCTTTGCTGAGGTGTGCTAAGTACAGTGTTTTATTGATGCTGGCCTCCACAGCTCCACCTACTGTGCAGCAAACAGAGATTACTAGTTAATTTCATACAGGCCTCTAACCTTTTGCATTTTGGCCAACTTCAGGATTATTTATTTTTAGCTGGTCAAAAAATAAAACAATTGATTACTAGCGCTATATAAATGCAATTACAATACAATACAATACTAGTACAGGTCTTCATGCATATAGACAAACGAGGAACCAATGCAAAATTAATAGGGCAAGAAAACAAAGCAGGTAAAAGTAAACAATGTCCTAGAAACAGAAAAAAGAGGCAGAAAAAAGAGGAAGAGAAACATAGGCAAAACGAGACAAAGGGAGAAAGCAGAGATGAAGAAGAACCAGTAAGAGTTTGATACAGAGACAAGAAGTGTAGGATGGTGGAAGAAGGAGGACGGAAGTGGCACCAAGAATAGGCAACTCTGAAATTCAGCAGAGCCAGCTGGAGGCTCCCAAGAAAATCTTTGAGCGCCTGAGCTTTTTTCTTAAAAAATAAGAGCACTGCCTAGAAATGTAGTAAAAAGAGAACGAAAGGAGCGCAGGGGGGAAAGACGAAGGAAGCAACCAACGTCTGGAATACGCATTTGAAAAGATAAGGCCACCTTTTGTTTATCCAAGAACTCTGAAGTAAGCGTCCACGGAGCGTCTCTGATGACTTCATCAACATAGCGACAGTGCCTGAGGGCCTCGTAGCGCTCACCTTCATTCATCACAGTGAAGCCTTTGTACTTGTGGGTCAGTTCATCACTGCAAACTGATTGAAAAACAGTAAACACAAAGTCCAGTATTAATTCAATGCCATGATAAATTACCACAATACCTGGGTGAAGATGATCAGCTGGTGACCACTACTGTCTGTGCCTTTAAAACAAATAAACCATGTTTAATCGAGTTGTTCAGGAATGTACACCCATATAGTCCTTGGTGGCTAATTATCCGCTCCTGTCCCTCTGTAATGTGGTCTGTAACAGGCGGGGGCATAGCATGCCCGTAAGATTGGGGGGCGTGAGCTTCAGATTTTCCAACAATCACACTGACAAATAATGTTAAAATACATTATGCGACAAGCAGGGTGTATGAGAGGAGCCAAAGGGGCAGTGGAAAGGGAGAGGAGTGTGGATTGGTGGAAGTACTAAATGAGAGAATACATAGGGGCATATTTACAACTAAAGTGGCAGAGTGCGGCGTTAAGACAAGAAGGCTAACACCGCGCTCCGTCACTTTAGAAACGCAGGGCTGCACCGTATTTACAACAATACGGTGCAGTCCTGCATTTCTCCCTGTGCTGGCGCTAAATTTAGCTGCCTAGCGCCAACGCAGGCACCCTTGCAACATCGGGCAAGGATGCCTGAGTTGTGGGAAATTATTGTTTATATGCAGGAAGGTGACCCTTCCTGCACATAAACAATCGTAAATGGCGATTTGTAACTTCTGTGTCTGCTGCATGTGCAGCACACATAGAAGTTGCAACTCGTCATTTTTAAAATGATTGTTTATATGCAGGAAGGGACATCTTCGTGCACATAAACAATCATACATGGCATTTTGCTGTTTCTATGTGTGCTGCACAATGCAGCACACAAAAAACAGCAAAAATGAGGAGAAATAAAGCATTTCTCCTCGTTTTGCCTGTTTAAGAACAGGTTTTCCCTGGTCTTAATTTTGGCGCTGCCCCATATATGCGCCACCTTTTTAGATATGGGGCAGCGTCAAAATCAAGGTACGCAGTCAAAATATCGATTTTTTTATATCGACCTACACTAATATCGAGTTTTTAATATCGTAGGGACAGAATATCGATGTCAAGAATATCGGTGACCAGAATATCGACCTTAAGGTAAGTAATATCGTTTTTTTTTATATCGAAGTAAGTAATATCGAAGTAAGTAATATCGAAGTAAGTAATATCGTTAGCAAAAATATCGTTGTTAATAATATCGATATTTATATTAGTGTTATGTATTTTAGTATGTATTTTATATGTATGTTTAACATTTTTTGTAATGTATTTTTATTATTTTTAAATATATGTATTAAATGTTTAGAAATTAGTAATTTTTTAAAGTAAATTTTGCGTTTTAGTATCAGAGCGGGTTGTGGGTTTATAGGGGAATAGGGTGGGAAGTAATTTAATTATAATTAATTAATTAATATGTTTTTATTTATTGTTATTGATTATTAATTTATTGTTAATGATTAATTGGTAATTAATTTTTGTAATTGATTAATTTATCATTATATTAATTATAATTAAAAAATATATATTTATTGTTATTGTTAATTAATTTATTGTGAATTAATTATTAATTGGTAATTAATTTTTAATACTTGATTAATTGACAATTAAATTAATTATGTTAATTTTTATGTGTAGCAGGTTGTGGGTTTATAGGGAATAGGGTGGGAAGTAATTTGATTATAATTAATTAATTAATATTTATTTATTTATTGGTATTGATAATTAATTTATTGTTAATTAATTATTAATTGGTAATTAATTTTTATTAATTGATTAATTTATAATTATATTAATTATAGTGAATTTATTATTATTTTTATTTATTGTTATTGTTAATTAATTTATTGTTAATTAATTATTAATTGGTAATCAATTTTTATTAATTGATTAATTTATAATTATATTAATTATAATGAATTTATTATTATTTTTATTTATTGTTATTGTTAATTAATTTATTGTTAATTTATTATTAATTGGTAATTAATTTTTATTAATTGATTAATTGATAATTAAATTAATTGTGTTCTTTTTTATGTGTAGCGGGTTGTGTGTTTATGGGGGAATAGGGTGGGAAGTAATTTAATGTGATTTAAGTAAATATTAATTTAATTTTATTGGTATGTATTATTAATGTTTTAGTTAATTAATTATTAATGTTATTTATTTTACAAAAATTATTTAATTAATAAGTATGTTAATTTAACCCCTACGCTATCCAACACTTTCCCTACTGTTGCACTCACTGGAGTGGGAATAGTAATTTTTACCCCTACGCAATCCAACACTTTCCCTACTGTTGCACTCACTGGAGTGGGAATAGTAATTTTTACCCCTATGCTATCCAACACTTTCCCTACTGTTGCACTCACTGGAGTGGGAATAGTAATTTTTACCTCTATGCTATCCAACACTTTCCCTACTGTTGCACTCACTGGAGTGGGAATAGTAATTTTACCCCTACGCTACCCAACACTTTCCCTACTGTTGCACTCACTGGAGTGAGAATAGTAATTTTAACCCCTACGCTATCCAACACTTTCCCTACTGTTGCACTCACTGGAGTGGGAATAGTAATTTTTACCCCTACGCTATCCAACACTTTCCCTACTGTTGCACTCCCTGGAGTGGGAATAGTAATTTTTACCCCTACGCTATCCAACACTTTCCCTAATGTTGCACTCATTGGAGTGGGAATAGTAATTTTTACCCCTTCGTTATCCAACACTTTCCCTACTGTTGCACTCCCTGGAGTGGGAATAGTAATTTTCCAATCCAATCCAATATTTCTTTATTTTGGTTATTCACCATAAAAGAACACTCAGAAATATGTACATACAGTAAAAATGATTAAAGAAAGTTAAAAGAGATAAAACATTTCATCTAAGATAAATCATTTTTGGTTTAAAAAAGGATAAGAAAATCAGTCAACTGTCAGTACCTAGGTTTAAATTCTTAAAGGAAGTTACTCCTGGCCCACCACATGGAATTCAAGAAACGTGAAACTGCAAAAACTATGTGGGAGTCTGTGTTATATTTTAAAATTCTAAATGCTTCCATGCAACGGGTTGTACCTAGATTTTTACACAACTGGACCAGCCATTTTTGTCTTATTAGATGATATCCCGGGCAAAAGAAGAACACATGTAGTTCAGACTCAACACACGTGCTACAGGCTGGACACCCAGTTGGATTACCACCTGACCATTTACAAGTAAAAACACGCAGGGGGAGACAGCCATGGCGAAACTGCACATATAATTTCCTGCCTGATGCCGGGCGGATTTCATCAAGACATGCCTCCATCCTGGGGGTGTCTTTAACTTCCAGGAAAAGTGAGGTAAGAGTGCCATGGGCGGGTTCTGTATGGAGTTTTGCAGTTAGTCTCCCCCAATAGCTGGAAGTTAAAAGTTTGCGTGATGTTCTCACACAGGCAGTGTCAGGGTTTTCCCATAATTCTTTTAATCCTATTGCTTTTAGGCTCTCCCTGATAAATGAAAGCCATGGCAACTTTCCTGAGCCGGGTAGTCTCAAAATTTCCTGTAGCTCTGATCTATACTCTGACAGTTCCGGTGTTATCCACAGGCGCCTCCAGAAAAGTAGTGGCCTGCACCCAATTTCCTCAGCGATGGATCTCACCCCTAGGTCCATACGCAGTGGGACCAGAGGGGAGCTTTTCGGTAATCCGAATAGTTGTCTAAGGAAGTTGTTCTCGGTAACAACCAGAGACCTATAGTCAGAGTGCCCCCAGAGTTCAACTCCATATAAGGCAGAGCTCCTTGCCTGGCTTTTATAAATCTCCATAGCCGGACTCATGGTTTGTGGAAGGTCTTTCTGAAAAACTTAGCCAAGCCACCTATGGTTTGTGTCAATTTGAGGTTAGACTTGTTTATCTGGCCCCCCCAGGTCATGTTTTCATTGAGAGTTAGGCCCAAATAATCAAATACAGTGACCTGCTCCAGAGGGATTCCGTTCATGTGCGGGTTAGAGCGTGTGGATTTGCTAGGGTTAAAGATCATAAATTTTGTTTTGTTTATATTGATCTCTAGTCCCCTAGTCCTACAAAACTCACAAAATCCATCTAAGATTCTTTGTATACCCATTGGCGACTTAGAAAGGAGGAGAGTATCGTCTGCAAACATCATGGAGGGAAAGTGCTTGTGCGCGATTTTGGGAGCATCTGTGTCCTTGCAGACTCTCAGTGCATCAATCAGGCCATTGATGTTTATGCAGAACAGGGTGGGGGCAAGCACACATCCCTGCCTGACCCCCCTATTTACAGGAATGGGCTGCGTCAGTTCCCCATTCTTCCCGTATCTAACTTGTGCAAAGTTTCCATTGTGTAGCCTTCTAAGTATATTTAAAAGGTGGGGGGGAAGTCCCAACTCACTTAAAACCCTCCACAAAGCATCTCTGGGTACCAAGTCAAAAGCACTCTTAAGGTCAACAAAGACCAGATACAGGCTACCCCCTTCTAGATGGACTGTTTTCCAATAGAGGAGCTGGAGCCTGAAAATCTGGTCTATTGTTGACGTTTTCTCCCTAAAACCAGCCTGCAGGGGAGTCAGGATCTTGAACTCTTCAAGCCAGGATTGGAGCTGTTCTAAGAGTATCCTAGCAAAGATTTTCTGCGAGACATCGATCAAACTGATCGGTCTATAGTTTGCCGGGGACAGGGGAGAGCCCTTCTTATACACAGGGATGATCTCAGCACCTAGCCATGTTGCGGGAATATCCATTCCCTGAAATATGGCATTAAAGATCACCCCAAAGTAAGGGCCACAGATCTTAGGTTCAGCCCGATAGAGGTCCCCTGGGATCTTGTCCAGGCCGGCAGCCTTGCCAGGTATTATTTTCTTTAGGGCTTTATGGACTTCCAACAGGGTTATCTCGGGAGTGACTGCCTCGGGCCCCAGAGTTGTCAGGATTGTTAGGGTCTGGCTTCTCTCTGCATCATCTTGTGAGGCATAGAGGGCTAAAAAGTGTTCTCTCCAACAGTCAGCCGCAATATTTGGCTCAAGAGCCGCTTGGCCTTTGTTACTGCCAGTGGTGACAATGCTCCAGAATAACTTCTTATCTTTAGATTCTAGAGCCGATTTCAGGTTGTCCCACTGTTCTGTTTCCCATAAGGATTTAGCAGCTGCAATAGTAGATTTATAATCATATCTGGCTGCTTTTACTGTGGTGGGAATAGTAATTTTAATCCCTACGCTATCCAACACTTTCCCTACTGTTGCACTCACTGGAGTGGGAATAGTACATTTTACCCCTAAGCTATCCAACACTTTCCCTACTGTTGCACTCCCTGGAGTGGGAATAGTAATTTTAACCCCTACACTATCCAACACTTTCCCTACTGTTGCACTCACTGGAGTGGGAATAGTAATTTTTACCCCTACGCTATCCAACACTTTCCCTACTGTTGCAGTCACTGGGGTGGGAATAGTAATTTTTACCCCTACGCTATCCAACATTTTCCCTACTGTTGCACTGTTTGGAGTTGGAATAGTAATTTTATTACCTCCGCTATCTAATATTTTTTGTAATATTTTATAATTAATTTTTAAAAGATTAAAAATAATTTACATTTTTAAATTTGTTATATATATTTATTTATAATTTTTATTTATATTATTGTTCTATGTGTATAGATGTATTTATATGATATTTAAAAAAAATATATGTTAATAAAATAATTATTAAAAATTATTAGTAAGTAAGTATATCTATTTTATATTATATGTTATGTTTAATGTAGTTTTATATAACATATATATTACTTATAATTTTTAAACATTTTAAAATATGTTTAACTATGTTTATTTTAATTATATGTATTATTTACTTTATTTTACATTATTTTTTTAACTTAAATAAAAAACGATATTTTTAACAACAATATTTTTGACATCGATATTTTTTTTCTCGATATTTTTGTACTTACCATAATGTAGATAGGATGTCGATATTCTTGACTTTGATATTCTTGCGTCGATATTTCTGTAGGTCGATATTCTGACCTTCGATATTTTGTCAGTGATTCAAAATCAATGGGTGTTGCAGCAGAACGCCCCCTGCAACACCCATTACCCACCCCTTTTGTGCTAAGTATAGTGTGAAAGGGTGCCTTATTCACAAGGCGGTGTTAAGCCACGTTAAGTGGCTTAACGCCACCTTGTGAATAAGGCGAAGCCCCCATCGCCACAGGAACGTCGATAAAAGTGACATTCCAGTGGCGATAGGGGCTTGTAAATATGTCCCATAATATTTTGTAAAATAACTTAAAAAATGTAGGAGTTTCAAAATAGAGGGCCATATTTACAAGCCCCTATCGCCATATTTACAAGCCCCTATCGCCACAGGAATGTCACTTTTCCTTTCCAATGTTACTGTGGCGATAATGGACTTCGCCTTATTCACAAGGCGGCGTTCAGCCACTTAACGTGGCTTAACTTCACCTTGTGAATAAGGCCCCTTTTCACACTACACTTAGCATGAAAAGGGTGGGCAATGGGTGCAGCGGTGGGCGTTCTGCAGCAACACCCATTGATTTTGACGCTGCCTCATATTTACAAGGGTGGCGTAAATATGGGGCAGCGCCAAAATTAATACCAGGGAAAACCTGGTCTTAACATGGCGAAACAAGGGGGGAAATGCTTTATTTCTCCTTGCTTTTGCTGTTTCTATGTGTGCTGCATTCTGCAATGCAGGCACCCTTGCGCAATGGTGCAAGAGTGCCTGCGTTGGAGCTTGGCAGCTACATTTAACGCCAGCGCTAAGGGAAATGCAGGGGTGCATCGTACTCTTATGAATATGGTGTATTCCTGCGTTTGGAAACTGTCGGAGCACGGCGTTAGCCTTCTTGGCTTAACGTCGCGCTCTGACAGTTTCCTAGTAAATATGCCCCAGAGAGAGGGAGAGTGTGTGTGTGAAATCTGACAGACCCCTCAGTATACCTGACTGAAAGCCCCAGCACCCAACTATTTATCAGGAAAGACATTTATTATGGGGGTGTAATACCCCAAACACCCTCCTGAAGCTACATCCCTGGTAATAGGGCTTTCCTAAGATACGAAACCGGCTGGTTTATCCCCATATTGTATCAGAGTACATTTAAAAAAAATGTGACTCATGAAAAAAATAGCATGTCTACATCACTAGAATACTGCCCGATGACACAATTTGAATGGTTAGCACTACCGCACACACCCCTACCACATAAAATGATTGGCAGCAAACATTTTTAGACTCTCATTTACAGCTTTGATGAGTTGTTCAGGGCACAAGTTCTAAACAAAAGTGGGGGGACTAACCAAGTTAGACAGTATGCAAATGACAACACTGCATGTGACATCACAGGAAGTGCCATCACAGCCCTTAATCTCACTGGAACGGACATCACAAGAAGTGATATCAGATCTCAAGATCTTGCACATATATTTAGCAAATCTATAAGTAGATTTGAGCGCATTACTACAAGATTTAACAACTGAATCTTGATCAGGACTTAAGCATGTGATTTGAGTTTTCTTTCTGAAGGAATTAACAGCCTAAATGTGGATCAAGTTCGGTGTCTGAATAACTACAGTAAACAAGCCACTAAGTGCTCCAAGGTAGGTATACTATACTTAGATCCAAGAACAAAGCACAGTTCATGCACTGGATTAAAAATGCTCGAAACTGCAGTTGAGACTATCAAAACTATACAGTTTATTATCCTAAGTAACATACAACCATTATATACACTGACTATTTTATCACACTTTGAGCAATATTAAAAAATGCAAGTTCCCCACTGCATTTGGTATTCTGAGCAAGGCAAACTATATTCCCTATGAAATGTACAGTTATGACTCGATATTCTTCACATATATATTAATTCAGACATTATTGACCATGCTATTTTGCCACAGGATGTTTAGTCATAAGAAATGAGTAATTAGTGAGACCATTTACATAATTTAATATCTAACGTGGGTAAGAAAATCACTTTAAAAAATCTTATGGGTCTGTGTATCTTTTGTTGTGATGGGCAGTAGGATCTACTTTCCTAGACTGAGTATTATACGCATGGCAATGAGCAGTCAGCTATCCGTTAACACATGACAATGTATTCCAAAGAGGCAGAGGAGGGCCCACAAGATTTATGAACAATAGTGAAGTAAGAAGTGCGATACAACAACAGTTTCATAAGGGTGACATTATCAAGTTTATAGTGCTGAAACCCCTTTCGCAGTGACTTGAAGTCACTGGTAGTGTGTTTATTGTACTCACAACAGATTGCAGTTATTCTGTAATATCATTCCACAATTGTCAATGTAGTCTCTAAAACCTTCGGATATGATTTTATAATCATGAGAGAATTTCCTGCCCAGGTCTATACACTAACACAAACCACACACACTCAAAATTACTCTGTTCTGCATTTGTTTGAGGGGCATGCAAAGAGGGTATTTCTACAGCCATTAGCACAGCTGTTGCATGATGGATATACATGCAGATATTACCAGGGTCCTTAAGTACATGGGCAGCCAGCACTTGCTGAGCATACATAAGTTGCCTGTGCATGCTCTGTGGGAGCAAGTCCTTCAGCTTTGACCCCACACCTCAAAAAGCCTAAGAAAAAGTAGTAAAAGAATGCAGGAAGGACATTTCTGCATCCAAGAAACAAGTGGTCGGCATCAGTAAAGAAAAAATTTAAAATATTGAGGGGATTTGTAAATCCCTAAAAGGCTTATATATATTTAAAGTAAAATGTTGAACAGCATGGTGAATTGATCATTAGCTGTCTGAGTTAAAAGTCTACTACTGAGGAGACCTATATGTAGCATGCAGATTTGTTAAAAACTTAGCCAACCCAATTCAAACTTTCATCATAGTAAAAAAAGAAAATCGATGTAATTAGAACCACACAGTTGAATTAGGAACAGCTAAAGTTATGAGGCAGGTAAATTAACTGAAGTGAGACCCTAGTAACTGCAGAAAACAATGCTGAAACTTGTCACACAGATCAGTGGCTAATGCTTGGGACACAAACTATGAGCTCCATGTAGGAGAGTAGGATCTGCTTCTTATAGTTACCCCCACCTTTTGCTGATGTTTCACTGTTTTCGACTTAGTCTGACTGGGATCCTGCTATTCAGGACCCCAGACTATCTGCTTTCTCCTCTAAATTGATTGCATGTACTTTAGGTACACTCCAGATTGGATTCTGGGGTACCCTTATAAGTCCCTAGTATATGGTATACTATGTACCCAGGGCATAGGTACCCCAGAGGCCTCCCAGGGGCTGCAGCATGTATTATGCCACCCCTGGGAGACCATTCAAACTGACACCACAGGTCTGCTACAGCAGTCTGTGTAAGGTGGTGCATGCACCCCTTACTTAGATATAGGTTCACTATATCTATCCTAATCACTGCACATATAAACATATCAGTCACCCCTATGGCAGGCCTTATCATTCCTGAAGGCAGGGTGCTGGGTTTTATGTGAGAGGGTGCCCATGCATGAGCAGAGTCCCTCTGCAGCCTTCGGAACCTATTCTCCAGGGTTGTTTGTGATGCAGCCAACCATATATACTTAAGTGCATTATAACCTCGCGGTAAATGCTAACTTTAAAACGGCTGCATGGAAACATGTCGTGTTTGGTGTCAAACACCTTGGAATCATACCTCCACACCAGTAACTGGTGTGGGAGGTATGATTCCACCCTCTTAGAGGGAGAAATATGACAACACCGGTACACCCGGTACCAGCTTCACAGAACCCTGGCATCACAAAATGGATGCTGCCAGCCACAGACACGAGTCTGCCCTCCTGCTGCTGGACGAAACTCCGGCAGGGGAAGGCTTGACAATAGGTTTCCTGTTACAGGGAGGTGTGACCACCTCCCAGACAGGCTTTAGTGTATTGGGGCTGGGTGGGTGCACTCTCAGAGTGCTTTGATGTCTGCACTGGGGGCACATTTGGTGTCCCTGTGCATAGTCCAGCTCAAACCGGTTGCAGGAGCCATTTGCTCCTGCTCTGGCGCGAAACTGGACAAAGGACATGGGTGTAGCCACCCCTCTGTCGTGACCCTCCCAAAGGTGGGTCCCCAGAGTTTGTCCCACCCCTTCCTTGGGTATAAAACAGGAACCCCTGATTACAGGACTTTAGATATTACCTGGACTAAACTCTGCTACAGAAACCAAGTACTTTGACGATCTGCACAACGCTGGATGACTGAAGAATCTCCCTTGGAGTAAAGGAGTTACTCCCCTGCTGAGCAGGCACCTAAAACGCATCTGACCGGTTTGCATCTATGAAGCTCCTGAAGGACTCCGATGATTTCTGCAATACAGGAGGTGGGTTCCCGTGGTCTTTGAGGTTGATCTACGCTCTCGGCAATTCTGAGGCCCGTATCCCTCGTGGGGACCGTGCAACCCGAACCCCTGGGCACCGTGTACATTTGCAGCAGCTTATGCTTTTTGGCGATCCCTGAAGCTGTGCTTTGGGCTACTTGTAGTACTGACCCCGAGTAGCAATTCACTGAAGATTTCCGGCCTACGCTCCACGAGTGTTCCGTGGGCTGGTATTTGGTGATTCAGCTCGAGGTCCCTTCGGGATCCCTGGTCCGTTGGCCTGAGGGTCCCTGAGAAGGCAACTTTAACTTTCAGTGGGCTTCCCTAGTTGCTCCAGACGTGCCCTGACACTCCATCGCTTGGGGAGTCCCCAGGACCTTGCTGGTCCTCACAGAAGCATCTTTCCTCTGACCGCATGGGTTGCAGTTGCCAAGGCTTGTTGGTGTTCAATCCGGACACTGACCCCCCAGCACTCGACATTCTTTATGGGACAGCTCGAATCCGGACTGTGGTCATCATAGACATCTCCTGGTCCCCGTGACTGCAGAGTCAAGCTTCACCTCTTCTCGCCTGAAGCACCCGACATCGGTGGGCATTCGATTGCTCTGCTCCTGGTCACGTGAAGTGACCCAGACTCTGTCCCCTCTGCTTTCAGGTTCTTCACATCTCCGATCCAGGCTTGGATCCCACTGGACACTTTTTTTCTCCACGGCAGCAGTACTTTTTCGCATCACGCCATCGAAAACGACGAGGGTTTCCGACACCACTTGACCCCTATTCACCCGGCTCCTCTGGGATAGGTAACAAGGGTACCTCGGTACTCTCAAGGGTGCTGGCCTTAGAACCTTCTATGTTTAGCTGGGTTTGCTTAAAGTCCTCTCCTAAGTGTCCTTAATCTTTAAATTTCCAACCGCGACTTTCCCATAGAGTTGTACGGAGCTCGCGTCTGTGTTCCCACACTGCACCTGTCCTCGGTGGGTCCCCTGTGTCACTACCTTGGGTGGTTCCTTGGGGTCCCAGCGATTCTACGTGCTCTAGGCACTGTGTCTAGTCAAGTCGTGGTTCTTATACCACTTTCTTAGTATATGGTTCGGTCTCCCCTGGAGCCCTCTGTGTATTGTGCTATTTACTGTCGTTCTAGTGATTTAATATTGTGTGTCTTGTTCTCTAATCTCATAAAGAGGTTAGTAGAGAGTGTTTAGTAATAAATACATATATTTTATATACACCTGGTGTGGTTCTCCTTTCATTTGGTCATTCAGGAGGTTATATACTGGTAAAACAAGCTGCTTTACATTCCTTCGAGACTTAGCCTGAAGGCTGCTCTCCATAGCTACCACTAGGATAGCTTTCAATAAAGGTTGTCTTTAACCTAATCATCAATAAGGGTCATTTGGACTGGTGCAAGGTGCCCACTTTAATTAGTGGACAGCATATACCAGGCCAATCTCTCACATTGGTGTGCAGCGGTTGGGATTCAAGCTTGCTATTGTTTTACCAGATAATCTCATTGAGTGACTAACTGAAAACCACTAAAGGTACTTAGGTACATATAAATCAAGACTAGAATAAAGTAAGTTCTACTGAATTTAGAGTTGGGTAAGTCAAGGGCTTAGCACACCCTTTCTCCAACTCAAGAGTTCAGTTCCCACTAGGGTAGGTAGGTGCATACACCACACCACACTAGCATGTCTTCTAGGCCTGAAGCCAGTTGCTCCTTGCCAACTATGTATGACCATCTCTCATTCCAAGAATTGAGAGCCATGTGTACATCTAGGAAACTGAAGACAGGGAAAAACCCAAACACTCAATGTCTCATAGAGACTTTGCTTTTAGATGACCTCAGAAAGACCCCAGGGTCTGATGAGGCAGGCAAAGGGGGTGGGGCAGCAGAAGAGGAAAGGCCAGGAAGTGAAAACTTCAATGACCTGGACTCTGATGCTGGCCAGGAGGATCAAAATGATTCTACCCTGGACAATCCAATTCTTCCTGAAGGTGAGGAAGGAGGCCTCAATGGGCCTCTCTTTACCCCACCTGGAAGGGTTAACAGTTTACCAAGAAGATCAATATCTCCTTCTCAGGAATCTAATCATTCTGGTACATCTGTAGGAAGCTCTGTTTCTCATAGGACCTCTGCTTCTCATAAAAGGGAGTCCTCTTATGAGAAGAAGTGCCAACTGCTTGAGTTTGAGAGAGCTAAGCTCAGAATCAAGAGAGAGCAATTGGCCTTAGATAGGGAATCCCTGGAGCTTCAGAGAGCTTCTCAGAAGTTGGGGCTAGAGCCCCATGGTGGCAGCAACAGTGTCCCTAGAGGTAGAGACCATACTCATGACCATAGGAACCTGAACAAGATTGTCCCTCCCTACCAGAGTGGGGATGACATCCACAAATGGATAACTGCACTGGAGAGGGCCTGTAAGGTACAGAGGGTCCCTCAGGAGCAGTGGGCAGCAATCTTGTGGCTCTCCTTTGCAGACAAAGGTAGAGACAAGCTCCTCACTGTAAGAGAAGAGGATGCTGATAATTACAAAGTCCTGAAGAGTGCTCTGATTGATGGGTTTGGCTTAACCACTGAACAATACAGGATAAAGTTCAGAGACACCCAAAAGGCACAGACTCAGGACTGGGTTGACTTTGTAGATTGTGCTACTAAGGCTCTGGAAGGCTGGTTACTTGGCAGTAAAGTGAGTGACTTTAAAGGATTGTATAATTTAATTATGAGAGAGCAGATCCTTAATAACTGTCAAAATCAGCTGTTGCATCAGTACCTGGTGGACTCTGATCTGACCTCTCCCCAAGAATTGGGCCAGAAGGCAGACAAATGGGTCAGAACCAGGGTGAGGCAGAAGGTTCAGAACCAAGGTGGTGACTCCAAGAAGCAAGATTCTAAAAACTCTGATAAGGGTGGGGAGAAGGGTAAAGACCAGAAGTCTTCTCAAGGGCCCCAAAATCTGCATCTGGTGGGGAGTCACAATCAAACAAGGGTAAAGGCAAGAAGAAGCCATGGTGTCAAATCTGTAAACAGAAGACCCATTGGACAAGTGATTGTACCAAGTCCAAGGACTCAACTCCAACCACCACTGCCCCTAAGGCAACTGTTCCCCCTAGTTCAGCTCCAAGTGGTGGTGCTCCAAATAAGGGTGTAGTAGGGTTAACCCTGGGATCTGAGATGGACTCTGGCCTAGTCAGAGTTCCAACTCAGGCTATGTTGATCTGTGATGGAGGCATGGATATGGCCTCCTTATTTGTAAGCCCCAGTAATCTGGGCAAATACAGACAACAGCCTATAATCAATGGAAAGGAGGCCTTGGCATTCAGGGACACAGGAGCAAGTGTCACCATGGTGACAAAAGATCTTGTGGCTCCTGAGCAAATCATACTTGGTGAGATGTACCAAGTGACCAATGCTAGCAATGTCAGGACAGACCATTCCTTGGCAGTTGTTAATTTCACCTGGGGAGGGGTAACTGGCCCTAAGAAGGTTGTGGTAAGTGCAGACCTCCCTGTTGAATGCTTGTTGGGCAATGATTTAGAAACTTCAGCTTGGGCTGAAGTGGAACTCAGGACTCATGCAGAAATGTTGGGTATCCCTGCAGATGTGTTTGCTATGACCAGGTCACAGGCAAAAATGTCTAACACTGAACAGGCCCTGGATCCTGGAAAAATGGACCAGGCGCCTTCCAAGAGAAGGAGCAGTAGGGTTAAGGCAGTGTCTTCCCCCTGCCTCAGAATCCAGACCAGTCTCTTGAGGGAGCTGATCTTAGTCCTGAAGAAGGAACTGTCCCAGATGAGCTTGAACCTGATCAGGTTGAGTTCTTGGGGACAGGGGACCCTTCCAGGGCAGATCTGAGCCAGGAGCAGCTGAGCTGCCCCTCTCTTGAACCCCTCAGGCAGCAAGCTGCTGCTGAGGCTGCTGGGAGTGCTAATGGGTCCCATAGGATCTACTGGGATGATGGACTCCTTTACTCAGAGAGTAGAGACCCCAAGCCTGGTGCTACCAGGAGGTTGGTTATACCTCTGAAGTTTAGGGGCTTCCTATTGGCACTAGCACATGATATCCCATTAGCAGGTCACCTAGGCCAAAACAAGACTTGGGACAGAATTGTCCCTCACTTTCATTGGCCTCATATGTCTGAAGACACCAAGGAGTTTTGTCGCTCCTGTGTCACCTGTCAAGCCAGTGGTAAGGCAGGTGGTACTACAAAGGCCCCCTGATACCACTACCTGTGGTGGGGGTTCCCTTTGAGAGGGTTGGGATTGACATTGTTGGTCCCATGGATCCTCAAACTGCATCTGGGCACAGATTTATACTGGTGGTGGTGGACCATGCCACTAGGTATCCAGAGGCAATTCCCCTTAGAACTACCACAGCTCCTGTGGTGGCACGGGCCCTCCTGGGAATCTTTTCCAGGGTGGGCTTTCCTAAGGAGGTAGTATCAGACAGAGGTACAAACTTCATGTCTAGTTACTTGACTGCTATGTGGAAGGAGTGTGGAGTAAATTACAAATTTACCACCCCTTATCAACCACAATGCAATGGGCTAGTTGAAAGGTTCAACAAAACCCTAAAGGGCATGATTAAAGGTCTCCCAGAAAAGCTTAGGCGCAGATGGGACATACTTTTGCCCTGCCTTCTCTTTGCCTACAGAGAGGTTCCTCAGAAGGGGGTTGGTTACAGCCCATTTGAGCTTCTGTTTGGACATCCAGTTAGGGGTCCATTGTGTCTAGTGAAGGAGGGATGGGAGTTACCTCTCAAACCCCCTAAACAGGATATTGTGGACTATGTACTTGGTCTCCGCTCCAGGATGGCTGAGTACATGAAGAAGGCAACTAAAAACCTTGAGGCTAGCCAGGAATTGCAAAAGGCCTGGCATGACCAAAAGGCTGTGTTGACTGTTTATCAGCCAGGACAGAAAGTATGGGTGTTGGAGCCAGTGGCCCCAGCAGCCCTCCAAGACAAGTGGAGTGGCCCCCATACCATAATTGAGCAAAAGGGAGAGGTTACCTACCTGGTGGACCTTGGAACATCCAGGAGCCCCCATAGGGTGTTCCATGTCAACAGGCTCAAACCATATGTTGACAGGGCAGACATGGGCTTGCTCATGGCTACTGATGAGGGACAGGAGGAAGAGAGTGATCCACTCCCTGACCTGCTCTCACAGAACCCTGATGATGGTTCAGTAGATGGTGTAGCCTTGGCAGGCAGCCTCACTGACCAGCAGCAAACTGATTGCAGAAAAGTTCTCAACCAGTTTAGACATATGTTTTCACTGACTCCAAGTCAGACTACCTGGTGCACTCATGAAGTGGACACTGGGGACAGTCTGCCTGTTAAAAATAAGATTTACAGGCAACCTGACCATGTCAGGGACTGCATCAGGACTGAAGTCCAGAAGATGTTGGATTTGGGTGTGATTGAACCCTCAGATAGCCCTTGGGCTAGTCCAGTAGTCTTGGTACCCAAACCTCACACCCAGGGTGGTAAGAGAGAGATGAGGTTTTGTGTTGACTACAGAGGTCTCAATGCAGTCACTAGGACTGATGCCCATCCAATCCCTAGGGCAGATGAGCTTATAGATACTTTGGCCTCAGCCAAGTTTCTGAGCACATTTGACCTGACAGCTGGCTACTGGCAAATCAGATTAGCTGAAGATGCAAAAGCCAAAACAGCATTCTCAACCCCTAGTGGGCACTACCAATTTGTGGTGATGCCCTTTGGTTTGAAGAATGCACCTGCCACTTTTCAAAGGTTGGTGAATAAAGTCCTTACAGGCCTGGAAGCCTATAGTGCAGCTTATCTAGATGATATTGCTGTCTTTAGCTCCACCTGGGAGGATCACCTGGTCCACTTGAGACATGTTTTGGAGGCCCTGCAGAAATCTGGCCTCACTATCAAGGCCACCAAGTGCCAGATAGGGCAGAGTCAAGTTGTATACCTGGGCCACCTTGTGGGTGGAGGCCAGGTTCAACCATTGCAGAGCAATATCCAGACCATCATGGACTGGGTTGCTCCAACCACCCAGACTCAGATCAGAGCTTTCTTGGGCCTGACTGGGTACTATAGGAGGTTTGTTAAGGGATATGGATCCATAGTGACCCCTTTGAATGACTTAACCTCCAAGAGAATGCCAAAAAAAGTTCAGTGGACAGTTAGCTGTCAAAAGGCATTTGATGACCTGAAGCAGGCCATGTGCACTGCTCCCATTCTGCAAAGTCCTGACTACTCCAAACAATTCATTGTCCAAACAGATGCATCTGAGTTGGGGGTAGGGGCTGTGTTATCACAATTGAATGATGAAGGTCAGGATCAGCCAGTAGCTTTTATTAGCAGAAGGCTGACCCCCAGAGAGAAACGTTGGTCAGCCATTGAGAGGGAAGCCTTTGCTGTGGTTTGGGCTCTGAAGAAGCTGAGGCCATACTTGTTTGGCACTCACTTCATTGTTCAGACAGACCATAAGCCCCTCTTATGGCTAAAACAGATGAAGGGTGAAAACCCCAAACTTTTGAGGTGGTCCATTTCCCTACAGGGGATGGACTATACAGTGGAACATAGACCTGGGAGTAACCATGCCAATGCAGATGGACTCTCCAGATATTTCCACTTAGAACATGAAGACTCAACTGGTCAAGGTTAGTTTAATGTCCTGACGTTTGGGGGGGGTTGTGTAGGAGAGTAGGATCTGCTTCTTATAGTTACCCCCACTTTTTGCTGATGTTTCACTGTTTTCGACTTAGTCTGACTGGGATCCTGCTATTCAGGACCCCAGTCTATCTGCTTTCTCCTCTAAATTAATTGCATGTACTTTAGGTACACTCCAGATTGGATTCTGCGGTACCCTTATAAGTCCCTAGTATATGGTATACTATGTACCCAGGGCATAGGTACCCCAGAGGCCTCCCAGGGGCTGCAGCATGTATTATGCCACCCCTGGGAGACCATTCAAACTGACACCACAGGTCTGCTACAGCAGCCTGTGTAAGGTGGTGCGTGCACCCCTTACTTAGATATAGGTTCACTATATCTATCCTAATCACTGCACATATAAACCTATCAGTCACCCCTATGGCAGGCCTTATCAATCCTGAAGGCAGGGTGCTGGGTTTTATGTGAGAGGGTGCCCATGCATGAGCAGAGCCCCTCTGCAGCCTTCGGAACCTATTCTCCGGGGTTGTTTGTGATGCAGCCAACCATATATACTTAAGTGCATTATAACCTTGCGGTAAATGCTAACTTTAAAACGGCTGCATGGAAACATGTCGTGTTTGGTGTCAAACACCTTGGAATCATACCTCCACACCAGTAACTGGTGTGGGAGGTATGATTCCACCCTCTTAGAGGGAGAAATATGACAACACCGGTACACCCGGTACCAGCTTCACAGAACCCTGGCATCACAAAATGGATGCTGCCAGCCACAGACACGAGTCTGCCCTCCTGCTGCTGGACGAAACACCGGCAGGGGAAGGCTTGACAATAGGTTTCCTGTCACAGGGAGGTGTGACCACCTCCCAGACAGGCTTTAGTGTATTGGGGCTGGGTGGGTCCACTCTCAGAGTGCTTTGATGTCTGCACTGGGGGCACATTTGGTGTCCCTGTGCATAGTCCAGCTCAAACCGGTTGCAGGAGCCATTTGCTCCTGCTCTGGCGCGAAACTGGACAAAGGACATAGGTGTAGCCACCCCTCTGTCCTGACCCTCCCATAGGTGGGTCCCCAGAGTTTGTCCCACCCCTTCCTTGGGTATAAAACAGGAACCCCTGACTACAGGACTTTAGATATTACCTGGACTAAACTCTGCTACACAAACCAAGTACTTTGACGATCTGCACAACGCTGGATGACTGAAGAATCTCCCTTGGAGTAAAGGAGTTACTCCCCTGCTGAGCAGGCACCTAAAACGCATCTGACCGGTTTGCATCTATGAAGCTCCTGAAGGACTCCGACAACTTCTGCAATACAGGAGGTGGGTTCCCGTGGTCTTTCAGGTTGATCTGCTCTCTCAGCAATTCTGAGGCCCGTATCCCTTGTGGGGACCGTGGAACCCGAACCCCTGGGCACCGTGTACATTTGCAGCAGCATATGCTTTTTGGCAATCCCTGAAGCTGTGCTTTGGGCTACTTGTAGTCCTGACCCCGAGTAGCAATTGCACTGAAGATTTCCGGCCTACACTCCACGAGTGTTCCGTGGGCTGGTATTTGGTGATTCAGCTCGAGGTCCCTTTGCGATCCCTGGTCCGTTAGCCTGTGGGTCCCTGAGAAGGCAACTTTAACTTTCAGTGGGCTTCCCTGGTTGCTCCAGACGTGCCCTGACTCTCCATCGCTTGGGGAGTCCCCAGGACCTTACTGGTCCTCACAGAAGCATCTTTCCTCTGACCGCATGGGTTGCAGTTGCCAAGGCTTGTTGGTGTTCAATCCGGACACTGACCCCCCAGCACTCGACATCCTTTGTGGGACAGCTCGAATCCGGACTGTGGTCATCGTAGACGTCTCCTGGTCCCCGTGGCTGCAGAGTCAAGCTTCACCTCTTCTCGCCTGAAGCACCCGACATCAGTGGGCATTCGATTGCTCCGCTCCTGGTCACGTGAAGTGACCCAGACTCTGTCCCCTCTGCTTTCAGGTTCTTCACATCTCCGATCCAGGCTTGGATCACACCGGACACTTTTCTTCTCCACGGCAGCAGTACTTTTTCGCATCACACCATTGAAAATGACGCGGGTTTCCGACACCACTTGACCCCTATGCACCCGGCTCCTCTGGGATAGGTAACACGGGTACCTCGGTACTCTCAAGGGTGCTGGCCTTCTATGTTTAGCTGGGTTTGCTTAAAGTCCTCTCCTGAGTGTCCTTAATCTTAAAATTTCCAACCGCGACTTTCCCATAGAGTTGTACGGAGCTCGCGTCTGTGTTCCCACACTGCACCCATCCTCCGTGGGTCCACTGTGTCACTACCTTGGGTGGTTCCTTGGGGTCCCAGCGATTCTACGTGCTCTAGGCACTGTGTCTAGTCAAGTCGTGGTTCTTATACCACTTTCTTAGTATATGGTTCGGTCTCCCCCTGGAGCCCGCTGTGTATTGTGCTATTTACTGTCGTTCTAGTGATTTAATATTGTGTGTCTTGTTCTCTAATCTCATAAAGAGGTTAGTAGAGAGTGTTTAGTAATAAATACATATATTATATATACACCTGGTGTGGTTCTCCTTTCATTTGGTCATTCAGGAGGTTATATACTGGTAAAACAAGCTGCTTTACATTCCTTCGAGACTTAGCCTGAAGGCTGCTCTCCATAGCTACCACCAGGATAGCTTTCAATAAAGGTTGTCTTTAACCTAATCATCAATAAGGGTCGTTTGGACTGGTGCAAGGTGCCCACTTTAATTAGTGGACAGCATATACCAGGGCAACTTCTCACACTCCATCCTTCCCAAGTTTAAAAACCATCCAGCGTGCATGCAGAGATTATGAAGTGAATTATGAAGCCAAGGGACAAGAAGTATATACGCCAACACTCCTGATTCAGGCAGAAGACTCATGCATTTGTAAGCTACACATAAAACAATGCTGCCTTTTGTCAGTGTAAAACTTCCTTTTTTCAAGGCTTGAACAAACTAATTCAGCTGCCAGCCCACTCCACCAGGAGTACTATTCCATGTGCATCGCCTTCCCATGTAGATGTGATTGCTTTGCTGCCTGTGCCTTCCAGACTGCCATCCTATGTGAAGTATGCTTGCCTAGCTCTACCCACCACTTAATGCGCATGTGGTGCGCACCTGCACTCAGCTTGGGAGATTGGGGCTCATTTTTCACCAACAGATCATGATCCAGAGCAAGAGAGAAAGGGAGAAAGAATGAGAAAGGGAGACAGGAAAATAACGATGAGGGCAGAAAGGGGATGAAAAATGAACCTATAAGAACAAGATAAATTCAAAACAAGTGTATGGTAATGAAATAAAAAAAGGTTATGGCAACCCTGGCATTCAGCAATGGAATTGAAGAAAATGTTTGGGGCTCTGCATTTATGTTTTTACAAATTACATACTGCCCAGCAAAAGACTCCCACCTCCACATTTAGCACAGATATGAAATGAAATGAAATGAAAAAGGGATTTGTAAAGCGCATGGTTACCCGGGAGCATCCCAGCGCTATGTGTTGAAAGAGAGATCGGGCTGACGGCTAGATGAATAGCCATGTCTTCAACAGCTTCCGAAAGCCAAGATGGTTTGATTCCCTTCGAAGATGAAGAGGGAGGGAGTTCCATAACTTGGAGGCATTGTAGGAAAAAAGCCTACCACCACTTCTAGCTCTCTTGATTCTTGGCATTTTGGCTAGACGAAGGGAGTCAGATCGGAGATTTCTAGAGGCTTTATACGGATGGATCAGGTTTTTAAGGATGGGAGGTCCATTACCTTCCAAAGACCTATGGGTTAGACAAAGGGCCTTAAAGTTGATCCTTTCCTGCACCGGAAGCCAGTGCAGCGCGCGCAGCGCGGGCTTGGCCGAGCAGTGACGATTAATACCAGTAAGTAGTCGAGCTGCCGAATTCTGAGCAGTCTGAAGTCTGGGAATCACTGCCTTAGGGGACCCAAGGTATAGGGCATTACAGAAGTCGATCCTGGATAGGATCAGAGCTTGGATCAGGAGTTTTTTGGCTAGAAATGGTAGTACCGGGAGGATTTTTCGGATCAATTTAAGCATGCCATAGCAGGCGGCCACCGTCTTCCTGGCTTGGATTTTGAGGGTCAGATCTTGGTCCAGCCATACACCTAGACTTTTTATTTCGGGCTTTGGGTCCGGAGCAATGCCCATGCAGGGTGGCCAGATGGCATTCAAGTTGGTGCTGGGATGGTTACCCAGAAGCATTATTTCGGTTTTTTCGCCGTTGAGTTTGAGATGGGAGAAACTCATCCATTTTGCCACTTCTGCTAGGCAAGTATGGAGGTCGGTGGGTGACTGGTTAACTTGGTTCAGAGCCACGACCAGCTGTGTATCGTCAGCATAGGACACGATGTGGACTCCAAAAGGAGCTACTGTATCCGCCAAAGGGGCCATATAAACATTAAATAATGTCGGGCTCAGGGAGGAGCCCTGAGGAACCCCACATTGCAAAGGCAGAGGGTCAGATACAATATCGTTCTTCGAACACCTGGAAGGTCCTGCCTTCCAGGAAAGACTCGATCCAGGAGAGAGCCAGACCTGACACCCCTACATTCCTGAGACGGTGAACCAGAATTTGGTGGTTCACCGTATCAAAGGCCGCACTTAAATCAAGGAGGATGATAGCTGAAGAACCTCCTGAGTCAAGGATCTTCCTTGCTTCCTCTACCACCATAAGTAAGGCGGTTTCAGTCCCTTGACGTGGGCGGAAACCAGTTTGAGATGGGTGGAGCAGATCATGTGACTCAAGAAACGCTGAAAGAGTAGTGTTCACATATTTTTCAGCGATTTTACTCACTCCTGGAAGGAGCGAGATGGGCCTATAATTACCAAGATCCTTAGAGTCAAGGTGAGGTTTCTTCAGTAGGGCTTTCACCATAGCTCTTTTCCAATCGGACGGGATCAGGCCCGAGGAAAAGGAGGCGTTAAGCATGCTAAGAATGTAAGGGGCAATAATAGGGGCGGCCAATTTCAAAATATTTAGAGGAGCGGGGTCAAGTGGGGACCCACTTTTAACGGAGGCCAGTATGGGTAACAGGAATCCAAAGACAAAGGTTCAAAAACCTCCAAGGGGGTACATTCTTAGCTTGGGAAGGATAAGTGGAATTCGTGATAAATGCATTATCTTTCACCGGGAGGTTTTTAAGAATATTTTGTACTTTTTCGAAGAAGAATTGAGCGAGATTATTGCACCGAAATCCCGAGCGATCAGGGAAAGTCGGTGGGTCCGGAACTCTCAGTAATGATTTGGTAATCCGGAAAATTTCTCTATGGGAGTTGGCTGCGGAAAGGATCTGCTCCTCAAAATAGGATGCTTGTGCCTTTTTGATTTCCGCCTTATATGACCGTAAGGTTGCTCTATATTCTGCTTTCTTATTAGACGAGTATTCTTTCCTCCAGAGCCTCTCCCTCTTTTTACATAATTTTTTGAGGAGACGTAACTCGGGGGTATACCATGCTGATATATTAGATCCACTCTTTTTTTGAAAAGATTTTTTTGGAAGCACCAAATTAAGGGATCCTTCGATCCAGGAGGTGAAGCGGTTATAAGCAGTTACCGGGTTGGTGTGTGGGGCAGGAAGACTCTTATTAAGTTCCTGAGACCATTTCTCCACTGAGATCTTAGACCAGGGACGATTGAACACTCGAGAGGGCTGAGTATGACCTTGGGTGCACATCGGGGACCATAAAAAAGGGACTAGAAAATGGTCCGACCAGGGTAAAGGGATGGGAGTTTTCCCTATTATGTCATTCAGCGTGGAAAAAATTGGGTCAAGAAGATGGCCCTTAGAATGTGTAGGTAGGAGGACTTTTTGTTGCAATTGAAAAGACGCAAGGTCTTGGGCAAGATCAGTGGCAGTCAATGCCGAAGGGTCATCAAAATGGATATTGAGATCCCCAAGAAGCGTAAAATTAGCGTTGGTATTAACAAGGTCACTGATAGCCTCCAATAGGGAATCACAAAATTGACCCATCCTCCCTGGAGGGCGGTAAATAAGAATCCCTGAAAAAGACAGTGTTGGGGTGAATTCAATAGAAAAGTGAACATTCTCACATTCTACTACTGGGCTACCTAACAGGCGGCAGGTCAAGTGGTTTTTATAGATGATGGCAATGCCACCACCTATACCTGTCTTTCTATCTAATTTTTGAATAGAGTAGCCCGGAGGGAGAGCTCCGACAATATCCGGTTCTGAGCTTGCCGAGAGCCACGTCTCTGTGAGAAATAGCACTTCTGGATCAAGGTCAGATAATAGTAATGATATCTCGGTGGAATGTTTCGGAAGGGATCTGCAATTCAGCAGCAAGAAGCTAAAATGTTTCTCTATACGAGCTTGTGTATGAGGGGTCCTGGTGGGCTCAAATAAACAAGGTGAACATTTCTTCTGATTATTCTCTAATACAATGGAGTGAATACATTGAGGATCCGGTGCTATGTTTAGCGAATACAGCTGAGCTGGGGAGTAGACATATTGGGCTGAGGGATGGGGAACAGGGGGACTGGCCCCTGGGCCCGGATGGACGCGGACGGGCGCAGACGGGCTTGCCTTAGGCGCGCCTTCGGCGCGCCAGCGGCACGCCCGCTGCGCGCGTCCGCTGCGCGGTCGCATCAGCTGTGACTTATAGGCGTTCCTTGGCGAAGCTCAACAGCTGAAGCGCTAACCCTGCGCATGCGTACTCAAGCCCTCCCCAAGCTGAGACACAGCTCTCAGTGCAAAGTGCAGGTAAAAAGACTTAAAAGGACATCAAATTCATACAATTCATTAAAAACGATATTAGGAACAGAATAGCAGCAAAGACGAGCAAAAGGGTAATTAAAAATAAAATCTTTACAAACTATGAGGAGCGGAGGTGTCTCCTGTAAGTTGCCAACAGGTACGACCTCTCTAACAGCCGCTGCGCGGTCGCATCAGCTGTGACTTATAGGCGTTCCTTGGCGAAGCTCAACAGCTGAAGCGCTAACCCTGCGCATGCGTACTCAAGCCCTCCCCAAGCTGAGACACAGCTCCCAGTGCAAAGTGCAGGTAAAAAGACTTAAAAGGACATCAAATTCATACAATTCATTAAAAACGATATTAGGAACAGAATAGCAGCAAAGACGAGCGAAAGGGTAATTAAAAATAAAATCTTTACAAACTATGAGGAGCGGAGGTGTCTCCTGTAAGTTGCCAACAGGTACGACCTCTCTAACAGATATATCTCTTGTTCTTATTGTTGGCATACTAATATCTAAACCACTGTCACATGCACCAGCACAACCGAACAACAGCTCACCCTGGAGTCAGTACCACCAGAATACCCACACAAAGAATGGACCATAAATTTAACAGTAAATGTTATCAGTACCACATCAAAATAAGTATAAGCTGCCTATGTCCAATGATGAGACGGAAATGATAATAAAGTTAACTCACATGAAAAGTCACAAGCAGTTTCAGATCAAACTAGCACTTTCAAGATAATATTGGCCTTCACAAGGAAATATTGCTAGTTCGCATAGAAAAACTACACTAGTGCAGGGATATAGGGACAATGAGGGGACCCAACAAACTACAGCCAGTAATCAGAATCTACATTCACCTACAATTGTTAATGAGAACTTTGTACATCTTAGAAATGTCACACTGCCAACATGGCGCGGTGGAGAAGGTCTACTTGTTTACAGTAACGCTGAACTGTGGGCTTGCCTATTTACTGTAACCTCCTTCTGATAAACCCAGCCGTTTGCAAGCACATATGATCTTTCATCTCTTATATAGCATACCTTTAAATTAAATCAGCCTGCCAGACCTAACAGCATCTTAACCGCAAAACAAGCCTGTGTTGTTGAGTTGATACAGTACATTGCAAACTCTGCAGCATCACTGCAGTAGGTAAGGATAAGAAGGGCAAAAACAAGACCAGCCACACCCAGGCAGGGTAACAACTTGGCAGACTTTAACACAACCATATACTGCACTCCAGAATTTCCAGAGCTATGAAAAAGCAACTTGTCTTCCTTTCAAGGAAAACAGCTCTTCAACATCTAGTGACTGGAACTGGTAAATAAACCGCATAATTTCAAATCGTTGGAAATCATTTTTTGTTGTCAGATGCCTTTAGATACTTCTACATAAAACATACATATTTGTGTCATGGAGGAGCAAGCAGGAATGTGAAACTGTCCTTATTTGTAGGGAACAATGCACATTTGCAGCATTATTCAGAGACGAAACGGGCACATTATATCTACGAGCTGGCAAATAGGTGCACATGAATCAGTGGTACTGACCAAACGTGAACGATTGGTTCAAGTTGATAAATGTGCACTTTATCTTACATCGGTCTATGCACTTTCACAAACATACAGCAATAAGTGGAAGCTGAACTCAGGCTTAGCTATGAGTGGGAGGCAGATAACTCTTTTTGTGATTGAATCAACTATAATGATGTTCCATGTATAATAAGAATCTAGGCCATATATAGGGTGCATATGCTCCAACTTCGTGTGCCAAGAATTAAAGACAAAGTATTATCTTTTGTTATGAAACAGGAGAAATAATGAGATGCCCATCTACTGCCTAAATTACACAATGTAACAGCAGAAAACCTGGGATCAATCCTGGCTTTCACACTTGACGAAAGTGTGTGATCCTAGGCATATCTCTTTCTCTTGTGTTTAATTTAGTAGACAATAATGTTGTTCCATGTATAATACTGTAATAAGAATCTAGGCCACATAGAAGGTGCACATGGCAATTGATTTGCATGTGGCTTCTGTCTGCCACCTATGCTCTAACCTCATGCACCATGAATTAAAGACACAGCATTAACCGGTGTTGTGAAGGGAGAGTTTTATTCAGGCTATTTTAGTCTTCCTGGCAATGTGTTTTTGGAGTGAGACATTCAAGTTGAGAGTGAATCAGAGCAATTTGACTTGTTCTATTAGTTGGGGTGGGAAGCCAGTTAGCTTTTGGTTGGAATGAAATGCCTGAATCAGAGAATGTCTGGAGTTGTTGGCAAACAGGAGGAGGTCAGTCTTTGCAGAGTTTAGCATCAAGTAGTTTGTTGACATTCAGATTTAAATGCATTTGAAGCAGGCTGTGAGTATATGTCATTGATTTTGAAACAGAGTTTGTTGTCGCCAGCATACTGGTGGATATTGATGTTGCTGCTGCGGGGATGGCTCTCAAGGGTTTCATATAAATATTGAAAATGAAAGGTGGTAGGATGGAACCCTAAGGGACTTTGCAGGTGACAGGGAGAGTCTGGAATCTGATATTTCCGATCTGAATGAAATGCTCTCCATTGGACAGGTAGGATGTGCACCATTGCAGGATTGTGCCAGTGAGGCCCTTACAAGATGGATGATCATCAGTGTCAAAATCTGCAAAGAGGTCATGCATGACCAGGAGGCAAGGGTTGTTTTTGTTACTGAGAAAGAGGGCATCTTCGACTACTTGGAGTGCAGATGTTTCAATAATGCAGTCCGGCCTGAATCATGATTTCTACTCTTGAAGTAGGTTATTTTTGCTGATTTGCTCTTATACCTAGGTGGTGACTGCTTTCTCAATTTTTCCAACAAATGGGAAGTCGACCAAATTTGGCAAAGTAGGTTGGATCTTGTGTAAACTGTTTCAGCAGTGGGAGGATCTGTCCAGTCTTGACACTGTCCGAGAAGGTCTCTTTGATTAGTGAGGCAGTGATAATGTGGTGAAGAGGTGTGAGGGATTTTCCTTGCAGAGGCCTGATGATAGACGAGAGAAGCACGTCATCTTTATAGGAGGACACTTTGATTGAGTTCAGAATGTTTTAAAGGTCTGTGTAGGATATAGTGTTGAAGGGCGACCATTTAGTGTGTGGTGACTGGGTATAGGTGATGGTGTGCATGACAATGCTTGTTAGGGAAATACTGGCACCCTCCCAAGGGCAAATGAATGAAACTCACCAGACATAGCAGGTTGCTCAGAAACAGAGCAAAATTTATTTATTGGTACCAAATGCATGCATCATTGTTGATCAACAAGGAAGAAGTCAGGTCTCCTGCCTTAGGGGCTCTCAGACTGCTTCTTCCCAGAGTGACTGGTTTCTGGGTGCTATATACATTTAGTAATGCCATGTCAGCGGAACTAGAAGAAGGCACCAAGCCAAATATGGCTAACAGGGATGTGCAAGATCTGCACCATGCCAATTATAAACAGCTAGATATGGGCAGACCAGAAAGGCTGGCTCGGCACTGTGTAAGCAACTTGCACAACCAGATAAGAAAACTATCATGAAGTCAGGACAAGCAAAGTGACCTCTAAGGGGGTTCAGAATAGCTGTTGAAGCTTGTCCAGTCAAGGTCAGATAGGAAGCCCTTTGGAGCTCCAGGCCTCATGTTAGTGTGATATATCTAAGCATGATATCTTTGAAGTGCATACACATGAATTTATATGGGCTTATATATATATTTCTCAACAATGATGAATGGGTGATGTTCGATGTGATTTTGTTGATTTTCTCCACGACAAAGCAGTTGTTAGTGTTGCAATTATTGGACTATGGTGGGATAATGAGTCTCTCGGATAGGGTTGGCACATTGTTTCATGACCTTAGGGTTGGCACACTCTGTCATGGCCCGAAAGAGGACTTAGATTCTGTTGATTTCTCCTTTGATGGTGGTCTTGTAGTAGATGGCTTTAGCTGTAGTGATGGTGGATTAAAGGTTGAAGTTGAGTGCTTTCAGAAGGATAAGGTCCTCCTGGCATTTTGATCTTCTCCATTTCCTTGCCTGTGTGGAAGCCCCCAGGCAGCTCATGAAATCAGTAGATTTTAATCAGAGCACCAAAAAGCACCAGAAACCATGGCAAGGGTTCCTAAGAAACTGCTAACTAAAAGTAAATTGAGAGGTAACTCACACAGTGAACAGCAATTCTTTACTACCACAGGCCTTCATGCATGTAGACAAATGAGGAAACTTTGCAAAATATATAGGGTTAGAAAGAATTTAAGTAAAAAAAAGTCCCATGGTAAGTAGCTTACCTTTCTGTGCCAATGTTTAATTTGTACATTTGTTCTTGTTGGTGCATCCACCATCTTGTCTTTCCCGAGATCCCACTAGCTGCCACCCAGCATGGTATGAGCACGGTCCCATCCTCAGGCTAGAGGGTCACAGGTGCTAGAAAGATTGTGACTGAGCCATATTTTTTTGGGAGGGGGGGTTATCCTGTTTTGCAGTATGTGAGAGTCTTGCTTGAAAGCTAGTTTAAATGGCTATAGAAGGACCTATGTGGTCCTATGGTGTGCCCTTGTGTTCAGCCAGGAAGCCACCTTTCCTCCTCCCCTCCCCTTCCCCCATTTGGACCTGATCAGCCTCCTCCTGATTGTGAAGACTTCAAACCAAAACCCTTAGGACCCACGTGGAAAGGGATTCCCATTGTTTAAGGGACCACCACAACCTAAATCTAAACCAAAAGACAAGCATATCATCCTGGATCCAAATCTCTGAACACAGAGACGCCTGATTGTGATGTTGTAGGATCCTCCTTTCTCATGATACATTTTGCACCAATTTTAACATACATTTTTGCAAGATTTCTTCTATTTGTGATTGGCAAGGTCAGCAGCCACAAACAGTGTTCAACCAGGCCTTGATTGCATGGACCTGAACAATTTCAGACCCGTCTCCAATCTCCCCCTCCTATCCAAAATACTCTAGAAATGCGTCCTTTCACAACTGACTCAACACATGGACAACATCAACCTTCTTGACCCCCACCAATCGGGATTCAGAAAAGTTTACAGCACTGAGACGGCGATCCTCAATATCACAGATGACATCCATAAGTCACTGGACTCCGATCACTGCTGCCTTCTCATTCTCCTCGACCTATCAGCAGCCTTTGACACGGTAGATCACCAACTTCTCATCAAGGCCCTACAAGAAAGGGTAGGTGCCGATGAGATGGTCCTCCGCTGGTTCACCTCCTTCCTCCAGAACCGCTCGCAAAGGATAAAAATTAAAAACTTCACCTCCGACCTCCACCCCGTCAGCAGAGGTGTCCCCCAAGGCTCAGTGCTCTCACCACAACTGTTCAACATATACATGGAACCCCTCACCACCACACTTAAAAAGGCGAATATCCCCTTCCACCTATACGCCGATGACACCCAGATCTATCTGGAAACTTCCTCCCCAGACGACATCCTCAGACTAAACAACACCCTAAAAGAAATTCAACACTGGCTGTCCCTAAATCACCTTAAACTTAACCAGGACAAAACGGAGATCCTCCTCATCTCCAACAAAGAAGAGAACCCACAAATCGCAGAATGGCTTAAAGCTATGGATGCTCTAAACGGCAATCTCACCCTGGCTAACTCCGTAAAATCCCTAGGAATCACCCTAGACCCTAAACTGGACATGACCAACCACATCAAAAACTCTGCAAAGACTGCCTTCCTCAACCTAAAGCTTCTCTACAAAATTAAACCATTCATCCCTACTAAAGACCTCAAACAAGCCACCCAATCACTGGTGCTATCCAGACTCGACTATGGCAACGCAACCTTAACCGGCACCACAAAATCCCACCTGGCTCCCCTCAAAACAACTCTCAACGCAGCAGCCAGAATGGTCAGCGGAATCAGAAAATACGACCACATTTCACCAGCACTAAGAGAACTAAAATGGCTCCCAGTCGAACATCGAGCTAACTTCAGAACGGCCTGCCTCACGCATAAAGCCCTTCACACTGGAAAACCGGACTATCTGGCCGCTAAACTCAAGAGGGCCGGGCAGACAAGAAACCTCAGGAGCTCGAACTCCCTCCTTCTCATCCCCTTGAGAACACGCAAACACAAAACTGCCGCGAGGTCATTTGCTGGAAACGCGCCAAAAATCTGGAACTCCATCCCAGCAGATATCAGAACTATCCCGTCCTTTACAAAATTCAAAAAACACCTAAAAGCCCTCCTCCTCAACCGCTCCCTCCCGAATGGATAGCCGCCGCCCGCACGCTATCCCTGACGCCGATGCTCTCTGACTCTACATCGCTCAGATCCACCTCAACCCGCTTCAAGACAAGTGTGCAAATAATTAAGCTGCCTCAAGACCTCAGACTACCTCAATAAAGCATTCAACAAGGCTACCTCAGGACTCAACCACTACCTCAAGAAGCCTCAGCACTCTTGGACTGCCGAACTTTATGTTTTTAAGACTGCTCTGCTATGTAACTATTATGAAACACTGTTGTAAAGCGCTCCGATACCCCCGGGTCAGGTCAGCGCTATATAAAACTCCATAAATAAATAAAATAAATAAATAAATAAGAGTTATTGTGATTTCGATGGGGATCATGATCCTCCACATTCTCGTGGTTTATGAACAGCACAGTGTTCGCAATCAGTCAGTAATCCTAAACATACCATATTATGTGTAGCTTGTGTTCATAGTGCTAAAACTGTATTTCAATATATTTCTATGTAACTTCTTCAATTTGTGTGCTTTGTTTGGGCATTATTTTTGCTATACAAATATTAATGCATTTTCAGGGATAATTAATGAGTTGGTCTATAATATAAATAACAACTGGACATTGTCATATTTATTGCAACTGTGATAATTGTGTTCTATTGTACTCAAGTCAACCTTCACACCACCTCCTTTTAGGTAGGTGTCCAGGAGATTGTCAGATGGTTATTGTTCATTACATATCAAGAACACAGTGCCCTAGTTAGTGAGAAAATCTGTATTCTCACCCTTGATATGTCTAGGTTGTCCCTGCGACTGCAGATATCAGGGAAACAGCATGATACATGAGCTGGTCAGAGGTCATGTTGCAGCCCTTGTATACTTGTTAGCTAGCCATATTAGTTTTTCATCACAAATGTAATCGCTTAAGTACGCATGATGAAACTTTCATGTCTAGTGCACTACTTTTGCAGTGCAGTGGACGTGAGCGGTTCGTCAAGCACACTAACAAAGAAAATCTTTCTCACGCTCGCACCATAAGAATTTTATTTCCATAAAATAGTGGCCAGTTGTGATGGGAAAACTTCCCCTCCGTCCCAACATTATATTTTTTCAATAATTGTGATGCATAGCAAGCAAAGTGCGCTGACATTACAGTGATTGAAAGTGAAACCAGTCAGTGCCATTAGGGTATCACTGACACAATATCGAAGTGTTGTTTGGTTGTTAGGCCCTATGCGCAAACACTTCCATTTTTACTTGCTCAAGTTTAAAGTTGGCATCTTTTAAACAGTGACGCGTAGAATACATTTTGCTTGTTTATCAGCATATGATAGTGTACTCAGCAACAGTTTGCTTACATATACATTTCTTGGTAGGCACATAATCATCTCCTACTTGGTACAAGGTCTCGGAACAACTTCGCATATGGTCCTTGTTGATTGTTGTCCGTTAGGCGACAGCTCTGGGTGGGTAGAATAAACAATCACGGCCGGACCAGGGCTCAGGCACTGACTAATGGGTCCAGTTTAATATATATACTAGTCTAAGCCTTTGTTTAGACAAAGGAACCTTTTGAAGGAGTGCCTGAATTCTAGCCCAGCTGAATCTCATCATTTTCCTGTTAAGGACAGCAGCCTGTTCTACACCAAAGACTGGCTGTCAGATGATACACGCATGCAGGTAAATGTGAAGTTAGACCATTCAAGGTATTTTGGCAGATGATTACACCCTATGCTTTCTAGGATAGGCAGTGCAAGGTAGGAGTACAATTATATGTATGCAAATGCACAATGATTGAATTGTTCATTCTGTTCACCATTCTTGTAACGCTGGTGACATCATGTTGCTTCATTCTATTAATCATTGCAGGGCACGTATTTTACACAACACTTCAATTGTCTCAATAAATGTTATTGAAATGCCAATTCATAAACTTTCTGTGTATCTCTTAGGACATGGCTGTGTTACTAACGAATGGGTAACATCTGTTTCCACGATTTCCCTGGGGTAATTAGGGTTGTCATGTTTTGAGGTTGCAGACACCATCCAGTGCCCTGTCAGAATAGGCATCCGGATGGTGCACTGTGAGCTAGCCAGGTATTAAGTCAACGTATTCTGATGGTATGAGTGGACAGGGTCACCATAGTTTTGAATCTTATGTTGCCTAAATGCACAGTCTTACTGAAAAAGTAGGAACTGTACGACATGGCGCCCAACATTCTAGTTTTGGTAATTATTTAATGGGTCTCCCTAGTAGTTTTTTTAAGTGTGCCCACAGACCCTACTCACCAATTAACTAGAGACATCCATTGTGTTAAGGACAAATCCTCAGCAGCTAAATAGGAAATTCCTATTTTTGCGTGTAGGTTGTTCAAGCTTGAACCTTTCAAAGGATACCTCACTATAGTTACCTTCTCTGAATTCCATGAATTAAAATGGCTAATGCAGCACCAGTGAACATACCACTAAACTGCGGACATGTAAATAACACAAATGCTACAACAACATGGGCTCGCCCTTACGGGTGGGAATGCTACCTTCGTGGTAGAGGCACACAAAGCATACAGAACAGAGGTATTCTATTCATGGGTAACATTTCCAGGAGCAAACGCACAATAAAGACATTTTCACAATAATACCATAGCAACAGTTCCAAACAATTACACAGCCTGTGAAGAACTACAAATAGCATTATTGTTGTGTGTTCCTATAGCCCATTGTTGTTTTCCCTATGTTAGCTTAATTATGCACATTGTAGGCCACTTTTGCTTTGCGCACTTGCCAAATATCATGCTTGTTTTTGTGTCAAATTGCATTTTCACACATAGTCAGCATATGTTTTTGTATTTTGTTCTTTCCTGAGATTTAGTCGGAACAGCCCATTCAAGGACAAACAACATTGCTCCTTGTTATTCTCTGTGGTTGGACACTAGCACCTAGACATAATAGAGAAACCCAGCTGCTGTTTTTGAACACACATGTTTTGCCATATAACCCGGGATGTGTCATTTTAAAAACACACAGAGAGGAGACTCGGGGGCAGAGTAAAGGCCCTGAGACGAGAGGACTGCGTCAGCTGAGATGTAGAGCAATTATCTATGTATGCTAAGGTATGGGGTTCACCACTAAACCCAGAGATCTATAATCTATAATCACTTAGTTTCTGTAGTGGGGGTGGGTTTCGGCAAATCTGTCAGCTAATATGGCAGGGCTTTTCATTGTATATGGTCTGCTAAACCTGCTAATGGCATTACTGACCTGAATTTTTTTCTAATTGTGGCACAGCTATTGCATATTAGAGCACAATAGTTTAAATAAATATGGTAAGCTTCCTTCATCTCTCTTTTTTATTTATTGTGGACAAGTATGAGTGAGACAACAAAAGGGGGTGACCTGCTACCATGATCCCTGAGAGGGTCGAGAGTGTTGTGTTCTGGGGTGTCAAATCACTTGCCTCTGGGAAGGTTAGGAGGGCAAGTGAGACACTATAAGCTAGCCTAATTTGGGCCCATAGGTACTGATGTGATATGGTGACTCAGTCCCTACATGCTGATGTTCTTTGGTCCCAGGCATAGTTCTGTTCCTGAGCAGAATCTCTGCAACATGGCGCTGCTAACGTTTAGTCTGATAGTTATTTGTGGGTCTCCTGAGTAGTGTTTGTGCATGTCCACAATACCCTTGCACCTTTTACCGGAGACGTCCGTGGTGTTGGGGATTAATCCTCTGCAGTGTTTAGGAGGCACCTACTTTGTTGGTTTTTCAAGCTTGAATATTAAAAGGTTCTAACCCAGTTTGTGTTCCACTTTGAATCCATTTCTGTTTTTGTGATGGCTGCGCCGCTTTGAAGTTTTTTATTCTTGGGTCACATTTCCAGCTGTGGCTGGAGATCATAATACATTCCATACATACACTACACTGTAGCGCCTAATCAATATAGACCATATGCGCTTATTGAGATTCCTCTCACCTACTGGGAACACCAAAATTGGTTCCTTGGTGCCCTCCCCAATGTAGCTACACCTGTATTCTTGGGTCTCCTTAGTAATGAGGGGGCGATTTGTCCAGCATTAGCTGGATGTACACCCTAACCTGATATGGCTGATCAAAATCTTGTACAATCACAAGCTTTATACACTGGTCTAGTTACCTTATACAGATGCTTGATTCACTTTGTTTTGCACACCTTGTTGGCAGAGCCAGCTAGGAGTGACCTGCAAGGGCAAGCCCAGTGGCCCGCAGTGCCTACCATAAGTCCTTTAATTGCTCATTGAGTTATGGCCAAAAGACCCTCTAATCTGGAGGAAATTCCATTTTGGATCACCCAAAAAAATCAATCAAATTGAAGCTGTGTTTCCCCTTACGGGACCACAAGACAAGCACAGACTTTTGACTATGTGCTTACCCAATGGGATGGTACCCAGTTTTGGAGATTGTAACACCTGGGGGACAGTTTTTTCAGCTATCTATACCATCTGCCACGGCACTCCCTCGATGTCTGTCTTACCAGACATACTCAAACAGATACAGAACAAACATGGGACAGCTGCTGCCCTAGATTTGGGGATAAAACTAATGGGGAATTTTCCCCTAGTGTCCACAATGATTCTGTCTAATGTTAAAGGTGAATCCGCATCTCTGGCTATATGCCAGCGGCTCACAGCGGTTGCACAAGCAGACTGAGAACGGGAGTTGACTATAGTTATTGCTGATGTGTACACATCCTTAGGATGCACTAATTTGGGAACCAGACATTCCAAACCACCTCTTGGCAAACCTAATACAAACAAGCCAGCCTGTGAGTTTGTTAGAAAACCATGGGATAAATCTAACCAGCAACAGAAGGGAAAACCTCGTGGAGGTTCTCCACCCCCGGAGTCCTCTGAGAAGCAGTACGATTTTCGAGATCGCACTAAAATCAAGACTACAGACAGGTATCAGGTTCCTGATACACGTTCTCCTCATTCCTTACAGGAATCGTCTGACCAGCAGTATGACAGAGGAGGGTGATCTGAACACAGACAAGAAGAATATATGAAACCGAAAATGGGAGACACAATGCTCGTCTGATGAGAAGATAAAGAAGGAGGATAGACCTCCTCAATATAGGAGCCCATTTTAGACAAAGGAAGCTGTGGCTTTAAGCACTAAATGTGCCACAGACACTGAGAACCCTCCTGCTGAACAGGAGTTGGGTGGTGACTCTCCTCGACAGCGTGGCAGTAGTCACCATAGTTCGCTGGAATTTCCAGCAGTTTCTGGTAGCGAGAGCAACTGATACCTTTTGTTACAGTTGAGACCATGGATAGCCGAGCAGCCCTTCCAGATAGATTGTATCATTTAGATATTCAAATAGAAGGTGGTGCACAACGCACCATTAAAGCAATATTCTGGAAAAATTTGACATTCTCCTATGACATCCTGTTGGTGGTGGTCGATTGGCCCCCACCATTTATATGCACATCCCCTCAAGGAGAGGGTGTTCTACTTCCTTCTTTTTCTGCTCTTGTCCCTGAACAAGGCAAACAAGCTTATGCAGCAGAGTGGGCTCTTGCACTAGCCCCTGCGCTCTATCGAAATCATGTTGGCTGGGATATGGATTCTCCTTATCAGGTAATACCCTTATGATCCAGCCCGCAAGTGCAACCACAATATCCCATTAAACAAGATGCTAAGGCACCCATTAAAGAAATACTTTTCCAATTGGAGTACCAGGGAGATATTGAATCCTGTGTCTCTCAGATGAATAATCCTATTTTCCCTGTTTTGAAACCGGATCATTCTTATCACATATGGATGACTCCCAATGGGCTATAAGAATAGCTCAGGCTTATTTGCTCCACGCATTATGTTGATTTTTCAAGATATTGACCCTGACACACTGTCCTACATAGATGATATCTACTTAACGGACAACAAATTTAATCCCCATCTAGCCAGAGTAGATCACATAATATTGGGATTTGCTGAACTTGGCTATAAATTCTACTTCACAAAATCTAATATAGCTTTTCTGAGTGTCCTTTTTCTAGGCTATGAATTTATGCATGAGGAAAGGAGCCTTGTCCCTCATTTTTTGGAGAAATTGAACAACTGCAACCACCAAACACGCTGAAAAAATTGCAGTCCCTGCTAGGATTTCTAAATGTTGGCAGAAAATACATACCTGATTATACACAACGCATTAAACCACTTAATGAATTAATAAGCCCTGATTTTTCCACTACACGTTGGACATCCGAACACACAGTTAGACTCAGATAATTACAATCTGACTTGCTTGAAACACAGCGCTTACATACATGTGTCAATACCACAAACCTGTTCATCCGTATTTTGCTGGGTGCAATTGGATTCACTTACATCACTTTTAATGAAAGTGAAACAGTGTCCAACGCATATAAATCACCTTTATATTCCAATGCGGAAATGCGTTTTGCCTCCACTGAGAAAATATTGACTGCTGGGAAGATAGCTATCCTTAAAGAATTCCCACTTGCACAAGGAAAACGCATTATTGCCGTTACTCCCTTGCCGGCCTTAGGGACTGTTACAAAAGCTAGTGTTCAAAACGCTCAAGCCCTTTATCCTAGCTGGATACAGTGGCCCGCTTCCTTGACAGCTGTTGAAGTAGACTTTATCTTCAACCCCTATTTACAGACACTTACATTTCTACAGTATTAGCATGCCCTCTTCTATTTTGCCTCTCAAATAGCATAAATATATTATTTACACTGATGGTTCATCTCAACCTGCGATAGGTTCTCAGCAGCAATATTCAACGGCATGCACTTCTATTATTGGTGTTATGTTGGAATTCCAACCTCAAACAACTCGCAAGCAGTCTTTGGGTGACTGTACTGCACAGTTGGCTGAACTGAAGACTATGCTTCTTGCACTTGAACATATAGATCCAGAATTTCCCACACTTATAATGTGTGTAATTCATATTACTGTGTACACTCCTTTAGTGATAATCTACATTATTGACAACAAAATGGATTCAAAGAGTCTAAAGGTAACACAATCAAGCATAAGACGTTTTTGGTTAAGGTGGCAAACCTCTAAGACAGGTTACCATGGACTCATGTAACACATATGTTGATTCATCAGCATGTGGGAGCACACACTTTAGGAAATTCCTTGGCTGATAAAGCAGCAACATCTGCAGTCACCACAGCTACTGTTGCTGCAATTACTTGTTCTAAAACAAGAATAGATAGTGATATCTTGGCTGCCGTTAATACAAATAAAGATGGCACCCCTTTACCTAAGGGCTTTCCTACTAACTATTCTTATCAGTTGAATGAACAACACATCCCTTTTGTAACAATTCCAGGGGTTGGTGATCATTTGATTCCCAACCAAGACCGCAGACTTACTTTAGTGATAGCGGCACAGAAGGTGTTGCTTTGGCACATGCTGTTGTGGGGGCGACAATTTCGCTGCTACAGCAACGTTATTGGTGGCATGACATATCAACAGGCCAACAAATATGTCGTGTTGTGACATTTGTCAACAAATTAAATCTTCCACCGTGGCTCATCCACCGCAGACACACCTGTTGATCTCCAACAAGCCTTTCGGCTGCATTTATTTGAATCACTGTGGTCCACTGATTTTGGACACTGCATTCAAGTATATTTTAGTTGCAGTTGATTCTTGCTCTAGATTCCTCTGGGTTTGGCCACAGCATTCGACTGACGCTTGAAATGTTATTAAAGACATGCAAGTCTTTGTCGGGACACATGCATGCTGTGCACTCCACTCGGACCAGGGCCCAGCTTTCGCGTCAAAAGAGTACCGTGAATTTATAGCATCCCTGGATGTAGTGCATTATTCGTCTCCATATCGGCTCGAGGGAAATTCTGTAGTGGAACGAATAAAGTGTGACTTAAAGCAGTTCTTAACAGCTTGAGTATTAGGCACTGGTCGTAATTGGATCAATCACCTCTATGGGGTTCAAAGGGCTCTAAATAACCTCCCTAAAAGATCTCTGGGTGGGCGGACCCCATACAAAGTACTTTTTGGCATCAAAATATATGTTCCAAACCTTGACGATCCAGACATTGTGGCGGCTGCCGTGACATTTGATGTAGATAATCATTGTGCTATCTTATAGGATCTACAAAAGTTCTGTGACGTCTAATCAAGGTAACAATTGAACAGGTCTCCCTCTTCAAGTACCGACGTAAACCTGAACTTTCCGGCTGGATTTCCCAAAATTTCAGATCTTGTTCGAGAAAAGGTGGCAATTAAAAAGGAATTTGGGCCATCATACTGAGCACCAGTGTCTGTCCTTGGCGTCCAAGGCACAAGGACTTTTATCCTGCCACCGCTTCCCGGCTCTAAAGACAAATGCTTTGTCTCCTTGAACATGTCAAACTACACCAGGTGGCCAATTCTAAATATTAGGCCATGGGGTGTCCATGCTACTACACAGGACATTCCTCTGCAGGTAGTGAGCACCACCGAAGCAGTTACTCCCCGGCAGGGGGTGGTGGGGAGAATGAATCTACAACCAGCAACCCAACTGAAGTGAGTACTATTCTTACTACTGCATCTTCTGCAGCTGATGCTGTTTATATTGATCCACGGTTGGTGGATCCACCTCTGTTGGATATTTGGAGTCCTGTTACAGAACCGGGGCTTCCTGTTTTTCAACTAAGTGCTTCTGGGTGTTATATGGATCAAGATGATTTTTCCTCAGACAATTCTTCTGTTTTGAAAACAGACAGAGTGGAGACTTGGGTGCAGAGCAAAGGGCCTGATACGAGAGGGCTGCGTCAGCTTAGATGTATAGAAACTACCTATGTATGCTAATGTATGGGGTTCGCCACTAAACCCACAGATCTATAATCTATAAACACTTAGCTTCTGTAGTGGGTGTGGGTTTAAGCAAATCTGTCAGCTAATATGACAGGGCATTTCATTGTATATGGTCTGCTAATCATGCTTATAAGTGACCTGTATTTGTTTTCTTATTGTGGCTCAGTTATTGCATGTTAAAGCACAATAGTTTAAATAAATATTGTAAGCTTCCTTTGTGTCTCTTTTCTATCTATTGTGGACAAGTAAGAGTGAGAGAATGAAAGGGGGTGACCTGTTATCACGATCCCTGAGAGGGTCGAGAGTGTTGTGTTCTGGGGTGCCAAATCACTTGTCTCTCTGGGAAGGTTAGGAGGGCAAGTGAGGCACTATAAGCTAGTCGGATTGGGGCCCGTAGGTACTGATTTGGTATGGTGACTCAGTCCCTACATGTTGATGTTCTATGGCCCCAAGCATAGTTCTGTTCCTGAGCAGAAGGGGTGTGGTGACACTTGAGACCCCTGCTGGGCTGAAGGAGCGGCGGTGATCCCAACGGAGCGGCCTCGCTGCGGCTGACTGGTGTTCCAGCTGCGGTGCCAGTCCCCGGTGGCCGCCGGGGGCGGCAGAGCTGCTCTTGCTCGGCGGGCCGGGGCTGCTGCCTGAGCGGCCTTCCAGCTGAGGACTCACCGGATCTTGCCCCAGCGGGAGCGGCCGCAGATTGTTAAAGAGAGAAAGGTGAGGACCAGATGGGCCCTATGCTCTGGGCGGCCTATGAAGACGACACAACGAGAGGGCACAGGGGCTAATGTGGGACAGCCCTTACCTTGTACATCATACTAGGAGGCACGCAGCGCTCTCTGCACAGGCAGCACGAGGCGCAGAGGGCATAGGCCACAAGAGATTTAGAGGAGACAAGCCGCTAGTAGGCTGGAGCCACCGCCAACAGTTCTACCTTCTCAAGTGTAATTAGACCCAGTGTAGGGCTGGCCAGGCCTCGGTGAAGCTGTTAGGGCCACATTGAACTGCGGAGACGTGAACCATAGGGAGGTGCCCGTTAGAGGCTGGGGACGCGGTTCTGCTTGCGGAAGCAACTAGGCTAGGTCCCAGTGCGGCTTGCGGGTAGGACTACCTCCCGATGCACAAGGCTCCCTCCGAGAAGGCTCGAGACCCCAACATCTCACGCTCTACATTAAGACACCTGCTCCGCCCATCCCTGATACCCCCTGAACGGCTACCATATCTAAAGGCCAAGCTGCAGGCCAGGCCACGAAACAGAGTACAATAGACAAATATACTGGTGGGGCCACCAGCCATACAACCCCTAGTGACACCCCTACAGCTACACCAGATAATGCTACGCTCCTTGCGGCGATTACTCAATCAAGGGACATGCTGGATGCTAAAATTGGCGTGGTTGGAGCGGATGTCATGCTACTACGGCAGGACCTTCGTAATGCGGTAGAACATGTGTCACAGGCCAAAAATAGGATATCCGGAGTGGAGGAAGCCATCACTACACTACAAGGAAAAGTCCGTACCCTCGTGGGACTCACTCGAGGGTTGGCCACACGGGTTGAAGATGCAGAAGGGAGAGCCAGCAGTAAAAATTGGAGATTCATGGGATTTTCTGAGGGGTGTGAGGGCTCGGACATGTGAGCGTTTCTAGACCACTGGCTCAAATCCTGGATCCCTGACGACGCATTGTCCTCTTGCTTCGTTCTGGAGTGTGCTCATCCAGCACTTGCGGCTAAACCGCCACCGGACGCTCGCCCCCATCCCGTAATTGCGCGGATCCGCAACTATCACGACCGCGACGTGATCCTGAGACAAGCCCTCTTGCAAAAGTCCCTAGCCTTCAAGTCCCATCCGATAATGATTTTTCCGGACTATACTAAATTAGTACAACAACAGAGACAGTCATTTACTGCCGCCAAAGCGCGCCTTCGCGAACTGCAAGCTTCCTATATGTTGCTCTTCCCGGCCTGTTTCAGAGTCAGCTATAAAAATAGTACATTGTTCTTTGATACCCCTGAGGAGGTCTTCCAATGGACGGATGAACGACTATCAATCAGGGCCCGTACACCGCCGCCTTGAGACTCAGACTCATCATCTTGGGACCCACGCCTACAGCAGAATAAAATCCCTAAAGACAAGCAGCGACACCGGTCAAGATCATCCTGGCGCTCTTGCTCTCGTGGAGACAAACAACCTGGCACTCAAAAGGCGGATTCATAAACTCTAGCATATCAGCGCCTAGACCTGCATGGCCAACGATGCGTAGAATCACTTACCTAATGGATCTTGTACCGGATATGACATGGGCTACAACGTAGAAACTGTTCTCTTCAGGGCCCAAGGACATACAATAGGGATGGGACCCTTGGGGAATTTTTGGACTGTTTCAGCCCTCACCCCCGGTTGGGGTGGGATCTGTATACTTTCCGCGACAGATACTTCAGTGTTCTTTGAGGTATTGGGGTGGGGGTGGGTTGGGGTGGGAGTTACAGTTACAATACCCTTTTGATAAAGTTGTTCAATGCGTCTACAGTATATCATTCTCCCTTGGTGTTTGCGTCACATCTTTATATATCTCCGAAATCACATCCAATGATGTCACTCCCAAATAACTCCACTCCATCTGGAGCAATTAAAGTTGTCTCCTGGAATGTTTGTGGCCTCCTCGACAAGATCAAGAGAGTGGCAATCCTTAAATACGCGAAGCGCTTAGGGACAGATGTCCTGCTTTTGCAAGAAACTCACTTATTGGGGGCTTGTACCCCATGCCTTGCCCGCTATGGTTTTATGCAAGTTTTTCATTCAGGGTTTACAAGAGGGTCCAGGGGGGTAGCCATATTAATTCACTGCAGAATTCCGTACACACACATGCATACATGGGCTGATGCGATGGGCAGATACCTACTAATACATGGCATAATCTGTGTTGGCATATATGCCACTCCACCCCTCAGTCAGGCATTCGCAGAGCACCTTATCGACACCTTGGGATCACTACCCAACATACTGGCACTGGTGGGAGGAAACTGGAATGATGTCTTGGATTCCGTCCGTGATAGATGTTGCCCCACAATGACACATTACACGTCAAGGGAGTCTCAGCTGGGGCCCCTGGTACAGACACTGGGATGGGTGGACTCATGGAGGACTTTTCACCCCACAGACACCAGCTATACGTATTTTTCAACAGTACACGGGTCATTCTCCAGACTGGATTACATCTTCATTACTAGAGTTCATATCCCCAGAGTGGCTGCGACAGAGATTCTGCCCAGGGGCCTGTCAGATCATTCCCCAGTTCAAATCCAGTTACAAACAGGTCCTGGGCGTTCCTCATTTCATTGGCGACTGTCGCCTTGGCACCTCCACAACCCGGTCTATAAAACAAATCTTCAGGCAGCCTTGCTAGAATACTTTTCATTAAATGCAGAATCGTCATCCTCCGCCCCTATACTATGGGAGGCCATGAAAACCACGATCCGCGGGTTCGATATTGGTCAATGCACGGCCGCCAGACGCCAGAAGAAATCGAAGCCCAGATACTCGTATCGGAGAGGCGCGCCCAAGAACCTAATGCTAATAGTGCTCGCAGACAACTGGCGGGCTCTGCAGAAAAGATATCAAAGCATCCTCCTTGACGAAGTCAAACACGCATGGCAGGCCACGCAAAGCAGGATTTACCAATGGGGCGAAAAATCTGGGAAACTTTTACACAGATTGTGTCAGTACACTCTCAAACCGACAGAAATACCCATAATTAAATCATCCACAGGGGAGACGATTTCTAACCCCACATCTATTGCCAGGACCTTTGCTGAATTTTACCATTCCCTCTATACTAAGCATGAGGTCCTATCAGAATCCCAGATAGAGGACTTTTTTCAAGATATTCCGCCTAGGGCATTATCTGACGCCGCGCGAGATTCCCTTGAAGATCCTATCTCACTCGAAGAATTAATCTCATCAGCGTCTGGGATTGCTTCTGGCAAATCACCGGGACCAAATAGATTCCCTAGTGAGTTCTTTAAAGCATTTGCATCTATACTGGGGCCGCATTATCTTGCAACCCTTGTTGAAGCAATCCAGAAGAAAATCCTGCCCTTAGACTGGAGACATGCCGAAATCGTGGTTTTCCTTGAACCAGGACGCCCCCCGGACCTTTGTACGTCCTGTAGGCCAATATCTCTTTTAAACATTGAAGCTAAGCTTCTAGCCAAAGTGCTGGCAAACAGATTGATCCCACATCTCACAGACATGATCCACCCAGATCAGGCCGGCTTTATGCCGCAAAGATCGACCCGACACAACATCCGTAGACTGCATAAACCCATTGCTGCCATTGATCTCCTAAACAGACCGGCTGCCTTACTCTTGGTAGACATGGACAAGGCATTTGACTCAGTGAGTTGGACTTATATGTTCATATTACTGAGACACTAAAACATGAGACCCCGCCTCATTGCATTGATTAGGCTACTTTATACAAACCTTACGGCATCTGTGCGGGTGGCCGGAACAGCATCGGCCCACTTTCCAATCCGCCGGGGAACCCATCAGCGGTGCCCCCTTTCTCTCCTGCTATTTGCCCTTGCCATCGAGCCACTTGCAGCCTGGGTAAGACGTGAGGCACTCTATCGCAGGTTCGAGTGGACTCCTGATATATCGGACCGTATAGCATTATACGCAGACGACATCCTATTCTTCCTGACCGATCTCCACCGGACAGGGCCCCGAATACTCCAGGTCATGCGCATCTTTGGTGAAAAATCTGGCCTTTCCATGAACCCTACTAAGTCTTAAATTTGGCCACTCAGAGGGCCGCTTGGGAGTGGGCAGTGGGCCGAAGGTCTGACGCTTGCAACACAGGGCTTCACATACCTGGGCGTCTTTGTATCAGATAGCCAAATACTCTCCGGGGGGGAAAACCAGGAAGTAACGACCGCAAAAGTTAAAGCAGAGATGAAGACATGGGCTTCACTCCCCTTCTCACTTCATGGAAGGTCGGCCATCTTCAAGATGGTCTCATTACCAAAATTACTATACCAACCACAATCTCACCCTTACCCGATTCCAATGTCCTGGTTCCATCAAATGTACATAGCCTTGGGCCAATTTATGTGGGGGGGGGGGTAGCACGGCTAGGATCGCCCTATGCACATGTATGCAATCTACATACTGTGGCGGCATAACCACTGCGCACATACAATCCTATTATGCAGCCGCACAGCTACAGATCCTGAATGAATGGTGGTATGGTCCTAGAGACGAAACCGCATATAAGATCGAACAGTGGATTATGGGGGAACCAATCCTATACCCACTCCTGTATAGCAGATCTGCCCCTAAAGGCCTTCCCCCAGCAGCACAGGTAGTGACCATGACTTGGCGACAGACTCTTTGCCGTATCGGTTGGTGGGGGCATCTCACACGTGAGACCCCGCTGTGGCGAAATCGCCTACTCCCGCGGGTAGCGGACCTTCAGGGGTTCAGTGGCTGGGATCACATCGGAATTTCGACCTTAGGAGACGTCTTGAAGGGCCACATCCTGAAATCCTTTCTGGACCTTCAAAAGGAGTTCTCCATGTCCCACTCCCAGTTTTACAAATACTTACAACTACGACATGCCCTACACTCTAACAATAAGGACTTAACCGTCTTGCCCGAGTTCAGCCCACTAGAAGGCAAACTCCTGATGGGGGACTTAGGGGATCACAAAATTTCCAAAATTTATCAAGCCATAGTGACGAACAGCCTCACAACCCTGGCCACCCTATGAGCCGCCTGGGACCCTGATATAGGACTCTTAGACAAAGACAACTGGGCAGAGGCTCTCCAATCACCACGTGCAGCTGCAATATCCACCTGCTTCCGTTACATTCAATTTAAATACCTGCATAGGGTATATTATACTCGATATAAACTATGGAGAGCAGGGCTGATTACCTCCTCTCAGTGCCTTCGGTGTCATTCAGAGGAAGGTACCTTCCTACACACAACCTGGTCGTGTCCCACTCTTGGCGGGGGTGCTTCAAAGCCTGTCTGCAGTACTAGTATGGGACATCCCCAGATCTCCCAAACTTACACTTTTACACTGCACTGACGAAATCGGGGCAACCATTATAAAAGACATCTGTTATTCTTGGGCCTTACCCTTGCAAAGCGAGATACAGCCAAACATTGGAAGGCAGACACCCCACCTCGTGTATCAACATGGAAGAAGGGCATGGATTACGTCATGGAGTTAGAACAACCTGTATTCATAGCCCGCGGATGCCCACAGAAGCACACCAAAATATGGAAGAGGTGGGCCACATACAGGGACATTCCCCTAGAGACACATAACACAGAGGATGGTCAGCTAATGAACCAAGTCATAGCATTTCAGTAGGGACGGAGAGTTTACATCAACACTACACCCATACAGTAGAGACGCGAGTAATCAAGATTAAAATGTATGAGATCAGGCGCAGAGTTAGGCTATGTTTGACACGTGTTTTTGTCTTATGTTTGTAATCCGACTGTAATTCCCCTCTTATATATCTATCTGGTGCTATGTATTTCTCTAATCGCTTGGAAATATTGTTTTGATCTTGACAAAATCAATACAAATTGTTCTAAAAAAAAAAAACCATATCAAATGGCTTTTGATGCAAAAACATAGCACCTGAAAGGAGGTATTTGACTTCATTCACCGCCCTGGGATCCCAGAAACAATTCTGCAGTGTGCCACAAGGGTGTAAGAACAGCCCAGGGATGTTCTCAGCCCATGTAACAGGCTTGTTTATTTATTTATTTTCGAGTTTTAAATAGTGCGAACTTCACCCCAAGGCATCAGAGCGCTTCACAGAGTTTAAGCAGCAGCATTTACAGGGAGTACATAAGGGCATACATCATTGTAAAAGTTAACAATACCGAAGAGAGAATACAGGGAAAAAATATGATGCAATAAATATACAAGTAAAAAATAGGTGGTGTATTGGATGAGCGAAAGAGTTCAGAGGTAGCGATGGTTGGTGGGTATGGGGGTAAGAGGAATAAATGCACAGTCTGTCCAGAGGTAGCAATGATCAGCTCATGGGGGGTTGGGGAAGGCGTATATCAATGAACGCTAAATAATTTAGGAGGTAAGGTTCAGGTATTTGTTGAGGAGAAGTAGCTTGAGGTTTTTCTTACAGTGTAGGAAAGATTGAGTGGTAGGAAGATTTTGTGGTGTGCAGGGCTTTAAGTGGGCCTGGTCTTGCCGGTGCTCAGCACTGGCAGTTCTTAAAAGCAGGTGCCAAAACGGATCTCTATTGGGCTCTCCATTTTTGCCCTCACCCTCGGGGTGAAAAAAAAATCTTAACTCTGCAGCAGTGCCACCCTTCACTGCCTTTGAGGTAACTTCAAAGAGACTCCTTATAGTTCTTTTACAGTCTCATCATTTCAGAACGAAAGCATTGTCAATTTTATATGCAACAGTCATTGACAAAGCCAATAGTCAAGGCTTGTTGTAGGTAATCTTACTTATTGTACTATATATATGGATTCAATCACATTAGCAGTATAATGCCATTCGAGCGGCACACTATGCTAAGCACAGATTTGTAGATTACGCGTTTTAAGCCACGCCCTTAACTATATTGGACACGCCCCTTTGAGAGACCCTTCAGTTTTTTCATCCCACTTAAAGCCCTGGTAGTAGGCCATTCTAAATTCTCGGTGCGTTACAATGACGCATTGTCCTATGTCAATGACATATATCTCACGGATGATGACTTAGAAACACATCTGACCAGAGTGGATCACATAAGTCTAGGATTTTCTCATATTGGCTACAAATTCAATTTCAAAAAATCTAAAATTGCCTATCTCATTGTCCTGTTCTTGGGATACGAGTTGTCAAATGAAGGCAAGAGCTTAGCACCACACTTCCTAGAGAAGTGTGCACTATTACAAACACCAAACACAATAAAACAGCTCCAATCATTATGGGTTTTCGAAATTTTGGTTGAACATGCATACCAGATTATGCATAACAGGTATAACCATTTTATAAACTGATCTGTCCAGACTTTTCAAGCACACATTGGACACCAGAACATACACAGATTTTGCGTGCAGTACAAACTGAAATGCTAGCTGCAAAACACTTACACACGTGTAAACACAACAAATTTGGTAATTCGCATAATTGCAGGGACCACTGGATATACCTATGTCACATTCAGTGAGGGTGATACTGTACCAATTGCATATGAATCGCATTTAAGTTCCAATGCAGAGTTGCGTGTTGCACCAACAGAACATTTTTTGACAGCAGTACAGACCACTGTAGCGAGAGAGAGATATCATTGGCTACGGGGAAACACATAATTGTCGTGACTACCATTCCAGCCTTAGAGGCTGTCACAAGCCAACTTATGACTGCAGCGTTCCCAATGCAAAAGCTTTACATCCCAGATAGATACAGAGGCCAATTCACTAACAACAATAGATGTAAACTACATATTTGACTCCACACCCCAAACGCAAACTTACCTTCAATATGAACAAGAAAGTCCTCTGCCCAGTGAAATAATGCCTCTAGTTCACTATGACTTTATAGTTTATACTGAAGGGCCTGCCCAGCCGGCCGTTGTAACAGAACACCAATACTTGGCCGCCTGCGCGGTGGTAAGGAGTAAAATGTGGGATGGAGTTTTCCAACCTTTAAAATCACACACACACACACACAGTCCTTAGGGGATGCACGGAGCAGCTGGCTTAATGAAAATCTCTACTTCTGGCACTAGAAAATACTGATCCCGAATTCCCCACACTTATAGTGTACCATTCATATTATTGTGTCCAGTCATACAATGAGTACTTGCACTATTGGAGCCAGAATGGATTCAGAGATTCAAAAGGTTATACTATCAAGCATAAATTGCTTTGGGGACAAGTGGCAAATCTTAAATCAAGTCTGCCAAGGGCTCATGTTATCCATACACTGAGCCACCAAAGTGTAGGAATACACATTTCAGGGAATTCATTGGCTGATGAAGCTGCAAAGGCAGCAGTGCAAACTGCTGCAGTGACTTGTTCAAACAAGAGGATAGATGGAGACATCCTGATGGCTGTCACAGCTTTGCGTTGTGTCGCCCCTTAACAAAAACAAATCCTGCAAATTACTCCTATCTATGAAGTGTGCAAAACATTTTGTTTGCTGGTCTACCCGGAGTGGGGGATTGAGTAATATCAAATTGGGACCGCAGACTAGAATTGATCATAATGGCACATGAGGGATTGGCTTCTGCACAAGCTGGTGTGGCAGCAAAAGTTTAACTACTACAGCAACGATACTAGTGGCCAGGTCTATACAAACAAACAAAAGTTTATGTCCTTAAATGCGAAATTTGCCAGCAAATAAAAGTTTTGACCACAGCACGTCCACCACAGACACCTCACTTAGTTTTAAAGAAGCAACTCACCTGCGTCTACTTGGACCATTGTGGGCCACTCAACAGTGATAGCTCTTTTAAATACATCTTATTAGCACCTTGATTCCTGCTCTTGATTCCCATGGGTATGGCCACAGCGATAGGCTGACGCTCAAACTGTTATAAAAGACTTGCAAGTCTTCATCGGGACATATGCAGTAGCCTCATTCCATTCTGACAGGGCCCAGTGTTTCCCTTTAGGGCTTACCGGGATACCATGAGTACCTTGGGTGTGGCTGTGCATTATTCATCATCATCAGCTTTATTCGGTTTTTCCAACCATAAAAGCAGAAAAGACAATACATAAAATAAAATGAGGATATATAAAAAATACACAAACATGTGCAATACATATAAAATCCACTAAATTAAAAGGTATAAAACAATATACAATAAAACATTATAATTAAAAAAAACAGGACGAATAAAATAATTTTATCCAATAAATGCATCCAGCATAATCGCATCTAAATAACCCAAACAGTTTCATTTACAGCTTGACTAAAAAAACAAGAAAACAAATGTATGCCTCACTCTTTCCAGACATCAAGCCGGAGGTGGCCATGGACTTAACTCTTATGGCCCAGCTCCATTGAAGATATTTAGCAAAAGCACAAACTACCACTTCACTTGTCTCCGTGCACAATAGTCTGAGCACCTGGAGAAAATGTCCACCGCCAAGCGGTCTACATATCGGGATGATCAGGGAATGCCTAGGCCAGCATAGCCAGGGCAAAAGAAAAGAAAATGTAAAAAGATCTATTCTGTCAACTTGCATACCGAACAGATGGTGCTGCTAGCAGCATTGCTCTTCCATTTGGCACAAAAGGAAAGCAGCGGTAGAGTGCCGTATCTTAACTTTAGAAATAACTTTCTGGCGACTGGGACAATCAGGTAATCAAAAAAGGGTTCAAATTCCACCTGAGGCTTGGTGTCCATAAAAATACTGGAAAGGGAGCCATAATTACTGTTTCTTGTTTCCTGTTCCCATTTTTACCCCATGAAGGTTTCTTTAAGGACACCCCTCATGAGATGGGTTGAGTGATCTTCATTAGGCCAGGACTCCCCCAGGTCTAGGTTGTTAAGTGCATGTCTTATGTACTCTATCCACCTATTCTTGTGGGATTTGTCTAATTTCACAATCTCTAAGAAGGCTTTGTTGTAGCTATCAAGGGTCGGTGTCGTGTTGAGTCTTAGCCAATACAAAAATGGCCTTAGCAGAGCCTTGGTAGCTATGGGTAGAACTCCCAAATCATGCCATAGAGGTAGGAAAGATGTACTCTTAGGGACATCCACCAGTGCTCTAAAGAAGTCAATTTCTGCAGAGCTAAGCCCAGCCCCAGAGCTCCGTCCCATACAGTGCGCTACCCTCAGCCTTTTCACTATACATTTTTAGGACAGGAGAAATGCGCCTAGAAGATCTATAAAGCATTATGACCGGCGCAGCTTGTTAATTTCAAAGCGCTGTTGTCCACCTGGCAAGACCAAGACATATTTTTGGACAAGGTTAAACCCAAATAGTTGAACTCATTTACCCTATCCTAGGGTTTTCCCTCTAACATTATGGAACCTCTATAAGACCTATGTGGGCTAATGGCCATAAATGTTGTTTTTTGATGATTGATCACCAGCCCACGGTCGTTGCAGAAAGACAGAAATCTATCTACCATAATTTGTAGGCATGCCAGGGTCTTAGATAAAAGTAAAGTGTCATCTGCAAGTAATAACAAGGGTCTCTTACTACCAGTCAGCCTAGGAGAGTCAAGGTGGGCGATCACATTGTTTAGATATAAAGATATAAAGAAAACAAAGTGGGCGCAAGAACGCATCCCTGGCGGACTCCTTTTTGGACATCAATCTTCTCAGTTAGTTCACCCCCAACCCCCCAGCATACTCGGGCGTACATATCCTGATGAAGTAGAATAGGTATATCCAACATGTCTAACGGGATCTCATTGTTCTTCAATGCCTCCCGTTGTTTATAACGGTGAACTAGGACGAACGCGGATTTGAGGTACACAAACACCAGGTACAAGTGGGATTTTTCAAGTAAAACAGTTTTCCAGTAGATGGACATAAACCGGATTATCTGATCCACTGTACTAACCTGGCTTCTGAAGCCCACTTGAAGATGCAACAAAGCACCATGTTCCTCTATGCAGAGGACGAGATGATAAAATATCTTTCTGCCAAAGATCTTTTGGGTCAATTAAACTAATAGGTCTAAAATTGGCCCCTTGTTGTGCACAGGAAAAATCTCAGCAGCTTTCCAACAAGCAAGGGGGATGGCCACCCTTTTATGATTAAGTTGCTCAGCGTGTTCATATAGGCAGCCCAATTGTTTGGATCAGAAAGAAAGAGATCACCAGGTACCCCATCGGGCCCAGCGGCTTTGTCTGCCGCCACAGCCTTTATGGCCCGTGGGTATCTTAAAGTTCAATAATTAAATCGCATTGGGGTGTCTGTTCTATAGTGTTTAATATATTTGTTACAAGATGAACCCTATCATCCGGAATGTCTAGCTGGGTAATTGTGTAAAGGTATGAGAAATGCTTGTGCCACACCTCAGGGTGGATATTATCAGCTAGACGTTCAGTGGCACTACCCCCCCTATTGGCTACAAGCTGCCAAAACTTTCTAGTATCGTTTTGGGTTGCGGCCTCATATATGTTGTCCCAAACCTTAGTATCCCAATCTTGATGAGCCTTAAACTGAGCCACTCTATACAGTTTCCCACAAGCTCTAAGATCCATAAGAGCACTATCCCTGGCCCTATTCATTTTGGCTATTAGAATGGGCTTAGCTGCAACAATAGGCCATTTGACTCTACGCTCATTATTAGAAGGGATTAAATCCACTGTACGTGAAAAAGAAATGCTTACAAAATGCCTGAATATGTGGTTCAGTGTGCAGTGCAGTGCAGTGCAGGGCATTATGGTTGCTGCCTACCCTAGGGATAACTTTCATGTCTATACAAAAATTCCAGAGGGAAAGAGCAATAAGTACATAGCCAACCCTACTTATGTGACCTGGACAGTTAAACGTATAAAGGACAGTGGAATCAGAGGGGGTGCGCCCATTACAGGCCCTCAGCGCCATTGTTAATGTGAGTGTCAACAGCTGAAGCATTGCACCTGTCCAGCGCTTTCTTGGGGGAGCAGTTAATGGTGGAATGCCTCAGGCCTCATCTTCAGTGTCGAGGATGGTATTAGTGCCATTGTCAAAAGGTTCGAATGTAGTATTAAAATCACCAGCAATAATTGAATTATCCTGGGTATCAAATCCTCTCCTATGAGTGGCCAGGTGTTGGATGGTCATTGATGCACCCCCCCCCCCCTTAGGCCTCGGTTATAAACATTGTATATATATATATGTACTGTACGAGAATTGTCCCCTGTCATCATGAATCCCTGGTAGTCATATGTAGAGGTGTTCAATGGGCGCAGTTTGACATTCAAAGACATACATACCCAAACAAGGAGGCCACCGTAGGGTCGTCCCTTCCCTGAGTGGCGGGCAGGAACAAAGAGTTTGAGATAGCCTGATCTTAAGGCCAGGTCAACACTCTCAATGCTCCTGGAATAGGCATATGTCGAATTGATCGACAATCATACCCCAAGGTGGATCGTTCAGTTTGGATCTTAAACCTGCCATATTCCAGGATATTATATTAACTGGTTTAGGATCCATATAAGGTGATCCCACTGGGCATTCAGGTGTAACAGAAGTTAGAGAAAGACCATTAGGGCTCTCAAATGCGACAAGCGATTGGGGTGAACTATTGACGGGGAACAACAGGGATCAACGGACACCAATAAGGTTCCAGGACCGTCTATATATTCATGCTCTCTTACTAGATCTAATGGGGACTTGTTAATTAGTCAATCCACATAGATGTTCCCAGGTCTACAGTTGGAGTCGCTATTACACTAGACCTTCTACTAGTGAAATAGAAACAAATTTCTAGAGACAATTGTCTGAGGGATCTTGTTCCCTGGTGGCGTGTATGATATTCGATCAAATAATTGAGGGGCAATTGCGCACAGACCTGATGTGATGTATACACTTATTAATTAACAAGTCTTCATCCTCAAATGTGCTTATGGCTAGACTGGGCACTCTTGTCATGTAGACAACCCCTGTATTTCTATGAGTGACCCCTAAGTGGTCACCAAAGTGTTCGCTGGGAGTAATCTCTGGAGAGGAAGCATCTTAAACTTAGTACCCTTTGTCTCAGGATCACGTGGGCCAGGACGAGAAACAACTGTAGATGGATGTTATGTTGTTATGTTATAGGTATTTTTATCCTGCACAGCTACTCAAAGAGTGTCCCGGCGTGTGCCCAGTGGGATGAGAACAGGAACAGGAATGACGGCCTTGGTCAGTCTGGATCAGGAAAAGGCGTTCGACCACGTTTCCCATGAGTTCATGGACCGGACACTCAGAGCACTGGGACTGGGGGACTTTTTCTGTGACGTGGTGACCACAATGTATAGAGACATCTCCAGCACAGCGTTGGTGAATGGCTGGAGAACCGAGCCCTTCCCCGTCCTGTCGGGGGTGAGGCAGGGCTGCCCGCTTTCATCCCTCCTGTTCATCTGTGTGATTGAGCTCCTCGCCGAACGCATCTGGCAGAACAAGAACATCAGAGGAGTGAAGGCACCAGGAAGCAGGGGACAAGGCGAAGTGAAGTTCTCCCTCTACATGGATGATGTCTCAGTCTTCTGCGCGGATGGACCATCTGTGAAAGAGCTGGAGAGGACTTGTATTGAGTTTGGGAAAGCGTCAGGAGCAAAGATCAACAGATCCAAGTCGGAAACCCTACTCTTCGGACACTGGACCCCCACCCGAGACCCACTGCCACTCCCCATCAAGCAGGACTTCCTGAAGATTCTTGGAGTCTGGTTCGGCGGACAAGGTGCAGCGGAGAAGACATGGGAAGAAAGACTGGCGAAGACGAGGCAGAAGCTGGGACTCGGGAGCCTCCAGAAGCTGACGATCGAAGGGAAGTCTTTGGTCCTGCGGAACAAGACCCTGCCCGTGCTCCAGTACATCGCTCAAGTGTGGCCTGTGCAGACCCGAAAGGCCAAGGCCATCACGAGAATGATCTTCTACTTCATCTGGAGCTCGAAGATGGACAGAGTGAAGAGGGCGGTGATGTTCAAGACCCACGACAAGGGAGTGCCAGACATCGCCACCATCCTGAGGGGAATCTTCATGTGCCACTGTGTGAGGACCACCCTGAGGACCGAAGATGAGAGCCATGTCGGCTTTCTGATGGCACGCTTGTTCCTGTTGCCAACGTGGAGGCGCCTCGGATGGGCAGAGTGGGTGAACGCCGTCCTGTACAACTGGGAGACCCCGTGGCTCTACAAGGAAGTGGAGAAGTTCGTGAATGAGTTCGGGTTGGAGGCTGCCGCCCCCGCCACATGGATCCCGAAGCTTGTCCAACGCCAGATACATGCAAGGGACATCAGCGAGCCGATCGTGCACTCCCCTCTGCCACAGTGGACCACGTGTGGGGAAACATCGCATCCAAGTGCCTGACGAACCAGCACAAAGACATCGCCTGGATGGCCATCCAAGGAGGACTTCCCGTGAGAGCCTTCATGCACGCAAGAGGACTCAACCGATACAAGTCCTGCCCGAGAGAGTGCACCGTGGACGAGACAACATACCATCTCTTCTGGGAGTGCACATACGCAGAGGACCTGCTGAAGACCCTAGGCACGGAGCTTAGGGCCTGGATTCCTACTTCATGCATCACCACGGACTCTGTGATGTATGGTTTGTTCCCAGGGACACATGCACTAGGTGACTTCCATGGCTGCTGGAGGCTCCTGTGCTGTTTTAAAGATATTCTTCTGTTTTCCAGAAACCGCCTGGTAGTAGGGAAGAAGGAGACATCGACCCTGGTGTGCCATAAGATGGTCCACAGCCTCCTGTGTGACTACGTTGCACTGGACGGATCAGATGAAGACGATGACGACGACTGAGGACCCACAGGGGTCCCCTTGTACCCTAGCATGGGGGGGGACTCTGGAGGGGACACTAACCTGTTTTTGTCTTTTTTTCTTTAACCCAGGACCCGGTTGGCGACAGGGGAGAGGAGAAGGCGGATGAAGGAAGGTGGAGTAAATGTAGTTATTTACTGTATGTATTTGACTAACTTGACCTTTTCCCTTTACAGGTAAAAGGTCAATGGGATAGCTTGCGCACTTGCTGCCAAGTTTGTTACCAATGACTAACGAATATATAGGTGTTGTGGAAGGTGACGATTGATGTATCTGAACCAGAAACGACGCCCTAACAAGAGGCAAAAAAAAAAAAAAAGTGAGTTCAACTAAAAGAAAGGCCCTTGCAGTGCCTGTTGTATTATTTGATTGGTTTGTGTAGTGTCCTAGCACTGTAGAACACCTGGCCCAGTGTTGGGGCAAGTAAACACACAAACACTCTGGTTGCTTTGGTGGCCAGCAACCAACTTAGCCACGCCCGGCTCTTCCGGGCTATTTATTGGCTACCACATGTGCGCGCCGCGTGTCCACGTCGGTCACGCCAAATACCTATGACACCCAGGGGTCGGGTACAAACACCCCTCCCCTCTGGGACCCAAGTGGTGTAACCCACCACTCGGAATCAACATTACATTCCTCTTATACTAAGTCAAAAATAAACACTTTAACAAAAACCCAAACAACAGGAAATCTCGCAATGTTCATATATCAAATGACGATACCACATGGAACAGTCTTACTTGATTTCACGCAGCAGCTCCTCGGCTACTGAGCATGGCCCAGCCACTTCTATCCGCTACCAGGTCACAAAGTCTCGGTACTTCTGGGAAGGCCTCGGATGGACCCTCAGATTATACCGCCTCCGACTGTCCCTGGCGGGTGTAGACAGCGAGACCAGCTCCTGTTCTTTAGTCGCAGTCGGCGGACTCTCTCTCCTCTTCTCTGGCTCTGCAGGGGGCAGGATTTCTTCCGAGGGCTGGATTAATACCGGAGTTCCGCTCAGCCTTTCTGACGATGTTTCCGGGAAGTCGTCTGCGTCGTCCGATAAATCAAAACTCCTGAGTGGGGCATCCGTTCCAGCGACGTCTCCATCCGAACTCCGTTCTAAGAGGTGATCATGAGTTTTCTTAAAATGAGACACATTTCTTGTCACCCACTCCCTGCCTCTTCTGGCAGTAACTCGAGTGCCACAGATCTTGGTCACAGTCCAAGCTTCCAATTCAAATGGCAGGCGGAATTTTCCACCTGGATGCCGGTCGCGGACCAACACCCGGTCACCTATTGCCAACGAACCTTTGTGGGCACGCCGTCGCCGAGAGGCGTCTTCATTGTTGTGCTGTCGCCGGGACTCAGACTGGTTTGGCGGGCATGGAGCGTCAGCCCACTGTGGGTGGTGAGGGATAGTGTCACTGACTGCTCGATGAAAACACATTCGTCCTGGAGCAACACCTGTCGTGCAGTGCGGGGTTAACCGGTACTCTCTTAGGAACTGATACAGTGCCTGTTCTACATATCGATGTTCCGCTAGAGCAATCTGAACAGTCTTGTTTAGGGTTCGCATTAGCCGCTCTACTTCTCCATTTGCCTGCGGCCACCTTGGCGTTACTCTTCGATGTTTGATTCTGTAGGATGTAAAATAGTCTGCCAGTTCACTACTGGTAAACGGGGTCCATTGTCTGTGCGGATTTCTCCGAAAAGGCCATGGGTGGCCATCATTTTCTCCAGCTTGGATATCACTTCTACAGCCGATGTGGTGTCTACAATCTCGACTTCTGGATATCTGGAGAAATCATCTACTACCACCAGCATGTGTCGCCCTCCCGGCAGGCTGCCAAAATCTGCACTTACTCGCTCCCACGGTACAGTTGGGCCACGTTCTATGATCACCGGTGCCGGCGGAGCCGGGAGGCTCGTGGCGAGGCACACCGGACAGCTCTTCACGATGTCCTCAATCAGATGATCCAGTCCGGGAAACCACACTTTGCTCCGAAGCCGGCTTTTCGACTTGACCATGCCTTGGTGGGCACCATGCGCTAGTGCCGCTGCTGTCTTGTGCAGGCTTTCCGGTAAAACGAGGCGAGGGCCTCTCAGTAGACAGCCGTCGGGTGTCAACGATAATTCCAGGCGGACACGATACAACATCTTCAACACGGACCTGGCCATGTCAGTGCGATACGGAGCCGGGGTTTGCAGCTCTTTCCAATCTCCGGAGGTAACCGCTCGGATGGCTAGCTGTAGACAGTCATCCTCAGCGGTGGCTTTGACGACATCTTCGAGAGAGATCGGCAGGGGTCTCGACCGTTCCACAATCATTCGCACATAATCTTCCGTGGCCGCCGCCTCCGCAGTCTCCTGGAGGGTCACAGGCCGAGCGTGCCTTGACAGAAAGTCTGCGGGGTTCTTGGTGCCTGGTTGATACTCCACCTTGAACTGGAACTCTTGCAATTGTAGGATCCATTTCTCTATACGGGGAGGAGGTCTGGACGACGATCCTTGGAAGAGGGGAATGAGAGGCTTGTGATCTGTCACAACGGCAAACGGGTGCCCATAGAGGTAAATGTGGAAATGTCTACAGCCCCACAGGATCGCAATTGCTTCCTTCTCAATGTGAGAGTATCTCTGTTCCGTGGGGGTGAGTGTCTGGCTGGCATAGGCTACTGGTGCCCACTCTCCGCAGTCTTGGCGCTGTGCGAGGACGGCACCGAGGCCCGTAGGGCTGGCATCCACAACCAACTGGGAGGGCTTGCAAGGGTCAAAATACACCAGATTGGTGTCCGCTGAGAGGGCAGCCTTCGTGCGCTTGAACGCTTCTTCTTGCTCGGGGCCCCACTGCCATGGACTTGCTGCTTTGGTCAATTCTCGCAGCGGGCCTGTCAGGTCGGAGAGGTTCTTAATGAACCGTCCGCAATACGTCACCATTCCTAGGAAACTACGGACACCTGACACTGAGGATGGTGCAGCGGCGGCCTGGATGTCGTCGACTTTCTCTGGGTCGGGGCCCACACCGTTCTCAGAAAAACGGTACCCAAAGAAACTGATGTCCTTGCGGAGGAAATCACACTTAGCACGATGAAGAGTGAGCCCTTTCTCTTTTAGCCTGGCAAACACCGCCTGGAGCCTCATGAGGTGTTCTTCGAGCGTGGGCGCGTGCACCAGAATGTCATCGCTCACGTTGAGCACCCCTGGAAGTCCATGTAACACTGTCTTTATGATGTTCTGGAAAACTTCGGCAGCACTTGAGATGCCAAAGTTTAGTCGAGTGTAGCGCCACAGGCCCACATGTGTCGAGAATGTAGTGATTGGACGAGACTCCGGGTGTAGAGGGATCTGGTGGTACCCTGACCGGAGGTCCATTTTTGAAAACCACCTCGAGCCGGCCAGTTCTCCGATGATGTCATCTATGGTCGGGGTTAGGTGCCGCTCCCGCTTGATGGCTAGGTTCGGGACCCTCATATCCACACATATGCGTACAGCTTCGGGTTGCTTCGGTTTCCACGCCACCACGATGGGGGACACCCACGGCGTCGGGCTACTAACTCTTTCGATGATTCCAGCGTGTTCCAGTACGCGGAGTTCCGCTTCCACCTTGGGTCGGAGGTGGAAGGCAATCCTTCGATGCCTCAGAGCCACTGGGGTCACAGACTTGTCCACATGAAGTCGGATCACTGGTTCTTGGAGGCATCCTATGCCGGTGAAAAGGGAGGCGAACTCTTGCAACAGATGGTCAAGATCATTTTCGTGAACTTCGAACGCGAACTGAATAAGATTCAAATCTTGGGCCATCCGGCAGCCGATAAGGAATCCCGACCCCTCCTGGGAGACGTACACCTTTGCCCGCTGGCAAGTGTCTTTATGTTTGAGGTCTGTCTGGAACACCCCACACATCGTCAATGGGGCACGATTCCCAAATGCGTAGACCTGTACCTTCGTACGCTGAAGTGTGGGTTTAGCCGGGAGTTTCCGATAAACGTCCGCGGCCATGAGGTTGATCGTGGCTCCTGTGTCAATAAGTGCCGCTATTGGATGGTCGTGTATCCGAACCTTACATACTGGGGCAGCTGCCTGGGTATGCGCCAGGGCGTTAAGCATCCTGACTACATGGACTGTGGCCGCATCGTCCTCATCCATATCACTGGTGGGGGAGTCTTCTTTGATCGGCTCAATGGCCCGCACTTGCTTTCGCCCGCTTGTAGGCCGCTTGCGCTGAGACGATCGGCATACCGCTGCAAAATGGTTCACCTTGCCACAGGAGCTGCAGATCTTCCCGTTGGCGGGACACCCTCCGTCACGTGGGTGTTGACCACCACACCATCCACATAGGCGAGTCGCTGACACGTTCTTGGTGGGCCTCTTGATCGTCCCTGACGCTCTCTGTTTGTCTCCCGGTGGGTCCGTGCGAATCGCGTTGATGGGCTCCGTCTTGACTTGCGTCGTGATGTTGGGATCCATATGGGCTGCCCGTGCTCTGGACAGTTCCTTGGACCGACCAAGCGTAAGTATGTCTCTCATGGACATGTTGTGTTCTTGAAGTATCCGTTCCCGAAGTTTTACCGACGCGCACCCTTGTATGAACTGGGCACGTATCTCATCAGCCTCGTCCGGGAGAGTACAGGTGCTCGCTAGTTCCCTTAGGCGTTCATAAAAAATGTCAACCGACTCCTCTGGCTGCTGCTTCGCCTGGCGCAGCAGGAATCGTTCGTAATCCGGGTTTGCGTACGGCTCGAAGTGCGCTGTGATGGCGTCGCGCATTGTGGCGTAATTCCTCGGGGGGCCACCTTCCCTCACCGTCTTCGAGATCTTATGTATCTCCGCTCCACCCAGGTGCAGCAACATGGAGCGTTGGCGTGGGGCCGCGATCTCGGCGGCATCGAAGTACGTTTCCAGCCGCTCCACCCACGCCTTCCATCGCGCTGCCTGTGACGGGGGGGCCGGTGATGGCAAATGGCTCCAGAGAGGGGAACGAGGCCATGGCTAACTACGCTGGTGCGGGGCAGAGTCCGGGTGCCGACTGTCGTGTGGCACGGGCGCACTCGCAGGGTGTCCAGCGGGGCCACAGGGCAGCCGCGTAGGCGAGGCGATGACCTTAGGGCGGCGGTCGACGGTGTGAGACCTGTGAGGGGGCAGGTGCGTGAGAGAAAACTACCTCAAACCCCACTGTTGCAGCCAAATAGGTGAGCGTGTGTCCTGTAGTGTGGCACTGTCACCACTGGGGGGCCTCCACCCTGAAAGCAGCGAGCCGGTATGTCCACAGGCCTGGGGGGGGGCCGGAGCAGGAATAGCGACGCCCCCGCGGAGATCGCGGGATGCAGGGGGCGGAGTCACGTGCTCTCGGGGCTCGCGCTGTGAAGCCGATCACAGTGGAGGTGGCAGCGGGCACCCGGGAATGCAGAGGGCGAGGCCGGTCTTACCCGCGGGATGTTGAAGGCTCCGGCGGAAGATAGGCAGTTCGCCGAGCGGCAGAGGAGCGTCGCAGGCGGTGCGTCGGAGCGCACACGGCGTTGTTGGAAATCACGGCGGCAGTCAAAAGTGCGGCGGGGCACGCGATGGGCAAGCAGCCCGCTCGTCGCCAATGTAGTGTCCTAGCACTGTAGAACACCTGGCCCAGTGTTGGGGCAAGTAAACACACAAACACTCCGGTTGCTTTGGTGGCCAGCAACCAACTTAGCCACGCCCGGCTCTTCCGGGCTATTTATTGGCTACCACATGTGCGCGCCGCGTGTCCACGTCGGTCACGCCAAATACCTATGACACCCAGGGGTCGGGTACAAACACCCCTCCCCTCTGGGACCCGAGTGGTGTAACCCACCACTCGGAATCAACATTACAGTTTGCATGTTTTCTTTTTTCATTTTACTTACTTTTAGTAAAAGGGTCATCACAAGGGGTAGCCAGAGTGGATATAATGCCCCAAGTCCCTGCTCTTCGGGGCCGCCTTAGTTCAACAACATCTATTAATAGATATTAAAGTGCAAGTCTCCTGCACTTCTATGTCTGGATCAGGAATCTCTCATGAAGCATGTGTCCAGTGATTCACCTTTTGTGTGTGCCACTCCCCGTGACAGTACATAACTTGTGTGCTACAATATAACATCCCTCGGTGTACTTTTTTGATACAGATAGATGCAGTTCAAACATTTCATAAACGTTACGTATCCACCTGCAAATGGCAGGCATGTAGCGTGGCATCTTAATTAAATGCAATCGAGTTTCCCGGTCCATTCGTTACTCTTTTTTTTTCCTCACAGTTTTATATAGCGCAAAACTGGACCAAGGGTATTAGAGCGCTTTACATGAGTTCCAGATTACATTGCATAGGGTCAGATTTTATCTTTTTTTTTTGTAACAGAGAGATTACGTGATTTTCCCCTAGCACCATAAGGTGTTAACCTAACGTCCGTTACGAAACGTCTCATCTTTTTTTGTAGCACTGCCAGTCAAGTATTTTTCATTGCACAATGGAAATTTGACCTTGCTGTAACTTGCCACACAACTCATAGTTCAGCAAACTGTTTATCCAGTAAGTAAAGTACAACATGAAAGTAAGCAAATACTGCCTATCTTCAAATTCACATAATTCTTTTATTTCTATTCACTGCGTTCTTGAAAGCAGTTTCTATTTACTAGCCGTTCGTTAAGTAAACGCCATCTCCAGACTAATACCTTCAGGGAGAGAAGCCTGACTTTTGCAGAAAATGCTCGACTGTACATGCCTCACACCACATCATTTTTCGAATACCTTATGCCTTATGCTTCCTCGCCAGTGGCTCCTGCTCCTCCTGCCACCACTGCTCGCCCAGGTCGTCTGCCATGTTTCCAAACACTCCGCAGTGTCACCACAATTAGGCCAAGACAGCACTCATCTGCAAAATTCACAAAGTGCGCCAGCTACTCTCACACGTGTCTGGCAGCTTAGTTTGTGTTCCAAACCTCGCCCTGGCTTCAGTACCCGCCACTATTCATTTTTTTGACATTACACAGGGCAACATACCAAACCAGAGCGCTAACTTCCCCATTTAATAAATACGGCACTAGGCGCCATGCTGCTGGACGAAATAATGCCATAATCCTTCACTTTTATATACGAAAAGGTAGATTAGCAGGTAATGTTTAGGTTTTAAACCGTGTTTGCTTAGAGCACACATTTACAGCAAAATACTTGTTCAAGATCGGGGATATTTTATCTCCTGGTAAATAGCGGCTCACTAAAAGCTATTTCGGTACTCTGCACATTTAATAGCACATTTTAATATTACTACTCTCAACTGTACTGGTTAAATCACCGTAAGGAGGATAATAATAATCTGAGTGAGCCCTAGGAGATTAAGTGATTTGCCCACAATCACAGGCTATTCAGCAGATGCTGGGAATCAACCTGATTCTCAGTTCCAAAGTCGGCAGCTCTGGAAGTTTGGCGTATATTAATCACTAATTTATCAGAACATGAGGGCATACCTCTATTGTATACAATATAGGGTTGGCAACCTGGCAATTCCTTAGCCCTTTGTGGAATCTCTGTCATTCTGCTTTACTGCATCCTTAATGGCCACCAGATCCCATGCGTCACTTCCAGTCCTTTCTCTGGCACAGAGGCCAGGCCCAGATTCAGTACATTTAATTGGTGTCCATTCGCTCGCGCCTTCATTAAAGTGCTGTTTAATTGAAGTGCTATTTTTTACACATGTTGCTGCTTTCCTCTCCCACCCACCACTTTTCATGTTGCTGTCCGCTTCGCCCCCACCCCTCCGGTCTTGCTTGTTTTGTTTTCATTGGGATAGTTGCACTGCACACAATTCCACAACTAACAATTCCAATCCAACCCACATAATTTCACTCCACACCACATACATCCACTCCACACCAAACCGCATAAGAAAAACACATTGCCATTTACAACGCCAATAACTCTAACTCTCACAAATGCGAGACCTATTGCATTGCAAATGCTTGTCTTTCCTAGTAGGGCATCAATAGCCTTGCATTTCCCCATCTTGTGATCTTCCCCCTTTATTTAAGGTCTTGCCAGCTGGAGATCACCTGCTTTTGTATTTGAGCTGAACTGGAAAACAGCAGGAAAATTATAGCTTCACAAAATTATAAAAGCAGCCAAATGTGAAGATTGTGAACAGCCATACACAACTCAACAAAAAGAAACCTCCTAATAGTAATAGTACCATTCAAGCCAGGCACTCTCTTACAGCAAGCAACCCCCCCGGGCTCAGGGTCGTATTTATTAGAGGTAGAATTACCACAAATTCCCTATGGGCCAGAGTCACGATGTCCCAATAATCAAATCAAGCGTAGGAAAAAAAGTGCTACACGTGCGGTTACAGCCACTTTCCGAAGGAATTTGGGAACCCGCGCCTCTCTGCCACTGCATGTGTCGGCTGATTGGCTCAACTGCCCTGAGTATACTTGTTCGAAAGTTGGAGTTCATAACTGTTACACATCAAACATAAACCAAATCATGTCCCCGTCTCATTGTCTCAATAAGTCACAGATCACCAAGGACCAGATGTACGACCCATTTTTGCATGCGCAAACGGGTTAGCGACCCGTTTGCGCCTGCAAAAACGAATAGGGCCATGTACAAACCCTATTTGCGACTCGCTAAATAGGATTTGCGACTCATAATTAGGAAGGGGCGTTTTGAGGGCGTCCCTTCCTAATTGCGACTCGCTACCATATGCAAGAATGTTTTGCGACCGCAATTGCGGTCGCAAAACACTCGCAATTTACCGCCCTCTTCAAGAGGGTGGTAATGCACTCGCAAATGGGAAGGGGTCCCCAGGGGACCCCTTCCCCTTTGCAAATGCAGGAGAAAATATTTTTTAGGGGCAGACGGTGGTCCCAGGGACCACTACCTGCCCTTGAAAAATGAAACGAAAACGTTTCATTTTTTTTTAAAAATGCATCTCGTTTTCCTTTAAGTAAAACGGGCTGCATTTAAAAAAAACAACTGCTTGATTGAAAAGCAGTCCCAGACATGGAGGTCTGCTGAGTCCAGCAGGCCACCATACCTGGGAGGGCCAGTCATTCCTAATGGAGTCGCAAATTGCGAATGCCTCATCAATATTGATGAGGCATGCAATTTGCGACCCCATTGGGAATCGCAAACAGTGTCTCTGACACTGTTGTACATGGCATTTAGTGACTCGCAAATTGCGACTCGCAATTGAGCGCAATTTGCGAGTCGCTAAATGCACGGTCTTACATCTGGCCCTTAGTGCATGGCACATGGGAGCAGGTACACAATAAAGCAGGAATGTCTTACCATGTGCTAATTGCAAGGCCAAGAGGGGTGGCCCTGCCTCATCCTGTCACTGAGGGGGGGGAGGATGGGTCAGCGTGCGTCCCGCACAGCGGGGAACCACAATAGTTTAAATATCGGCAGATGAGGATCAGCTTGGCTGCACAAAAGGGGTTGTGGGCAATGCAGTCCCCAGCGGCTGTAAGAGAACAGCGGCTTGGCCCTTGCAACTCAAAATAACAAACCAGGCTCCGTAGATACTCCCAACAACCAGAATGGAGTGTCTAATATCAGGGCTTTTCGCCCAATGTTGCACCTCCCAGTAAAATGCAGTGTGTCCCAAGAATCAGCCTCCTGTCAGCCTCCTCGCAGCAGGGCAGCGCAATGGTTTAAATATCAGCAGATGACGATCAGCTGGGCTGTAAGGAAGGGGTTGTAGGCAATGCAGTCCCCAGCGACTGTAAGAGAACAGCTGCTAAAAGAACAATTGATGGACAGAATGTCGAACAATGTCAAACAATCACCCCAGTACAAAGATCTGGGCCTAAGTCTATCTTTTTTTGCTCCCAATGTCATTCCAGTTTGAACCTAGCCATATGCAAATCAGTCTTGACCCTGTGCCCCATGGGAACGGTCCAGCCCGAACTGCCAGGTCCTCCCTGGACCAGAAACAAGCATCCTGGGACAGGTGTCGGGGTTTCACCCCTCATCAGCCAGGCTAGCTTGACTCCAGTGGCATGGAGAGCATGGGACTCACGTCTGGGCATACCCGTCCCACTCAGGGTGACAAATGCAAAAAGAACAATTGATGGACAGAATGTTGAACAATGGCAAACATTCACCTCAGTACAGAGATTTAGGCCTAAATCCATTGTTTTTTTGCTCCCCATGCCATTCAATCCATCAATCAGGGTTTGTAAAGCGCACTACTCACCTGTTAGTGTCCCAAGGAGCAGGGGGGTGTATGCAGCTCCGTTGGTCATTCAAACAGCCAGGTCTTGAGGTCTTTCCTGAATTGATGCAGTGTCGGGCTTCGCCGGAGGTGAAAGGGGAGATTGCTCCAGGTCTTGGCTGCGAGTTAGGAGAAGGACCTTTCAACCACTCTGTTCCTGTAGAAATGTGGGACGGTGGATAGGGCGAGGATGGCTGAGCGGAGGTTTCTCTTGGGGGAATGGAAGGAGAGGCGGTTGTTGAAGTATTGTGGTCCGATGTTGTGGAGGGCCTTCTAGGCATGCATGAGCAGTTTGAAAATTCTTCTTCTTTCGGCAGGGAGCCAGTGGAGATCGGGGAGGTGTTGGGTGATGTGGTTGCGCCATGGGATATCGAGGATTAGTCTGACCGCGGCGTTCTGGATGTTCTGAAGTTTGCGGAGGAGTTTTTTGTTGATTCCGCCATAAAGGGCGCTGCTGTAGTCGAGTCTGCTGGTGATGAGGGCGTGAGTGACCGATTTCCTGGAGTCGGGGGTATCCATTTGAATGTTTTGCGTAGTATGCGGAGGGTGTTGAAGCATGAGGAGGAGACGGCGTTGATCTGGCGATTCATAGTGAGCGATGAGTCCAGTATGATACCGAGGTTACGTGCATGGTCTGTGGGGAAAGGTGGGTTTCTAAGGGCGGGGGCCACCAGGTGTTGTCCCATGCGGAAGGGGTGGAGCCGAGGATGAGGACCTCTGTTTTCTCTGAGTTGAGTTTCAGGCAGCTGTTCTTCATCCAGGTTGCGACAGCTGTCATCCCTTCTTGGAAGTTGTGCCTGGTGACGTCAGGTTCCTTGGTGAGGGAGAGGATGAGTTGGGTGCCATCAGCGTAGGAGATAATGTTGAGCCCATGGTTTCTGACAATGATTGCGAGGGGGGCCATGTAGACGTTGAAGAGGGTGGGGCTGATGGAGGATCCTTGGGGAACTCTGCATCTGGTCTCTGTTGGTTCTGAGAGGAAGGGCGGGAGTCTTATTCTCTGTGTTCTGCCCGTGAGGAATGAGCATATTCAGTCTAGGGCCTTTCCTTGGATGCCAGCGTCGTGGAGTCTGATAGTTAGTGTGCGGTGGGAGACGGTGTCCAAGACTGCGATAGGTCCAGGAGAATGAGTGCTGCCGTCTGGCCTTGGTCGAGGAGGGTGCGCATGTCATCTGTGGCGGCGAGGAGGGTGGTCTCGGTGCTGTGGTTGCTGTTGAATCCGGATTGGGAGTTGTCTAGGATGTTTCTGGCTTCGATGAAGTATGTTAGCCGGCCTTTTCGATGACCTTGGCTGCGAAAGGAAGCAGCAAGATGGGCCTAAAGTTCTTGAGGTCTGTCGGGTCTGCGGAGGGTTTCTTTAGGATGGGGTTTACTTCAGTGTGCTTCTAGTTGTCGGGGAATGTGGTGGTCTAGAGGGAGCAGCTGATGGTTTGATCTAGATCAGGTGCAATTGTTGTGGCGGCCCTGTGGAAGATGTGTGGTGAGCAGGGGTCTGAAGGTGCTCCAGAGTGGATGCTCCTCATGATCTTTAGGGAGTCTTCTGTCGTGAGTGGGATCCAAGTAAATAGGGTCTGTTGGGTGACGTCGCTGAGGGTGGGGGTTGAGGCGGTGCAGAGGTCTTGGTCGTCGAAGTTATCGTAGAGTGTCTTGATCTTGAGGAGAAAGAAGGAGCTGAGTCTGTTGCAGAGGTCTTGGGAGGAAGGGACGTCTGTTGTCTGGCTGTTGGGTTAGGCAAATTCCTGTATGATGGAGAAGAGTTCCTTGGAGTTGTGGGTGTTGGAGAGGATTCTGTCTTGGAGGAAATTCTTCTTTGTGGATTTGATGAGTTGGAGGTGAGCCGTGGTGGCTGTCTTGTAGGCGGTGCGTGTTTCCGGAGTTTTGTTGTTTTTCCACGTCTTTTCCAGTCGTCAGCAGGAGCGCTTGGATTCTAGGAGTGCTGTGGTGAACAAGTTTTCTTTCTTGTTGTGTTGTCCTGTAGCCTTCTGGAGGGGGGGGCGAGTGTTTTGGCGCAGTTGGCGATCCATTGGTGGAGGTTGCTTGCTGCGGTGTCCGAGACGGTGGTTGTCATGCAAAGGGAGCTTTTGTGGATGATGGCAAGGCTCCCTTCTGGGTGGGTAGAGTGGTCTTTTCTCAGGATCTTGTATCCGTTGGGGGTGGCAGTTGCGATGCCGGGCGCGGAACTGGCATTGGTCCAGGTCTCTGTGAGGATGGCGACGTCAGGCGTGTGAGTGTTGAGGAGGTCCCAGATTGCTATGATGTGCCTGTGCAGGGAGCGCACTTTGAGGAGGATGCAGTTCAGTGGTTTGTGTGCGCTGGCGTACGGTGGGCTGGGGGCTACTGCTGGGGTCCGGAAGTGGGTGAAGGTGCGGCAGCAGTGTCGGCAGGAGATCGGGCCTTGTGTGTTGGTTGGCATCGAGAGCTGGCAGTTGTTGTTACGTCTGGGGTTCCGATCATGGAGGGTGCTGGGATCGTAGCGGCAGGGGGTCAGAGGACCAGGGTTCCTGGCGCTGGTCGGGGTCGGGTCATGGACGGGCGCAGATGGGCTTGCCTTCGGCGCGCCAGCGGCAATGCCACACAGCAGCTGCCATTAAGTAGGGGTCAGGGAGGGTGATCAGCTGGGAGGCGGGAGCGACACACTGGGGGGGAGGGGCAGCAGCGGCAGGGAGCGCGGGAAGAGGAAGCGAAACGAGGCAAAGAGAAAAGAGTGAAAAGAGTGAAAAGAGGCAAGAGAGAAAAAGTGGCAAAAGAGAAAAAGAGGCAGGAGAGAAAAGAGAAAACAGGCAAAAGAAAAACAGAGGACACAGAGCAGAGCAGAATAGCAGAAGAGCAGGGTGGAATGGAATGGAATGGAATCAAAAGACATTTATAGAGCGCATGGCTACCCTTAAGCGTCCCAGCGCTATGAACTGACACGGAGGAGACAGAGAACTAAGGAAACAGTGCTGTCTTTAATTGCTTACGAAAAGCCAGATGGTTGGAGACTGTGCGAAGGTGTAAAGGCAGAGCGTTCCAGAGTTTGGAGGCGTTATAAGAAAACAGCCGACCACCACTTCTGGACCTCTTAATCCTCGGGATCTCTGCTAAATACAGGTTATTTGACCGGAGATTCCTACTTACTTTATAAGGGCGTATCATGGTTGAGTTAATAGGCGGCCCAATCCCCTGCATAGACTTATGCGCCAGACATAGGGCCTTAAATCTAATGCGTTCCTGTACTGGGAGCCAATGGAGGGAACGAAGAGCGGGTTTTGCAGATTGTCTGTTGGTAGTTCCAGTCAGTAGTCTGGCGGCGCTGTTTTGAACCTATTGGAGTTTGGCGACTACTGAAATGGGGGCGCCTAAATACAAAACATTCCCATAGTCCAATCTAGAGAGTATGAGTGATTGGACCAGTACTTTTTTGGCCTGAGGTTGGAGGAGGGGCAGAACTTTTCGGGCCATTCTAAGTAGGCCATAGCAGAGGCCTGCCGTCTTCCTAGCATGCGTCCTAAAGCTCAGGTCCTGGTCCAACCATATACCCAGGCTCTTGATTTCTGACTTCGGGTCCGGGGCTGGGCCCATGCAGGGAGGCCAAATGGAGCTGCACTTAAAACTCGTGGTATTGCCCAGTAGCATAATCTCAGTTTTTCCTCCATTAAGCTTAAGCTGGGACGCATCCATCCATCTTGAAATGTCCTCTAGACAGGTATAGAGGGCATGAGTTTTTTGGTCAGCTTGGTTTAGCCCCACCACCAATTGCGTGTCGTCAGCATAGGTTACCATCCGGAAGGGTGCTCTTCCATTAGACCACCAGGGATGAGGCGCAGGCAGGAGCCTGCAGGTGGAGGAGGGCCTCGAACACCTACCTGGTGAGGAGCTCGCGCTCAAGGGCAGACCCTTAAAGGTGGTGCTGCGTGGGGGAGAGCAGTTACAGTGACCAGGAAAGTCAGAGGTCTTGCGCTTCTTACCGAGCAGCGGCTGCCATTAAGTAGGAGTCAGGGGGAGGGCGATCAGCTGGGAGGTGGGAGCGTCACGCTGGGGGGGGGGGCCGCAGGGGCTGCAGCAGCTGGGAGCTTGGGAAGAGGGAGCGAAACGAGGAAAAGAGAAAAGAGGCAAAAGGGAAAAAGAGGCAAAAGTGGCAAAAGAGGGAAAAGAGAAAAAGAGTCAGGAGAGAAAAGAGAAAACAGGCAAAAGAAAAACTGAGGACACAGAACAGAGCAGAATAGCAGAAGAGCAGGATGCTCTTCCACTAGACCACCAGGGATGAGGCGCAGGCAGGAGCCTGCAGGTGGAGGAGGGCCTCGAACACCTACCTGGTGAGGAACTCGGGCTCAAGGGCAGACCCTTAATGGTGGACCTGCGTGGGGGAAGAGCAGTGACACTTGCAGGGAAGGTCAGAGTTCTTGCTCTTCTTGCCGAGCAGCGGCCGCCATTAGGTATGAGTCGGGGGAGAGCAATCAGCTGGGAGACGGAGCGATGCGCTGGGGGGAGGGGCCGCAAAGGCAGCAGCGGCGGGGAGCGCGGGAAGATGGAGCGAAATGAAGCAAAGGGAAAAGAGTCAAAAGAAGCAAGAGAGAAAAAGAAATAAAGTGGCAAAAGTGGCAAAAGAGAAAAAGTGGCAAAAGTGGCAAAAGAGGCAAAGGAGAAAAAGTGGCAAAAGTGGCAAAAGAGGCAGAAGAGAAAAAGAGGCAAGAGGGAAAAGAGAAAAGAGGCAAAAGAAAAACAGAGGACACAGAACAGTGCGGAATAGCAGAAGAGCAGGGTGCTCTTCCACTAGACCACCAGGGATGAGGCGCAGGCAGAAGCCTGTGGGTGGAGAAGGGCCTCGAACACCTACCTGGCGAGGAGCTCAGGCTCTCGGCAGACCCTTAATGTTGGAGCTGCATGGGAGGAGAGCAGTGACACTGACCAGGAAGGTCAGAGGTCTTGCTCTTCTTGCTGCGCAGCTGCCGCCATATAGTAGGGGTCGGGGTGAGGGCGATCAGCTGGGAGGGGGGCGCGACACGCTGGGGGGTGGGGGCCATGGGGCAGCAGCTGTGGGGAGCGTGGGAAGAGGGAGTGAAATGAGGCAAAGGGAAAAGAGTCAAAAGAGGCAAGAGAGAAAAAGAGAAAAAGTGGCAAAAGTGGCAAATGAGAAAAAGCGGCAAAAGTGGCTAAAGAGGCAAAAGAGAAAAAGAGAAGAGGTGGCAAAAGTGGCAAAAGAGGCAGAAGAGAAAAAAGTGGGAAAGTGGCAAAAGAGGCAAAAGAGAAAAAGATGCAGGAGAGAAAAGTGAAAAGAGGCAAAAGAAAAACAGAGGACACAGAACAGAGTGGAATAGCAGAAGAGCAGGGTGCTCTTCCACTAGACTACCAAAGGATGAGGCGCAGGCAGGAGCCTGCGGGTGGGAAGGGCCTCGAACACCTACCTGGTGAGGAGCTCGGGCTCAAGGGCAGACCCTTAACTGTGGAGCTGCGCTGGGGGAAAGCAGTGACACTGTCCAGTTTGAACCGAGCGATATGCAAATCAGTCTTGACTCTGTGCCCCATGGGAACAGTCCAGCCCGAACTGTTTTCACACTGATTTACCATGAACGATGGATTTAACCCAGATATCTTGACTGAGGGTGAATGTTTGATTTGCTCTGCAATCTGTCCATCATTTGTGTGTCTTTTGCTTTCTCGCCCGAAGTGCGTCGGATATGCCCAGACGTGGGTCCCGGGCTCACTGAGTCACTGTATTCAAGCTAGCCTGGCTGATGAGGAGTGATGTCATAAAACTGGTCCCAGGGTGCTTATTTCCGGTCTAGGGAGGACGTTGCTTGGCAGTTCAGGCTGGACTGTTCCCATGAGGAACAAGGTCAAGACTGGGGTGGCATGGTGAGCAAAAGAACGATGGATTTAACCCAGATCTCTTGACTGGGAGTGAATGTTTGATTTGATCTGCATTCCATCCATCATCTGTGTGTCTTTTGCTTTCTCACCCTAAATGTGCTAGGTATGCCAAGATGTGGGTCCCGGGCTCACTTTGTCACTGGATTCAAGCTAGCCTGGCTGATGAGGGGTGATGCCCCAAAACCTGTCCCAGGATGCTTGTTTCTAGGCCGGGGAGGACTTAGCTTGGCAGTTCGCGCTGGACTGTTCCCATGAGGAATAGGAGCTAGACTGATTGGAATATGGCTGAGTCTAAACTGGGGTGGTATGGTGAGCAAAAGAACAATGGATTTAACCTAGACCCATTGACTGGGGGCGAATGTTTGTTTACTCTGTATTCCGTCCATCATTTGTGTGTTTTTTGCTTTTGCGCCCAAATGCGTCGGGTATGCCAAGACGTGGGTCCAGTGCTCACTGTGTCACTGGATAAAGCTAGCCTGGCTGATAAGGGGTGATGCCCCGAAACCGTTCCCAGGATGCTTGTTTCCAATCCTGGGAGGACCTGGCTTGGCAGTTCGGGCTGGACTGTTCCCATGAGGGCAGGGTCCAGGCTGATTTGCAAATGGCTGGGTCTAATCTGGGGTGGCATGGTGAGCAAAAGAACAATGGATTTCACCCAGATCTCTTGACTGGGGGTGAATGTTTGATTTACTCTGCATTCCGTCCATCATCTGTGTGTCTTTTGCTTTCTAGCCCTAAGTGTGGCTGGTATGCCCAGACGTGGGTACCGGTCTACCTCTGTCACTGGATTCGAGCTAGTCTGGCTGATGAGGGGTGATGCCCCGAAACTGCTGGTCCCAGGATGCTTGTTTCCTGTCCATGGAGGGCCTGACTTGGAAGTTTGGGCTGGACTGTTCCCATAAGGAACAGGGTTAAGACTGATCTGCATATGGCTGGGTCTAACCTGGGGTGGCATGGTGAGCAAAAGAACAATTGATTTCACCCAGATCTCTTGACTAGGGGTGAATGTTTGATTTGCTCTGCATTCCATCCATCATATGTGTGTCTTTTGCTTTCTCGATCTAAGTGCACCGGGTATGCCCAGACGTGGGTCCCGGGCTCACTGTGTCACTGGAATCAATCTAGCCTGGCTGATGAGGGGTGATGCCCAAAAACCAGTCCCAGGATGATTGTTTTCCGGTCCAGGGAGGACTTGGCTTGGCAGTCCGGACTGGACTGTTCCCATGAGGAACAGGGTTAAGACTGATCTGCATATGGCTGGGTCTAACCTGGGGTGGCATGGTGAGCAAAAGAACAATTGATTTCACCCAGATCTCTTGACTAGGGGTGAATGTTAGATTTGCTCTGCATTCTGTCCATCATCTGTGTGTCTTTTGCCTTCTCACCCTACGTGCACCGGGTATGCCCAGACGTGGGTCCCGGGCTCACTGTGTCACTGAATTCAAGCTAGCCTGGCTGATGAGGGGTGATGCCCTGAAACCAGTCCCAGGTTGCTTGTTTCTGATCAAGGGAGGACCTGTCTTGGCAGTTCAGGTTGGACTGTTCCCATGAGGAACAGGGTCAAGACAGATTTGCATATGGCTGGGTCTAAACTGGGGTGGCATGGTGAGCAAAAGAATGATGGATTTAACCCAGATCTCTTGACTGGGGGTGAATGTTTGATTTGCTCTGCATTCTGTCTATAATCTGTGTGTCGTTTGCTTTCTAGCACTAAGTGTGGCTGGTATGCCCAGACTAGGTCCCGGGCTCACTGCCTCACTTGATTCAAGCTAGCCTGGCTGATGAGGGGTGATGCGCTGAAACCGGTCACAGATTGCTTGTTTCTGATCAAGGGAGGACCTGTCTTGGCAGTTCGGGCTGGACTGTTCCCATGAGGAACAGGGTCAAGTCTGATTTGCATTTGGCTGGGTCTAAACTGGGGTGGCATGGTGAGCAAAAGAACAATGGATTTAACCCAGATATCTTGACTGAGGGTGAATGTATGATTTGCTCTGTAATCTGTCCATCATTTGTGTGTCTTTTGCTTTCTCACCCTAAGTGCGCCGGGTATGCCCAGACGTGGGTCCCAGGCTCACTGTGTCACTGGATTCAAGCTAGCCTGGTTGATGAGGGTTGATTTCCAGAAACCAGTCCCATGATGCTTGTTTCCGGTCCAGGGAGGACCTGGCTTGGCAGTTCGGGCTGGACTGTTCCCTTGAGGAACAAAGTCAAGACTGGGGTGGCATGGTGAGCAAAAGAACGATGGATTTCTCCCAGATCTCTCGACTGGTTGTGAATGTTTGATTTGCTCTGCATTCTGTCCATCATCTGTGTGTCTTTTGTTTTCTCGCCCTAAATGCACCAAGTATGCCTAGATGTGGGTCCTGGGTTCACTGTGTCACTGGATTCAAGCTAGCCTGGCTGATGAGGGTTGATGCCCCGAATCCAGTTACAGGATGCTTGTTTCCGGTCCAGGGAGGACCTGGCTTGGAAGTTCGGGCTGGACTGTTCCCATGAGGAACAGGGTCAAGACTGATTTGCATATGGCTGGGTCTAAACTGGGGTGGCATGGTGAGCAAAAGAACAATTGATTTAACCCAGATCTCTTGACTGAGGGTGAATGTATGATTTGCTCTGCAATCTGTCCATCATTTGTGTGTCTTTTGCTTTCTCACCCTAAGTGCGCCGGGTATGCCCAGACGTGGGTCCCAGGCTCACTGTGTCACTGGATTCAAGCTAGCCTGGTTGATGAGGGTTGATTTCCAGAAACCAGTCCCATGATGCTTGTTTCCGGTCCAGGGAGGACCTGGCTTGGCAGTTCGGGCTGGACTGTTCCCTTGAGGAACAAAGTCAAGACTGGGGTGGCATGGTGAGCAAAAGAACGATGGATTTCTCCCAGATCTCTCGACTGGTTGTGAATGTTTGATTTGCTCTGCATTCTGTCCATCATCTGTGTGTCTTTTGTTTTCTCGCCCTAAATGCACCAAGTATGCCTAGATGTGGGTCCTGGGTTCACTGTGTCACTGGATTCAAGCTAGCCTGGCTGATGAGGGTTGATGCCCCGAATCCAGTTACAGGATGCTTGTTTCCGGTCCAGGGAGGACCTGGCTTGGAAGTTCGGGCTGGACTGTTCCCATGAGGAACAGGGTCAAGACTGATTTGCATATGGCTGGGTCTAAACTGGGGTGGCATGGTGAGCAAAAGAACAATTGATTTAACCCAGATCTCTTGACTGGGGGTGAATGTTTGATTTGCTGTGCATTCTGTCCATCGTCTTTGTGTCTTTTGCTTTCTCACCCTAAGTGCGCCGGGTATGCCCAGACATGGGTCCCGGGCTCACTGTGTCACTGGATTAAAGCTAGCCTGGCTGATGAGGGGTGATGCCCCAAAACCAGTCCCATGATGATTGTTTCCAGTCCAGGGAGGACTTGGCTTGGCAATTCAAGCTGGACTGTTCCCATGAGGAACAGGGTCAAGACTGATTTGCATATGGCTGAGTCTAAACTAGGGTGGCATGGTGAGCAAAAGAACAATGGATTTAACCCAGATCTCTTGACTGGGGGTGAATGTTTGATTTGCTCTGCATTCCGTCCATCATCTGTGTGTCCTTTGCTGTCTGGCCGTAAGAGAACAGCGGCTTGCCCCTTGCAACTTGAAATAACAAACCAGGCTCCATAGATACTCCCAACAACCAGATAGCAGGGCTATTCGCAAAATGTTGCAGCTCCCAGTAAAATGCAGCATATCCCAAGAATCAGCCTTCTGTCAGCCTCCATATCATCGAGGGGAATGCGATTGTGGAGAGGAAATACTGTGACATAAACAGTCTTTAACACCTGAGTATTAGGTTCAGATCGTAGTTGGATTCACTACCTGTATGGGGTACAGAGAGATTTAAATAATCTGCCAAGAAGATCCTTGGGTGATTGGACTTCCTATGAGGTCCTGTTTTGGGTCAAGATGTGGTTTCCGGACCATGGCAATCTGAGCATAGTGGTGACAGAAATACCTTTTGATATCATTGAATGTTTGGCTGTCTTACAGTAATTAAACGAGTTCCGAGATGAGCAGAGCAACAAGCTGCAGAAATATTCAGCCACTGGCGAAGTGAAGACTCAACCAGCAACTTCTGGCTGGATTCCAAAGATCGGGAATCTGGTCCGAGAAAAGATTGTAGACCAAAAAGAATTCGGTCCTTCATACAGAGCACCTGTGCCTGCCCTGGTAGTTGAAGGTACCAGAACTATACTTTTACCGCCCCTTACTGGTTGTAAACACAAGAGATTTATATTGATTGATCTCATAAAATCACATCATGTGGCCAGTCCTACATACTAGATCATGAGGGCTCCTGGGTAGTTATCTGCCCCCTCCCACTTCCACACAGGAGATCCCACTACAAGCTTTAACCAACAATGTGGTTTTTGCACTACGGCTGGGGTAATCTGACACTGACGTTTTGCTACTTCTAGTCACATCAACCAACACCATACAAGCATTGCTTGCAACTCCACAAGTCTCACCAACAAATGTCAGCAACAAAGCGGTTTATTATAATCCACTATTGAAGTTAACTAAAATAGCTTCTGGATTTTTTGTGGACATTGCAGACTTTTTTCGGACTCGTCAGGCCAACCACCGCATAAAATTCATGCATTTCTAATTTGGCTCAAGACAATATATTTTGTTCCACCACGGATTTACATATGGATTTACATTTCATTGTTCTTCTTTTTGATTTCGATTGACTTAGTAGCTATGTTCTTTTTACTTCTAAATGGACACTATCTACCAGACTGGTACCTGCTGCTGTCAAACCAATAGTCTAGGTATTGATGCCTCATTCATCATCACACAAAATTTAGAGAGACCTGTCCCTAGTGAACATTTCAGCGATTCCGGTACTTGATGGAAATGTTTGTGACAAGGTACCATTTGGGAAATATTTGGCCCAACAGAGACATTAGAAATACCATATGTTTTAAAATTATCACTTCATGATATTATTACTCCTGGCACCATCTCTGATGATTGGGACTTACATTCTGTAAAGTCTATGCTTTCTGAGCTAGAACATTATATTGTATTTGAAAGTGAGGAAATGTATATTGGATCATCGAATTATGATGAAATGTTCTGTTATAATTATAATGCACACCATTTCTTACACAGAGCAGTATTTATTTACACACAATGGGAATATTGCCCTACACCACCTTTGTGTAGTCCAAAAACATACACGCAAAAATGTGCATATTTTTCTAGCCATAAATCCAGCAGACCCAGTGTCTTATTATTATAAACTTCTCCCTTCCCCGGCTGAGAAAAATATGCTGACTGAAACCAAATTAGTACATTCAGCCTCCTTTATTTCTCAGTTGTCAATATAAGGATTTAACTTTTGGAAAGGCAATGTTGATTTAAAATCTGTTTGGGGAACAAAAAACTGGCAAGTTCAAAGCAATGAGCTTTGTTTACAGCATGTCTAATATCATGACAAATTATATTTCTGAACAGAATTGTGCAACAAACACCCTTGCTAGGCCTGGCCAAGATAAAGGATTTGAATACACCAAACATTCCCACATTAGCACGTTTAGACAATTGGCAACAATTTACAAACTACACGAAGGACGAGCTCAATAGCATGCTTAAGAATGGTACATACAGTTATTCATATTCAAATCCTGAGGAGTGGTTAGTGTGGCCATTAGATAACAATGGTTGTCATGTGCGATTTGTGAACAACGAGAAGGGTTTTAGAATAAACAGGCCAGACCCACTTTATGCGCTGACACAACACTCGGGGTGGTAACAACATACAGCATAGGGAAATTGTGCCTTGGGTGGTTGTAACATTCCACATTAGATGAGGTGAAAACACATTTGTCTCTCCTGTCTGATGACATGGTCTTACAGGATTTTTGTTAGGTCCTAGAAAGCCATGTCATAAATGTTTTTGTATATGATATACAACGAGGTTTGAAAGGTTTTGCAGCAGGAAGCTGCTGAACTGATACGTGAAATTGACAGAGTTCGTTTGGAAAAAGCTTTGGCAGTAGTTGATAATGGTATGACTACATTATCCAATAGTATTTATTCTCTGTAACACATTGTGTCATCAGCTATTGACATAATACAGAGTGACATGTCCATTTTACAACATGGACAAAGCCAGCTTAGATCTATTATGTTATTAAGTTGGACATTAGAAACTCTGCATAGTGGTCGCGTGCCATGGCGGCACTTGAACATTACTGATTTCTTTCTGCCCTATATTTTGACCAAGGAACAGAAACTGATGGCAAAGAAGGATGCGACATGCATGATGTTTCACAAAGAACATCTGGAGAAATGACCATTTACTGTGGCAGAGATGCCATCAACAGATTGGATAATGTATGGGTTTATCTCCTTGCCAATGCCAACATTTCACTTCACAAGCTGTTTGAAACACTGTCAGACAGGCAGACATGAAGCGTTATGGGAGAGGTTTCTACATGAGACATGGGTCATATCTTTCAATTTCAGGTGTAGAAATGGGGAAACTGAGGTCTTTCTCAGTGGTACAGACTGCGAGAACACTTTTGGCCATTCTTTAGTTTGCAGGGAGCTAACACTTCACAAAACCTGTAATGGTTTGATGGCAAACTTAGCTTGTTATCTGAAGGGTTCCCCAGCTGCTGTGATTCATCCGACATTCAGATTGCTTTCCAATGGAAGTTATTTGATGTTGAATGACCAAGGTTGCTGTAGGATGAAACCGAGAGTGTCCTATGTGGTTACAATTTCCTGGACAGTGACCTGTTGTGGCAATGTACTGTTTGCAAGAGCCCGCACAGATAGAGGGGTAACGATTTGGCCATGAATTTCTATTTCAGTGGTGAACTTTGATGGAGCCGACTGAAAGCCTTATTGTTTCAGAAAGAGGTTTCTTTAACACCTGCAAGAGAAACATTTGATCCCCAAGTTGCAAGGCCTTCTGCTGAAATACAATCGCTACTATGCACTAACTTCCCACAACACTTCAGAGAACTTGTGCACCATATTTTTAATGCTTCAAATACAGCTGGTGTAGTAAATGTTTTCAAAGCTATTGGGTCTGGATTTGTCAATACATTCCAGATTATCTTCGGATCAATTCCATCCTTTATACACTCTTTGGTTTCCAGTGCCTTCGGAGGCATACTTCTTGTCCTATTTCTGATTGCTGGCATTTTGGTTCTATTTTTGCTGCTCCACAATGGATTTCCTGCCAAACAGGCACATGAGAATGGGACTGTCAAATGTCCTGCTCTGTCATGATCAAATGATGCAGTATTTTGGCTCACCTTTGCTTCAGTAACTGAATGACAACTGGTCTTTGTCCTTTCAACCTTTATGGTTACATTGTGTACAGCCCGTGTTCCGCTGTCTGCTGTGCACCTTCAAGTGAACAATGGATTTATGCCTGGTAAAACAATTGGTCAAATTAATGTATGTAGAGTTGCTGATGGGTCCATTAAGAATCTACCTGAATGGATTGCCATTGATACAAAATGAATATTATGAGCCCTCCCAGGATGCCTCGGATCCTGGTTCGTCTTCTGGAGAGGCAATACTGGCTGACACACCTTCAGCGGCTGCTGTGTGGGTTGGGCATGACCATGTTTGTTCTTTGGAACTTGTGTGTGGGACGCCATCAGAAACATCATCTGCGGATGCTGAGAACAACATCCTTCCTACTTGGCTCTCAGGACTTTTGAACATCCTTCAGTGCAAACACTTTTTATTCGGCAACATTTATTTAAAAAAAAAAAGTTTTTTATTGTTCAATCCATAGCATTTCATATTTCAAACATATTATATTATTTAGCTGTTTTGACCACAAAAACAATAACATTTCATATAAACCCGAAAGGAAAACACAGCCAAAGATTATCAGCATATATACAAATATAACACAGTTATACAATTAGTTCAAGTGTTCAATCATAGGGGCCCAAATCTGAGTGGCCAGTTTTTTCCATCTCATTGATTTAAGAGAACAAAGGCTAGTTTCTAAATTAAAAATGTTATAAAATTTGGCCCGCCACATTTCAAACGAAGGGGTATCTTGCTGTAGCCAAGCTGAGGCTACACATAAGCGCGCAACCGCTGCTGCAATAAAAATAATATATCTAAACTTAAATGCCGGTTGACCAGTCCTAACACTATCACCCACCCCTAAAAGCATTACATCCCTCGTTATATAAATTTGCATCCCTGTGATGCCAGATAAGAACAGGTTTATTTGTAATTTTAATTGCGAAAGAGAAGTGCAATCGTAAAATATATGCACAATATCTGCTCTCTCCTTGCTACATCTAAAACACTTCCCGTCATTCGAGCCTCCCCACTTCATCATCCGCTCTGGTGTATGATACAAATTAAATATCGTCTTGAAGTGCTGGGCTTTCAAATTAGCAGAGAATAAGATTCTTCCTACAATATCAATCGATTGCTGCATGTATATACCTTCCTGTCCTAGCCTATCGCACCATTTCCTGTCTTGTATAGCCATATCGTCTTGCTGAGTTTCCATTAATATCTCATATAATACCCCTATTCTAGCCCTTCGTCTGATCGCCTCTACTAACGAAATCATAGTTATTCTCTCCACCAAATGATGCTTAAACAAAAAGTCCCGAATTTGTAAATACTTATAAAATTCATTTTGGCGAAGTCCATATCTAACAACTAGATCTGAAAATGCGGCTAGTGCCCCTCCCTCAATTAAATCTCCTATTTGCTTAATCCCCTTCGCTTTCCAGGTCTGCATCCTAAAATCCCAGAATATGGTGGGAAATATAGAGGTCGAATTCAGCGGAGTATAATAGCTAATCCGTGGTATATGCAGCATTTTACGTACAACTTTCCAGACTTTATACGCTGCCATCATGACTTTGAACCGTGTTTTTTTTAAATAACTAGGTTCGAAAAACTTAACTAAAGAATTCCTAGCTTCTGCCCCCCAACATAGTGGTGTTCAAAAAGAAGGACAAGCCCCCTAATCAGCCAGGATCTTACAGACCCATCTCGCTGTTAAACGCTGACGGCAAAATATATGGAAAAATATTGGCTACAAGGCTGGCGCGGGTAATTACGCCTTTGGTATCCATATATCAGCATGGTTTTATACCAGGTAGGAGTACGGTTAACCACATTAATAGAGTGGTTAGTCTTATAGATTACTCTAATGTATATAACAGCAGGATGGGACTGATTTTTCTTGACGCAGAAAAAGCGTTCGACCGCGTCGCATGGTCATTTTTATGGGCTATTATGCAGAAGATAGGGTTTGGGCAGGGATATATCAGAGCTATACAAACTATGTATAAGGCACCACGAGCTAGGATATGTGTTATGGGTAGGGAGTCAGAGCAGGTTTATATCAGAAGGGGGACAAGGCAGGGTGTCCCTGCTCTCCATTGTTATTTGCTATATTTATTAATCCATTTTTGTTAATGTTGGAGCAGAGTGAACGTATTAGTTCTCTGAATTGTGGGCAGTATCAGGTGCAGGTTTTAGCTTATGCCGATGATATTGCTGTGGCATCGACAGATCCCGCGCAAGCAGTTGTTGAGATAGAAAGATTGGCTTTTAAATTTGGTGGGGTATCAGGCTTTAAATTAAATTCTACAAAAACGCAGATTATATGTACAGCAATGGCATGCCCAGGGGATATTCGAGTAACTGAAGAAGCTAGCTATCTGGGTATTAAAATCAGAATGTCCCTGCAAGATTTGATTGAGGTCAATTGGGGAGGAATAGTTTCTGGGATAAAACAGCAGCTTGATCGTCTGGAATGTTTACACCTTTCGTTAGTGGGGAGGTGTAATGTACTTAAGATGACTATCCTCCCAAAAATGTTGTATTATTTTAGGGCGGTACCGCTAGAATGAACTAAAACACAACTGCAGAAAGTACATTCCATATGTGATAGGTTTTTATGGGGACAAAGGAAAGCTCGGCGGGCGGCTAAATTCATGATGTTACCACACGTTCGAGGGGGATGGGCAGTTCCTAACTTTACATTTTATTACTATGCATGTATACTTCAAAACATACGGATACTGCTGACAGGTGAAGATGTGGCGCTGGCGGAGGCACCCTCAATATTCGGCAACATTTTTACTGTTAAATTGGATTTATTAATTGCCCATTTGTAATTTGCCTTTTAGATAAAATTTGGCTTTCATTATGCTTTTATTATTGAAGTGACTTTTTAGGTAAGGAACATTTGAATTTTATTATTTTGTAGGTTCATAGGTAGTTTTTAGTCACTTTACGGACAAAGAGTGGGTGTTGTGTGGTTGTTAGACCCTATGCACTTCCATTGTTTCATGCTCACATTTAAAGTTGACATCTTTTAAACAGTGATCCTTAGAACACATTTTGCTTGCGCATATGACCCAGAAATTGCTTGCTTACATTTCTTGGTAGGCACATTATCATCTCCTAGAATACTTGGTACAAGGTCTCGGTACAACTGTACAAACTGTCCTTGTTGATTGTTGTCCATTAGGCGACAGCTCTCGTGGGTAGAATAAACTTTCACAGCCGGACCTGGGCTCAGGCACTGACTAATGGGTCCAGTTTAATACATATACTGGACTAAGCCTTTGTTTAGACAGAGAAGCATTTCAATGGATTGTCAACATCACCCCATGCCTGAATTCTAGCCCAGCTGAATATCATCATTTTCCTGAGAAGGACAGCGGCCTGTCTACACCAAAGACTGGCTGTCAGATGATACACGCACATAGGGAAATGGGGAGTTAGACTATTCAAGGTATTTTGGCAGATGATCTCACCCTATGCTTTCTAGGATAGGCAGCGCTAGGTAGGAGTCCAATTATATGTATTCTTATAATTCAGAGCAAATCTACAATGGTTGAATTGTTCTTTCTGTTCACCATTCTTGTATTGCTGGTGACTTTACGTTGATTCATTATATTAATCATTGCAGCACACGTATTTACACAACAGCTCAATTGTCTCAATAAAGATTATTGAAATGCCAATTCATGTACTTTTTGTGTATCTCATTGGGCATGCCCGAGTTACTAAAGAAAGGGTAAGATGTGTTTCCATGATTTCCTTGGGGAAATTAGGGATGTCATGTTCTGAGGTTGCAGACACCATCCAGTGCCCTGTCAGGTTAGGGGTCTGGATGGCGCACTGTGAGCTAGCCTGGAATTAAGTCAACATACTCTGATGGTATGAGTGGACACATTCCCCATAGTTTTGAAGCTTATGTTGCCTAAACGCAGTCTTAGTGAGATAGTAGGAGCCATACGACAGAAGTAAACAATATAGTTTGACACATTTATTGTGTGAAATATATCACTTACCAAAATATTGTGTCCCTATATATTTATAATGGTAAATACAAAACTATTGGGGAACAAAAATGGCTGACACTAATATTGTCTAAAATAGACAAACATAATTTTGTTTAAATATAAGTAGAGCTTAGATTAGTATATGTTAAATATTTTAATATATAAATGTAATATAATGTAAATTAAATATAGCCTAATATTTAATACTATGTATGTGTATATATATAAATATATAAAAAATCACCAAAATCCTTCGTCCGCTCGCAGCGCCAGTCCACACCACTTCAGCTACAAAGGATTCACGAACCACCAAAACTGCAGGCAAGTCAAAATTTTATTCCTGATTATGCGTTTCGGGCACCACTTGCCCTTGTTCACACATATATACATATACATATATATACATATATACATATACATACATATATACATATACATATATATGTACAATCCGCAAGAACAGAAACCATCGGAGGAGGCAAAGGCGTAAATGCGCCAAACTCAAGAGGCAGAGGTCAGCAGAGAAAGAAGAAAAACTGGCAATGACACCCAGCACAATTGATAAAACAATTGTGAACCTCACTGATATTCAACTCAATGCAGCGGAAAAACAACTCCTAGCGTTGGGATTAAGCTTTTGTCCTGAAAGCAATTTTAATTATGTGGAAACAAGAGTCGACGTTTATAAATGTATTCGTAAACTCAAGTTGACAAAAAATTTTACCATCAAAAATCATGGTAAGACCACACAAGACAAGCCTCCAAGAGCCTCACATTCTGGACTTACTGTGGATCAAATTCCGTTGCTTTCCACACTACATGCCTTGCAAAATGAATCCATAGAAAACAGTGAGTCTATGCCCAATACACAGGAAATGGCGGACGCCGAGGATATTATTATTTCGGCCCCTGGAAATAGTCCATTCAAGGCACCATCTTCTTTTGTGCCCATCATGCCCCGGGATGCGCTGGATATTTTCCATGAACGTGTCACAGATGAACTTAAAGCACTATATCGCAGAACTAAAAATGTGAAACCTAAATCAAAGCAACAAAGTACCCAGCAATATTTTCAACTAATGGACAAACTAAAAAACAATGCATCAGTCGTGATTAATAACTCCGACAAGGGAGGCAATATTGTCCTATGGGATAAGGCAAAATACAAGATGGAAGCATTCAGACACATCAATGACATGGAGTGTTATGAACTTTCCAATGCTGCAAACGTTAGAAAGATCAGTAAGGAATACAAAGACGACCTTAACATCTGGAAAAGGGAAGGGCTTATCACGAAAGATGAACTTAGTTTTTTATACAAAGAATTTCCTATTCTGCCCAGTTTTTATCTAATTCCCAAAATCCACAAAGAAATGGATCCCGTTCCAGGACGTCCTATCATATCAGCAAAAGATAGTATTTTTGAGAACACATCCAGATATGTGGATCATTTTTTACAAGAACATGTTGTCAATTTACCCTCGTATTTAAGGGACTCCAAAGATTTTTTGGTTAAATTGAATGCTCTACAGTGGTCCAGTGAATATATGCTTTTGACTCTTGACATTACTGCCCTATACACGAGCATAAGACACAGTGATGGTTTAAATGCAGTTAATTATTTTTTGAAGAGACGATGCATTTCCATGTACAAACACAATATTATGCTATTGAAAATGATACACTGGTGTCTACACAATAATATGTTTATGTTCGATGATAAAATCTATAGGCAGAAACAGGGAGTGGCCATGGGGGCATGCTTCTCCCCTAGCTATGCGTGCTTGCACGTAGGCTGGTGGGAGGAGCATGTCCTCAAGGCGAACCACAAAGCATTATTTGATGAACACGTTATACAAATGTGGAGATATATCGATGACGTATTCATTATATGGAAAGGAACATCTTCTCAGGCGGAAGGGTTTGTAGAGGCAATTAATTGCAACAATCTAAACTTGCAATTTACCGCACACATTGATCCTGCAACAGCTAACTTTCTAGATATCTCTGTATATATACAAAACGGAGCCATAGAGACATGTTTATATAGAAAACCGACGGCTGGTAATGTCTTATTACACGCCACCAGCTTTCATCCCCAACATACCATCTCCAGCCTTCCATATAGGGAATTTTTGCGTATCCGCAGAGCATGCAGCACCAGTGAGACATTGGCAGTAGCTCAAGAAGCAGCCAGAACTAGGTTTCTGGAGAGAGGATACAATGCCAAGAAACTCGATATAGCCATTAAAAAGGCCAACAATAAGGACAGACAGTCACTATTGCAAACGAGATCAGGAACAACTGCCAATACTATCTTGTTTCCAGACAATTCAGAAGATAGGGAGAGCCAGGGCAATTCGAGGAAGGGCACCTGTAGATTTATATCAACTTATAGCAGGCAAGCCAATGCCATAAAAAGTATTATTAATTCACAGTGGCCTATAGTTCTCACTGATGCGACGCTCCTACAGATACTACCTAACAAGCCTAACTTTACGTATCGCAAAGCACATTCAATGCGCAGCGATCTAGTTAAAACTAGCCCTGAATTGGAGACGAAAAGTAGGTGGCTTTCCCCCAAGAAAGGTTTCTTCAAATGCAGCACATGTCGTGCGTGCAAATTTGGGGTGAATACGAAAACTTATTCCACCATCTTTTCAGATGTTCCTGTTAATCATAAGGGACATTACACTTGTCGCACAGATTACGCTGTATATATTCTACAGTGCATCTGTGGACTTCGCTACGTAGGGAGTACGAAGCTGCAGGTTTATGTGCGAATCCTGCAGCATCTACGTGCGACAGTTAATTCTGACCCCTCATATCCTGTCGCCCGACATATAAAGTTGGAACACGGTAACAACCTAAATGTGCTCCAATACTATGTCATAGACAGTGTATCTGTGAACAAACGAGGGGGCAACCGCGAAAAACTACTGAGGCAATTAGAGACCAAATACATAGTTGAGCTGGACACTAAGGCCCCGAGGGGATTGAACATTTGTGAAGATTTACATTATTATCTGTAATATACATCCAGCCTCTAGTCAGTAGTCTCCCATCTTCCCATTTGTAAATTAGGATCTAGTTTGATGTAGATTTTGATTCTAGTTGGGATGATTCTATGGGTCCAGTGCATTTCAGTACTGTTCAGGGATTGGAAGGTTATATTCTACATTCTATACAGTATAGTCTCCATTTGAGCAGTCTCTTCCTTTGTTCGCCAATTTGTTTATAGTCTTTTGCATATAGTCAGTTGTATATATTTAGACTTTACAATGAATCAGTTTGCATCCTTCTCTCTAGAGGTTCTTTTTTAACTTTATTTATTGCACTTTTTGCACTTTCCTAGCGATTTTTTGCACATGTGTACAGTCTATTGAATTTTGCGGGTAGTATTTTAAGAGGATATGAATGAATACAAAATGTTTTTTTAAATGCATTTTAGATTTGCTAATATCTATTGAATAATCTAGATTCATTGATTGAAATTAGGCATGTGCTTTTGTTTATTAGTATGTGTATAATGAAATGAATTTCACATATAACGATGGCAAGTCCTTTAAATCATGAACCCGTAATTCAAACTTTATTTTGGTCCATTGTGTTAATTGTCTCGTAGGATCTTGATGCATTTGTGCATTCATGAACATATAAGTTAAGCCACTACCTTATGTTATACGAGGAGTATATTTTAATTACTTAAATATCTCCACATTGCCAGTAAGGACCAGATATTCATGTAAGGGTTTAGAATATTAACAGTATTTTCTTTGGACTTTGTTTAAAACAGAACGAAATTTCATATTTATCATCATTACATCTTTCGTTTATATGTGTTTATTTCACTTGTAAATATGATGTTTATATTTCTACTTATTTTTATATTTATATAATGCAAATCAGCATGATTTGTTAGTCTAGGTGCTATTAAGCGGGTGTAGGCATTGTTAATGATGTATAGTATTTCCTCTATGTCTATGCAGGTAATAGGCACCAAGTCACATGGTCAATTAATCGCTTTATATAAACGTCACTTTCTTGCGACGCATTTATGTGATCAAGGCCACCTTGTTGGCCAAAACGCGTCATGTTCGAGTTTTGCACTTACTATATGGAACAATAAATATGCTACTGCGGCCGGCTGTAACAGCATAAGAAGCAGTTGTCCGTCTCTCTTTTCGGTGCCGGGATGCAACTTTGAGTGGTAATTGGATACATATATATACATATATATATATATACATATATATACATATACATTATCTACTGGCGGTCGCCAGTAGATAGTTATAGTTAGGACCTATTTTCCAAAGGAAATCCGCAACATTCTATTTGAAATAACTTTGGCGCCGGTTGACGAATCTTCGCGAAATTTTCAAACTTTGTGGCCCGCTCCGGTCCGCTCCTATCCTGAAAGTTTCAGGGTGATTCGTCAAGTGGGGGCCGAGAAAAAAGGGGGGTCCCAAAACGTGTTTTCCCGATGCAATTTTCCATAGGAACCTTTCATCGCAGCTACAGCCCGAACTGCTGAACGGAATTACACCAAATTTGCCAAAAAGGTAGCCCTTGCTTCAGAGTCGTGCCTTTTGCTTAAATGGTGTAAATCCGTTCAGTAGTTCCTGAGAAAATCAAAAATAAAATCACATATATATCTATGGCCGCGTAGGGTACGCGTACCCTCCCGATCACGAGCTGTATGCTAATTGGCTGTCAACACTCCAAACCAGGAAGTGTTGGCAGCCATCTTGTTCCTCGGAACCGAGGCACAAGAAAGCAGTAAAACAATCGCGCAAAACGCAAAAATCAGCAAAAATGCGCTGGGTGCACGGATCCAGCCGATAAAAAAAAAAATCGAAGCGCGGGATCGAAGCGCGGTCTCTCGCGCTTCGATGCTATTTGCCCCCCGGGTGGGCCAAGTCCCGGGGGCATGTGGAGTTTTTTTAATTTTATGTGTGGGGGGCCTGAGAGGCCCCCCAAGCCCCGGGGACCGCCACCCCCCGGGGCTTTAAAAAAATAATGGTGCAGGAGGGCTCTGGGCCCTCCCGCAGCCCCGGGGACCGCCACCCCCCGGGGCTTCTTTTTTTTTTTAATATGACCTGTGTGGGGGGGCTCCAGCCCCCCCACATGCCCCGGGGACCGCCACCTCCCCGGGGCACTAAATATTTCAATATGGGGTTCCATTACCCCCATAGCCCCGGGGACCACCACCTCCCTGGGGCTTTACAAATGGAGAGAGGGGGGCCGCGCGGCCCCCCTCCTGGAGCCCTTGATGGCCCTGGGGACCACCACCCCCCAGGGCCGGCTCCTGCAGTGTCCCGGGGTGCCCACCCCCGAGACACTGTAGTTTGCTATGACAGGACGGGAGCCTCGCGGCTCCCGTCCTGTCATAGCAAACTGCTTTGGTTTTTGGAAGAGAGAGCAGGAAACCTGCTCTCTCTTCCAAAACCAAAGCCGATTGCTTTTCCACACGGGGAGCTGCATCTTAGCAGCTCCCCATGTGGAAAAGCAATGCCAGCTCCCAGAGGACGCGGGGAGCCGGCGGGACCAGCCCCGGGGGATGGGGTCCCCGGGGCTAGTAGTGGCCCAGGAGGGAGGCCACGTGTCCCCCCTCCCCAAATGTTAATTTAAAAAATAAAAATAAAAAAAAACAAAGGCCGGCCCCGGGGGATGGGGTCCCCGGGGCCATAAGTGGCCTAAGGAGGGGGGCAACACAGCCCCCCTCCATAACATTTAAAAAAAAAAAGAAGGCCATGCCCCGGGGGATGGGGTCCCCGGGCCGATTAAGGCCTGGGGAGGGGGGCCACGCGGCCCCCTTCCAATTTTTTTTTTTTTTAAACAAGATATTAGGGGGCAGGCCCTGGGGGATGGGGTCCCCAGGGCCAAGAAATTAGAAAAACAAGGGGGGCCACACAGCCCCCTTTCTAAAAATGAAAAAAAAAAAGACCGGCATCGCGCCGGAGGCCACGCCCCCTCCTTCCAGCACTCTGCAAACGCGCCCCCTGGTGCGTTTGCAGATGGGGAACAAATTCCCCTTGAATACTGGTGGTCCCTGGGGGCCAACTAGCCCACCAGGAACCTCCAGTATGCGCCAGGGGGCTGCGTTGCAGAGAGGTGTACAGAGGCCACGCCCCTTTTTACACCTCTCTGCAACGCAGCTCTGTGGCGCTTTTTGGAGGTACATGGTGGGCTAGTTGGACTCCAGGGACCCTCAGGATTCAAGGGGACTTAATCCCCCAACTTAAAACGTGCCACGGGGCGCGTTTGCACAGTGGTGAAGGGAGGGGGCGGGGCTTCAGGTGACATGTGTGCAAACAGGCCCCGTGGCGCGTTTTAAGATGGGGAATTAAATCCCCTTCAATCCTGAGGGTCCCTGGGGGCCAACTAGCCCACCAGGTACGTCCAGAAAGCGCCACAGAGCTGCGTTGCAGAGAGGTGCAAAAAGGGGCGTGGCCACAGTGGTGAAGGGTGGGGCCAGGGCTTGAGGTGACATGTGTGGAAACACGCCCCGTGGCGTGTTTTAAGTTGGGGGATTAAGTCCCCTTCAATCCTGAGGGTCCCTGGAGTCCAACTAGGCCACCAGGTACCTTCACTAAGCACAACAGAGTTGCGTTGCAGAGAGGTAAAAAAGGTGCGTGGTGTTGGAACGCCTCTCTGCAACTCAGCTCTGTGGTCCTAACTGTAGGTACCTGGGGGGCTAGTTGGGCCCCAGGGACACTCAGAATTCAAGGGGACTTAATCCTGCAACTTAAAACGTGCCATACGACAGAAGTAAACAATATAGTTTAACACATTTATTGTGTCAAATATATCACTTACCAAAATATTGTGTCCCTATATATTTATAATGGTAAATACAAAACTATTGGGGAACAAAAATGGCTGACACTAATATTGTCTAAAATAGACAAACATAATTTTTTTTAATATAAGTAGAGCTTAGATTAGTATATGTTAAATATTTTAATATATAAATGTAATATAATGTAAATTAAATATAGCCTAATATTTAATACTATGTATGTGTATATATATAAATATATATATATATATATATACACGTATATATATACATATATACATATACATATATACATATACATATATACATATACATATATATACATATATTCCTCACAATGGTTCACTGTTGCCGGTTAATTACAGCGCTCCTTTGGGTGCGTCGCCCCGCGGCTGAACCACACCGCTTTCAATCATCCACACTCCTCCTCTGGTTGAGGAAGAAAAAACGAGCCGCACTCCTGTCGAGTTTAAACGCACTTGGATTTATTTCCTCCCTTGCATCAATGGGGACAAGGCATCAGTTAAGATCAACGCGTTTCGGTATTACACAATACCTTGTTCACGATCACATGGGCGCCCTTGTGAGAGTTGTTTAAATACTTTTAAATATCTATTACATCATTTCCTGCACTGGATTACAAGGGCCCCATAGATTTCTGGGAGTTGTAGTTTTTCTTAAATGTTATGTGATTTTTTCTCTGTTATACGTGAAATTTATAAACCAAACTTGAGTGAATATAAAAAATAATAAGAAAAGAGAAGGAAAAAAGAGAAAAAAAGGAAAGAAAACACAAAACTGTGTGTGAATAAAACCAAATGAAAACTATACATTATTTAATTTACTCAAAGTCCTCTTTTGTATTCTTTTTTGATCCTTTTACTTTTTTCCTACATCCGGATGGCAAAACCCCTATTTCCCTATTTAACCCGTTTCCTTTTGTTCAATGATGTTTTCAACTTTCTTAACCCTCTAGTGGGTATTGTTAATATTTTGTTTGTTTGTAATTTTTTATTTTCTTAACTTTTTACTTCATTTTGGGAGTTTATTTGACATCCGGTTCTATGTGCATGTGTCTTAAAATTCGTGATAAACTGTTAAAATGTGTCACAATTTAATATTTGAGGGTTAGTCAATTTTGTTTTATAAATGAATATAAAGTTCTTCCGATTGGTTGAGGCCATGCGGGTTCATTGTTCGTAAATTGAGAATATGGCGTGATTCTTTCTGGTGTAGAAGTCGTTCTCGGTTTCCCCCCCGTTCTTTTTGGGGGACTGTCTCGATTCCATAGAATTTTAACATCTTCCAATCGCTTTGATGGTGTTGTTCCATATGTTTTGCGATTGCATTTGATCTATCTTTGTTGGACGTTGCTCTTACATGTTCCATTATACGTTTTTTCAAAGCACAAATTGTACTTCCGACGTACTTGAGTGGACAGGGACATTCTACTACGTATACAGTGAATTGTGTCTTGCATGTTATTAATTCCCTTATCTCCCAGATTCTGTTATTAGCAAATTTTATTTTCTTGACAGGTTTCGCGATCTGGCACACCTTACAAGAATGGCATTTTATGAAACCTTTGGTGTTTAGCCAAGATGTATCCTTCTGTTTCCCTTTAAAATGACTGTGTATCAATTGGTCTTTCAAGTTCTTTGCGCGACGATAAGTTATTATAGGATGTTTGCCCACCAGTTCGCCCACTGTTTCATCCATTTGTAGGATTTTCCAATTTTTCCTGAGAATTTTCCTTAACTCATCCTTTTCATTTGAAAAATCCGTAATTAGCCTGATGGGTTCTGCGACTGTTGTTTCGTTGGTTTTTTCTTTTTTGTTCAGATTTAAACAATCTTCCCTGGTTCTTTTATTAGTTTTTGACCAGCATCTTTTCACAATTTTTTGATTATATTTCCTCTCTTCAAATCTTTTTGCTGTTAATTTGCTTTGTCTCTGCCATTCATTTTCTTCACTGCATATTCTTCGAATTCGCAAGAATTCCCCGTAGGGAATACTGGATATTATGGATGGTTGATGAAAACTGGTGGCTTCTAGGGTGGAGTTTGTTGCAGTACTTTTTCGATGGAGTGTTGTTTCAATTTGATTTTCTTTAACATAAATCTCCATGTCAAGGAAGGTCACCCGGTTATTACTGATTTCATATGTGAACTTTATGTTTTCATCACTAGCATTTATCTTTTCAAAATATTTTTGAAATTCCTGTGTTGTCCCATCCCAGATGATTAGGAGATCATCTATATAACGGATCCAGCTGATGATTTTATTTGCTGTTCCTTCATTCTCTGCACTCCATGCCACCTCCTTCTCCCACCAGCCCATTGCTAGACAAGCATAGTTTGGACTGAATGAAAAACCCATTGCAGTTCCATTTCTTTGTCGATAGATTTCTTCACCGAAAAGGAATATATTTTTAGTCAGACAATATGTTATCATTTCCAATAACAGTTCATTATGATCTTTATACTGAATCTTTCTCTCTTCCAGAAAGTAATTACATGCTTTCAATCCCATTTTATTTCCTATATTGGTGTACAATCCTATCACATCCATTGTCACCAGTTGATAGTTTTCTTGCCATGGTGTCATTTGCAATATTCGTAGTACGTCATTAGTGTCTTTCACGTATGAACTGAGCCCAGTAACATACGGCGCTAAAAAATGGTCAATGTAATTGGTCCATGGTTCTAGCAGTGACCCCTTTGCTGATAATATTGGTCGGCCCGGTGGTTTTATTCGATCTTTATGTATTTTCGGCAGAAAATACATTGTCGCAGTGACTGGATAATCCACCGTTAAGTATTTGCATTCCTCCTCATCCAGAAGTTTTCTTGATGTCCATAGCTGAAGCTTTTCATCCAGTTCTCTCTTGATCTCCATAGTTGGATTGATTTTCAATTTCTCATAATATTTCGATTCTCTTAATTGGCATATACATACATATATACATATATATACATATATATATATACATATATATACATATACATATATATACATTATCTACTGGCGGTCACCAGTAGATAGTTATAGTTGGGACCTATTTTCCATAGGAAATCCGCAACATTCTATTTGAAATAACTTTGGCGCCGGTTGACGAATCTTCGCAAAATTTTCAAACTTTGTGGCCCGCTCTGGTCCGCTCTTATCCTGAAAGTTTCAGCGTGATTCGTCAATCAGGGGCCGAGAAAAAAGGGGGGTCCCAAAACATGTTTTCCCCATGCAATTTTCCAAAGGAACCTTTCATCGCAGCTACAGCCCGAACTGCTGAACGGAATGGAACGGAGATGTCATCAGTGATGTCATCAGTGATGTCACTGACCATGTCATGAGTGATGTAATATGTGACGTCATCAGCAGTGCATTGCGGGGGCGCGAGTTATAGTTAGCTGAACTAACTATAACGGGGGAATTTCACGGGTTTTGTACGAGTGAAATGTCCAACTAACTATAACTGTCCCTAAAACCTATGGTTTTTTCAGTGAATATATATACATATATATACACATATATATATATATATATATACATATATATATGTATATCCACAAAACTCCCTCAAACACGAAGGAAGGCGCACTCACAAATCGTTGGTTAATTTAATTTAATTCATTAGGACAAGCAGCCTGACGCGTTTCGTTCTTTGCGAACTTTTTCAAAGGCATAGTCCAGCATTGACCTTCTTGCAAACCACTCATCCATTTGCTGATTTTATAATGTTGGCCCTCATTGGACCTACCTCCGTGGTTGCAAAATGGGGCATTCTGGGATTTGTGGTTTGCGCGATAATTGTCACAATTAAACCCTCCAGTGGGTAGTACCTGGTCTATTGCTGTCCGTTCAATTTTGCACATTTGTGCCGATTTGTTCCGTTGCAGCCCATTTTCAAGGCTGACTGGGATCCCAACCTCGGCAGGTCCGAGGCGGCAGCCATTACCCCTTCAAGGTCTCTCAACCACACACCAACAGGGTCCATTTCGGGGCATTGTGGCGCTCTTTGTCGGGTGGTGCATCCTAACGGCAAGACCAAGCCGCATTATCTCCACAAAACTCCCTCAAACACGAAGGAAGGCGCACTCACAAATCGTTGGTTAATTTAATTTAATCCATTAGGACAAGCAGCCTGACGCGTTTCGTTCTTTGCAAACTTTTTCAAAGGCATAGTCCAGCATTGACCTTCTTGCAAACCACTCATCCATTTGCTGATTTTATAATGTTGGCCCTCATTGGACCTACCTCCGTGGTTGCAAAATGGAGCATTCTGGGATTTGTGGTTTGCGCGATAATTGTCACAATTAAACCCTCCAGTGGGTAGTACCTGGTCTATTGCTGTCCGTTCAATTTTGCACATTTGTGCCGATTTGTTCCGTTGCAGCCCATTTTCAAGGCTGACTGGGATCCCAACCTCGGCAGGTCCGAGGCGGCAGCCATTACCCCTTCAAGGTCTCTCAACCACACACCAACAGGGTCCATTTCGGGGCATTGTGGCGCTCTTTGTCGGGTGGTGCATCCTAACGGCAAGACCAAGCCGTATTATCTCCACAAAACTCCCTCAAACACGAAGGAAGGCGCACTCACAAATCGTTGGTTAATTTAATTTAATTCATTAGGACAAGCAGCCTGACGCGTTTCGTTCTTTGCGAACTTTTTCAAAGGCATAGTCCAGCATTGACCTTCTTGCAAACCACTCATCCATTTGCTGATTTTATAATGTTGGCCCTCATTGGACCTACCTCCGTGGTTGCAAAATGGAGCATTCTGGGATTTGTGGTTTGCGCGATAATTGTCACAATTAAACCCTCCAGTGGGTAGTACCTGGTCTATTGCTGTCCGTTCAATTTTGCACATTTGTGCCGATTTGTTCCGTTGCAGCCCATATATGTAAATATATATATATATTCACACATCAGGATTGCCCAGATACATATCAAAGTGCAACAACCGAACCCACTGGAGGGTTGTGAAAGAAATTAAACAAACTACATATCCCAGAGTTCTTTGTAAATAATGACGTTCTTTCCATCTTGGAGGCACACCTGAAGCCAAGCAATTTGAATAAAACTCGAGCGGGAGAATGCAGTTGAAAATAGAGGCTGCTGACACGGGCCTCTGATGAGAATCAAAAGATATTCGCAACACGTAAGGCCAGGGACGTTTTCTGTGGGGATGCCAAGCTGGATGCCTTCTGAAATAAAGTATGTTACTTACCAGCTACGGAGTGCGGTCTTGTATCCGGGCAATCCTGATGTGTGAATATATATATATATATATATATATATATATATATATATATATATATATATATATATATATAGATATATATATATATTACCTACTGGCGGTCGCCAGTAGGTAGTTATAGTTAGGACCTAGTTTCCATAGGAAAAGCGTTTTTTCTTTTCCCAATAACTTTGGCGCCGGTTGACGAATCTTCGTGAAATTTTCAAAACTAGTGGCCCGCTCCGGTCAGCTCCTGTCTTGAAAGTTTCGGGGTGATTTGTCAAGCAGGGGCCGAGAAAAAAGGGGGTTCCCAAAACACGTTTTCCCCATGAAATTTTCCATAGGAAACTTTAGACAAAGCTACAGCCCGAACTGCTGAACGGACTTACACCAAAGTTGGTAAAAAGGTAGCCCTTGGTTCAGAAAGAGCCCTTTTTTTAAATGGTGTAAATCCGTTCAGTAGTTCCAGAGAAATTAAAAAAAATACAAAGTTTCGATATCTGGGCGGAGCCTAACCCCCCCAGCACGAGCTTGGCTCTAATTGGCTGCCAACACTTCAAACCAGGAAGTGTTGGCAGCCATCTTGTGCCTCGCATCGAGTGAAAATCTTCTCATGGTTATCTTGGGGGCTCCCTTGCACTTGCACTTGTATTTTTGTATCTCCCCTATACCTTGACTCTTCAGCTTCCCGTCGTTTGGAGATTATTAGCTGCCATGCACATTGGATGGTGGGTTTCTATTCGTTTTTTACTTGGATTATTTATTATTTTTTCACATTCACCTTTTTTATTTTTATTTGATTTCTGTACTTTTCATATTTTAGTCTTTCCATAGTCATTGCCATTTTTGTGCACGTTTGGATACTTTGCTAGATTGCTTGTGGCCTCCCGTTTTGTGGGTAGTATTTTTTCCCTGTTCTACTTGCGGAGCGCTGACGTGACGTACATTTTGAACGCATTGCCTTCCCGCCGGCCGCTGCTTTCATTCTGTGGACTCGGCGTTTCAGGGCTCTTGATTTGAGCAGAGCGCCTGATTATGGAGGAGCATTATTAGCAATACGGGTAAGCGTTCGTTAATTTTGTATCGCTCGGAGAAAGTTGGGGACATCGCAGTATTTTTAAAGTCCGGTTTTCTATACTTTCCCGTTTAGAAAACCACAGTCACTGATGTAAATTCCACCGGCCGCGTTGGGAACGCTGAGGCTCCGGTGAGGCAGGGTCCTCGATCCACATGAGAGCTTCTGAGACACACGAGCCAGGATCCATACTATTGGTAAGCGTCTCGTGTGCCAGGGGGGTGTGATTCCTTGAATTGTTTTAAACAAGGCCTTGGGACACAGTAGATTACAATGAGCCTTTTCCATTTTTTTTTCATTGCCGTACAGCAAACACCAGCTTCCTATAGGCGAGTCGTTCACACGCCAATGCCCCAATTTCAAAATAGAAGCTGAAAGAAATGGGACATCTCAAGGTAATGATTCAGCCTGCCTTGTCCGCAGAGTGTAGTACTTTCTCTGTGTGCACTTTGGCCTAATTTCGATCGTGTTCCTCCCGCATATTATTCTAGGGTTGGCTTGGACCGTGAGTGGCATAATTGACACGCTTTTTGAAACCAGAAGATCCCATATAGACTTTTTTCCTCCGGTACGCAGCTTATAGTTGTGAGTGCCTCGGCTTCAATTGTATTTTAACATCACTTTGAGAGGCCGCCCCTCCTGTCCCAGAGTCTGGTGCAGGGAAGTGAGGGCTGAGACTGGACCAGGGTGCGATTAAGGCTCAAACTGAAGAGAGGCAGTGAGGGGCTGGGTATGGAGAGGGGCAGTGAGGCCAGGGGATGAGAATGGAGAGGAGCAGTGAGGAGCCGAGTATGGAGAGGGGCAGTGAGAGGGCTGACATTGGAGCAGGGCAGGAGGGGTTGAGTCTGGACCAGGGGAGAAAGGAGGGCTCAGACTGGGGAGGGACAGTGAGGGATTCAGTGTGGAGTGAAGCCGTGAGGGTGCTGAATATAGAGCAGAACAGTGTGGGGGTGAGTTTGGAGCGGGGCATTGATGGAGCTGAGTATGGTGCATGGATGTGAGGGGGCTGAGTATGGAGAGAGGCAGTGTGTTGTATTCCCACCTTAGGAATAGACGAAGACTGCAGCAGGTAGGTTTATAACTTTTATTGTGGGTACAAGAGAGCCACCGCTCCTCACTCCAACAGCTACCGGCTCCAACTGCCTGACCTAGAACCCCCATAAGAACCACAATGGGGTGGAACACACAGGGGTTCTAATCGGGAAGCAACAAGCACATATACATGCAATGGAGGCACTGGTGAGTGCAATACAACATTACCTCTTTTTTAATAAGAGAAACAAAAAGAAAAGAAACAAAAGGAAGAGCAAAGAAAACCATATAAACGCAAATAGAGCAAGCTACACAAATAAACTGCACATGTTACTACCTAAGCTTCCAAGGACGTTGCTTAACCCGGCTAGATCTCCTTGGAGCCAAACCAGGTAAAACCATGTGTTCATCGTGAACAGGAGAAGCATCCGTATTTCTCTTAAGACCATTTGCAAGGTCAAGCCTAACTGGAACAGTGTGAGTTTTGGCAACTTTAGCGGCATTCCACCAGTGACCACCACTCACTCTAACAGCACCCCCACACACTTTTTCAATGCACACTGGTTCTCCATAGGACGCACATCCTTTCTTGACAAAGTTAGGGTTTTTTACCCGAACCATATCACCAGGGTGCAGATCAACGGTCATTGCAGACTTCTTAAGGTTATACCTATCAGCCATCTTCTTTTGTGCTACACCTACCCTGGATTCTAAAGCTGCATTATCCACCCAACAGGAGACTTTGTTGCGAACCGTTCTAAGGAGCCAAGCCGGATACAAAGAGGAGGTGGGAATTCTGCCTCTAAGTGACTCAAACGGCGCCACTTTAGTGAGGGAATGAGGCGTGGTGCGGTAAAACCACAACATGGACCTGACCGCACTCTCCACATCAAATCCACTCTGTTTTGCCCATTTGATGCACTCCACCACCACTCTATTCATCCTCTCGACCAAACCATTGGTTTGAGGATGTCCAACAGAACTTCTAAGATGTTTAATACCAGACTCTTTCAAAAATACATCCATTTCCGCATTCACAAATTGCACTCCATTGTCTGATACAAGTGTTTCAGGAAATCCTTCCCGCATGAAAATTTCTTTCAGAAAAAGAATCGCACACTTGGCAGTGGGAGAGGCACAAAATCTAACCTCTGGCCACTTACTATGAAAGTCCATTAATACAAAAGCGAAACGTAAATTGAAAGGAAGGAAATTGAAAGGACCAACCAGATCTATTCCCACCTTAAGCCAAGGCTTTACTGGAAAAGGAATGGGTTGTAGAGGAGGGGTACACACTTTCAAACCTTTTTCTGCTCCACCACAAACTACACACTCCTTCACTCTCAGATCAACATCGTTGTCCATTGACGGCCACCAGTAGTGCTGCCTCACCCTCCTTTTCGTCATGGTGGCACCCAAGTGCCCATCATGTGCAGAATCAACCAGTCTGGAACGCACACCAAAAGGCGGGATGCACCTACCATCTCTCATCAACACCCCATCTTCTATGGACAACTCCTCTGCAATTTTACAAAAAGGCTGTATCTCAGAGGAGACACACCTCTCCTTCGGCCAACCATTCACAATGTATTCTTTGACTTTACCTAGAACAGAATCCTCCCCACAAGCTTTAGTCCATTCATGTTCACTGCACGTTTTAGTATCCACCGTATCAATAAACGCGATAAAACAATCCTCCTTATCTTCCTCCACATCCAGAGGCTCCTTCTCACTCAAGGGAAGTCTTGACAACAAATCAGCCCTGACATTTTCTTTACCGGGAATATGTTTCACACTGAAATCATATTGCAACAACTTAGTTGTGAGACGCGCAATGCGGGGAGTGGCATACTTTAGACGCTCCCCTCCCAGAATGTAAACCAATGGCTTGTGATCCGTTTGAATAAGAAACTTCCTACCCCAAATGTACGTTCTAAACTTTTCACACGCCCAATAACACGCCAATAACTCCTTCTCAATAACTGAGTAATTCAACTCAGGGTCACGCAATACTCTGGACGCATAGCTAATAGTCACTTCACTGAAACCAGATGATTGCGTCAGGACAGCGCCCAACCCATAATTGCTGGCATCAACTGTGATAGTGCAGAGCATGGTAGGATCATAAGCACAAAGAATCTTGGCACTGGTCATCTCTGACTTAATCAAATCAAAAGTCGTCTGACAATTGGCATCCCATTCAAACACAACGTTTCCCCTCAACATATTGGACAAAACTTTCATTTTGCTCGCGTAATCTGGTACAAAACGCGAATAGAATTCGCAAAGGCCCAGGAAAGAGCGCAGTTCATCTTTGTTTTTGGGAGAAGGACAATCGACGACAGCTTTTACCAAACCTGGCCTGGGACTAATGCCTTTCGCTGAAACCAAATGTCCCAAAAATTCAATTTCCCTTTTCCAAAACTCGCACTTACTCTTCTTCACCACAACACCCTTGTTCTCAAAAATCCCAAGTACCTTCCTCAAAGCAGCATCATGTTCATCTAAGTGCTTTGAAAAAATAAGGACGTCATCTTGAAAGATAACTACTCCATTGACGTCTTGCAAAATGGACTGCATAATGCGCTGAAACACAGAAGCCGCCGAAGCAAGCCCGAACGGCATTCTACAAAACTGGAACGTGCCAAAGGGAGAGTTGAACGCAGTGTAATGGCGCGATTCATCATCTAGCTGTACCTGGTGATAGGCCGAAGCTAAGTCTATCTTGGAAAACCACTCAGCACCTCTTAGCTCTTCCAACAAATCACCAATCTTAGGAAGAGGGTGTGAATCAACCCATATCTCTTTGTTGAGACTCCTGAGGTCGATGCATAAACGCATATCGCCGCTCCGTTTTCTTGCGACAAGCAATGGACTCAACCATAAGCTAGACTCAACTGGTTCTATGACCCCACATTTTTGTAGTTTAGACAATTCATTCTTAAGATCTTCTCTAAGGCTGAAGGGAACAGACCTGACTTTATGCTTTACGGGCAAAGCATCCCTTTTCACTTTGATTTTGTGCCTAAAGCCCTCAATCCTACCAAGCGAATCAGAAAATACACTAGGAAATTCTTGTTCCAAACAGGCGAAATCAGAATTCTCCTTCACAACAAGAACTTGTTCCTTCGTTCCAGGTCTCAACACCATGCCAAATAATCCCTGATGGTACCAACCCAAAATATTGAGACCACGCACCGCCACATAAATTTTCCCATGAATCTTACGTCCTTTAAACTCCAACACGTCCTCAATGAAACCTTCTAAATCAATCTTCCGTCCTTCATATGACACTGGTGCCCTATCTGGAGGAAAGAGCGACCTATCACCCCAAGATTCTTTAAACAGTTCATAGGTAATCATTGTGATGCGTGCCCCAGAGTCCACAAGCAACTTCAAGCACACTTCCCCCACTAGTATGTCGACATAGGGATCAACACAGTCAGAAGGATCACCCGAAACCACCCCATCATCAGTGACCACAACAATCATATCTTGAAAAGTTTGCACCATATCATTCTCAGAAGCAGCGTCCTCTTGAGTGACACAATTAACTTTATCCGACTTGTTACCGAAGGACTGACACACCTTAGCTAGGTGACCTAGCTTGCCACACTTATAGCACTTCGAATTTTTCCCTGGACAAAACTTGTTATCTTTGGTGTGTGGTGAATACCCACACCTAAAGCAAATGTTGCTTTTCTTGAAGAATCCTTTTTCACTGGGTTTGTCCTTACGCCCACTGTTACCAGCGCTACCTGCAGAAACGACAGCATTCACATTTTCCTTACACCCGCTGTTCACACTCAGCTCTTTTATAGAGAGTTGCGCTAATTCCACACTTTTAGCAACCTTTAACACCTCTTCAAGATTGGGATTCCCCATCGTGAGTAGCTTTTGCTGTATCTGTCTATCACAGCAATGTGAGATAAACTGATCCCTAACCAGCTGGTCACGGAATTCCCCAAAATCACACTCAGCACAAAGTTTGCGAAGAGCACTTACATACGAATCAACATTCTCATTTTGGAGTTGCGCGCGTTTAAAAAATTTGTGCCTTAGAACAACCAGACTGGGTTGCACATCAAACTTAATACACAGTTTCTTGACGGCCTCTTGATATTCGTCAATAACCTCTCCCATCCCCAAAACCACGTCAGGTAAATGTTTGTAAACTTCCCTTCCTTCAAAGCCTAAGGAGTGAAGGAGGAGACATTTTTTCCGCTCGGCTCTAAAACGTGAGGCCCCAATTACGCCCAAATAAGTCTCAAATGCGTTGAACCATTGCCTCCAGTGGATATGTGGTGAGCCAGGACTTTCCAGAAAAGGGGGAGGAGGATTAACTGATTGCATGCTTGAAGAGATCAGTTTGAAATTCACTCCAGCAGTGGCTCTCACCCGCTCGTCGCCAAAAAGAGATGTTGTATTCCCACCTTAGGAATAGACGAAGACTGCAGCAGGTAGGTTTATAACTTTTATTGTGGGTACAAGAGAGCCACCGCTCCTCACTCCAACAGCTACCGGCTCCAACTGCCTGACCTAGAACCCCCATAAGAACCACAATGGGGTGGAACACACAGGGGTTCTAATCGGGAAGCAACAAGCACATATACATGCAATGGAGGCACTGGTGAGTGCAATACAACACAGTGCGAGTGCTGAGATCGGAGCAGGGCAGGAGGGGCTGAGACTGGACCAGGGGGCGAGGAAGGCTCATATTGAGGAGGGACAGTGAAGTTAAGTGTGGAGCTCAGCTGAGCTGTGAGGGGCTGAGTATGGAGCCGGACAGTGAGAAGGCAGTGAGGGCTCTGAGGCTGGACCAGGAGTGAGGAATGCTCAGACTGAAGAGCAGGAAAGTGCGGGGGGCTGAAAATGGCAGAGGGCAGTGACTGGGCTGAGTATGGGGCAGGTCAGTGAGAGGCAGAGCATGGACCAGGGGAGCAAGGAGGGCTTAGACTCAAGAGGGGCAGTAGTGAGGTTGTGTGTGTGGAGTTGAGTTGTAAGGGGTGAGTGTGCAGCAGGGCAGTGAGGGGCACAGTCTCGCACATGGCAGTGAGGGGTCAGAGTATGAAACAAGGCTGCGATGGGTGAGCGTGGAGCAGGGCAGTAGTTTCAAAGCAGCTTGGAAGTGAGGGGGCAAAGCTCCAGTTGGTCACTAGTTGGTCATTGAGGGGCACTCGGGTTGTATCGGTACAGTGAGGGTGAACACAGAGCAGGACAGTGAATAGGCGCTTGCATAGTCAACGGGGGCAGTGAGGACGGTGGCTGGGCCCGATGTAGATGTGCTTAAACAGTTAAATCATTCGGCACAGTGTGTACAGAGGGCTTGGAGCGCAAGAACAGGGGGGGGCCTGAAGCAGGGCAGTGAGAGAGCGGAGTGTAGAACAGGGCAGTGAGGGGAGCTGGGTCAGTAGCGGGACAGTGAGGGGAGCTGGGTCAGTAGCGGAACAGTGAGGGGAGCTGGGTCAGTAGCGGGACAGTGAGGGGAGCTGGGTCAGTAGTGGGCAGTGAGGGGAGCTGGGTCAGAAGCGGGACAGTGAGAGGAGCTGGGTCGGTAGCGGGACAGTGCGGGGATCTGGGTCAGTAGCGCGACAGTGAGGAGAGCTGGGTCAGTAGCGGGACAGTGAGGGGAGCTGGGTCAGTAGCGGGACAGTGAGGGGAGCTGGGTCAGTAGCGGGCAGTAAGGGGAGCTGGGTCAGTAGCGGGCAGTAAGGGGAGCTGGGTCAGTAGCGGGACAGTGAGGGGAGCTGGGTCAGTAGCGGGACAGTGAGGACAGCTGGGTCAGTAGCGGGACAGTGAGAGGAGCTGGGTCAGTAGCGGGACAGTGCAGGGAGCTGAGTCAATAGCAGGACAGTGAGGGGACTGAGTCAGTAGCGGGGAGCTGAGTCAGTAGCGGGGCAGTGCGGGGAGCTGAGTCAGTAGCTGGGCAGTGCGGGGAGCTGAGTCAGTAGCGGGGCAGTGAGGGGAGCTGGGTCAGTAGCGGGACAGTGAGGGGAGCTGCATCAGTAGCGGGACAGTGAGGGGAGCTGAGTCATCAGCGGGCAGTAAGGGGAGCTGGGTCAGTAGCGGGACAGTGAGAGGAGCTGGGTCAATAGCGGGACAGTGAGGGCAGCTAGGTCATTAGCAGGAGAGTGAGAGGAGCTGGGTCAGTAGCGGGACAGTGCGGGGAGCTGAGTCAATAGCGGGACAGCGAGGGGAGCTGAGTTAGTAGCGGGGCCGTGAGGGGTGCTGAGTTAGTAGTGGGGCAGTGAGGAGAGCTGAGTCAGTAGCAAGGCAGTGAGGGGAGCTGGGTCTCCTGCAGGTCGTTAAGGCTGACTCAGGACAGAGCAAGGCTGAGAGGGGACTGAGTCTATAGTAGGGCAGTAAGGGGGTACAGATAGAACTGCTAGATACTGAGCCCGAGGGATGCTAGGAGTAAGAGGTCTGCTGTAGCAGGCAGGGCAGTGGTACCTGGAGTGGGCAGAGGCAGGAAAGGCCGTAGCGCCTGTCCGGAGCTCTGTGAAACTCTGTCCCTCCTCTGCCGGCCATGGCCATGCCCCCCCCACACACTCCACATCCTCACATAATACCAAACCAAGTGTGTCTGCTGCGCTCCCCTCCAAGCACTGCACCCCACACGTTCCCCCCCACCTGCTTTGCTAAAGCCAACTTTCCCTGGCACACCTTACTTTTTCTTTGGGGGGGGTTATTAGTGTAAACGCCTCTTTCTCCTCCCTCCGCTCTCAGGCCCTCTCCACTCCCACTGTTGTTTCTTCTCAGAGGTCATTAGCAGATGACGTTAAAAAGAGGAATACACCCCCCCAGCCTGTATAACAAACCCCTCTTAATTAGGCGCCGACCCCGGCCTTTTTTCTGACGGCTGGGGGATGGTTAATGATCTAAGAAAAAACAAAACTTCTAAAAAACACACTCGTTTCTCGACCCCTCTCTGTGGCTTGACTGCAAAGTGGGGGAGGTGTGTCTCCCGGCCATTGGGGGCATGGCACGGAGCAGGTAGGCCCCAAAATGTACATTTACGTGGGGGTGGTGCGTGGAGTAAGTCTCCCTCCCATCACACTTTTATTTTCCCTCCCACCACTGTTTATGAGGTGCATTGTGCCCTGTGATTGTTTTGCAGATGCGTGTTTGTGTTCCTACCTCCTTGTCCTTCTGATACCTCAGGGCCCCTCAGACAGACCCACAACTCCCCCACAAGTTTGCAACAAAAAGAAAAGGACGACGGACTACTTCTGCACCTCATGCAAGTTTCCAATTGTATAAAGTTCCTGTGCAACAAGCCCTGGCATCAGCCATCCAGTGACGCCTCTGTAATCCAGATCCTTTATGAAGCAAGCGATGGGCGTGCGCAGGGTAACAAAGTCCAGAAAATAATAGTATATTACCAAAAGGCCTTTATTTTCCATTCTTTTAAGGAATAGACACTTTAGAACTCAGCCAACGCATTTCGTTCTCTCATAGAGAACTTCATCAGGGTTCGTAGGGGCAATAGCCCTCACGAAACAGATATAGGGCTGTAAGTAAAAGGTTCGGCAGTGGGATGATTGGTACGTAACCACTTCTATTTCTTCTTTCTGCACCCCTCCTGCCTCTTTCTGTACTTGTCTTGCCTCTTTGTGCACCTCTCCTACTTATTTCTGCACCTCTCTTGCCTCGTTTTGCACCTCTGTTGGTTCTTTCAGCAATTCTCTTGCCTCTTTCTGCACTTCTCTTGCATGTTTCTGCAGTTCTCTTGCGTCTTTCTGCACCTCTGTTGCCTCTTTCTGCACCTCACTTGCTTCTTTCTACTCCCCTCTTGCCTCTTTTTGCACCCCTTTTTGTCTCTTTCTGCACCTCTCTTGCGTCTTTCTGTACCCTGTTCCCTCTTTCTGCACCTTTTCTGCCTGTTTCTGCACCTCTCCTGCCTCTTTCTGTACCTTTGTTGCTTCTTTCTGTACTTCTCTTGCTCTTTCTGCACCCTTCACACCTCTTTCAGCACCTCTGTTGCTTCTTTCTGCACTTCTCTTCCTTCTTTCTGCACCCCTCCTGCCTCTTTCTGTACTTGCCTTGCCTCTTTGTGCACCTCTCCTACTTATTTCTGCACCTCTCTTGCCTCTTTTTGCACATCTGTTGGTTCTTTCTGCACTGCTCTTGCTTCTTTATGTACCTTTCGCACATTTCTGCATCCCTCTTGCCTCTTTCTGTACCCCTCTTCCCTCTTTCTGCACCTCTCTTGCCTGTTTCTGCAACTCTCTTGCCTCTTTATGCAGTTCTCTTGCCTCCTTCTGCACCTCACCTGCCTCTTTCTGCACTTCTATTGCCTATTTCTGCACCCCTGTTGTCTCTTTCTGTACCCCTGTTGTCTCTTTCTACACCCCTGTTGTCTCTTTCTGTACCCCTGTTGTCTCTTTCTGCACTCGTCTTCCCTCTTTCTGCACCTCTCTTGCTTCTTTCTGTACCCTTCTTCCCTTTTTTGCATCCCTCTTGCCTCTTTCTGCTGTTCTCTTGCCATTTTCTGCACCTCTCTTGCCTCTTTCTGCACCTCACTTGCCTCTTTCTGCACCTCACTTGCCTCTTTCTGCACTTCTCTTGCTTCTTTCCACAGCTCTGTTGCTTCTTTCAGCAATTCTCTTGCCTCTTTCTGCACTTCTCTTGCTTGTTTCTGCACCTCTCTTGCGTCTTTCTGCACCTCTGTTGCCTCTTTCTTCACCTCACTTGCTTCTTTCTGCACCCCTTTTTTCTCTTTCTGCACCTCTCTTGCGTCTTTTTGCACCCCTGTTCCCTCTTTCGGCACCTTTCCTGCCTGTTTCTGCACCTCTCTTGCCTCTTTCTGCACCTTTCCTGCCTGTTTCTGTACTTCTCTTGCATCTTTCTGCAACCCTGTTCCCTCTTTTTGCACCTCACTTGCTTCTTTCTGTACCTCTCTTGCCTCTTTTTGCACTTCCCTTGCTTCTTTCTGCACTTCTCTTGCTTCTTTCTGCACTTCTCTTGCTTCTTTCTGTACCCTTCTTCCCTTTTTTGCATCCCTCTTGCCTCTTTCTGCTGTTCTCTTGCCATTTTCTGCACCTCTCTTGCCTCTTTCTGTACCTCACTTGCCTCTTTCTGCACTTCTCTTGCTTTTTTCCACACCTCTGTTGCTTCTTTCAGCAATTCTCTTGCCTCTTTCTGCACTTCTCTTGCTTGTTTCTACACCTCTCTTGTGTCTTTCTGCACCTCTGTTGCCCCTTTCTGCACTTCACTTGCTTCTTTCTGCACCCCTCTTGCCTCTTTTTGCACCCCTTTTTTCTCTTTCTGCACCTCTCTTGTGTCTTTCTGTACCCCTGTTCCCTCTTTCTGCACCTTTCCTGCCTGTTTCTGCACCTTTATTGCCTCTTTCTGTACCTCTGTTGCTTCTTTCTGCACTTCTCTTGCTCTTTCTGCACCCTTTGCGCCTCTTTCAGCACCTGTTGCTTCTTTTTGCACTTCTATTCCTTCTTTCTGCACCCCTCCTGCCTCTTTCTGTACTTGTCTTGCCTCTTTGTGCACCTCTCCTACTTTTTTCTGCACCCTTCTTGCCTCTTTTTGCACCTCTATTGCTTCTTTCTGCACTTCTCTTTCCTCTTTCTGCACCTCTAACTTAGAGGTAGTTTTAATCCCCCTGCCCTATTATGTACAAGGGCCTTACAGGGGAGGTCATGCCAATCACAGGGGTACCCCAACCCATAGTGTACCCTAGTGTATGTAGGTATTTTCACTGTATTCTAAGTGTCTATCAGCATAGCACTGGCTCCGGGCCTGGTTAGTCAGTCAGTTACCACCAGTACCAGTCAGCAAAAAGTTGGGGGCACAGATGACTTTGCAACAAGGCCTCTTTCTGCACCTCTGTTGGTTCTTTCTGCATATCTCCTGCTTCTTTCTGTACCTTTCTTCATCTTTCTGGACTTCTGTTGCATCTTTCTGCATTTCTCTTGCTTCTTTCTGCGATTTTCTTCCTCTTTCTGCACATGTCCTACCTCTGTAGGAATAGTTAGAAATTAGCATTTAAAAAACTTTCGCAAAATTCACTGGAAAAAACATAGTTTTCAGGGGCGTTATAGTTAGGAATTAGCATTTAAAAAACCTTAGAAATTCACTGAAAAACCATAGGTTTCAGGGACGTTATAGTTAAAAATTATCATTTAAAAAACCTTTGAAATTCACTGAAAAAACCATAGGTTTCAGGGACGTTATAGTTAGAAATTAGCATTTAAAAAACCTTTGAAATTCACTGAAAAAAACATAGGTTTCAGGGACGTTATAGTTAGTTGGACATTTCACTCGTACAAAACCAGAGAAATTTGGCCATTATAGTTAGTTGAGCTATGATGTCACATATTACATCATTCATGACATGGTCAGTGACATCACTGATGACATCTCAAATGACATCACTGATGACATCATCCACGTGATAATCTGATGCACCTCCTCATACCCTAATATAACCTTTGATACACCCACTTTAAAATACAGACTACCATTTTCGAAACCATAGACACACAAATACCAGTTACTACATACCCACTCACTGATTCCTAGGTCTACACACACATCCACTCATTCACCCATACAGTCACTCATACATGCAGTCACTCATCAATACAGCACTATCATATGCACTCATACACCTATACAGACACTCGCACACCGCCACTCATCCATAGTTACTCACACACCTAGTCAGTCATGCAAAGAATCAATCACACTCCCATTTACTCACCTATACAGTTATACACACACCACTTCACTTAGTCATACAGATACTGACACAAGCACACACTCATCCATACAGCCACTCTGACAATCACTCACTTTCACATTTAGTCATTTATATACTCCAACACTCACATATACTGCCTTTCACATATGTAGTTACTCACACATGTACCACTGAGACATCCATTTACTCACCAACACACCCATACACCCACTCACCCACCCATACAGCCCTTCACAAATGCACTCTTGAACCCATACATGCAGTGAATCACCTACTCACACATCTATGCACAGAGTCACTCACCCCCCACCCACCCACAGAGATACTCGGGCACCCATACAGATACTCGGACAACCAATCAATAACCCATATACACACTCATGTAGCTACTCACCAACCCATGCAGCCGCTTACACACCAACTGACAGATTAATACAGACATTCACACAGTTTAGTCACTAACCCATGCATTCTGTAAGACACAATTAATCACTCACTTATACAGTCAGTCACGCACCTACTAAATCATCCTTTCAGACACTTATACATCCACTCATTCTTCAATACACCTTGGCATGTATATATATATATATATATCAAAATCCGCCAAACAGTGCTGCGCACCGTAATCGCCACTCCCCTTCCTCTTACGACGGCGGTCCGCGGCGAGGTGGCGAGCCTCAGAACACAAAAACTCGCTGAGTTACCTCGTAACACAAACAGCAACCGCGGACACAGAAGGCTTTCAATGCAGTTATTTATTCAGCAAAACTGGACCAACTCGACGCGTTTCGGGACAGACTCCCTTGATCACGAGTACTGTGGCAACATTTCATTTGTGGTTAAATAAACATGTGATTATCTCTGTAATGAAACGTGAAAACAGACTTAAACACTAAAAAGAAGAGTTCACTCACTCTTAAATACACATCCTGTGTTTGCATGTCTTTTAAATAATCACTGATTATTCTTCACATTTAAGCGAAAAAAACAAATGCATTTTACACCAACAGTAAGTTTCGACATTAAGCGCATAATTTTATGTACAAGACAGAGTCTAAATTAACCGAACAAGCAAACAGACTTCCCAAACAGAGCGAACTCACCCCACACAAAATTAACTTCCGACAATCTGCCTTTACTAAACCGCTGAATATTAATCACAGTAAAATCTATTTACTTAAGCGATAAAAAATACATTCATGTACATCCGCTTTCATTTTTTAACATAGGCGCATGTCAGATCATTCCTGTTGCATAAATGCATTGTAATAACCCCTATAGTTTTAATGTACCCATAAGTAAGATAACACAACCTATGGGTTCAATGCTCAAAAATCCATAGTGAGCCACGACTTAATGATCCTGACAGACTACTCTAAATACGCCGTCTCTCTGCCCTAGTGGGCATTTTAAAGAAAGGTGATACCTGGAAAATCAACCTTAATACTGTACACTTGTTCCGTGCACAATATCGCAATATTTTGCGCACATTTTTTCTCCCTATACTTGAGTAATCTATGGATGCTTGAAAAAAACGTATTTTAAATGACCGACAATCCTGCCTCAGTGGGCTGGGCTACTGATAAAAGATATTTTCGCTCTTTGACATTCTTGATTGTGACAGCAAACACATCTTCTGTAAAAAAACAATACAAAACAAAATTAATCAAAAATAACCCTTTACCTAAACTCCACAGTGCAATCAATTTAAAATAAGCTCAACTTCTACAGCGGCAGAATTCAATTTTAAAATCAAACCCTATTTACATTTGCATTTAAAACAAACAGTTAATGGAGAGGATGCTGCAATAATAGCCCAAGACAAAACAGTTCTCAATAATATGCCATAATTACATCTAACCTAGATGTACTGCAAGCTCTTCGTCACAATTGTGACCAATCGGCGCTAACGTTCTGTATTGAATAATTAACTTGGACTCAAGACGTCGCAGATCCTGTACTCTATTGCCACCTCTCTCATTAACTTTAACTGTATCAAGTACACAGAAACTCAAAAGGCTACCATTCTGACCATGATGACTCTGAAAATGCCGTGCTATTGGATACTGTTTATCTCCATTTTTTATTGCGCGTAGATGTTCTAAAACCCTTTTCTTCGCTTTGTGTACGGTGCTCCCGATGTAAGCTTTCTGACAAGGACAAAACAAGGCATAAACAGCATAATCAGTGTTGCCTTGTACATAAAATTATGCGCTTAATGTCGAAACTTACTGTTGGTGTAAAATGCATTTGTTTTTTTCGCTTAAATGTGAAGAATAATCAGTGATTATTTAAAAGACATGCAAACACAGGATGTGTATTTAAGAGTGAGTGAACTCTTCTTTTTTAGTGTTTAAGTCTGTTTTCACGTTTCATTACAGAGATAATCACATGTTTATTTAACCACAAATGAAATGTTGCCACAGTACTTGTGATCAAGGGAGTCTGTCCCGAAACGCGTCGAGTTGGTCCAGTTTTGCTGAATAAATAACTGCATTGAAAGCCTTCTGTGTCTGCGGTTGCTGTTTGTGTTACGAGGTAACTCAGCGAGTGTTTATATATATATATATATATATATATATATATATATATTCACTGAAAAAACCATAGGTTTCAGACACGTTATAGTTAGAAATTAGCATTTAAAAAACCTTTGAAATTCACTGAAAAAACCATAGGTTTCAGGGGCGTTATAGTTAGTTGGACATTTCACTCGTACAAAACCCGTGAAATTCCCCGTTATAGTTAGTTCAGCTAACTATAACTCGCGCTCCGCAATGCATTGCTGATGACGTCACATATTACATCACTCATGACATGGTCAGTGACATCACTGAGGACATCACTGATGACATCTCAAATGACATCACTGATGACATCATCCAGTGACTGTGTGTTTCTGTAAAGTTTAAATATGTTTAATATATATAGGGAAAGGAGTATTGAAGAATGAGTGGGTGTATAATTGTCTGAATGGATGATTTAGTAGGTGCGTGACTGACTCTATAAGTGAGTGATTAAACGTATCTTACTGAATGCATGGGTTAGTGACTAAACTGTGTGAATGTCTGTGTCCGTCTGTCTGTTGGTGTGTAAGCGGCTGCATGGGTTTCTGAATAGCTACATGAGTGTCTACATGGGTTATTGATTGGTTGTCTGAGTATCTGTATGGGTGCCTGATTGTTTGTGTGGGTGGGGTGTGTGTGACTCTGTGCATTGATGTGTGAGTGGGTGATTCACTGGGTGCATGGTTTCAAGAGTGCATCTGTGATGGACTGTATGGGTGGGTGAGTGTGTGTATGGGTGTGTTAGTGAGTGAATGTATATCTCAGTGGTACATGTGTGAGTAACTACATATGTGAAAGGCAGTATATATGTGTGTTGGAGTATATAAATGGCTATAAGTGAGAGTGTGTGATTGTGAGAGTGGCTGTATGGATGAGTGTGTACTTGTATCAGTGATTGTATAAGAGCGTAAGAATGTGCTAGTATTTGTATGAGTAAGTGAGCTGGTGTGTGTATAACTGTACATCTGAGTAAATGGGAGTGTGATTAATTCTTTGCATGACTGACTAGGTGTGTGAGTACCTCTATGGATGAGTGGCGGTGTGTGAGTGTCTATATAGGTGTATGAGTGCATATGATAGTCCTGTACTGAGTGACCGTAAGTATGAGTGACTGTACGGGTGAGTGAGTGGATGTGTGTGTAGACCTAAGAATCAGTGAGTGGGTATGTAGTTATTGGTGTTAGAGTGTCTATGGTTTTGAGAATGGTAGTGTGCAATTTAGAGTGGGTGTATCAAAAGTTGTATTAGGGTGTGAGAAGATGCATGAAATGTTCACATGGATGATGTCATCAGTGATGTCATCAGTGATGTCATTTGAGATGTCATCAGTGATGTCATCAGTGATGTCACTGACCATGTCATGAGTGATGTAATATGTGACGTCATCAGCAGTGCATTGCGGGGGCGCGAGTTATAGTTAGCTGAACTAACTATAACGGGGGAATTTCACGGGTTTTGTACGAGTGAAATGTCCAACTAACTATAACGCCCCTGAAACCTATGATTTTTTCAGTGAATTTCAAAGGTTTTTTAAATGCTAATTTCTAACTATAACGTGTCTGAAACCTATGGTTTTTCAGTGAATTTCAAAGGTTTTTTAAATGCTAATTTCTAACTATAACGTGCCTGAAACCTATGGTTTTTAAGTGAATTTCAAAGGTTTTTTAAATGCTAGTTTGTAACTATGCCTACAGAGGTAGGACATGTGAAGAAAGAACAAAAAAACGCACAGAAAGAAGCAAAAGAAATGCAGAAAACAGCAACAGAAGTCCACAAAGACGAAGAAAAGAGCAGGAAGAAGCAAGACATGTGCAGAAAGAACCAACAGAGGAGCAGAAAGAGGCCCTGTTGCAAAATCATCCTGTGCCCACAACTTTTTCAGACGGGTACTGGTGGTAACTGACTCGGACTAACCGGGCCTAGAGCCAGTGCTAGGCTAAAAGACACTTAGAATACAGTGAAAACACCTACATACACTAGGGAACACTATGCGCTGGGGTACCCCTGTGATTAGCATGACCTCCTCTGTAAGGCCCTAGTAAATTTTATTTAGAAGGGGGCTGCGTGGCCCCCCTTCATTTTACTTTTTTTGGGCCCTGGGGACCCCATCCCCCAGGGCCTTACCCCCATTTAAATAAAAAATAAAAAATTGAACGGGAAGGGGGCCGCGTGGGCCCCCCTCCCGTGGCCAATTCCAGCCCCGGGGACCCCATCCCCCAGGGCATGGCCACATACATATTAATTTTTAATTATGGAGGGGGGCTGCGTGGCCCCCCTCCTGAGGCCTCTATTGGCACCGGGGACCCCATCCCCCGGGGCCGGCCTTTATTTAATTTTTTATTTTTTGGGGGGGAGGGGGGCTGCGTGGCCCCCCTCCCGGGCCAGTCCTGGCCCCGGGGACCCCATCCCCCGGGTCAGGCCCTATCCGTTGGGGACCGTGGTGGGGTCCCCAATCCCCCCACGGTCCCGCCGGCTCCCCGCGTCCTGCAGGAGCCGGAATTGCTTTTCCACATGGGGAGCTGCTGACATGCAGCTCCCCGTGTGGAAAGCAATCTGCTTTGCTTCATTGAAGCGAGAGCAGGTTTCCTGCTCTCGCTTCAATGAAGCAAAGCAGTTTGCAATGACAGGGCGGGAGCCGCGAGGCTCCCGCCCTGTCATTGCAAACAGCAGTGTCCCGGGGTGGGCACCCCGGGACACTGCAGGAGCTGGCCCTGGGGGTGGCAGTCCCCAGGGCCATCAAGGGCTCCAGGAGGGGGCCGCGCGGCCCCTCTCCTTCAATTGCACAGCCCCGGGAGGTGGTGGTCCCCGGGGCTCGGGGTCCATAACGGACCCCCAATTTACATTTTTAGTGCCCCGGGGAGGTGGCGGTCCCCGGGGCTGCGGGGGAGCAGTGTGCCCCCGCTATTATAATTCATGGAAGTGCCGGGGGTGGTGGTCCCCGGGGCTTGGGGGGCCTTAGAGGCCCCACAAACTTTAAAAAAACAAGCCCTGGGGGGTGGTGGTCCCCGGGGCTGCGGGGGGGCTGCGTGCCCCCCGCAACTCATTATTCAAGCCCCAGGGAGGTGGCGGTCCCCGGGGCAGTGTGGGGGGTATTGGGCCCCCCCACACTTTTTTTTTCACTGCCCCCGGGACTTGGCCCACCCGGGGGCTAATTAGTAACGAAGCGCGGGAGCCCGCGCTTCATTTTTTTTGTTTTGCGGCCGGATCCGTAGATCCGGCGCGCATTTTGCCGATTTTTAAAAAAACAAATGCTTTTTTGGGCCCTGGGGGTCCTTGTGGGACCCCCTGAGCAGGACTAGGGGGTCAGGGTGTTTCTACCCTGCCCCCTTTCCTTTTTTTTGCGACTGTTTTTCTCTTTTCTTGTGCCTTGAGGCATAAGATGGCTGCCAACACTTCCTGGTTTGGAGTGTTGACAGCCAATTAGCATGCAGCTCGTGGTCGGGAGGGTGCGCGGATCCACCGCGGCCATAGATATCGAAACTTTTATTTTTTGATTTTCTCAGCAACTACTGAACGGATTTACACCATTTAAAAAAAGGGCGCTTTCTGAACCAAGCACTACCTTTTTGCCAAATTTGGTGTAATTCCATTCAGCAGTTTTGGCTGTAACTGTGTCTAAAGTTTCCTATGGGAAATTGATTTTTTGACCTCTATTTTTTTATTTTCTCCGCAACTACTGAACGGATTTACACCATTTAAAAAAAAGGGCGCTTTCTGAACCAAGCACTACCCTTTTCCCAAATTTGGTGTAATTCCGTTCAGCAGTTCGGGCTGTAGCCGTGGCTAAAATTTCCTATGGGAATTAACATGGAAAAAACACGTTTTGGGACCCCCTTTTTTCTCGGCCCCCGCTTGCCGAATCACCCCGAAACTTTCAAGATAGGAGCGGACCGGAGCGCCCCACTAGTTTTGAAAATTTCGCGAAGATTCGTCATCCGGCGCCAAAGTTATTGGGAAAAGAATGTTACAAATTTCCTATGGATAATAGGTCCTAACTATAACTATCTACTGGCGACCGCCAGTAGATAATATATATATATATATTCACTGAAAAAACCATAGGTTTTAGGGACAGTTATAGTTAGTTGGACATTGCACTCGTACAAAACCCGTGAAATTCCACCGTTATAGTTAGTTCAGGTAACTATAACTCGCACCCCCGCAATGCACTGCTGATGACGTCACATATTACATCACTCATGACATGGTCAGTGACATCACTGATGACATCACTGATGACATCTCAAATGACATCATCCAGTGACTGTGTGTTTCTGTAAAGTTTAAATATGTTTAATATATATAGGGAAAGGCGTATTGAAGAATGAGTGGGTGTATAAGTGACTGAATGGATGATTTAGTAGGTGCGTGACTAAGAAGTGAGTGATTAAACATATCTTACTGAATGCATGGGTTAGTGACTAAACTGGGTGAATGTCTGTATCCGTCTGTCTGTTGCTGTGTAAGTGGCAGCATGGGTTTGTGAATAGCTACATGAGTGTCTATATGAGTTATTGATTGCTTGGCTGAGTATCTGTATGGGTGCCTGAGTGTTTGTGTGGGTGGGGTGTGTGCGACTCTGTGCATAGATGTGTGAGTGGGTGATTCACTGGGTGGATGGTTTCAAGAGTGCATCTGTGATAGACTGTATGGGTGGGTAAGTGTGTGTAAGAGTGTGTTAGTGAGTGAATGTATGTCCCAGTAGTACATGTGTGAGTAACTACGTATGTGAAAGGCAGTATATATGTGTGTTGGAGTATATAAATAGCTATAAGCGAGAGTGTGTGATTGTGAGAGTGACTGTATGGATGAGTGTGTGCTTGTATCAGAGATTGTATAAGAGCGTAAGAATGTGCTAGTATTTGTATGAGTAAGTGAGCTGGTGTGTGTATAACTGTATAGGTGAGTAAATGGGTGTGTGCTTTATTTTTTGCATGACTGACTAGGTGTGTGAGTACCTCTATGGATGAGTGGCGGTGTGTGAGTGTTTATATAGGTGTATGAGTGCATATAATAGTCCTGTACTGAGTGACTATAAGTATGAGTGACTGTACGGGTGAGTGAGTAGATGTGTGTGTAGACCTAAGAATCAGTGAGTGTGTATATAGTAATTGGTGTTGGAGTGGTTATGGTTTTGACAATGGCAGTCTGTAATTTACAGTGGGTGTATCAAAAGTTATATTAGGGTGTGAGAAGATGCATCAAATTATCACATGGATGATGTCATCAGTGATGTCATCAGTGATGTCATTTGAGATGTCATCAGTGATGTCATCAGTGATGTCACAGACCATGTCATGAGTGATGTAATATGTGACGTCATCAGCAGTGCATTGAGGGGGCGCGAGTTATAGTTACCTGAACTAACTATAACGGGGGAATTTCACGGGTTTTGTACGAGTGCAATGTCCAACTAACTATAACTGTCCCTAAAACCTATGGTTTTTTCAGTGAATTTGTAAGGTTTTTTAAATGCTAATTTCTAACTATAACGTGCCTGAAACCTATGGTTTTTTTAGTGAATTTCAAAGGTTTTTTAAATGCTAATTCCTAACTATAACATGTCTGAAACCTATGGTTTTTTCCAGTGAATTTCAAAGGTTTTGTAAATGACAATTTTTAAATGTATTAATTGTTATATTTATTTTCTTGATACTGATTTACTACATTTTTTTAAACTATTTATTTTTAAATATTTTATTTTTTTAAATACATTGTAATTACATTATACATTACATTACAAAATATACTTTCTCAGAATGATTTACTTTAGTTTAAATACTTTGCAAATAGGATATAGACTTTTAAGTACAGTAGTTACAGTTGTTGCAATGGGCAACACAATTTCAAACACAATGCAACATTGAGCTCAATGTGAATTTCAAGTTAAATGCAATTAGTTACTTTATGGATTACTTTTCTAACCACAGGACTGGATCCTAGATTCAGTCCTGGGACATCTCCTGTAAACAGTTGAGTAAAAGCGTTTTGGTTACAGTAGTGATTTTTAAGGAATATTATTGTATTTTAAAAGTTGACACTTAGAAACTTTTTCACATAGAATCACCAATGTTATCCTAAGGGAGGAAATTCACTTAGCAGGTAAGTAGTGTTATCGTTACTTTTTCTTACTCAGTGGTGGATCTTGGATCCAGCACTGGTGCATCTCCTGTAAACAGTTGAAAGAATGCGTTTAAGTCATACAGGCGATTTTTAAGGAATATTTGTAGTTTGTGAAAATCGACACTTTGAAACTTTTCTGCTGAAAACCAGACAATGGATTCCTATGGAAGGAAATACAAGTTACTGGTAAATACGGTTAGAATTACTTTTCAGGGTCAGTGCTGGGCTAAAAGATGCAGCACTGGGTTCTCTCCTGATAACAGGTGAGTAAATCGGAATTCGTAGTTCGGCTGATTTTAGAGGAATATTATAAAGTTCCAAAACTCCACACTTAGAAGAATTTCTAAGTGAAACCAGTCAATGTTAGCCTATGGAAGGAAATTCAAGTTACTGGTAAGTACGGTTAAAATTACTTTTCAGGATCAGTACTGGGCTCAAAGATGCAGCACTGAGGTCTCTCCTGATAACAGGTGAGTAAATAGGAATTCGTAGTTCGGCTGATTTTAGAGGAATATTTGCACAATGGTGAAGGAAGGGGGTGGAGCCTGAGGTGACATGTCTGCAAACACGCCCTGTGGCGCGTTTTAAGTTGGAGAATTAATTCCTCCTCAATCCCGAGGGTCCCTAGGGGCCAACTAGCCCACCAGATACCTCCAGTATGCGCCAGAGAGCTGCTTTGCAGAGGGGTGTTCAGAGGCCACGCCCCTTTTTACAACACTCTGCAACGCAGCTCCATGGCGCTCACTGGAGGTACCTGGTGGGCTAGTTGGGCCCCAGGGACCCTCAGGATTGAAGGGGATTTAATTCCCCATCTTAAAACGCGCCACGGGGCCTGTTTGCACACATGTCACCTGAAGCCCCGCCCCCTCCCTTCACCACTGTGCAAACGCGCCCCGTGGCGCATTTTAAGTTGGGGGATTAAGTCCCCTTGAATCCTGAGGGTCCCTGGAGTCCAACTAGCGCACCATATAGCTCCAAAAAGCGCCACAGAGCTGCGTTGCACAGAGGTGTAAAAAGGGGCATGGGCTGTTCTTTTATTTATTTTTATTTATTTTTTAAACCGGAAGGAGGCCGCGTGGCCCCCCTTCCCTGGGCCTGTATTTGCCCCGGGGACCCCATCCCCCGGGGCATGCCCTCTTTTTAAAAAAAAAATATATATTTGGAGGGGGGCTGCGTGGCCCCCCTCCTCAGGCCATTAAAGGCCCCGGGGACCCCATCCCCCGGGGCCAGCCTTTGCGTCCTTTTTTTTTTAAATTCCTTTTTTTTGGGAGGGGGGCTGCGTGGCCCCCCTCCCGGGCCACTAATGGCCCCGGGGACCCCATCCCCCGGGGCCTGGCCACACATTGGGGACCGTGGGGGGGTCCCCAATCCCCGCACGGTCCCGCCGGCTCCCCGCGTCCTGCGGGAGCCGGCATTGCTTCCGTAGGGGAGCTGCTGACATGCAGCTCCCTTATGGAAAGCAATCTGCTTTGCTTCATTGAAGCGAGAGCAGGTTTCCCTGCTCTCGCTTCAAAGAAGCAAAGCAAGTTTGCAATGACAGGACGGGAGCCGCGAGGCTCCCGTCCTACCATTGCAAACAGCAGTGTCCCGGGTGTAGGCACCCCGGGACACTGCAGGAGCCGGCCCTGGGGGATGGCGGTCCCCAGGGCCACCACAGGCTCCAGGAGGGGGGCCGCGCGGCCCCCCTCCCCACTTCTGCAAAGCCCTGTGGAGGTGGTGGCCCCCGAAACGGACCCCCATTTTAAACTTTTTAGTGCCCCGGGGAGGTGGTGGTCCCCGGGGCATGTGGGGGGGCTGGAGCCCCCCCACACAGGTATTTAACATTTTTAAAAAGAAGCCCCGGGGGGGTGGCGGTCCCCGGGGCTGCGGGAGGGCACAGTGCCCTCCCGCACCATTTTTATTAGAAAGCCCCGGGGGTGGCGGTCCCCGGGGCTTGGGGGCCTTAGAGGCCCCCATTAACTATAAACCCACCCCCGCATTCCCCCGGGACTTGGCCCACCCGGGGGCAAAATAGCATCGAAGCGCGGGAGACCGCGCTTCGATTTTTATTTTTTATGGCGGGATCCACGCACCCTAAGCGATTTTTTTAAAAATAAAATGCTTTTTTCTGCCCAGGGGGTCCTTGTGGGACCCCCTGAGCAGACCTAGGGGGTCAGGGTGTTTCTACCCTGCCCCCTTTGTGCGTTTGCGCACTTGCAATTTTTTTTTTTTATCGGCGGGATCCGCGCACCCTAAGCTCATCCCGCCGATTTAAAAAAAAATAAAAATGCTTTTTTCTGCCCAGGGGGTCCTTGTGGGACCCCCTGAGCAGACCTAGGGGGTCAGGGTGTTTCTACCCTGCCCCCTTTGTGCGTTTTGCGCACTTGTTTCTCTGCCTCGGTTCTACCGAGGGATAAAATGGCTGCCAACACTTCCTGATTTGGAGTGTTGACAGCCAATTAGCATGCAGCTCGTGATCGGGAGGGTACGCGGACCCTACGCGGCCATAGATATATATGTGATTTTACTTTTGATTTTCTCAGCAACTACTGAACGGATTTACACCATTTAACAAAAGGGTTCTTTCTGAACCAAGAACTACCTCTTTGCCAAATTTGGTGTAATTCCGTTCAGCAGTTCGGGCTGTAGCCGTGGCTAAAGTTTCCTATGGGAAAATGAACGGGAAAACACGTTTTGGGACCCCCTTTTTCTCGGCCCTCGCTTGACGAATCACCCCGAAACTTTCAGGGTAGGAGCGGACCGGAGCGGGCCATAAAGTTTGAAAATTTCGCGAAGATTCGTCAACCGATGCAAGAGTTATTTCAAATAGAATGTTGCAGATTTCCTATGGAAAATAGGTCCTAACTATAACTATCTACTGGCGACCGCCAGTAGATAATATATATATATATATTCAACTCACAATTCCACTGACCCCCACAGTAGATAGAAAAATATATATATATATTTGACAAGGCACTCCTGGGCAGTTGTAAAACTGGGTTGCTTATTGTAATGTCGCAGACCCATTATTGCAGCAATTGAAAGTCTGTTTAAAAATGTGCCCAAATACTTTTACCAATTCTTGCAACCATTGGTAGTAAACCTTCCCTCTTACATCAAGGATACACCAGATTTCTTGAAACGAGTTTTTGATGTTCAATAGGAGGATGATATGCTGATGATGAGTTTAGATGTGTCCTCTTTGTACACAAGTATTCAACATGAAAATGGGATGAGGGCAGTAAAGCATTTCTTAAGAGAAAGACCTATAAGTTTTTTAGCAACAGCAAAATGTAGTTGAAAATGATGCAGTGGTGCCTAACAAGAAACATCTTCCTTATTAATGGTGAACTGTTCCAACAACAGTGATGGGCCCCTACTTTGGCCCCAGCTATGCTAATTTGCATATGGGTTATGGGAGCAGCAGGTACTCAATGGGCCTGATATGGAAGAATGGTCTACTAATATTCTGATGTGGGTAAGGTACATTGATGACCTTTTTGTGTTATGGAAAGCGGATGAAATGACAGCTAACAGTTGTGTAGATAGGATTAACAGCAATAATTTAAACTTGGCATTTACTAGTCAGATCAGTAGGTCACACCTTGAATTATTGGATGTGAGGCTTAAGTACGGGATTCAAAACTGAGGACTACATTGTATAGAAAACTCACTGCAGGAAACAGCACGCTACGAGAAGTTTCCATCTCATGGCATTGCAAAATAGTGTTCCGTATGGGGAATTTATGTGTGCTAAAAGAATTTGCAGCACAGAAGAAAGTTTTGGATCTGTACAAGAAGAGATGACAGCCAGACTGAAGGCGAGGGACTAATCAGATGAAGTTTTAGCAACAGCAAAAAGTAGACTAGCCAAGTGTAAAAAGGAAGATGTTCTGTTCAGGAGGAATTTAAGAAAAGTGAAGATCAAGTATGCAGAATTATTACATCCTATCACAGCCATCATGATAGATTAAGGAGTGCTTTACAAATGCACTGGCACCTTATTAGAAATGATCGGGTGATAGGTAAGAGGGTGGGTAAGAGACAACAAATTACATTCAGGAAGGCATTATCAATAAGGGACAAGTTAGTTAAGAGTGAAGTGACAACAAGAAAAGAACAGTGGGTAAAACTGCAGGATGGGTTTACAAAATGTAACAAATATAAAGCATGTGTTAATGGTAAAAACATAACAGAAACTGTCACAAACTTTAACAGAAAGATTAAGATGAAAGCAGCCCTTAACTGCGAGACAGAATTTGCAGTGTATGACTTGTTCTGCCCCTGTCCTAAAACGTTTGTGAGCAGTACTATATTACCAGTGCACAAAAGAGTACTACAACACCTCAGGGTAATTACGAATAAAGATGGTAATTATCCAGTAGCTCTCTACTTTCAAAAATTCCATGAGGGGGATCAGAGTAAACTTAAGTACAGTGTGATAGACTATGTACCCAGGACAGTGAGAGGAGGGAACAGAGAGAAACAACTTAGAAGGTTGGCGTCAAGATATATATTAGAAATGGGCTCCAAGGAATCCTATGGGTTAAACATCTATGAAGAAAAGTTTATTCATTTGAAACAATGCTGCCTTTAATCGTAGTGTGTAATGTGACCGACTGCCCAATCATAGTAAGGTTTTACAGACTTTTTTCTTTACATTTTTTTAGGAACACAGCCTGGGTGAAGAAAGTAGGCAGGATGTTATTCAAATGAGAGATTGGAAATAGTTAACAAGATGGCCTTAGATGAATCAGGGTAAGTTTTTGAAATATTTTATAAGCCCACTTGGGCTATATGCGAGTGGAATGTTGGCACATAAACACAAAAAAGGAAAAATAAGAAAAGCATGAGGTAAAAGAGAAATGTATACCTCAAATTGGGAAAAAAATATTGTTTGTGGAATGCCATCAAAGGGGGAGAATATTTAAGTTGCATTACGAACATGTATTATCAGGTGTAATAACTTGACAGTGCCCGCCATTGGTACTCTGATTAAGTTGCAAAATGTTAAGAAACGATATTTATTAATTTTAAGTTTTGTTGCAAGAAGTGTTTGAATATGTATGAAGCACCATTTGGTAACAAATGTGATTGTGTACAGATGTAGATGAATACTCCAATATGGCGCTACATTGTGGTGAACCCAGGTTAGTCCATAGTTAGTGTCAATGCTTATAACATGTATAAAAAGTAATAAAAAAATGGCGGTTGGCTTCATGACCAAAGCAATTTTTGCGAAACGCGTTGATGCGCATGTTTTATTTTCTGAAGAGTTACAATAAACCCAGTTTTACAACTGTCCAGGAGTGCCGTATATACACACACACACAATAAAACCTTAAAAAATATAATATTGAACAAGAAAAATTATAAAAATTAATGTAGACAATAAACAAAAATATTAAATATTAAGAAACACTAAAAACAAATTTTAAAAAACTATAAATATTAAAATAGATTTTAAAACAAAAACAAATATCAATTATAAAAAATTAAACAATAAAAACTATAAAATCTACTCAACCAATATTATTAAAACTATTAGAGTAGAGAAAGCACTGGATTTCAGGTGGGTGAAATTTACTATTCTGACTCCAGTCAGGGTAACAGTAGGGAAAATGTTGGACTTTGAAGAGGTAAAACTTACTATTCCCACTCCAGTCGCAAAACAGTAGGTAAAACGTTGGATTTCGGAGGGGTGAAATTTACTATTCCTGCTCCAAACAGCGCAATAGTACGGAAAGTGTTGGACTTTGGAGGGGCAAAATGTACTATTTCCACTCCAGTCTCTGCAACAGTAGGGAAAGCGTAGGATTTCGGAGGGGTGACATTTACCATTCCCTCTCCAAACAGTGCAACAGTAGGGAAAGTGTTGAACTGTGAAGAGGTCAATTTTACTATTCCTTCTGCAGTCTAAGCAAGAGTAAGGAAAATACTTCACTTCAAACAGATTAGATCCATGAGTAACCCCATCAATGTAGCAAAAATAAACTCTTAATAAAAAAAAAAATTAACATAAAATGAATATATATTTAAAAGACTAAAAACAATCATTATACATAATTACTATTAAAAACAAATATCAATTCATGAGGAATTGTTGTTCAATTATTAATTAACCAGCTTCACACCCTGTACCCCTACAAACCTAGCAGTCTGCAACTAAAATATAACAAAATAACTATTCCATAAATAACACATTTAAAATAATTGAAATAATTAACTAACAATTAATAATAAATTGCTAATTAAGTGTTACTTAATTAACTTCCTACTCTAGACTCCTAAAAACCTAGCATCCCACAACTAAAATGTAACTCAAATAAATAAGCACAGCACACTTTACATAATTAATAATCAATGAAATATTTAATTAGCAATTAAATTAGTTGAGTAATCAATTATTACTTAATTAACTTCCCAGCCTAACCCCCTACAAATCTAACAACCCGCTACAACACTATAAATTACTAGTAACAATTAAATAAAAAAATTCTAAATCACTTAAAATTACAAACTATATTTAAAAAACGTAATAACAATTACAGAAAAAACAGTAACATAAAATTATATGAACTGAAACACATTAAAATTATTTAAAAACAATGTTTTTTACAACTATATTATTGAAAACAATATTGAAAACAACAATATTCTTAAAAATGACACTACTTAACTAAATAAATGATATTCTTGACAACAATATTTTTGCATCACAATATTTTTGTCTCCTGGTATTTACAACTCAGTATTTTGTCCAAACACCACGATGGTGGATGGTTTCACTTTGATTTTCACCTTGATCAGTATCATTTTAATTGGTGCTGGGGGTATATAACTCTGCCCAGAGGATCGATTAAAGGGCTTCCTCCAATAAAAAAAAAAAATGGAACAGTCTTTCTGTCCTGCCAGGGTGGCAGAAAGCCCAGTAGACACAAAGGAGAAAATAAAGCCATGGATTGGATAGTGCTCCACCACAAAACAGTCCTAACAATCTGTCTGCCCATGAGCGGTCAGAAAGCCCACTAGATACCAGACAAAATGCAATTTAAAAAAAGGGGGTTGAGGTGACCCACCAAATATCACCCATGAAGCCATCCCATAATGGGCCCAGCAGTTTTCTGCCCCCAAGGCCCTCTCAACATCAAGCTCGACCCCAAACCCTAAAGGGCCGAACAGTGTTTCTGCCCACACTGGGGAGCAGAAAGCCCACTAGACTCCAAGGTTGCTTTTTCAGAAAATAATATGGGTTTGTGAGATATTGAGTTGTTCTTTGGGGGGGGGTGTAACCCCACTCAAGCAACAGCCACAATCCCTGTCAGGGTGAACCACAAAAGTTACTATGTTAACCTGTGCTTAACCCTCTGGTAGCCTGGCACAAAAGCAGTCAGGCTTAACTTAGAGGCAATATGTAAAGTATTTATGGAGAACTTAAATGTATTAAAGAGAAAACACAACACAAGAAATAACCCACACCAATTTAATAAATTATTTGACACCTAAATAACAAAATTCCAATGAGTTGAACCAGATTTATGAATTTTTAAATTATTAAGTGGAAAATAGTACCTAAAAAATCAAATCACCAACTGTGGACATCTAGCTGGCCAAGACCGGAGCAAAGTCGAAAGTTATGACGACCGCGATGGAGAGTGGTTTGAATACATGAAGTGGATTAGGCTCGGTCTCAGCTTACCTTCGAACTTAGAAGACATTTTTAAGAAGAAAGTCTGAGAAGGTAAAATTCAGTGGGGCAAGGCAGCCGGCGGTGTCCGAGGAGGAGGCTTCATTGCTGGGGAGCTGCTGGTCGAGATTGAGCTGAAGATTTCTTTGTTCAGACTTAGGGGCTGATTTCTTGGAAAGTCAAAGATCTCCTGTGGGACGAAGCTGCAGGCTGTTGCCAACGAGGGGGCCACAAGGTCGGATACCCCTTCTTAAAGGAGTTTCAGAACAGGATTTGCTTCTGCGGAGAAGAACGTAGCAGCAGCTACTTCAAAGTCAGGCCAACCAGTGATTCACCTTGGGTGGATCTTCAAGCAGGTAGGTCCCGGTCTGCTCTCGCTTCTCATAGCACTTTTTGGCAGAATTTTTCTAAGTCCCAAGTTTTTAATTTGGGCACATTTAGCACCACTTCCAAAGGTACAGAACTGGAGGGGCACCACTTGGAGGTTCAGGACTCACTCAGGCTGGCTCTAGATGCGGGTTCAAAATGGTTGGAGCCTTTTTTGTCCCTTAGACTTTGATCAGGAGGCCAGCCAACTAGCCCTTGGAGTCACTCTGAAAGTCTTGGGTTCAAGCAGGAAAGCAGGTCTCCAGCAGCAGGCCAGTCCTCTGTGGGTACAGTGCAGACTTCAGGCAGCAGGGCTGGTAGCTTCTGGCCAATGGCCTTAGCTGTCCAGTGGTATATATTTTGCAATCCCTGTTAACCTTATGGATAATTTTAAAACCTTTGGTTTCACAGAGGATCAATTCAACAGGTTGATCAACCAAAACCCACGAAATGGGGCAAATCGGTGATTAGTAATACAAGTCACGAGCAACTGGTGAAAATTGTAAATCTAAAGTAAAAATTGATCCGCACAGAATTGCATGCAGACTTTTTAATAGAGTATTTGAAAGCGGGGGTCATTCCCATAGGGCTGCAGATCAGAAATGAGCCTGGGCTCTTCATAGAAAATAAAAAAAAATTAGAAACCTGGACTCTTATAGCCAATCGCTGTAGTCGAGATTGCCTAATTTTAATACTTGAAACGGCCCAAGAAATCATGCTTATTGAAAGAAAGCAGATTGAGGAATTAGAGATCCTTTTTAAACAAAATACAGCACTTGAAGAAGCTAAGAAAAGAATAGAAGAACTAGAATTAGAATCCACCGAGAGTATCTCACTAATAAAAAGACAAACAAATTAAGGAAAGACATTGAGAGATTTAGCACGGAAGCGGTATATCCATTCTTAGGAAAAGATTATTATACTACCTAAAGAGACCAAAGGTGGGAAAAGCCTCAGTTACAAAAACCGGTTTATTCCAGAGGTGGAAATAAAAGGATAACGTTCTCTGAAACCTCTGGCTCCAGTAGCGAGGAAGAACAGGTTAATGAGCAGCCAGGAAGATCTGTACATACTTTTGAACGCGAGCCTTTTTTAGGTGGGCGCCCGAATCGAGGGCAGAGGAATTACAGGAACTATGGCAGAGAAGATCAAATGAGGAACCATCCACCTCAGAATTACCCTCCACAGGATTTTCTCAAAACCAGAAATCAACGGTATTGGAGATAGATGAATTTCCAATTATCAATTTATCTCACAAAATTCTGACTGTAGAGGAGCAAGAGGTATTACGGAAAGGTTTCAGTTTTGCTTCTACTGCTCCCCCCAATAAATTTGAGCTGGAAAAAGATTTGCTGTGTTTCTTTAGGAAAGTAAGACTTAATAGGTTTTTTGAGGATAAAATATACCAACCCGCGCCCAATATCTCGGGTTTCAAACCTAAATCAACTTTTACCCCAAGTTTGAGTCAAGTGGATAAGAATGTTAAATTATTTGAGAAGGTGGTGGAAATAGAGATTAAAAACATCTTAGAAACCAATCATAAACAAAACAACAACCTTTCAGACAAACATAGGAAGGCTCTGAGATCGCTTCAAGGTGACGATCAAATTACTATCAAACCCGCCGACAAGGGCGGGGGGGTGGTGGTTCTAGATACCCATGATTATGAAACCAGGATGAGGAGTCTTTTAGATGTAGAGAACCACTACAAACGGGTTCGTTTCTCTATGATTGATGATCTTAATAAAGAGGTCATTCAACTCCTAGAAAGAGGAAAAGATGAGGCTTGGATATGTGAAAACGAATATAGATTTCTTTTAAATATGAATCCCATTATTCCAGCCATTTACGGTTTACCTAAAATACATAACGATTTGGCCAATCCCCCGATGAGACCCATTGTAAGTAGTTTGGGCTCAGTTCTGGAGCCACTAAGTAAATATGCGGACTTCTTCCTCAAGCCGCTGGTCCACAAACAAAAATCGTACCTGAGAGATATAGCCCATACAATCTCCATTTTTGAGGGACAGGGCTTCAACAGGGTGACCCAGCTTTTGGTCACCCTTGACATTGAAGCCCTGTATACGAACATCCCTCAGGATGATACCATTAGGGTGGTGTTGAAGGCGTACTACATGTTGAGTTATTTACTAAGCCAACCGATAAGAACACATTATTGCAGTATGGAAGTAACCATCCCAAGTCACAAAAGGACAATATTCCCTTTGGGGAATTTTTATGTCTTCGCCGTAATTGTACATCCTTGACTGACTTTTATCATCATTCTGAAATTCTGAAAAAGAAACTCAAGGACAGAGGATATCCTAAAAAATTAATTAGACATTCTTTCAAAAGGGCAAGGTTCTACGATCATGACCATCTCCTTGATATTTCTAGAGAGAAAAATAAGAACAAGAGCATAGAAAGAATAGTGTTTGTCAGCTAGTTTTCAGGAAAGAGTAACAAAATAAACAATGTCATCAATAAAAATTGGAAAATTTTAAACAATGGGCTGGTCAATCAGCTTCAGAAACCATTGTTCTCATTCAGGCGAAACAAGAACATTCGTAATTCTTTAGTGAAAACTTATAAAAATGTTGATCCAAAGAGACAAACTACCTTGGACAGACAAAAGGCGGTAGGGAACTACAGATGTGGAACATGTTCCATATATACGCATTGTAGAGAGGCTAAAAGTCTTGAATTCAATGGGAAAACGTTGACATCCTCTACTCTTAACAATTGTCGTAGTAAGAACGTGATTTACCTGCTTGTCTGCCCGTGCGGATTGGGATACGTTGGGGAGACAAGCAGGGAATTGCGAGTGCGTCTGTTAGAACATAAATCCGCATTGAGGACAAATAAAGAAAATGCCCCTCTAACTGATCATATCTTGAAAGCGAACCATGACTGTAATCAGTTCAGCTGGTTCATTCTTGAAAAAATCAGTATCAACAGAAGAGGTGGAGATCTGGATGCAAAAAGAAAAAAGCGAGAGCAGTGGTTTATGTGTAACTTGGGAACGATCAATAAGGGATTGAATTCCCGTGAAGAATGGATGAAACTGATCATAGAATAACCCTTTTGCCCCCGGAAGGGTGTTAGTTAGTTTTTCTGTATTTCTGCTATTAATTGGTTACATTTTGCATTTAGTATTCCTAGCTGTATCGTGTGTAGATAGTGCGTTATATTTAAAAATATTTCTAGTCACGCGGGGAGTTTGTGTCTTTTTCATTAATTTGAGCCGTGAGACAAATACAACAGATGTCCGGTACTGGGGGCTGTTTCTGTGGCCTTTGCTTCCGGTGCAATTTGGGCAGAACCTGCACCCTATTGAGGTTGCAGGGAGCGAGCATATCCGGGTTATTTGTGGAAGAGTCAGAGCCCCTCAAGGAACCAGAGTAGAACCTCCGGTTCACATATCAATTAGGTATGGTCAGGTGAAGTCGGGCAGGTAATTAGGATTAATTTAGAGTGACCAACGGGTATTTAAACTCGGCGGGTTTCCGTCATTTTTGAATGCCCGCCGGTACGAGGAGAACCATTGAAGCTCCATTACAACGCCTGTCAGAGGTAAGAAGGGGAATCAAATGTGAGATCTAGAGACAGGGATACCGGGAGGCGTGGTGTAGTGTCCCCGGTTTTCGAATGGGATAACTTCCCCGTTTTCTTTTTGCTTAGATTTAAAGACAGAGAAGGTACGAGTACTTGCTAAACCCTACGGCTTCCATTCCCTAAAAAGACGATGGTTACGTCTTCGAATGGTGAGCTTTAAAAATACATTAGGAGGTAAGGAAAGCCCCATTAATGAGATGTAAACATTTTTTGTTTTCATTTGGAGTTATTAGTAATTATGTTGTGGTTTTGTTTATATTTCTCTTATAGACTCATTCCAGACAAAGAGAACACTATACAGAGTGGCCTGGTGTATTCATTTTTAATTGCGACATTCAGGTCTATTATGTCGAAGTCGTGTATTGGCATCTAAAGATTAGATAAGGTATGAAATGTTTCTAGTTTATTTTATTTGTTTTAATTTGTTCAGGTACATGATTTGTCATGGGAAGAGCTTAAAAGAGTTGCTCTTTTCCAGATTTAACTATACGATACCCGGAAGATCGGGAGTCTTGGTTGAATGGTGTCAACCTGATGAAGCGGATTTAATATACATGCTTACAGTTTTAAACGAGGTAAATAATAAGTCCTGTCTTTTGAACAATAATAATTGGCCAGATCAAAAACCATGTACCAGACTGTATCTGAGTTTTGTGTGACCCAACTTATAATATAAAGGTCACTTTGGAACACAACTTTGTCCTTGTTGGATTAACAATAATAATGCGTTGGTATGAGAATGAGGTATGTGTTGGAGCAAATTGCTGTATGGTTCTCTCTTTTTTTCTTTCCTTTTTATCTATATGTAGCCCATCTGGTAGGCCGATGTATGTCTTAAATATGAAATTGTTAAAATTTGGTCTAAATATGGAAGTTTATGTTGTTTTTTCATATTACATGAGTATTTATGTATTACAGTTATGTGTTCTTTTGATTTATATATGTATCTGTTTCATATACAGGATCCACCTTTTGGGGCAATAATACAGTGCAACATAGAGAGTTTTTATTACTGGTCTTGAAAAAGATGGGATATAAACAGTAATACCATCGAAACGCGTTGACGCATCTTTTACATAATTCGTGGAAGTGACTGAATCTGTAGATACTAGAATACGACTTATTGTACCAGGTCTCAGTTACAAAATGGTTCCAACGAATATGTTTATTTGAATGACAAAGTATATTGTCTGTTTGTGTTTTCGCTCTTAATATTAGGTTATTTGTTAAAAGTGTATTAAATGTATTGGATCCCCGATATCTACCAACCCAGAATAAATTACAATATTTATTGTATTATTTTAACAACATCATTTTAACAAAATATTTGTATATAAACAATTTTTTTTTAATAAATCTTTGTGACAATTTCTGTTTCGGATTATACAGTTTTTGTGTCTATTATATGGGCTTTGCAAATATTTCTATCCTGGTTTGTGTTTGAATGGTGAGTAGTGAGTGGAGCTTTCTTCTAATCAAGTGTGTAGTAACCAAGGGATAACCCCCTTTTTTTTTTCTCTTGGTGCAGTAGGCCAGTCCTCTGAATTACTCATCAGGCCACAGGCAGTCTTCTAGGACTCCTTCTGCAGGTCCAGAAGTGAACTGAATAGTGGGTCTATGGGTCCCTTTTTTACACCTGATGCCAGCTTTGAAGTGGGAGAAGATTCTGGAGTTTTCTACCCACAAAGTGTCTGGAATTTCCTGCCTCCTTGTCCTGATCCGAGTCTGTCTGCAGACACAATAGCCTAGTGTGAAGCTCTTTGTGTGTGAGCTAAAGCAGTGTCTTTGAAGTGCAAGTGGGGCTGTGCACAGATACTCACCTATCCTGCCTTAGAATGCTCATCTGCCAACAACCATTCCCTCTATTGTGTGGCTGTCTGGGAGGAATACACAAAGGCCAACTACACCTGGTCATGTGACCCAGGAACACGCTGAGGCACCAAATGGTTAGGACAAGAAAATGCCAACTTTCAAAAAGTGGTATTTTCAGAATTGTGACTTACAATCTGATTTTACTATTGAGACAGATTTTAAATAACAATTCCCTAGACACCAAACATGACTTTTCTCCCTACTCCCAAACAAAAGTTATCACTTATTAAATGTAATGTAATAAGTAATAATATTTAAAAAAAAAAAAAAAAATCAGCTAACCCAATGTTATCCCATGAGAGAGGTAGGCCTCCCAGTAGTGAAAAACTAATTTATGAGGTTTTCACTACCAGGACATGTAAAATTTAAAAGTACATGTCCCATTTTGTAAATTACAATGCACCCTGCTACTATGGGCTGTCTGGGGCCTACCTTAGGGGTGACTTATGTGTAATAAAAAGGGAGTTTTAGGCGTGCAAGGGGATTATTTGGCAAAGTTGAATTGCCAGTTTAAAACTGCATACAGGATGCAATGGCAGGATGAAACATGTTTTAAGGGGCTACTTACTGGGTGGCACAATGAGTGCTGCAGGCCTACTAGTAACATTTAGCTTACTAGGCCTAAGTATATGGTATACCTCTTTACTAGGGATTTATAAGTAAGATAAATATGCCGATCAAGGGTAAGCCAATATTACCATGTTTTAGGAAGTGAGCACAGGTACTTTAGCACTGGTTAGCAGTCCAAGGCCAACAAAAACAATAAGCAATAAGCAAATAAGCAAAAAATAGGAGGGAAGTAGACAAAACGTTTGGGGAGACCACCCTAAGGCACACAGGTCTAACAGGGATGTGAGCAACACACCCAGGCATTGGGCCGAACTCCTATCCCTACAACCCCAACAGTATTTTGAACCTCACTGAGAAGCAGATTAGGGGGGCTAAAGTGTATCCACTACACCCACAAATATTTAAAAAAAAGAATTAGGCAGGAGCTGGCCCACTTGGGGGCCATACCTCCCACTCCTAAAGCTCCAACAGTCTTTCTGCCCCTCCGGGTGGAAGATTGCAGAATATATCACAATCTGCCTTCAGGGTAAAACTGAAAGACCTCTGAATGTCAGAGATAGTTAAAAATGGGGTGGGGATCAGCTCATCCTAACATCAGGTCAGACACTCACTCCTAAAGCCCCATCAGTCATTCTGCCTCCCTAGGGCCAAACAGAGATGGGGTAAATCCTAATTTCCTCTTATTTGCCATGGGGAATGGCGTCACTATTCAGGCTCTAGGTCAGCCGGCAACCAGGAAACCTTACAGACCCTCGGTAATTATGAAACCTAGAGACCCAGTCATATTCATGGTGTGTGAGTTTCATGGATCCCACTATGTTTTCTTACCTAGATTGTCCTGCAAACATCAAACATTTGCTCAAATCATGCTTATTCAGCACATTTCTTTGAGGAAAGTTCTGGAATCTGCAGGGAAAAAATTGCTACCATTCAGTGTTCCCATTGTTTTCTATGGTACTGTGCTGCAGTATATGTGATTATCAATGTGTGGTGATGACAGACTTACCCCAAAGTTAGGCTTGAGTACATTTACGCCTGTTTTGATACCTTTACATCGCTAATAACTTTATAAGTTTAGTTTGTGAATAACACTGGCCTTATTCCTCTGTGGGTGTGTGTTTGTATTAGCATGTCCATCCCTAAACCCCTACTTAAATTTCTCTAGATTCCTCCCATTTGGTACTAGGTACTCCCAATTTTTCACCACTCCCTTGTCTCCCCACATTAACTACTGCAACATATACATGCGTGTGTGGAGATCTTCGCTACCATGGCACAGATGTCCACACAGAAAATATAGAAGAGGTGGAAGCAGAGGTCTCCATCCATAGGTATGGAAACAACATTTTGTAGTACATCAATAGTACTACTGTAGTACTACCTTATGTACTACAAAATGCAGTTTGTGAAGAGGCCTCTAAGTTGGGATGTCATCCACCTAGCTTTCCTAGTAGTTTTATTTACTAGAACAAAGGAATTGGTGATTCATGCAGCATACAATGTGATAAATTGATTATTCATAGGGATGGGCAGAATTTAAAGCAGGCACATAGCTGTTTCTTTGATTCAAGACCTATTACAAGACCTTTCCAGCTCACCAGATAACACTCTCTTTGCACATGATGCCCAGAACCATTGATCTGGGGTACGGTTGTAATAAATTTGCAATGGTCCTGCGGTCTGCTATATTCCCTTCATTTTGTCTCATACCTGCGCTCTTAACTAGGATCATTATGGAACAGATTATACAGGCCATAATCAATCTAGTAGATCTCGCATAATCTAGTAGGTCCTAGGTTCCTCTCTGATTATTCCAGTTAAAGACACTGCAGGTGCACTTGCTTGGCTGCTTTGATAACTTCCATCGGTATTGACTGGGATGAGAAAGAAAGGTGTAGATGGAATGTCCAGATGACTTATTTCTAATCATCCTTACTCATAGCCTACTCTTCCTTGTCACAGTCATTTGATGATGGCTAGGATAGAGCAGGAAGATGCTTTAAATGCACCCAACCTGAGCGGTTTAGCATGTATTCACTGTATCTAATCTGTGGTTCGTGTCTTTAAGGATAGTCCACTGATTTAGTAACAAGTAAGATGAAAAAGAATAGGAGAAATAAGAATGAAGACTACCAATAAATATTCTGAGCATTATGCTAATATCTGTCATTTTTCTTTTGGTTTAAACATTTTACTAGGCATTTCAATAAAATAAAATATACATACAGAAAACAAATATGTAGGAAAGGGAAGAAGTAAAGGATATCACAGTAAGTTCAGTTATCCTGTTTCTGTCCATCATGAGAGAGAAGTATTCTTGCCGTTCAGGTGGTATGAACCATTATGTTATGTAGGTCATAGAGAGATGTAATTGTCTGATTAAGCAATTTGGAATATTGCCTTTGGGATATCTGTGGACCGGAGGAGATTTACTTCTCATTGAAAAATGGAAATAAGAGAAGGAGAGAGAGAGAGGACAGAAAAGAGGGGGTGAGGAGAGAGAAAACATGGGGGGGTCAGTGGGTCTGGATAGAGGGTTGGGGGAAAGGGGAGGGGATATCCCAGAACTAGGGCAAGGTAGTTAGGTAGGTGGGTTTTGTTCAGATGTGGGCGTCTAATGGGGACCAGTGTAGTCTCGACTTTTCATGATCGAAATTTTGGTTGAGGATGATGTTGTCTGCACTCCTCAGGAAGCAAACCCGTGCCCACCAAGTGTGATAAGGGATGGATTTGAAATCTTTCCAGTCACAAAGAATCGTTTTGACACCCAGTGTTAATAACAAGTCAAATAATAGTAGTTCCATTGTGTTGAGCGGTGGGGAATTTGGGAGGGCTCAAGGGACTAAGGAGATTAACACTGGATTCAGTGATACCCTGCAGTGGAAGATGTAATTAATAGTGTTGTTAATCTCTTCTCAGTACGACCGAAGCAAGGGACAGTAAAAGATCATGTGGTCCAGATGGCCCACTTCTTAGGAGCAGCTCCAACATTTGTCTGAGTTAAGACCTAATTTACAGAGCTTAGCTGGAGTCCAAAAGGTTCTGTATAGTAACCAATATTTGCATTGGAGTATAATCGGGGATATCTTGAGTTTGGTGGCATGTTTCCAAATCAGTGACCAGTTATTATCAGTTAGGTGGGAATAGCCTTACCTAAGGTAGGAGTCCAACCACTTAATTTGATATTTCTGAATGGGGTTAGAGGCCAATTCTTGGAGAATCTTATAGATTTTTGAGGCCTGGTGAGTATGAGTGGAGAGTGGGGCATGTTTCTTAAGGAAACCTGGGGGTTGAGGGTTTCTGAAATGTTAGTTTTGGTTTATTGCTACTTTGAGTTTTAGGACGTTATAGAATTCTTTATTTGGAATGCCTGAGGAGGCCTGAAGTAGGGAAAACGGGATGGGGTTGTCTCTGTTAATTATATTCTTGATGTATAGAATATTGCCTTGTATTTTCATAAGGGCCTTCTTATCGAAATTTAATGGAATATTGTCAAACGGATAGGTGAATTTAGGTAAGATAGACATTTTGACTAGATTTATCAAACCACATATGGTGAGGGGGAGGTTCTGCCATCTCTTCACTAGCCTATCTGTCTCTATGCCGACCCTCTCCAAATTCACTGTTAGGATTTTCTGGATCTTGTGTTACTTTTAGTCGCAGGTTAATTTTTTCCCCTACACTTTTAATTCCCTAACAACGCTGATTCCAAGTCATTATTTCAGTTTTTTCCTTATTAACCTCATAGGTTACCATAGGTTGCCAAAACGTTGCACTTCTGCCATTAGTTGTGGTATAGCACATGCCGCATCTGAGGTATAGACCATAAAGTCATCAGCATAAAGTGCTATTTTCTTGGAGTATGCCCCTACCACAAATGGCTTTATTTTCTTGTTTAGTCTCAGTCTGTGGGCGAGGGGTTCACTATATAATTCAAAGAGGATAGGTGAAAGTAGGCATCCCTGACTGGTCCCTTTTTCAATTTTCATTGGGGGGAGACACTATCATTTGTCAAAACCTCAGCACTAGGCGAATTGTAAATCTTAGTTCATGTGTCTATAAGTGCATGCCCTATCCCAAGGTGTTCAATCACAATCATCAAATATTTCCAGTTCACGCGATCAAATGCCTTGGCCGCATCCAAGGTCACGACTGTCAGTGGAGCCTCTAGAGTTGTTGATAGGTCTATTGGGTCTATCTGTGTGTCAGTCAACTCCCTCATACTCCTTTCAGGTAAAAACCCCTTCTGATACTCGTTTATCAGGCTACCGCTACTTTATTTAGCCTAATGGCTAGGATGCTAGTAAAGACTTTATAATCGCTATTCAACAGCGAAAGTGGATGGTAGGACTGACATTGTAGGGGGTTTTTGCCGGGTTTTAGGATCAGTGAAATTACAGCCTCATTCTAGGACTCTGGTATTGGCAAAAAATGTAATGGTATGGAGTTAAACAACTTGATCCAGGCCAGAATAACCCTCTCTGGTGTTGAGATATAAAACTTGTTAGGGATCCTGTCAGGCCCTGCAGCTTTCCCTCTTTTTAACTTTCTAACCCAAGTCAAAATTTCACTTCCTGTTATTTCTTACCTCAAATACTGTTGCTGTTTTCAGAGGAGATGTTTATCAATCAACCAATTGTCTAGTTCTTCCTTATCTATGTTTAAAGTTTGAGCATAAATTCGAATTTTTTTATTAAAAACTGCCTCGATTTTGCTACTCTCTTCAACAATTACATTAGTCTCCCCATCCATGACCTTTTTAATTTAATTACAGTTCCTGTCTAACCTAGCTTTCCAGGCTAGCACATTTCCATAACTCTCCCCATGTGCATACTCCCTGACTTTACTGGCTTCCCATTGCTGTTACACCTTCTCTTCTATTTTCAATCTAAACTTTAACTGCAGGTCTTCCAGTGTTTCTTCTATTCTTTTTTTTCACATCCCTTTTTACCGAGTTTCTTTTTAGCAGTGCTTCTGATCTTACAATCTCCTCCTCCAACTGTGAGACCTGCATCTTTTCCTTTCTTGTCCAAGCTACCGAATAAATTAGTAATGGTTCACCTTAACCAGGCCTTGTATGCATCTCATACTATGTGAATTGGGGCTGATGTCATATTCCATCTGAAGAACTCCTCTGTCCCCCTCCCTGCCTCCTGGATGATCTCAAGCTGTAGGACAATTCTCCTGTTAACTAACCTCCTAATCTGGTTGCAACCTGTCAACTTGATCATTAATAACAAGGCTGCATGGTCAAACAAATGAATAGGAACGTGTTCTATCTCGAGAACCTTCTCAGCTTCTTTACAGTCCTTAAAAAAGTAATCTATCTTGAATAGTGGCCATCTTTCCTGCTATGGAAGGTGGAGTCCCTACGGCTCCTCTTAACCCTTCACCACACATCGCAAATGTTTAAATTCTCCACCATGGAGAGTAGGTAGGCCCTCGTTTTTGGAGAAAATATTTGGGTACGAATCTAGAATCTGTCTAAATGGTTATGGATCAGAATGTTAAAATCGCCTACTAAAATATTAGGAGCATTAAATTCAACCAAGGTAGAAAAGAGCTGAGTCAATGGGGAGACGTTGTCCGTGTTCGGGCCATAATAACGAAGGAAAATCGGTTTTGTCATACCGTTATTTCAACGATTATCCAGCACCCACCCTCGTCTGCTCTGTACCTCACTATTTCTACACCTGAATTCAACTTGAACAAAATAGCTACACCTTTGGTACAATATAGTTAATCAGTAGCAACCATATTTTCTACCCATCTTTATTTTAAAAAGAGATCTTTACACTCTTGTCTCAACAACTGAGTTTCCTGCAGCATGATATTTTGAGGTGTGTTCTCTTTTAAATATTGTGAGATCAGGAGTTGCCTTTTCTTCACCATAATACATTCACTGTCCAGCCAAAATTGTGATGGCCTGCCCACTTTTCTGATTATCAGCCTCCCCCATACTCATGCTCTTGCTCGTACTCAATCTCAATTGGATTGCGCAAAATTTCCCCTATGATCCTACCATTGTGAATTGAAGACATATTGGGCCGTATGTACAAGGACTGGCGATAAGTACTGCTAACGCTAGTTAGCGGCAGTTTTCTTCCCGCCACGTACCGCTGAAAACTATCACCTAGTTAGCGACGTATTTACAAGACGTTGCTACATGGTGATAGTTACAGGGATCAGCGGAGAAAACTGGCGGTAACATTAGCGTGAAAGTGATGGAAATTCCAGCGTTAGCGGGCGAAAACTAACAAAAGGCCCATTAGCGGCAAAAAACGGACGTTAGTCTGCCCAACGTGTTTTTTTTTGCCTCTATAGGCAAAAATAGCCTATCAGTCGACCTCCAATGAAAAATAGGCAAAAAAACAATTGAATGCAGAATAGAGCAGCCAGTGCCAAGTGCAGCACAGATCAAAAAACCCCCAAGCCCCCCAACATCCAGGATGACTAGCCAGAGTCCCAGGGGAAGAGGAAATGCAGGGCTACATCCATGAAAAGAGGCGCATTGCGGTGCAACACCAGTGAGGCATCACTTCTCATTGCACACTCTTCGCAACACCATGTCATCCAAAACCTTGAAAGCGCGGACAGTCCCCGGGTCCCGGAGGGCACGCTAGGCCTGCGCCTGGTGCCTGGATGCCTCGCTGGGCCTGCGTCTGGAGCCTGGATGCCTCGCTGGGCCTGCGTCTGGGGCCTGGATGCCTCGCTGGTCCTGCTTCTGGGGCCTGGATTGGGATGCGGAGGTGCTGTGGAGTCGATGAGCCGTGGCGGTAGACATTGAGGCGCGGTGATCGCCCTTACCTGGTGGTGAAGTCTGGCAGGTCGCATGGAGACACGTTGCTGACCTGTTTGAGAAGACCGCCTTGAGCCCCTTGGAGCTGTGAATGGCAGAGGCGCTCCAGCGCACCAACGTAGGGAGGTCTGCATCGCATACTATGATCCACCACTACACTGGGGTGCACGGAGGGGATTACCAACGGTGGGCGGCACCTCTCTGCATCACAGGCCGGATGTAGTTGCGCTGACGGGACCCTGTGGAGGGTGAGGCCCATGAGCTGCGCCGAACTTGTGTGGCGGGAGCGCTGCAACTTCATGCCTAAGGGGGTCCTTCTGCATAACCTGCATCGGGAGGTTCCACAGTGGACTTGGCGGTGACTGCTGTACCCAGGCTTGTGAAATCCCACCTGGCTGAGGCTCCTGCTGTCTGAGTCACAGATTTGGAGAGAGTGCAGCTGATTGCGCCACGGTGTCAATGTCCAGGTAAGGAGAAGGTGGGACGCCTAGCAGAGGAGGCCGTCGAGTTGCCCAGGCCTAGCACCTGGTGTGACGCACCCCAGTGGTGGCTCATCCGCAATGACGGAAGAGCATCACCCCACTGCTTTCAAGCAGTGCAAGAAGAGGAAAAATTATAACATGATGATAACTTTCGGATGTACTCGTGCTATGTTTCCTTTGTGGGCGGGAGGGTGGGTAGGGCTGCTCCACTCACGGAGCAGGGCAGGGGCGGAGTGGTATGCCCACTCAAGTGCGCAATTACTGTTTGGTTGGCCCGCTCAGGCCGCCCAAAGCAGTCATGCGCACTTCCCTGTTCGCTATGCAGGCTGCATTACAGCCTGCATGGAGAACATGCCCACCCCTCCAGCCCCTGGCTGAACGCCTTGTCCTGGCGCTACTGAACAATCCCTACGCTGCATTGCAGCGTTGTGATTGGCTTAGGGGAGGGAGCCTGGCTGCCCACTTCCTGTTCCTGGAAGCAGACTCAGGAGAGCAGGAGCACAGAAGACACGGGACCAGGCCTCGAGGTAAGATTTCTTTCATTAAAATATTTACAACCCCCGCTCACACACACCCCCCGCATCCCAGCCCCATCCAGTGTCCTTTCCGGCGTTTCCCACCTCCTAGCTGTCCAGTTCCCCCGCAGCACTTCTCAATGGCGGCCGCTGTGCGCCCATGTGCAGCAGGTGTGCCACTGGTGTGCCAAAGGTATATATGACGTTACAACGCATACCATTACATCGCATTCCATTACAATGCATATTAATACAACGCATATTGCAACAGTAGGGAAAGTGTTGGATAGCGGAGATGAAAAAATTACTATTCCCACTTCAGTGAGTGCAACCCTAAAACTAACCCTTGCACCCCAAAACACACCCTGAACCCTAAAATTAATCTTTGACCTCCAAAACATACCCTAAACTCATCTCTGACCCCCAAAACACACCCCAAATTTCATATCTGACCCCAAAACCCATACCCACCCTAAAACTTAAAAATCTCCATTACTAACCTCACAATGCGTTGGAATAGCATGCGATGTAAAGGCACCTGCGTTGCTGACATTGCATTGTAAAGGCATTACGATGTAATGCCTGCATTGTAATGGACGTCTCCCGTGCCAAAGGCAAGCCATAGGCAAGCCCGTCTGCGTCCGTCTGCCCCTGGACCGCTCTCAGCACCAAGGACCCTTTCTCTCAGACACTCCACCACTATGACGCCAGCACCCTCTTCGCCATCAACCCTGGACGCCACATCGCCTGCCATCTAGCAACACTGTGGAATTCTCTTGAACCCTGCGCCTGTCTAAACTACAAACGCACCTTCTGCCACATCAGCACACCAGTGCCTCGTACCGCCCAGTCGACCAACAGTGCACCCGACCGGCTCTACTGCATCCTCCTCAACGTGCGGTCCCTCCACTAACACGCAACAGAAATCTGGAACCTCCTCGACACCACCTCTTCAGACATCGCCTTCTTCACAGAAACCAGGACCTACCTCTGCTCCAGACCGGACATCGCCATCGCTATCACGGACGGCTACTAAATCACCCGCAAGGACCACCCCGACCGTCCAGGAGGAGGCATTGCCATTTCCTACAGAAGCACACTCCGACTGACCATGCACTCTAATGACCCAACGGTGACCATGGAACACCTCAACTTCCAGATCCGGACCAACCCCAACACCATCCTCTGCAGCACTCTCATCTGCAGGCCCCCTGGGCCATGGACCCCCATTCTCCGATACCATTGTAGACCTCATTGCACCCCAGGCTCTCCCATCCACCGACGAAATCTTACTCAGTGAACTCTAGTTCCACCTGGACAACCCCAGTGACCAGTACACCACCCCTTCCTGGGGAAGCTCGCCAACATCAGATTCCAGCAGCTAGTCACCGCACCAAGCCACATAGCAGGACACACGCTCGAGCACATCTTCTCCGCCAGCGAGAACTTCAACTACAGCCACACCACTGGACTCTCCTGGACCGACCATCATTGTATACATCACATCTTCACCATGCCCACCGTACACCACCGCCATCATCGCCCCCCATCGCAGCTGGATCAAGGCCACCGAAGAACTTCTCGTCAACTCCCTCAGCACCACCACTCCAGACGATAACACCGCAGCGCGCAACCACCCGATGGATCTCCAACTGCGCCAACACCCTGGCACCCCTCAAGAATAGACCAGGCAAAATCTAGCACCACGTTGCGCCGTATTTGCAAAGTGATGCATGTAGGCATATGCGTGACCTTGTGAAGCCCTGTGCCACATCATACCTGCATCAGGTATGATGTATGCAGGGTGACGCAGTGCCACAGGGATGGGCTGGCCCCATGCATTGCTGGAGTTGCGTCATGCTTGTGACACAACTGTAGCAATTCGTGACTTTAGCGCTGACAGAAACGTCACAATTCCAGACATATCTGTCATTACTTGCAACATGGAGCGCTGTCCAGTGAATACAGCGCATCCATGGTGTCCCAAGAAGGGCATAGTGAAAATTGTTGCAACGCTGTCTTGTCGCAGCGCTGCAACACTTTTCATGACTGAGGTCCAGGAATGCGCAGTATCTTATTGATGGTGCGCATTCCTGCCCTGTAGTTTTGTCGCACGGCAGCGCAGCAACATTGTTTGCAGCGCTGTCCAGCACCAAAATCTGCTGAAATGGGGCCCCAAGTGTTAGCTCCATTTTTAAGACCAGCTATTTTCTGGTCTTAAAAAACTGCCTCTAACTGCAGTTAGTCAGTTTTTTTGGTCTTGCTCCATACAAGGATTTACTTGTAAATATCGCGAAGTGGGGTTAGCGGCCGATTTTGCACGGGAACGCCTCCCTTGCATGTCATTATCGCTAACAGAAGTGGCGATCTTTTCAATGGGCGTTTTTGCCGGAAAACTGCCGCTAACAGAGGTTAGCGACAGCTTGTACATATGGCGATAAAAAAATCGCTGCAGTACCATCAGAAAAGTGCCGCTAAGGCGGCATTAACTCCTTGTACATATGCCCCATTATTTTTGTAATTTTCTCCCCATGCTCCTGTAGTAACGACTTTGGAGCCAAGGTAAGTTGTTTAGGTTTATTTGTTGGCTACACGGTTGTGGAGCATGAGACAGAGGCTCCACCAGTTTCAAGCATCTCAACAGTAAAAAACATTTCAACTCTAAACATTCTAAGAATGAACACACAGAGGAGAGTCATCACCAGGCAACGTGGAACTCTGATGAAGAGTGCCAGAGAGGCATACACTTACAGGTAGGATACTACATACCTCCCCTCCTCCTTATTATAAAAAAACAACAAACCAAAAGAAAATAGAGGGAAAAAAAATAAAGAAAAGAAAACTAAAGAATACAGTTAATAAGACAATCACTCTCGAAACCTCTTGGAAATGACACGTACCCTTGAACTCTTCTTTATCCCATCCGGAACAGGATCTAAACCAGAACTATTATTCACCAAATTATTCACCAAATTATTGTCTGTACAAACTTTGTTACCAATCCGCACTTTAACAATTTTAGAAAGATTCCACCAATGTCCTCCCGAAACTTGAACAGCATTATTACAAATTCTCACACCTTTAATAGGTTTGCTGAACTTGCTCTCACCTTTTTTTACATGGACAGAAGACTTGATCTTGACTAAATCTCAAACAACTAATGGAAAAGTTTTGGCACCTTTCTTTTGATCAAACCATGTTTTAAGTTTACTCTGAGATTCAGACATATTTAATTTCACAAACACGAGTTTGCTTAAATCAGACTCAGATTTAAGCCACTTATTCATCCAACCAGGTCTGAAGCTCGTGTTGGCCTTGCGTCCTCTAAGTAATTCAAAGGGAGAGATCTTGGTAGAACAATGGGGAGTAGTCCTGTAGAACCACAGCATACTGTGTAATGATTTAACAATGTCATGGTTCCCAGACTTTGCCCCTTGATACATTCTCCCACCACCCGGTTCATCCTCTCAACTAGGCCATTGGTTTGAGGGTGGTATAGAGAACTTTTGGCATGTCTAATCCCACAAGAGGCAAGAAAATCTTCGAACTGCTCACATACAAATGGAGTCCCATTGTCGGATACAAGAGTTTCAGGAAAACCCTCTCTCAAAAATATTTTGTTTAGGAAAGAAATAATGGAAGAAGCATTGGCCTCCTTCACAAGTTTGATTTCGGGCCACCTGGAAGCATAGTCCATGAGTACATCTATGCCCACCCGACAACCTATCAAATGGACCCATGACATCAATGCCCACTTTTATCCAGGGACCAGAAGGACAAACAATAGGCTGTAAAGGAGGAGATGAGGTCTTTAATCCCTTATCAGCAGTGCAACATACACAGCAATTGGCAACCAATTCTTCGATTTCACCATCCATCCTTGGTCACCAAAAGCTATCTCGAATGCGACGCTTAGTGAGAGTCACCCCCAAATGCCCCTCATGAGCATTTCTGATGATTTCTTGTCTCACAGTATGAGGTGGAACAAGTTTATCGCATCTTACCAATAAACCATCCTCAATAGATAACTCATCCTCAACCTTACAATAAGTCTGAAGAAGGGGAGATAAGACTTTCTCTCTTGGCCAACCGCTATGTACAAATTCACAAACTTGCTGAAGTGACACATCATTCTTTAAAGCAACTCTCCATTCTTTTTCAGAACTTACAGTTGAAGTAGGTAAATCTAAAACAGCCACAAAACAATCATCGCAGTCTTCTTCACACAATCGACTGAACGCAACTTCCTCACTTTCATCTCTCTTTTGAGGAAAACGAGATAAGAAATCTGCTCTTACATTCTTTCCTCCAGAAATATGAGACACGTCAAATTGATATTGTAAGAGTCTAGAGACCATCCTTAAAATCCTAGGTGTACAACATTTATTGACACCAGCACTAAGAATAGAAACTAACGGCTTGTGATCAGTAAGTAGCATGAAGCGTCTACCCCAAACATACGGGCGGAATTTCTCAATGGCCCACAAACATGCTAAAAGTTCTTTTTCGATAACTGAATAGTGTACCTCAGCATCTCTCAGAACTCTCGATGCAAAGCCCACAGTGTCTTCACCACCATGATGTTTTTGTGTAAGAGTAGCTCGAAGACCAACTTTGCTTGCATCCACAGTAATGCAGTAATGCAACAAGGTAAAAACAGGGTCAAAAGGTTTGAGAGCTTTGCTCTTACTAAGCAAGGACTTAATGAGATTGAAAGCTGAAGCACACTCGCCTGACCACATGAATTTGACTCCCTTTTAAGTAGATTACTGATGGGTCTAACTATAGTGGCAAAATCCGGAACAAAACGTGAATAGTACTCACATAAGCCAAGGAGGGACTTGACACCAACCTTGTCAATGGGAGCAGAAGTGTTGACTATGGCTTCCACCAAACCTTGTCTAGGCTTAACTCCATCCTGGGTTAATAAATGTCCTAAATATTCAACCTCAGAACAAAAAAACTTGCATTTTTCCGACTTTAAAACAACTCCTTTTTCCTCAAACCGTTTGAGGACTTTGTGCAAAATAGCATCATGTGAACAAGCATCTTTGGCAAAAATCAATACATCGTCCTGAAAAACTAGGACTCCATCGATACCCTTCAAAAGTTCTTGCATCACTCTCTGAAACACAGAGGCAGCGGATGCCAATCCAAATGGCATACGCCAGTATTGGAATGTTGCTAGGGGCGAAATAAAAGCAGTAAGATGGCGAGACTCGGGATGGAGTTCTATCTGGTGGTAAGCGCATGCTAAATCTAATTTGGAGAAGAACTTGGCTCCCTTGATACACGCAAACATATCATTGATCTTAGGTAAGGGATGGGAATCAACCCATATCTCCTTATTCAACGACCTTAATTCCACACACACCCTAAGTTGGCCACACCTCTTACGAGCTACTACTAAAGGGGACAACCACAAAGAAGATTCAGTGGGTTCAATTATGCCTTGCTCACAAAGACCCTTAAGTTCCTTGTCCAAATCATCTCTGACACTGAATGGAACTCCCCTTAGTTTATGTTTTATGGGGATGGCATTCCCTTTAACAATGATTTTATGTTTAAACCCAAGGATCTTACCCAATTTATCTCCAAAAACAGAAGGGAAACTTTCCTTCCACTTTTGCCCATTATCACTACAACTAGCAATAGAAATTTGTTCCTTGGTACCAGGCCTTAGGCTAATACCGAAAAGACCTTGGTGAAACCATCCAAGTATATTTAGTCCCTTAACAGCTACATACATTTTCCCTCTTATATTCTTTCCTTTAAACTCCATCTCATCTTCAAAAAATCCCAGTAAATCAATACGGTGTCCTTCGTAGGAAACAGGACATCGATCAGGAGGTTCTAAAATTTTGTCATTCCAAGTCTCTTCAAATAGTTGCTGTGTGATCATGGTGATCCTGGCACCAGAATCAACTAGTAATTTCAAAGTCTTGCCACCAACCACGACTTCAGCAACAGGATCAACACACTTAGAATATTCACAAGACACAGATGTATTATAGTTACTCTGACTGCACACAGGATTGTCAAGAATAACTGAAACAACTTCAGACTCAGAGACTTCTTCAGACTCGAGTGTACAAACAACAGATTTCTTTGAATTTTTTAGTTTGAGACATACTTTTGCAAAGTGTCCAACTTTCTTGCAGTAGTTGCATGTGTCACTAGATGCAGGACACCGCCCACCCTTGGGATGTGGAGAATTTCCACATCGCATACAAACGTTATTGTTAGAAGAAGAGCTAGGTTTAATTTTGTTAGAAACACCATTCCCTACACGTAGATTCTTTTGCTTAGGTTTGCTGACAGAAATGGCACTGACAGGTTCTAAAATTTTATCCTCAAGTTCTTTTAAGGAGATTAACGATGTCTCTGTGCTCTTGGCAACCTTAATAGTTTCCTCGAGAGATGGGTTGCCCATAGATAACAGCTTTTGTCTAATTTGTTTGTCTTTACACTGACAAAAAATTGATCGCGAATTAGTTGATCTGTGAATCCTTCAAACAAACACACAGCTGCTAACCTCCTTAAAACAGATATGTAAGCATCAACATCCTCTCCATCATTTTGTTTTCTCTTAAAAAATTTGTGGCGAAGCACCATGAGACTAGGTTGTTTGTCAAACCTGTTTTTGAGTTTGATAATAGTCTCCTGGTATTCATCAATATTGTCACCATCTGTTCTCAGAATGTCAGGAAGATGTTTGAATATCGATCTACCCTCGAAACCAAGAGAGTGTAGAAGGAGACATTTCTTTCTTTCAGCGCAAAACATGGATGCCCCAATGGCACCCAAATAAGTCTCAAAAGCATCAAACCATATTTCCCATCGTACAGGTGGTTCCCCAGGATTGTCTAGAAATGATGGTGGTGGAGTAACAGCTTGCATTGTATAATAAAATAAAAGTAAAAAGGTTGAATTAGTCCAAGGATTACGTTTGCAACTGTAGAATGAAATGGAAATGCCTAAATACACGGAAAATGCTAGGTGTTTCTAGGGTAGAAGGAAAAACATGGATGGAACAAAACACATAGTGAGTACACGCTGTATAGTTATGTTGTTGAAGACAACTTGAAATAGAGAAATAATGTATTCCAAATTAAAATAAAACGTGAAATCAACTAATGAGATTCATAAAAGCCGTACGTGCCGGCGAAGCACGTTAAAAAAATAAATGCTGATGACTGACTGAAAAGTATTTATAAAGCGCACTAATGCCGAGGCGTCTTGGCGCTGAGTGATATGTAATGCCCCAGGCCAACACATTCAGGGTTGTGAAAAGAGCCAAGTTTTAACTTTCTTCCTGAAGACCGATCTATTAGGCAGACACCTCAGGTGTGTGGGCAGAGAGTTCCAGAGTTTGGATGCCAGGAAAGAGAAGCGTTTACCTCCACACCTTACTCTCTTTATCCTGGGGGTTGTAGGAGATCAAGTGATGCTGATCTTAACGCTCGTGTGGGAACGTATCGAGAAAACAAAGTTTGCACATCCTTGGATCCTCCACCAAACAGGGCTTTATGTACCATGCACAGGGACTTAAAGTCAACCCGTCGTCGTACTGGAAGCCAGTGAAGTTGTTTTATACCGGTTGATGTAGGATGGTGTTTGGGTAGATTAAGCAATACTCTTGCTGCCGCATTCTGAATTGACTGCAATTTAGAGAATTGTGCAGCATTTGCTCCTAAATAGAGAGCGTTGCAGTAATCAATTCTAGATAGAATCGTAGCCCCTACCACTGTTTTCCTCAGGGAGAGCGGAATAAAAGGAAGAATCTTCCTCAAACCTTTCAGCATAAAGAAACAGGCTGATGAGACTTGGTTAATCTGGGGAGCCCAGGAAAGGTCGTTATCTACCATAAGGCCTAGATTCCTGACTTTTTTGACAGGGGCCGGACATGTGCCAGCTACATGTGGCCACCATAGTTGATTCCATACCGAGATTTTCTGACCAAACTCAATCACCTCGGTTTTATCTACATTAAGCTTTAAAAAATTAACATTCATCCAAGTCATCAGAGCCGAGATGCAGTTGCTGAATTGCATTGCCGTAGCATCCACGGGCTGTGTTACCGACACTATAAGCTGCGTGTCATCAGCATAAGACACCTGCCTAAAGCCGTAGCTTTTTATTAGTCTAGCCAGAGGAGCTACATATATATTAAAAAGAGTAGGGGATAGGGCCGAGCCCTGTGGGACTCCCCGGGAGTGTGAATTCCTTGGACTGATATCCATCCCAGAATATCACTTGTTCCCTGGACGATAGGAAGGAGGAAAGGAGGGCAAGAGCTTTGCCTTTGATACCTATATCCTGTAGCCTTCGTATTAATACCTCGTGGTTCACGGTATCGAAGGCTGCTGTCAAATCAAGCAGGACCATTAAAGCCCCTCCTCCTCCGTCCATCACCTTACGTATCTCCTCCACTGCCATAATCAATGCCGTCTCAGTAGAGTGTGATGATCTGAAACCATGTTGAGTAGCATCCAGAATGTTGTTATTCTCTAGATACGATGTTAGTTCCATATTCATGGCTTTCTCAAGGATTTTAGCAGGTAGAGGTAGACACGAGATGGGACGATAGTTTTTCTCGTCCAGGGGATCCAACTTAGGTTTTTTGAGGAGAGGGCGAATACAGGCTTTTTTCCAAATGGTTGGAAATACTCCTGATGAAATGCTTTGGTTAAGTCTGATGATAAACAGATGAAGCCAGGCACATCGGCGAAGATGTGCAGAAAAATAATAGCTGAAAGTAATTGTATGTTTCCTTAAATAAATAGAAAGCCGTGCACATCGGTGAAAAATAGGTGAATACTCACAGCTTTTAAAAAAAAATATGCAGTGAGTATCGGCGAAAAGTATAAAATGAAAACGCTTCAAAGATGCCCGTTTCGTTGCTGGGAAACGCGAAAGCTTCAGCTGACGTTCCCACGCAGAAAACGTATCGATCCAAATGGTTACTGCAGGCATGTGCAGACGTTGGCTGGGGACTGACGCAAGCACCCTTGGGTAGAGAAGCTGACAAGGTAGACAGTCTGAGGCGCAAAGAAGCTAGTGCAAACAGAGTCTACACACAGCCCCAGCAGGAGTAGCCGAAGACTCTGAGGCTGACACACCAAGGTAACAGCGCAAGCACTTCGAGAAAACTGAGCGAGCGAAGTCCACGCACGGCTTCAGCAGTAATGGCTGACAGTTCGAAAGTGCACACGCAACGACAACAGCATGAGCAGGGTCCACGAAACGGCAGGGGGCACCCAGAGAGCCCAACCACGCAAAACCCCTAATAAATAGAAAGGTCTCACCAGGGGTTAGTCACAGTGCGAATGGCAATCTTCTTCGTGAGCTGAACAGCGCTGGATGTAAAATTCAAACGACAGCCAATGGTGGCAGCTTGCTCCACAAAACAGGTTCACAGCAGCTCACGACGAAACGGTGTCAGACGGCACCACTATGCAGCCGACCAACAGGAATCCTCAGCAACAGACAGCACAGTGGAAAAGATTGCCAAGATGAGGTTCCAGCAGAAAAAAATGAAGAAATTGCAGCACACAGGGGTTCCTCCACGTAGCCAGATCGTCACCAACAATTTGTAGTAACGACTCTGGAGCCAAGGTAAGTTGTTTAGGTTTATTTGTTGGCTACACGGTTGTGTAGTGTTGTTCCTATTTCCCTAATAGGCTCTGCGCATTGGAATAATATAACCTATAGGTTTGACATAAGACTAAGGTCGGTATGTCCCTATCGATTATATTAAACTTAATTACCTGTGCCAGCTAGCTCAGAGGCCACTAGAAACTTCTTGAAGACAAGAAGGGAATAGTTTCTGGCAACCACATAACATAAAACCCTGATCCCTCAGGATCGTGGAAACAATATACTACTTTTCATTCAGTCACTCATCTCAGAGAAGTACATAGAAGAAACAGTCGGGTGTGTTTACAATAAAATGTATTGCACAGTTGTTGTTCTAGTACTGGTTATAAGTGCTGCGACAACTGTTGGACAGTATCGAAGAAATATGGCCAGCAGTGCAGTTAAATAAAAATGCATGGTACAGTTTTACCATTGTGCAATAGTAATGAACACATACATGAAATGCAGAATGCATTAAGATAAAGCCTATACCCCTATGATGCCTAACTAGATGTACCTAAGTGTACCTAGCATGTCTGTAGGTCTTAGAGAGCCAAGAATCCCGCTAGAATTTAGTCTAACCCCATTACCTTAGTGGGACTTCATCCTGGTGTTGAGCTGGACACCCCAGGATGGGTGGATGGACCTATGCCAGCTGGAGCTGTGGCATGATGCAAGTTGCCGCGTCTCAGGTCAGAGTGGCGGCATGGAAAGTCTCGGTCCTCTCTAGTTTGCTTGGGCAAAGGGAGGTATATTTATACCTGATAGATGCCTTGGAGTGTTAGTATTGACGTACAGTCGGTCAGAGGAAGACGTCAGGAATGAACCCTTAGGAAATAGTGGTTCATGCATATTTAATGAGTTCTTGGTGAAATCAATAATCCTGTGCTAGGGAAAATCCCAAGAGCGACGGGTCTTTGTCTAAGAACTCGTTGTGACATAGTTTAGTCACTTTTGGACATGGATATGACGTATTTAGAATGGACCGTCTTCTGCACCCAGAGCACACGTCAGATAAGGGACAGACTCTGTTGCTCGTTATTTGTAAAGGGAGGACCAATGTAGGTGAAAGGTCCTGCCTGTCTCTGGCACGAAGGATTTGAGCCTCTGAAACAGCGCACCTATGTTAGGGCCTCAATCCAGCACATAACACCCACTCCTATCTATGGACAATTGTGAATAACCCATTAAAAGCAAACTACGTGACTAAAATAGGCATTAGCATATGATTGGCAGGTAGTTGCATGAGAGTGTTGTTTATGAGCTGAAAAAATAGCAGCTGTTAAAATATGTAAAATTACTATAGACTCTGTGGAGACAGGAAAAATCTATAGTGTCATTAAAAAATACTCTCTTAGAGTCAGTAGTTACTTATAAAAGTTCCTGTTTATAAAATTGAAAACTCTTACAAGCTGTTCAGAAGACCATGCTTTCTTTAGAAAAAAAAAGAAAGAGAAAGGTCATTTTAGAGGGAATGCTCCAAGCACTCGGTCAGAGTTGAAACAATAAGAGAAAAAATGTGTTTCAGGACATGTTTTAGCAAAATAAGAGATAACAAGTGGCTGAGAGACATAACATTTCTGTTGATAGTTACTGCAGGGGACGGACCTTTGTAATACCTCACAGATTCAGAGCACAGAATGAGCAGTGCTGCCAGTTGCTGGTTCTGAGGCAGCCGGTGCTTCAATCGATACCTTGGATTTGCAAGGAATGCTTGGGTTTGATGGGAATACGCTTGGGACACAGCCAAGCATGGGACTTCAGCAGTTCCAGCCTGGTGGTAAATGTCGCTGGCGTTTCCCTTGGAAGTGTCAGACAGATGATGACCACGCATTCTTCACTGCAAAAAACAGGCATCAGAGAACAGGTATGTTGCAGTCTTTTCAGACTGGTCTTTTTAATATTAGAAACCATGAGTAGCATAGTTCTTGTTTGCAAGGTATTCCCAAGGTGCATCACACTGCTTGTGTGTGAAAGATAAAATTTATCAAAAAGGAAAGAGGGGCAGTCTGTATTTAAGAGTGCTATTTTGCAAAAAAAAGAAAAAATATTTCTTTAGCTGATGTGAAATGAAAAATAAAAGTGCTGCACAAGCATGGTTTTCAGATTGCTCAAGGCATTGAATTTTACAAAGGAAACTTTTGGTTCACTACTTTCAGTGTTGGGGCTTCTAACCAAAAAGGGCACAACTTTCCTACACTGTAGGATTTCACTACCTCTGGATGTAATCTGTACATAAGGTAGGTCTGGCTTATATATACTGAGTCCCTTGGTGATGTTCAGGAATCATTTTTGTGACAGGTATTTGTGTCAAAGGGCCAAACCATCCATACTTTCCTAACTGGGTCTGTCCTGTTGTTTTGTAAATGGCATCTAATGTTGCCCCTGCTGATGTATGTCAACTATTCCACCCCCGTGCGATGGTGTTTGGTGGTGTTTGGCAACGTTCCTACTGGTGTTTAAACAACCACATTTCTAGATGCATTACAATTGTGTAGGAGTTGATAACCTTAATGAAGGTAACAGGTATAAAGCGTCACAATAAGAATAAATCTCTAACATTTCATGATCTGAAAATGTAGCAATTATTCCTAAAACAGACAGCATATTATTCACTGTATCAGTAACCCAATTTTCAGAAAAATGTACTGCAGGTAATGACATCACTGAATGAATGATAAAATGAATGAAAATGAATGAAAGATCAAAATACATTAATCAGAATTAAAAACCGGATGATTAAATACATCATTTAGAATACAAAGGCTGGTTCAGGCCGAATACATTTATAAGTCTCTTTTGCATTTGAATTTAAAATGGATGTGGCTCCAGTTCTATGTTGAGTCTGTTTTGTAGAAAAGTGTCCACTAAGAGTCCTACTAAAAGCTAGCTCTAAGCAAAGCTAGAACAGAAAAAGATGAACCCAGAAATACTCCATAGTTCTACCCATGGTGAAGCTAGGTCTGTATCTTTTTGGAAAAAGAAAAGGTTCAAAAGATTGTACTTGCATGTTCGTTGTTTTTTTTTTTGGCTGGCTGCGCCTCCTGTTCACGTGGAGCCATGGAAAACGTATCACAGTTAATGAAATAGCCAGTATGATTAATTGTTGAAATTGCATCGTGTTTAGTTGAAGTTATTTCTGCTGTTTTTGTTGAAAAACGTTTGAAATGTTGAAATTAATAGTTGATGTCTTTGCTGAAAAACTTTCAGATGGTGAAGTTAATATTTTATGTTTTTGTTGAAAAACATTGATGCATTTATTAGTTGATGCTTTTGTTGAAAAACGTTGAAGCATTTATTATTTGATGTTTTTGTTGAAAAACGTTGGTGTACACATTTGTTTTTGGCCAAATTGCAACTTGAGTGTTGTCTTGACTTTTATTTTGAATTTGAAAGGTTGGTTCAAGGAGAACTAGTTCCATTGCATAGTTGCATAGTCCCCCACTCCATGGATTTGATTTCTCAAACGTGATGAGCTTTTCAGTTTGAAGTTCTTGAATAGTAGTGAGAGGGACGTCTACTACTGTGGAGTTCACGAGGCCTACTGCTCAGTATTGGCCACATAGTGTTGTTTGATTCTTTTATTTGAAATGAATCTGTTTTCCTTTTTCACGGCAAGATGCGGCAAAAGTACAATTCTTGTTCCTTTCACTTCAAGGAATGGCACAGGTTTTCCTGTATGAGGGGCCAAATTCCTTTGTGTCTGCGATCTTTATCTCTCTCTCTGCCCAGATCCCCGACTTTTGGGATTCAGACAGGTCTTGCCGTGATTACCTCGACTTCCCAGTGGCGGCCTGTTTCACTTTGACAGAATCTTTGTTTGTTTCTTTGTTTCCTTAAGTTCCTGTAAAACAGCCAAACGATCATAGATACAGAATGGTTTTCATCCGCCACTGTGCCTTCACATTTATGATCAGGTTCCCACATTCGTAAATGGAGTCAGACCTCCTAGAGAGCTTCTTGGCTGGGTGTGTATTGCCCCCTGAATCCATATAAGTGTTTGACCTCACTAGCGCCCCGCCTAATACCCTAGCTGTTTAGGATTGCTCTATGCCCCAGTCCTTCCTCTCCTCTACCTAAATTCCCTCAGGATGGCGTTGGAGAGGAGTACCGCAATATTACGTCCATCCCTTCCATGGCCTCTTTGTCAGCCCGAGAGCTAAGTGTGGAGCCACAGTCAGGGTGTATCTCCTGTTATGGACTCGCAAATCTTTTTATAACAGTTTTGAGCGTCAGCCGAACACTAAGGCCATACCTATAGGAAACTTGAGCACGGATCCACTGCCACCAAGATATATTTTTAAGCCACCTCAAAATTTGAGGGGCCACAGTGGTCCTGTTACATGACACGATCAAGTGGACAGTCTGATGCTGTCTAGCAATGGGACCTGCGCAGGTCTTGTGATGGTGTAGCCTGGCATTTGTTTGCAGATTTTGCAGTTCAAGACAAAGCCAATAGTCGGATTTCTGAACCCTGGCCACCAATAGCACTGTTGCAATGAAGAAATAGTAGCTATTACCCCTGAATGTGCAGAGCCCAAGCCCTTGTGTGCTTTAAATGATTAATTCCTGCCTACTATCCATATTTGGAAATACTCCAGGAATCTGAGCATATGGAATGTTGTTTGCACCTAACTTGTAGGAGTATATAAGTGGAAATTTCTTAGGCACTGCTGTGGTGCCTTTGCGTGAAGCAATTACAGCCACCATATTCTAACCGTCTATTCTCGTTGTTGAACGAGTGTGCGCAGCTACGGAAGCTGTGTGAACAGCCCCCTGTGTGGCTTCTACAGCCAATGAATTCCCTGCAACGTGCATGCCATCACGTTGATGACTCAGTGTGTTAATCACGTGAGTTTTTGTTTGGTAGGTCGTATTTTTCAACTCCACTACCTGTTCCCATACTTTTTTGTGTTTAATTATGCCACCTTTTTCATCTTTAAACCCATTTTGTTCCCAATGGTGTAAATATTTATTACATGATTGCACACAGTAAAAGGAATCGCACACAATGGGTGTGGGGAATTCTCGATCCGTGTTTACAAGTGCAAGTATCAGGGCTTTTAAAGCTGCCAACCGAGCCGTGCTATTACCTAGAGGTAGTTTTTTGGTGCATTGAGGACGGAACTTGCCATCCAGCATCTGTTCTTTAACAAAGGCTGCCGGTGGGGCAGATCCATCAGTGTAAATTTACAAAAATTCATACTGGTCTAGAGGCAAGATTTCATTTGGTAGATGATGTTCTTTCTCATATTGCAGGAATGCCTGTGTTTTTAAACTTGGATCAAATCTGGATTCAAAGTCTGATGCAGCAAAAGAATTAGCCCTTTGTATCCATTCTGGATGTAAGGCTTTGGCATTAGGAATGCTAGCCCGGTACTGGGGTGACGACAATAATGCATCATCCCATGAGCCAGTGCTCTTTCTTTTGCTACAGCAGTCTGAATGGTTGTCAGAATTTTTTCCTGTTGAATTAAAACTCATTTCTGTGTTTGTGTACAGATGAGATTTGTATGCGATTGGTACAGTTTCACCCTCATTAAAGGTTTAATAAGTTTACCCTCATTGACCATAAATGATACGGAGTACCAAGTGGTGCAAGTTTACACGTGTGTGTATGTGTTTGGAAGCAATAATATCTTCCTGGAGTGAACAAAGAATATTGGTGTGTTCTTGTGTCCAGTGTTTGACTGAAAAGTCAGGTTTGAAAAAGGTCGTAGAAAGGTTTTACTCTCTCTGCGAAATCCAAAATGTATGTTCTGCCAAAATCTAGGAATCCCAGTACTGATTGGAAGTTATTTTAATGTCTTTGGAGGCTGGAGCAGCGCACACTTTTCTAAAAAGTTAGCTGCCAGGCTTTTCCCTTCACTTGAAAACTAGTATCCCAAAAATAGGACACAGAGGTGGGCAATTTTTGATTTCTCAAAATTAAATTTGTAGCCCCCAGAGGCGAATCCCATAATAATGGTGCTCAGCCTGGTCAAGTGTTTCCCCAATAGGTCGTCCGTTAGATAAATATCATCCAAATAGGACAACGCTTCTTCATCAAAGTGCTTTAGCCATTCAGTAACTCTTTCAGAAAATACCCCTGAGCTGTTCTCATACCCACGGGGAGATGACAAAAAATTGTCGCTGGGACTCTAATATACTAAATGCTGCTAGGTACCTGTTTTCAGGTGCTATAGTTCGACAGAAAAATCCATTTGAGACAACAAGTGTCGTTTTGTATTTTTCCCGCATAATGTTATTCATTAATGCGGCACTATCTGCATGTTGGACAGCATATGTCTTTGTGCAAGTGTTCAAGTGTCTGTAAATAAAAACTAGACAAAATGTATTATCATGTTTTGATAAGTGAAACAAGGGATTGTTCTTTTGTGAAGTGCATTTTTCAATGATCTCCTGGTATTCAAGTTGATCTAGGATCTCCCTGACCTGTGTTTTTAGCTTCTTGCTTAATACGATATTGTCTTTGAGCATGTGGTGAAACTATTAATGGCATCACATGGTGGGTTGAGGCATCATCCCATCCAGCGTGATTTTTATACAGTGCTGGAGCTTGGGCTACTGCCCACTCCCGTGCATATGTATGTTTAAGGTGAACTGGAACATGGTTGGAAAATGCAGGAAAAATATATACTTTCTCCCTTTGGGCGCTCCTTGACGAATGCTGGCGGCTAATATTGTTCTGCTAACAGTATGTCAAAACCAGACAATAGGTTCTTCGCAAAGAGACCTTTTACTTTCCTGTGTTTGTCCTCCTCCATGTGGAGTGTTATTTCATATAACTTGTGTGGGACGCTCACCCTTTTGTCTGGTGTTTCCACCGTGATGTAATCATTCAATTTTGCTGTCCAGAAATTCCTTCAGGTTCTGGCTAGCTATTGTTACTTCTGCCGCTCTGTCTAGCATTGTCTGAGCCCATTCCCCGTTCAGAAGTTGAGTCCTTAGGATTCTGTGCATGTCTAACTTTGAGACCTTCAACTTTCTTCTTTTTAAATTGAGGTTTGGATTGTGGCTTGTCTTCTGTTTTAGAAGAGTCCTGAGCGTGCTTGTCACTGGACTGCTTGCGCTCTTCTTTGTGTGCTGACTTTCCTTCTCTCCCTGTGTTGTTTGTCGAGAGGAATGTGTATCAGTATCCTGATTCCTGTCAGGTTTCCTAATATTATCCCTATTCCTAAGGCTATACCTCTTTACAGAGGGCTCCTGTTGAGGAGACCTCCCTCAGGACTGAGAATCTTTTTTGAAATATTTTGTTTTTTATTATTATCCCACTTCTTTTTAGAAGAAGTAGGTGTCTGCTTAGAATTGTCCTTCTCAGGACTGCCCATTAGCTGTGGTTTTAAAAGCTTTCCCACCCAAACTGTCCCTTCCCAGTTCTGCATATGCAGTTTCAATTATTTTGGGAAATTCTTGTGGTTGGTCTATAAGACTGACCTCTCTTAGGTGTTTGGCGGATCGCCACTGAAGCTGCTTCCCCTTTAATGTTAGCTAGTATTATTTTTGATACTTGGTCGTAGTTACCTAGTAATTTCATACCTAAGGTCAGAGCTGGTTCAGCTCCATACGTGTTCTGTATCTGTCGTAAGACATCTGGAATTACTGCTAAGGAAGGAATACCATGAGTCCTGGTATATATGGCAGCAAAGACTGTACCCCAAGTGGTGCAGTCCTCTAACTGTGGTGTGATCCCCATGGGCAAGCAGAGTGTTAGCATTATATGCTTTCAAATGGTGTGGTATTTGGAAATACTGCTTCTAACTGGGTAATTTTCTGAGCTACCCAGAAAGGAATCTGTTCACATTTTGTGGGCAGTTTGCCCATTACTGTGTGTAATGTTTGTGGAGTGATTTTAGTAGCGGTGCTCTGTGTTGGAGCTGTGTTATTTGTAGCTACTGTGGGCTGGACACCAAGTGTCCTCATGACGAGTTGCGTCATGGCTCTGTAAGAGTTTTACCAACTCTTTGTGTTGTAAGAGCAGTGCATCTTGTGGCATTATGTCAATGTCAGGATGTGGTGTGTAGCCGGCTAATGTCGGCCATGTAGCTCCTGGTCTACCTAGTGGACCGATCCTGGTTTTATTTATTTGTTGTAGGACGCCATTAAACCAGAAATTGTGGTCCTGGTCAGTGAGCAGAATCTTAATCTCCTCGAACGGAGTGTAAACCGCTGGGACTTTTTCATGTATGTAAGAATGAAAAGTCTGAGTTGTTGCATTTACTGCTGGGAATGTAACCCAAGAATAGAACACATCTGTTTGATAATCTTCGTGTGCCTCTATTAATATCACTGTACCCTCTCGGTCTGTTAAACCATGTCTGAGGGGTTTTTGTGTGAGTGTATGCCTGATTTTGTTTGCAAAATGTATTGCATTTGCTTCCTCTTCGTCGTTTGAGACCTGTGTCCCAGTGACAGGAGCAGCTGCCTCGACAGACATTGTGTTGTGAAAACAAAATGTCCTAAAAAAGGGTTTTAAGATAAGGTTTTAAAAGGCACAATTGTTCGGGAACTTTTTCCTTCAAGCTTGATTAACCTACAGCCAATACATAGGAAGATTGCCTACTCAGCTGTGACGGAATTTTGTGCCTACCCACTCCAGACGTCTCTGGCGTTTTGTGAGTAGGGGTCTCTGAGAATAAGCATGACTGAACTACTCAGATTCTACTGTTAAATAAGTGCCAAATTCACGTTTGGGCGTCAAAGTGGGTAGTTCCTATTTCCCTAATAGGCTCTGCGCATTGGAATAATATAACCTATAGGTTTGACATAGGACTAAGGTCGGTATGTCCCTATCGATTATATTAAACTTAATTACCTGTGCCAGCTAGCTCAGAGGCCACTAGAAACTTCTTGAAGACAAGAAGGGAATAGTTTCTGGCAACCACATAACATAAAACCCTGATCCCTCAGGATCATGGAAACAATATACTACTTTTAATTCAGTCACTCATCTCAGAGAAGTACATAAAAGAAACAGTCGGGTGTGTTTACAATAAAATTTATTGCACAGTTGTTGTTCTAGTACTGGTTATAAGTGCTGCGACAACTGTTGGACAGTAGCAGAGAAATATGGCCAGCAGTGCAGTTAAATAAAAATGCATGGTACAGTTTTACCATTGTGCAATAGTAATGAACACATACATGAAATGCAGAATGCATTAAGATAAAGCCTATACCCCTATGATGCCTAACTAGATGTACCTAAGTGTACCTAGCATGTGTGTAGGTCTTAGAGAGCCAAGAATCCCCCTAGGATTTAGTCTAACCCCATTACCTTAGTGGGACTTCATCCTGGTGTTGAGCTGGACACCCCAGGATGGGTGGATGGACCTCTGCCAGCTGGAGCTGTGGCATGATGCAAGTTGCAGCGTCTCAGGTCAGAGTGGCGGCATGGAAAGTCTCGGTCCTCTCTAGTTTGCTTGGGCAAAGGGAGGTATATTTATACCTGATAGATGCCTTGGAGTGTTAGTATTGACGTACAGTCGGTCAGAGGAAGACGTCAGGAATGAACCCTTAGGAAATAGTGGTTCATGCATATTTAATGAGTTCTTGGTGAAATCAATAATCCTGTGCTAGGGAAAATCCCAAGAGCGACGGGTCTTTGTCTAAGAACTCGTTGTGACATAGGTTAGTCACTTTTGGACATGGATATGACGTATTTAGAATGGACCGTCTTCTGCACCCAGAGCACACGTCAGATAAGGGACAGACTCTGTTGCTCGTTATTTGTAAATGGGGGCCAATGTAGGTGAAAGGTCCTGCCTGTCTCTGTGGCACGAAGGATTTGAGCCTCTGAAACAGCGCACCTATGTTAGGGCCTCAATCCAGCACATAACAGTTGTGGAGCATGAGACAGAGGCTCCACCAGTTTCAAGCATCTCAACAGTAAAAAACATTTCAACTCTAAACATTCTAAGAATGAACACACAGAGGAGAGTCATCACCAGGCAACGTGGAACTCTGATGAAGAATGCCAGAGAGCCATTCACTTACAGGTAGGATACTACAGCTCCCTACCTTGTGTGCTCCCCCCATGGGAACTCTCCCATAACTGACTCTAGGCATTCCCTTAAGTCCATTTGAGCTCGTCCCCCTGGGAGTAGCATTTTTATGTGATTTTGCTTGGCCCCATTATTTGTGCTGTTCTTGTTCACCCCATCTTAACCTGTGCAATAAATGTATCCACTTCCTCTGGGTCTAAAAAATTGCACATGTTTTTCTCCCACATGACTTTCAGAGTTGCAGGGAATCTCAGTTGAACACTTGCACCCATTTTCATCATCTCCTTCTTACGTTTCCCCAGCTCTCATTGTCTGTCTTCGGTTACTCAGGAGTTATCATCTCTTATCTTGAAAGTGACCCCCATAGCCTGTGTTGATTTTTCTTTCAGGGACATGGCTAGAATGTTCTCCTTTACTGAATACAACAGGAAGTTCAGCATTTTCTGAGGCTTCTTCTGACCTGTGTACAGCTTGAATGGATCCCTATGTATCCTCTGGAATTCAGCCCCAAGATCGATAGAGCTTTCCTGTGGAAATGCTTTTGATAACAAGCTAATTATAAAGAGCTTAATATCAGCTCCTTTCGCGCCTCCAGTCACCCCCAGGATTCTGATATTATTTGTCGAGGAGTTGTTTTCTATCCTCTCGAGCTTGTCTATCAGCTCTTTCTCTTTTTGCTTCAGTTGGGCTACCACCTGCTTGTTTTCCTACACTGTCAAGCTAAGATTCTGTAATCTGCTCTCTAGATCTTGTGTACGATGTGCTAGACCCACTGTTTTCTCCTCTGGGCCTGAGCAAGTCACTTGAATCTCCCTTTGGTTTGCCTTGGAGTTGGAAAATTGTTTTTTAATTTCCTGTGTTAGTTGGCCAATCATCTCCTGCACAGTTTCCCATCCTTTAACATTGCTACAACCAGCATCTTTAGTTTTGGATAAGGTATCCCTGCTCTGTTCTGGACCCTTTTCAGTTATGGTGTCCCCTTCAGCTGGTGTTGCATCTTCTATAGCCAAAATAGAGAATTGGTTTTGTACCGGTACTGCCGGATGTATGGCTACTGGGATAGTTCCCTTAGTTGCCGCTTCTTGCACCCTGTCTCCATACTCATAGACATACTTTTATCCTGACTGAGACTCTCTCTACCTCCACCTGCCCCTTGGATTCTTCCAGTATCCTTCAAGTCAATCTTTACTTTGAAAAAAGACCTTAGGGATGGCATAACTCTGGTACATTTAACCTCTGGGGGACTTATTCTCTCCTTTGAGGCGGATGCGGCTTTTGGGAAGGCTTTATTTTGGGGTTTCTTAGCATTTCATATGTTTTCCCTTCACCTAACTTGCTTACCAAACTGCTGGCCACCACTTTCCTTACTTACAGGCACAACTAAATGTGAGTTTAAAGACCTTAGCATATAACGGTTGCGAGCAACTTCACCCAATGTCACTTCTGTCTTATTTTTATCTTTAGGACTCCCAGAGTTTCTAGATTTATTTTGTAAGGAGGCTAGGTCACCCAAATCTAAAGCACTCTTGCCCTCTGTCCACCGGCTGCCTGCATCCATCTGTTCATCCTGGGCTAATACAGCGTTATCCCACCCTTTCTTGATGCCAGCTATGCCCGTTCCTCCAGAGCTGTCAGAAGCTCACACCTTGCTCTTTGAGGCTTTTTCGCTGCCTCTCCAACTGTGTCTACCTGTGCTGACTCTTTCAATGCTGACAGTGCCAGCTCCACGTCGCTGCAAGATGCGCTGCAGCACCCCATGGTTCCAGGAGCGCCCTGGCTGCAGTGAACCAGTGCAGTTTCCTCTACACTATCATCAACCCCCTAGGCGGGGTTATTGACTCTCCTATCGATCAGCTCGACCCGCGTGATTAGGCTGGAATTCCAACCCTTGCGGTAAGAGATGGGGCTTGTTTGCCTACATTGTGTAACCTGCCACTCCCGGAGGTAAGAGCTCCCAGCCTACTGCCTTAGCCAGCCGCCATGTTCCCCGCCATTCTCCACTATTTTCTTCTTAACTTGTCTTTTTTATCTACATGTTCCCTGTTCTAACCTTTCTTCCGTAGATTTTTCTTTTTTAGTAATAAGCTTATGCTTGGATTAGCCTTATGATTTAAGCCCTACATTGTTCACGTAGCAACAAGTAAACAAAGAGACAAGTGTTCTTAGGGTTGGACTCAGACAGATTCCCTAAAGTGAGATGCTGGGAATCTGGCCCTACGAAGCCAGAATTTGAAGATTCTGCACCTGTGACACAGCATGTATCAAGTTATTCTTATGACTGCTGCATATTTCTTGACTATTACATTAGATGACGACTAATATTATAAACTCTCCATTAATAATTTATACACTAATAAGTTTGGGACAGCAATGTATTTGCTGATGTCAGGAGTTAATCCAGAAATTAGTAATTTGGTGATTATTCTTGCATAAGTCCTTGGTAAACTGGTGGGACATTTACATGTAATCATGGTTACATTTAAAATCATGGTGATATAGACTAAAATTATTTATGGAACGTGGGAAGATTTGAGGATAAAGTTATATGTAATGTACATAATAAAGGTATTGCAAATTAGTAAGGTACCCTTACGAAGTCCTGGAATAACTCAGTAACTTGAAATATACTTTTAGATTTACAGTTTTGGGGTATTTTCTCCATTATATATGGTGCCTTTCTGTTAAATACTTTTTTGTCTTTTTTTAATGAACCTGCCATGCACTCTATTTCTTCAATATCTTCTAAGCCCATTTATTTGTGAGGAAGAAGTTTGTAAACTGTGCACCTTATTCTGTGCATTTTTGTCCCCTTTACTCCGATGTAATATTGAATAACATCTGAGTCGTTTTGTTGCTCGCTTGCTTTTGTGATTGTGAAACTGTCTTTCCCATCTCTTTTCTTTTCCTGCTGATCCTGCTCCTCATCTAAACATTTTTTCGGTCTCGGTTACAGACAGTTCTAGTTGTATGTAGGCATAGCTATTGTTTCCAATACATAACCTTACTCAGATTGGGCTTCAGGTCAGCCCTTTTCTTCTAGTTGCATGGCTTTGTTGTCTATCTAAGTTCTTTGCTCCTGATTAGATGGCTTTCCTTTCTATTCATGTGCTTGTCCTGCTCAGGGTCATTTTGATCTTAGAGCCGTCTGATGAGTTGCATCCTTCTACTGCATACTAGAAGGAACCCTTTAATTATTTCATATTCTGAACTCCTCGGAGTTTCTTTGCTCTCTCCTTTGATTTTCCCATTTTAACCTGCACCCTTTTCACCTTTCCACTCCCGGTGTTAATGATCTTTTTTTTTAATGGTTTATTTCCAGATGGCTGCTGGGCTGGTCACTTCCTTTTACTTGCACTTTTTTTACATTTCAGTTTACACTCTAACTTAACCGCCCACCAAGTTAGAACGGTAAAAAAAAAATATCTGCCATGCTTCACAACGCACATGTAAATGCAGGTGCCACGACCCAAATGTGTGAACATATCACAACACACACTTGGCGCACATGTGCACACCATACCTGCCAACTCACACTTTGCCACAGTGTGACACACGATATCGGGTCCCATCACCTGGTCACCACGTGCACCCGGTGATATCGGCTCCCATCACGCGGTCACCAGGTGCACCCAGTCACCACCTGAGGAGCCGATATCACACTGTGGCAGGGAAACCGAGCTGAAAACCACTGCAAATAGGGGTTTCCCAGCTCGCTTTCGAGAGGCTTTGAACTGCCAACGTCCATTAAGGGGCGTGAAAACAACCAAGGACATTCGGCACCAGGCTCTGCAAGATTTTTTGCTTTTTTTTGGGAGGAGGGGACTTGGGGGTGGCTGTGGTTCAAAAGTGCCTCTTAGGTACTTCTCGGCACGAGGCCCCGCCCCCTCCTCACACTGTGAGATTGTTCTTCAAGTTGGCAGGTAAGGCTACACATTAAAACGCAATCATGCATGTGCGGCCTGACACAACATGTGCGGCAATCTTTGAATGGGCTTTCGTTAGGAGAAACCCCACAGCATTATTGCTCGCCATGCATGCAGATTGCATTCGACCCATGCGTATGCATGTGATTGGCAACAATCATTAGCATAGTCACAAACAACATGGTCATTTTCAGCTGAGACGTAATGGCTTTGTAAATGTTTGTTTAATTGTTTATGGATTGTGCAGTTTTTTTATTTCGCGTAATAACTACACTCCACGCTGTTACTTGAAGCGTAAAGGGCATTTTATTAGGACAAGGTTATCATAACTCCAAATCAATTACAAAACGTAAAATGCAACTATATAACTTTATTCCCAATAACTCATACTCCCCATCCGTTCTCAAACCGTCTCACCTGATCCACTCCTCCCCTTTCTTGCTGCAACCTCCTCCATACATCCATTCTCACCTTCACAGCCCTCTAAAACATCCTATCTTGACTTTCTTCTGCTGCTCCTTGCATCCTGCGCTCCGCCATCAGTCACCTGTGTACCTTCCTCCCCCCCCCCCCCGAGATGGCTCCGCCCGTATGTGACTCACCACCCCTCCAAAGTTTTGCCAACCAGGGAACACCCGTAGGGCAGTTATCTGCCCCATAACTTATTTCGTGCACCTTTCGTACCCTCAATCTTCCCTGCGACACCATATGGACTCATTCCACAGTTTGTTGATCATATCTCGTACCTCCATCATATAATAACCCCCATGAGCAATCACTTTTATATCTTTTGTCTGGCAAAAAACTCTCATCGCTCTATTCAGCTGACGACCCCCCTCCACACTCTACGCGGCACCAACTCAGTCCATATTATGCATGTTCCTGCCAAATTCTTCTTCAACACCTCCAAGTCCCTTCGCATGTGCTGGAGCAATGCCAGTCCTGACACTCTCACTTAGTCGTTTTCTCCCAGGTGTAACACAAGCTTATCTCGGCAGCCCCTTTGAGGTACCATCTTAGTTAGCCACGGAAGCTAAGCACCCCATCTCATTCCCCCTTTACCCCACCAACAAACTTCGTGGTGGCTGCGCTTCAAGCCCACATTACGTCCATACAATTGCTGGTCTGCATACTTGGCTGCCCAGTGCACGAACGAGTGTCCCACAATCCAGGTAACCGTCGTAGTTCCCGGTCCTCTCACGCAGCCTGTAGTATAAGAAATGGTGATTAGCTTCCAGCAGACAAACCTCTTCATCAACCGCCCCCCTTACTTCCCCGCTGCACTACCCTCATTCCCCTTTTCACTTCCTCACGTATTTCTCACAACATCGAGAGCGCCAACGGCCTATTTGGCAAATTTTGCCCCATGACCAGCTCAAACGTGCCGCCGATGTGGCTGCGCCTATGCGGAAAGAATGTGTCCCGTAATCTGCTGGCTCTCTGCCCACCCTTCGGATTGTCCTTCGTAGCATGGCCAGTAACTAGAAAGCCGTCAAACGCGCCCCAGAAGCATGGCAGAAAACCTCCTCTGTGGTCTGCCTCCTAGTTCACACATACACCTGCCATTCTCGCACCGGGCACACCTCGCTGTACCCACTCTCCTTCAACCACACCCATCTTCCTCTCCCCGCCTGATCCATTTTAGATTGTCTCAACCATATTCCCACTCTTCTTTGATCCAAAAGCACCTCACCATACGACAGCCCAGCCCGCCGTGGTGATCCCAACAATTCTGAGAATCTAAAAGCCCCGAAAAACATCCAGATCATGCATAATCTAAATATGGACACCTCAACTGTGTCGTAACAACAAACTGGTAGAACACCCAACAACTCCCTCAACAAATCGAAAGTGATGGCTTCCCTCAACACTCCCCCCATTCCCCGCTCTCACCCCCAACCTTTCAGCATTCTGCTCAGCATTTCATCGTGGCAGGATCGAAACCAAGATATAGCTTACTGTAGAAAGATATACTCACTAATTTCCCAGCTATGGTCGTTTGTGATAAACCTTTATCAATACAAAGCAACACAAAACTCAACACTCCCTGCTCTGCTGCTTGACGCGTGATGTTCCTTGTCACTACCCCAGGGCCCAAAAAGTCTCCAAATTCGGACCAAGCCAGTCTGTAACTCCAACGAGTGGATTCCGCCTGTGATCTCTCAACCAGGTCTACTACTCTCACTCCCCCCAGGCCTAGATGTCGTCCGGCAACTGTGTCTTGCATTGCTCCGCTCCAGGCGCCAGTCTCTGAAATCGCTGCCACTGGGAATGAGACAAAGCATCCGCTACATCATTGCAAGCCCCAGGCACGTGTTTAGCACAAAAAGCCACAACCCCTCCTTGGCCTGTATCTCTCTATCCATCATCCCCCTCAATTTTGTCTGTCTGGACACCTGTGCCTACTAAGCGTGACGCCCCAACCTTTTCTTTGGGCTCCACGGGCGCCGCTGCTGCGTCTGTTGCTAGACCCACATCTCTGACCTTCCCATCACCAACACCCACTGACCGGCAGGATTTTCCCTTCTTACCCGCAGCCCCATCCCCCCAGGCTGACCACCAATCCCCCGTACCTGAGGGTCCTCCTTGGGTCTCTTTGTCGTTGACCTGGCAGCTGGGCTTTCTCTGCGTCACTGCCTTTGCCTTATCCTTGACTGTGTTGATCTCCTGAAATACACCAATTCTCTTGTTTGCCCTCTCCGAGACCCGAGGGGCCCCCCTCACTCCGTCATCCTCATCTCGCACTTCACCTTCTTCCCACTCATCACTCTCCTCCTCATAGTCCAACACCAACTCAGCCTCAGTCAACACCGGCTCTCTCACCTTCTCTTGCACCACCCTCTTATGACCTCTCGCAACTACCCCACACTTTCCGGCGCACTTCTTCGCAGCCGCTGGCGTTGCGCGCTCCCTCGTTGGCGGGTAGGCTGCCGCGGACCCCTCCGCTGCTTCCGACCAGCATCCCGGAGCCATTGTGTGCCCCGCCGGTGCCACCCTCCCCTTCCCGGCCTCAGCCGCCGGGTGTTTCCCTCCCCCCCAGGCTGCTCCAACCTGGGGGGTCCCCAGCACCACCGGGCCTCACCGCCATGCTGGCTGTCCCTGCCCCCTTGCCTGCCTGCCGTGCAGCAGTGACCCACACCCACTTACCTCCTGCCATCACCTCTTTGGGCTCCTGAAAACTGGCTGCGTCTCCTTCCTCACCCCCTGTCTCCTCCCCCCACTCTAACTCTCCCAGGCTGGCCCTCTCCCTGGCCTCACACATAGCTGCCCATCTGGCCTCAGTCTCCTGAATTAACTGCTTCTGCTTCCGTATTTTCTCCTCCAGGGAGAGCCCCGCCCATCGAGGCAAAGCAGGGGGTTAACTATCCCCTGCCCCAGCCTCCCCAGAAAACCCTGCTGTGGCTCCTCGCCCCTTGCCTGTTGGGGCTGCCACTCGCACATGCACCTGGGTCCCCGCCATTTTGGCCTTTTTTATTGCCGAGCCCAGGTGCACACTCTCTTCTTCCCCGGTCTCAGTCCCAGGGGGATGCCTACCCAAGAGGTCCAATGGGACGCTCTCCTCCCCCAAGGCCCCGGGCTCATTGAGCTGCATTGCGGCGCCCGCGTTCAGCGGAGCGGGATCATGTTGCAGCTGCCTTGCCCCCCGCTAGACCCCTCACCTTGCTCTCCCATCTCCGGCAGCCGCGCGGGCAGGCTCTGCCTCCGCGCTTCAGCTGCGCCGCTTTTGCTTGGCCCCGCCCTCTGGGCCCTGAGGGTTTACTGGCGGTTAGCGGCTCGTCGACACACGCCGCTACTGCCACCGCCACACATGCTGACGTGGTCCGCGTGGGTCGGACCATGCCGACCCACGCCTGCTTCAATACGCCGGGTCGGTGAAGGTCCACCCGGCCTGCCTGCCCCAGCACTCTCAGTGCTTCGCGCACCGCATCGCTGTCTGGACCGGCCATCTTCTGCAGACTGCCCAGGTAGGCAGACGTTTTACCCTACCTCTCGCTACCTTGCTGCCAAGGGGAGGCCTCCGTCGAAAAAAGTCCTGGGTTAACCTAACCTGCCTCTAATTATACTAAATAACTCTCACTAATTTAACTCTACCTAACCCGGTGGTGCGAAGTGTCAGGAAAGAGGCCGGAACCTACCCTCCTGACACCTTTATACCCACCACTGACCCGCACCTAAACCCTCCCTTGTGACCCCCTCCCACCTTGTCCTTCCGGCCTGCGCGAAGTACCCCGGGGGAAGACTGTTCTGCGACCCTTGCTTCCCCCGGGGGCCGGCATTGTGCAATACTGGGGCTAAGTGATAGTGTGCTGTGAGTGGGTACCTTCTTTTCTACAGAGAACACAAGGAGAGGTTAAATGCAGTGTCTGTGCTCGAAATGACATAACAGTGTGCTTTACTATGCACCAGCTTCCTCTATGTTGTCTCGATAAAGGCAGCTGTGGACGGGAGCTTGGAGACGTCACTGGGCTCCACTGGACTAATGACATAAGGCCCAATTTGAATTTAGGACTGCAGAACTGCTCTTTGCATAGAGAATATTCCAATCCCGAGTCACAGAATCGGGATCTGTGGATTTTTACCTTACTTAGCAAAGAGCACTTGCTTAAACAGTGGGGCATATGTACAAGCCCCTATCGCCACCACAACGTCACTTTTACCGACGTTGTGGTGGCGATAGGGGCTGCGCTTTATGTACAAGGCAGCGTATGTATAAGGCCCCCTTTCACGCTATGGTTAGCGTGAAAGGGGTGGGCAGTGGGTGTTGCGGTGGGCGTTCCACCGCAACACCCATTCATTTTGACGCTGTCCCCTATGTACAAGGGTGGCGTACTTAGGAGGCAGCGCCAAAATTAAGACTAGGTAAATCCTGGTCTTAAGTTGGCGAAACGAGGAGAAATGCATTATTTCTCCTCGTTTTTGCTTTTTCCATGTGTGCTGCCTTGTGCAGCAGACATGGAAAAAGCAAAATGCCATGGTTTGTTTATGTGTAGGAGGTGTCCCTTCCTGTACATAAACAATCTTTTTTTTTAAAAATGCCATTTTGTCACTTTCGTGTGTGCTGCATGAAGCAGCACACATGAAAGTGACAGAATGGCATTTTAGGATTGTTTATGTGCAGGAAGGGACACCTTCCTACACATAAACAATCCTCCTCTGCACGCAGACACCCTTGCACTATGGTGCAAGGGTGCCAGCTGTGGCGCTAAGTTGCTAAACTTAGCACCATCGCAGGGGGAAACGCAAGGCTGCACCACATTCTTGTAAATATGGTGCAGCCCTGCGTTTCAGAAGTGGCGGAGCACGGTGTTAAGCCAAGGAGGCTAACGCCTCGCTCCGCCACTTCCTTGTACATATCCACCAGTATTTCTACAGGAATGGTGGTATTACTGCATTTCAAGGCTTAGGGTTATCGGGGCTATTCTTGGGTGGTGTACCCTGCACAATTATGGGAAAACACTGAAACACACATAAGGCTGCTTCTTTCAAAGATAGCAGTAGATGCTATAAAAGGGGGGCAGTCGGGAGGGAAACCCCACATTTCTGATCAGGATTTACGGTAAGGGATTTAACCCGAGGAAAACAACACTTTCCAATTGGACAGCTAAATAATAGTATAATCTGCAAATGCACTGATATATCACATTTACAAATGCAGTGTTTACCATCTGATCGAAGTTCTGTATTGAAGTACCATCGGAACTTGTGACACGATCCTGCTCTGTCATGTGAGAGCAAATGGTTCCTTTGTGTTGCATTGTGGCCTCTTACAATGCATGCACACATTACACAGGTTCTCTCCTTCCACAGATGAGGTCACAGACGGGGCAAGGGCTAGCATGAGATGAGCATATGCTGCCATATGACTACTTGCTTGTAAGTTATTACAAGTGGGTTCTGACATCAGAACGCATTTGTAATAAAAAAAATAATGCAATCATTGTAATAGGAAAAAACGAATTACTTCGAATTATAAAGTAATTACAGGATACCAATGAAATATTGCAGGTTTCAACATATATTATTTATATTTCTGTTATACGTTAGAAAAGAATGTAGTTATGTCAGCACTCAATGCAATTTTGCAATGCAAAGCGAAATGCAAATATAAATTAACCACAACAGTAATAACAATACATTTAATTATTATAACGTAATGCATTTCATTATTATACCGTAAACAGTTTCAGACCAATACAATGGTAATAAATTGAAGGGACAGTATAAAAAACCTAGAACGTTCACTATGACTGTCAGTCTTACTGCTTAAAAAGTAGGTCTCATATCCACCATAGCATGCCCATATCTTACCTCCTACTAATAAATACGTGTTTGGGAATAGATTTTTGGCCTGCATCAGGGCCCTCGCATGGCCAGAATGGAAGAGGTCAAATATTCCGTCTGCATACACTCTGACAGGTCGATCCACTGTAAAACGTTAAAATAAAAGGTTAAGTATGCATTACACAGTAAATCACTACTGCATTTAGTTTTCGGGGTGAAATCTGGTAGAGACTATATCTAGCCGCAGATTCCTTACCATAGACCCAGGTGTCAGACTGGATCCGGAAGATTTTTCGTGAGCAGTACCCCTACGTGCCGGTAGGTGGCATTGAATTGGCTCTGCGTCCGTCGTCGGAGTCGTCCACGCCAGAAGTGACATTGCGGTACCTAAATAGGCGCACCCAGGCTGACGTCAGTTTCTTTTAATGACTTTCCACACCAGAAGCGCAGAGCCATGCCATGAGGAACACTGACCATTGGTGTTTCAAAACTAGGGCCCTGAAAAGGGTTAACCCTGTCCTTAGAAATCCGTTTGCAGAGCGGGGAGGATGGGTGGGTCGTTAAGGAATCTGCGGCAACATATAGTCTCTACCAGATAATGCGTTATCGAAGGTAAGTAACGTGTTCATCTGATAGAGACTTCTAGCCCCAGATTCCTTACCTTAGAATAGATACCCAAGCAATACCATCCCCTCAGGAGGGTCTGCAAACAAATTTCAAATGAGAAGGTCCTGTAGGACCGTACGGGCAAAGTGCTCATCCCTGCAGACCTGAGTGTCCAGACAATAATGTTTGTTGAACGTGTGCAAGGAAGCCCATGTTGCTGCCTGGCAGATATCCAGGACCGCAACTCCACGTGCTAACGCAGTGTTGGCCGCTCTGGTGGAATGAGCATGCAAACCCTCAGGAGGTTGCTTCTTGGGCGGTGTGTAGCAGAGTTTGATGCAGAGCACTACCCATGTGGAGATGGTCCGCTTCTGCACTGCCCGACCTTTCTTCATATCAACATACCCCACGAAGAGTTGGTCGTCCACCCGGAACTCTTTTGTGCAGTCACACTCTTTTTGCATGCAGATGGTGGAGTCGCTCCTCTTCCTTAGAGGGATGTGGAGGAGGAAAAAAGGTAGGCAAGGTGATGGAAGGGTCCACATGAAAAGGAGTGACCACTTCTGGCAGAAAGGAAGCCCTGTGCGAAGCAATACTTTGTCAGGATAGACTGAGAGGTAAGGCGGAATAGATGATAAGGCCTGCAGCTCTCTTATTCTGCCAGCAGATGTAATTGACACAAGGAAGGCTATTTTCGAGGGGAGAAGTCTGAGGGGACAATTGTGCAGAGGCTCGAAAGGAGCGCATATCAAAAAAGTTAAAACCAGATTAAGGTCCTACTGAGACATAATGAATGGTGAAGGAGGGAAGAGATGAGTAAGACCCTTGAGGAACCTATGTACAATAGGGGACTTGAACAAAGGAGGTTGATCAGGCAACTGCAAGAAGGCTGAAATTGCAGAGAGATAGCCCTTAACAGTGCCCAGAGCAGAGTCCTGCTGGGCATGAGACAAGGCAAAAAGCAGAACTTCAGAAAGAGGGGCAGAAAGGAGATCAACAGATTTTTCAGCACACAATGCCACACATTTCTTCCAACGGCAGACATACACCATCTTGGTAGAGGGAGGCCTGGCTGCCAAGTTAAGGTTACAGACTTACGGAGAAAGGTCAAAAGCTGTCAACTGTCGCCGCTCATTCTCCACTGAAGTCGGAGAGTTGACAGGTTCGGGTGGAGAGCCCTCCGCTGCTGCTGCGGCAGAAGATATTCCAGAAGGGACAGCCTGATTGGAGGATCGATGGCCATGCTCAGGAGCTCAGAATATTAGACTCTCCATGCCCAGTCCAGAGCCACAAGGATGACTTGGGCCAGTTCGTGCTTGATCTTCTTGAGAACTCTGGAAAGTAGAGGTATGGGCGGAAAGGCCTGAGCTCCACTCGAGAAGAAAAGTGTCTCGAAACGAGTGTCGCCTTGGAAACCGCAGTGTGCAATACTGCTGACATTGCACGTTCTCGGCAGTGGCGAACAGTTCTAACCAAGGCTCTCCCCACTAATGGAAGAGGATGTGCACCACTTCAGGATGCTGACATTATTCGTGATCTGCTAGGCATCTTTGGCTGAGTTTGTCCGCCATGGGGTTCAGAGAACCTGCCATATGTTGAACTACCAGAGATATGCCCTGGTGTTCCAGCCATGTCCAGATATGCAGGGCTTCTTGACAAAGGGTCCAAGACCCCACCTGACCTGTTTGTTGCAGTACCACATGGCCATGGTGTTGTCCATGATCACTTGTACCAGACTTCCCTTCATGGAGGGAAGAAAGGCTTTCAATGTCAGTCGGATCATACAAAGTTACAGCATGTTTATGTGGCATCTGGATTCCAGAGTCCTCTGATCTACACATCTCCCAGATGGCCACCCCATCCCAGGAGTGACACATCTGTCACTACTGTGAGACAGGGTTGGGGAAGGGAGAGGGGTCTGCCTCTGACCCAATCACGGTTCGTTAGCCACAACTGCAGATTGTTCGCAGTTCCGTCAAAGAACTGGACCAGGTCAGAGAGATTTCTCTGATACTGTTCCACTGGAACTTCAGTTCCCACTGCAGAGCCTGCATATGCCATCTGGCATGTGTCACCAGCAAGATGAAGGAGGCCATGAGGCCCAGCAGCCTCAGTCTCACCAAAATCCAGGATAGAGGCTGAAATATCGGTATCATAGCCTGAATATCCTGGACTCACTGCTCGGGAGGATAAGCCCGAAACTGCACTGTGTCCAGAACAGCTCCAAAGAAAGATAATGTCTGAGAATGAGTCAGGTGTGACTTCAGCATGTTGATAGTGAACCCCAGAGACTGCAGGAGGTCTGCCGTAGTCTGGAGGTGGGAGACCACAGCCTGGGACGAGCCTGCCTTCAACAGCCAGTCATTGAGCTAGGGGAAGACAGGCAACCCAGATCTCCGCAGATGAGCTGCAACCACAGCCATCACCTTGGTAAACACCCGAGGGGCGATGGTAATGTCAAAAGGGAGCATGGTGAACTGAAAATGCTTGTGGCCTACCGAAAACAGCAGATAACACCGATGGGCAGGCAGGATGGGTATGTCAAAATAGGCAACCTGCAAGTCCAACGCTACCATCCAGTCTCCAGGGTCCAGGGCAGACAAGACCTGAGCCAACATGAGCATTTTGAATATCTCCTTCTTGAAGAAGAGATTGAGGTTTCAGAGATCAGAATAAGAAGAAAGCCATTGTCCTTTTTGGGAACCAGAAAGTAGTGGGAATAACAATCACAGCCTACTTCTGGCACCGGAACCCTCTCTATGGCCTCCTTGGCCAAGAGAGCCATGACCTCCTTGCGGAAAAGGGATTGATGATCCTCCGTCAGCCGATTGTGAGATGATGGCATGGGGAGTAGTCACAAAGTGGCACGAGTAGCCCCTTCAGACGATCTGCTAAGCCCACCTGTCCGATGTTATGGACTGCCAGCGGGGAGGGTGATGGTGAATCCTGCCGCCAACTGGGTGTCCATGGTGGTAAAGGGACAGGCTAGGAGGGTTTGGAGGCTGTTGCAGTGGCAGTGGGGTCCTACTGACTGGACCACTGGCCACCTGGCCCACGAGGTCTGTAGGTACCGCACCCTCAGCCATGCAGAGGCTGGGGAGCATGTGCAACACGGTGGCAGGGCTGGAATTGGCATTGCTGGAAACCTCTTCCGAAGCCAAGAAACGAGCGAAAAGGCAGATTGGGGTGGATGTGGGCTGCAGAGAGGCCTATGGACCTGGCTGTAGCACAAGAATCCTTAAAGCACTTGAGCGCTGAATCTGCCTTGTGTCCGAAGAAACTGGAGCCATTGAAGGGCATATCCATAAGGGAAGCCTGGACATCACCCGAGAAGCCAGTAGTTCTCAGCCAGGCGTGTCTCCTAAGGGCCACTGTCATGGAAACTGCTCTACCTAGCGAGTCGGTTGTGTCAAGTCCACATAGAAACGTGAACTTTGCTACGTCTCTCCCATCAGCAACAGCTTGGGAGAGTACAGCCTGGGCCACCTCCGGGACCTGTGGCAGCACTTGCACAACCGTATCCCACAGAGAGTGGGAATAACGGCCCAAAAGGCATGCAGTATTCACGGACCACAATGACAGGCTGGCGAAAGAAAACATCTTCTTCCCAAATGAGTCCAGCCCCTTGGATTCCCAATCCGGGGAAAGTAGTGTAAGTGACTTGGGAGGTAGAGGCTTGGACCACCAAGCTCTCAGGGATAGGGTGTTGGGAGAGGAAGTGTGGGTCCCCAGGTGCGGTCAATGATGGCGGGCAATTGTCCAATTCACAGGAGCCCCTGTGTTGGGTATGAGCCAGGTACCCAAAAGGACGTCAGTGAGGGTGTCATTGAACAGGAGTAAGGATCCGAAGCGGAGACTCCCGGTTACAGCTCCTCCATCGAGAGATTAGCCTTGACTACCAACCTGGGCAACTTGGCAACTGAAGTTCCATTCCCTCAGCACCACCAGCATATGAAGCTCCCTCCTCTGTAGCCACGGTAGGGGGAGAAAGCAGACCAGCACCTGGAGAAGTATCCAGGCTGCTGGCCTCATCCAGGTCCTCACACCTGTCCACACTCTGTTCATCATAGGACTGGTATTCTAAAGGGTCCAGTGACCCCTCCCAATCTTCCCCGAGGCCTAGCCGATAAAGATGAGGCTTAGGCTCCGATCTGCAAGGCAAGGCTCCTGCCGGCATTGGAGTCGGTGTCGGTCGACGCACCTCTGGCTCCGTGTCGGAGTCAGGGATGGCGATGGGGATGGCGCCGCCAGGGAGCGCCGGCAGCGCATTGGCATCAGGACTGATGCCGGGGAAAGTCGAGATGACAGATGACTCAACCTGTGCAGGTCCAAATCCAGGAATGGATCCATGGGGCGCCACCGGAACTAGGGCCAGAGCCACTAGTGCAGAAGCATAGGGGACCCCCTCTGACCCCACGGGGCCCGAAGGAGCATTGTCGGGGTAGGGCCACCCAAAACTGAGGCACACGGTCTCATAGAACTCTCTTAACTGGGCTGGGGTCGCTCCGGCCTTCGGGAATTCGAGAAGGCTTGGAGTCTGCCCAGAAGCAGGTTCCAGGGAACGGGACATAGAACGCAGAGGCTCCCTCATCTCATCAGCTGCTGGGCGAGGAAAAGTCAAAGAATGCTTCAACTTCTTACTCTTCTTCCTATGCCTCCTACCTGAATGTCCTGATGACTTCGAGAGGAATGAAGAGGTGTTTGAGTTCCACAAACAATCCTGGGACCTTCCCCTCAATGGGGATCTCGACTGCCGCGGAGTCGCATACCTGGCTGCTAGCAGCTTCAGGCACCGCCTCGCGACATGGCCCAGCAATCGGAGCACGCCTTGGTGTAATGGACGCTCATAGCGGACATCATAAAAATTCAGCCAGTCTTATTGTGGCACAGGATCTGGACTAATGACAATACTAAACTCAATTGTGAAATACTAAAGGACAGCTGTAGACTACAAGGGGCCTTAAATATTAGCTGGTTAAAGTATATAAAATTTTTTACAACTAACCTAGGACACCCGGAGTACTTCAATGATCCCAACTCTCTGGGAACAGTAACGAGGAAAGATCTTAAGGGTAGATGTTTGTCATTTTTGGAGGAAAGTAGAACTACCATTGAAATGGCAAAACCAACCGTACAAGCTCACCAGCTCACATTGACCACACCGAGTATGCAGCCGTATTTGAGAAATATTCTAGGTGGTTACAATAGGTTCCTGATAACTCGATTCCGACTAGGAGTAATTCACAGATCGATCAGCTTTCCTGATTTAAACGATTGGTCAAGAGACTTGTGTAAGTGCCCTTGTGACGACTTGTCCCAACAGTCGACTTTACATGTACTTTTTCTCTGTAAATTTTACTCTGTGCAGAGAAAGAGGTGGACCCTCCCGATTTTAAGAATACTTGGATTAAGACAATGCCGTCCTGCGCTCTTGGTTTTACAACTTTTTGAGAATGAACATTTTACCTTCTCTATTGTCATGTTTTTAAAGAATATTTTTAAATGCAGGAAAACTATCTTGATGTAAATTCTCCTTGTGCGTGATCCGCACAGATGTCCAATTATGCACTGCTTTTTAAATTGTTCATTTTATCTGTTTTAAAATGTATGTTTCATTATTAAGGATGTGTGTATTCATGTGCTTTTATGATTTTCTTTTTGAAGAAATCGAATAAAGCTTTATTGATTGATTGGTTGCTCACCAAACAAAAAAGGCAACTGAGGTGCAGGTCCGTCACTGACATCCGCTGGTGACAGGTGCCACAGGGCTTAAAACCTGACTTGCGCAAGGACATCGTCGACATACCAACAAGGAAACCTCAAAAGAAGTCGACAAAACAACGAAAAAAGGCCTGTTAAAAAGTGACAGAGGGCTAGCTCTTCTCCGGATCAGCGCTGGCTGGTGTGGAAAGAAAAGCACTGACATCAGCGTGCCTGGTTGGTGCCTATATAGTTACCACAATGTCACTTCTGACACGGACGACGCTGACACCACCGACGGACGCGGAGACGATCAATGCCACCTACCGACGCACAGGGGTACTGCTCACATGAAATCTTCTGTATCCAGTCTGACACCTGGGGAAATTCTAAGGTAAGGAATCTGCAGCTAGAAGTCTCTATCAGATTTCCAATGATTGGAAAATCATAGCAGGAAAACACAAGTATACTGATATCTTTCTTATTTTTAATTCCTGCAAACTACCTTATTCGTTCTTTTGACATTCAATCACTTTCCTCATTTATAAGGTTTGTGCTTTTCTGAACCTTGCCTTCATTCATTCTTCTTTGCCGGTTTTGTTACCTGATTTGACTATGCAGACATGGGGCCTCATTTACTACAAAATGACACAGTACGGCACCGCAAGCCATTTTGCTGTGACGAGCTGCATCATTTTAAAAGCACAGGGATACGTCGTATTAACAACAATACGACGCATCCGTGTGCTTTCTCCTGCACTGACGCACAATTGGCTGCGATGCACCAGCGCACGCACCCTTGCGTCATGTTGCAAGGGTGCCTAATACGCGGGGATGACTGTTTTTGTGCAGGAAGGGACAGTGTCCCTTCCTGCACAAAAACAATCATTGATGGCATTTTCCTCTTTCTATGCATGCTGCAGAATGCAGCACACATAGAAAGAGGAAAAACAAGGAGAAAAAAAAGTATTTCTCCTCATTGCGCCACTCCTACACCTCCCCTGGGGAGGCCTAGGATTCTGACGCATTCCCAGATTTACGAAACGTTGTAATTCTGGGAATGTGTCAGGTTCCATCGATGTTATGTGGGAACACCTACAGCAGCACCCATGGAACACCCCTTTCACACAGAGTAATGTGTGAAAGGTGCCCATATTTACAAGGCCATGAAAAGTCACGCATGGTGACTTTATGTGGCCTTGTTAATATGGGCAAACCTATTGCGCCGCCGATGCGTTAAAAAAAGTGACAACCCGCGGAACAATGGGCTTGTAAATGAGGCCCATGGTTTCTATCCAGTTCTTTCTTACAAGTCAAGTTTCATTATATGATACACTGCAGTGCTTGCAGCTGTGCTCGAGCTAGCAAGGGGACCCTAAAGGTAGTTTGACTCTAACACGGAAGGCCTGCATTACCAGTGTAGTCATGCATTTAATGTCTGATGTACATGCCATCACCCCCGCTTTTGGCACTTATTAAATCATGGAAGCTGAGTTAGATTGGGGGTTTTAGGGTGGGCCCAGATGAGCACGCTTTTTGTGTATGCTCCTAAATTTGATATCCCCTTTTTTGGCAAGCATAGCAAATAGATGACAGTTTGCGATAAAAGCAGTGCTTCCCGTCTTTCACTTACACCACCACCGGTGCATATTTCAATCATGGTGGCAGTAGCGTGAGGCCTGGCAAGACCACGTAGCTTCAATCCCTAGTAACAGGTAGCTTCAATCCCTAGTAACAGGAGGACACAGGCAATATTCTCCTATTGCTGGCAACGTTTATTTGTGGTGAGAGGGTGCCATCTTTTGCCTGTTTCCATGGAGGACAAAAAGCCCCGTTGTAATCCATGCCACCCTGAACACTCACCTGTTAAACCTGATGATAAATCATCTTAAGCCTTTGATTATGCCTCATACATTTCGCATACCAGTATGCGTCAGGATATGATAAATCAAGGAGTTGAAGCAGAGTTGAAATAAATAGAGGGTCCCTCTCTCACACAGAGCAGATGGAAGGTTCTGTTGAACAGGATGAGACAGCATTCTGAGATTCTTCTGCACATTTGTGGTAACTTTGACTTTCCATATTCTTCTTTGTAAGAGTAATAATAGAACTTTTTTGAGCGCGTCGACAGGGGGCTGGCCCGCCCACAACAGGCTGCACTCTGGGGGGACAGCAGCAGCAGAGGCCTTGATTGTTCTTTTGCACACCTGAGTCTCTGGGGTGGGACTTCCTCCCCCAGAGTGCAGCCTGTTGTGGGTGAGCCAGCACCCTGCCATCGCGCTCAAAAGCGCACTGCCAGTCCTGCAGCGCGGGTATAAACAGCAGCATCAGTGGGGGCCTTGATTGATCTTTTGCATGCCTGAGTCTCCCCCAGAGTGCAGCCTGTTGTGGGTGGGCCAGACCCCTGCCATCGCGCTCAAAAGCGCACCGCCAGTCCTGCAGCGCGGGACACGCGCTGGGCATGCCCGGGCGAAGACCGGGCCAGTGTGCGCCCGTCGCAATCCGGGCGAGGCTGGACTGGGCCTGCTCTCTTTGAAGCCTGTCAGCAACTAACTTGATCCAGGAAAATACTGAGCAGGTTGTAGTGAGCCACCTGGCCTGCTCCATACTTTGTTGTATTTTCACCCTCCTGGGCCGGGCCCGGACCAGAAGGTATAAATGAAGGGTGACGTCAGCGCTCGTGGCGGACGGCACAAACTGAGTCACTGAGTGGTCGTCCAGTTATTCCCGTCCTGAGTATTAGGCCCCCAGTATCCCTATAGTCCCCCCCCCCCCTGGGCCCTTGCTACATCGGCGACGAGGCAGAAAGACCGCCACCGTGCGAGACACTGAAGCGCACCTGGTGCATGGTGTGGTGTATCTGGCCGGAGGGTGTCGTGGCTGTCCAGGGCTGCAGTTGAGCACGTGGCGTGGTGCTAGTGATTGCGTCGCACCGAGGTGTCTGCTAGTGCTCAGTGCGTGGGTTCGAACGAGCGGCCGCTGCTGCGGAAGAGCGGAACACCACAGGTGCAGCTGGTGAGTGCGCAGTTCCGCTGGCAGTCGAGTGCACAGCGGGAGCGGCTGGGAGCGCGGAGGAGAGACGGCAGGCATGACACAGCCAGCCCCAGCGGCCCGCGTGAACGTAGGGAAGGTACAGCTGCAATTTTGAAGGCACGCGTAGGGGAAAGGAAACGAGGCAAATTGGGAAGTCAGTGCCCAGCCCAAGAGCACAGCAGGGACACGTGCTGCCTGCGGCGGGAGAGGCCGATACCCGGGAAAGCTGTAAGGGAGTGCAGGGATTCACCAGAAGCGGTAGGAGGCCTGCAGGAGAGCTGGTGGCAGGCATTCAAGGAGGACTGGAGGGAAGAGAAGCACATCAAGAGCAGATTGTGTGTGGCCTGAACGCACAGTGTAAAAGACACTAGACACAGTAAGAGTGGAAGTACATATAACGTGGGGAACACAGCAAAGAGAGGCAATAAGACACATCCACACCATACAACATTCACACCATACAAGCAAGGCGCCAGCAGGACCTGGGGGCAACACTGCGAGCAATACAGGGACACCAGGCGCGATGTCACAACAGGCAGAGGGAGGTGGCCAAGCGGCGGCAGAACAAAGTCTGTGCGCCACCTTAAACGCACTACCGCCTTTCAGCCAGTTGGAGGATCCGGCTACAGCGGCGCCGCGGTGGCGCAAGTGGATGGGTCAATTAGAGAACTACTTTATAGCAGTCAGAGAAACGAACAGTGCCGTTAAGAGGTCCACCATGCTGCACATGAGGGGAGACGAACTTTACGAACTGTTTCTTGACCTACCAGATACTGGCGATAGGAACGACTATGACAAAGCAGAGAGGGCGTTGGACCGTTAATTCAACCCGCAAGTCAATCCTGATTTCGAGCACTTTAAATTGCGCCAAGCGAAGCAAAGAGAAGACGAATCGGTTGATATGTTCCATGCGCGGCTGCGCAAGCTCGCCAATTCCTGCACGAGCATAGACAAACAGCTGGAAATCAGAGCTCAACTCATTCAGGGCTGTAAGTCATCGGACCTGCGGAAACTTATCCTGCGAAAGCCTGGAATATCCCTAGATGACATACTCATCCTAGGAAGATCTCATGAATTAGCAGATGCACGTGCAGGGGAAATGGAATCAGCATTGGCAAGAAGATCGGGAGGAAGTGCCCATGGGATCACTGCAGCAGTCAAAGAGGAAAGAGTGGACGCCATTCGGAAAGGGCCCAACAGAGGGAGAGGGGGCACTGCGAGTCGCCCAGGTGGTCGAGGATGTGGTAGCTGTGGCCTGGACAGTCACCCGCCTCGAGGATGTCCTGCACAAGGCAAGGCGTGCCTGAAGTGTGGAAAGTTCGGACATTTTGCGAAAGTGTGCATGGGTGCAATGAGGGGGACGGCCCAAGGTGGCAAGATAAAGAAGTTTGGAACTCACAGGCAATCGGTACATGCGGCAGAGGCCGATGAAGGAGCAAGCCGACTCCAAAACATGAGAATAACAGAGGATGAGGAAGAGGACGATATATTCTTAATTTCCTACTCAGGAAGGAACACCTCCCGCAAGAGACCACCACCTATGTGTCAAATATGCATTGGGTACAACGACATCACAGCATTGATAGACACAGGCGCCTCTGTAAACATTCTAGATGCGGACCAATATGAGCGTCTCAACCCTAAACCACCGCTCCAAGGCACAAAGGCGAAAACCTTCACCTATAGGGGAGACATCCCTATTCCGTTGCAAGGCATGATCGAGGTAGAAGTTATTCATGGCGGCAGGTCAGCCACGACTCGATTTCATGTGACTAAGGACAGTGCTGGGACATTGTTGGGCTGCCACTCAGCGGAAGACTTGGGACTTGTGATGTTCGCCAGGCAGATACATCAATCTCACGCCGACAAGATCATGGGCGAGTTTCCGAGTCTCTTTGAGGGTTTAGGGTGCCTAAAAGGAGTAAAAGTGAAACTGCACATCGACCAGACTATCAAACCAGTGGCACTGAGACACCGTTGGGTGCCATTTCACCTGCGGCCACTGGTAGAGGCGGAGTTGGAGAAATTAGAAAAGGCGGGAGTAATCGAGAATGGTGTCAGGTCCCACCCCGTGGGTCTCTCCGTTAGTCATCGCTCCGAAGCCAAAACAACCGGGTGCGATACGGTTGTGTGTGGATATGCGCCTACCGAACACCGCAATTAAGAGAGAGAGGCATATTACCCCTACCATAGACGAGATAGTGGCAGACATTAACAGAGCACAGTGGTTCTCCAAAGTGGACTTTAACTCTGGCTAACACCAGTTAATGCTTGATGAGCCTAGCCGTTACATAACTAAATTTTCCACCCATGTAGGATTAAGAAGATTCAAGAGGCTCAGCATCTGGGTGTCGTCAGCGGCCGAAGTGTTTCAGGACGCTATTTGCAGGGCCCTATCTGGTCTCATGGGGGTGATGATGTGCTAATATTTTCAAAGTCACTCGAGGAGCACCATGAGCGCCTGCGAGCTACGCTTCAACGGTTGGTTGACCAAGGGCTAACGCTACACAGAGAAAAGTGCCAATTTGATGCCAATGAAGTAGAGTTTTTCGGATACCGGTTCTCGAAGAATGGGTTGCAGGTGGACCCGGCAAAAGTGGAGGCGATTAGAGCTGCAACGATCCCCCAAAATCAGACGGAGATGAGAGGTTTTCTAGGAATGGCAAACTACTGCAGCCATTTCATACCCCATCTGGCTACGCTTTCAGAACCATTGAGAGCACTCACCAAAAAGGAGGTGAAGTGGCAGTGGACAAGTGAAGCGGCGAAGGCGTTTCAGGACATCAAAGGAGCCTTACTGCAGGGAGCAACCGTCGCTTACTTCAAACCAGGTCACCCCACGGAAATGGTAGTAGACGCAAGCCCAGTCGGCTTGGGGGCAGTACTCCTTCAGCAGGACGGCGGGGATGAGTGGATGCCCATTGCATACGCCAGTAGAGCGTTAACGGCGGTGGAGACCCGGTACGCACAGATTGAGAGAGAGGCGCTGGCGATAAGGTGGGCGTGCCAGCACTTCGACATCTATCTGTGTGGGCACAAATTCAGAGTCGTGACAGACCACAAACCGTTGGTTCCACTCTTCACCGGAACGGCACGGAGCGGGCCCCCGAGGATGGGGAGGTGGGCGGTACAGATCTAACATTACAACTTTGAGGTAACATACCGCCCTGGGGCCAACAAGCCTTGTCTCTAGAAGAAATCCGAGCAGCCACCAAAGAAGATGACTGTCTAATGGCAGTGAAAGACACACTACGAAATCATGCATAGAGAAACTTCTTGGGTGGAATGAACAGGCGGACGGAAGAGGTACGGGAGGCACGGATGGGGGTATGGAGGTGCCGCGATGAACTCAGTGAGAGCACCGATGGAATCATACTCCGGGGAACAAAAATTGTGATACCGGCGAAGCTGTGGAGGAGAACAATCGACCTTGCTCACCAGGGCATCAAGGCATTGAGAAGACTAAAGCCCGCCTGCGTACCAAAGTATGGTTTCAGGGGATGGATCGCATGGTGGAGGAGAAAATGAGAAGCTGTCACGAATGTTAAATGACCGGTAGTCACGCACCAGTTCCACCAGTCATCACGGAACCACCGTCGACGAAACTGTGGACCTCCATCAGCATGGATTTCGGAAGTTTTCCCGATGGAAGACTAACCCTCGTTATGCTCGACAGTTATTCTAAATTTTCCGTTGTAGAGGTAGTGAGGTTGACTGTATTTGAAAACGTCAAGCCAATCTTAGAGAAAACATTTGCACTGCTGGGGACACCTGAGGAACTACGGACAGACAACGGACCTCCCTTCCACAGTCAAGAGTTCAAGGAATACTTGGAGCTCCACAATATCCATCATCGGAAAGTAACTCCACAATGGCCTCAAGCCAATGGTGAGGTTGAACGGCTCATGAGGATGATTAACAAGGCTCTCAGAATCGGAGTGGATCAACGAGAAGACCTGGAGGTGTGTCTGTATCGGTTCTTGAGAGCATACCGTCAGACACCCCATAGTACCACAGGGTGCGCTCCGAGTGACCTGATCATGAAGAGAGCAGTACGAGATGTGATACCAGTTAGCAAAGAGTGGGTGCCAGGGACGATAGATGGAAAGGCACCCCAAGCCAAGAGAATGGCCACCAATGACCAGGCCAGCAAAAGGCGAAGAGCTCGGAACGTTGAGTTTAGGAAGGGAGACCAGGTGATTGTAAAAGATAGACACCCGGTATGGAAGTTCAGAACACCGTTTGAATCGGAACCCTGGGAAGTAGAGGAGGTGCAAGGAACGATGGTGACAGCGCGAAAAGGAGAGAGGCGAATAGCCAGGAATATGTCGTGGTTTAAGAAGCTGGTGTCGCCTACCCGAGATGGTTGGGAGGCCCCGGGACAGGAGCAACAAGAGAGCGAGCAAAGAGAAACAGAGGAGAATGATCACAGTTTCAGGGGAACCCTGGCTGGAGGTAGTGAAACTGAAAATGAGAGTACCCCACCAGAGACGGACAATGTCTCGACGTCCGGAGCAAGCAACTCCCAAAGAGGAGGACCGTATAGACTGAGAAACAACCCAAGGCCAAGTCAGAGACTTTCTGTGTTGAAGAATTCTCCATGTCTAAAGAAGAGAGACTCTGGTGAACATTCGTTGTTTATTTCTTTTCATTTTGTTGTGTTGATTTGTTGTTTTAATTTATTGTTTTGAACCTGATGGATAAGGAGGGATGTAATGAGCCACCCGGCCTGCTCCATACTTTGTTGCATTTTCACCCTCCTGGGCCGGGCGCGGACCAGGAGGTATAAATAAAGGGTGACGTCAGCGCTCGTGGCGGACGGCACAAACTGAGTCACTGAGTGGTCGTCCCTATTATTCCTGTCTTGAGTATTAGGCCCCCAGTATCCCTATAGCACCCCCCCCCCCGGGCCCCCGCTACACAGGTGAGGCTTAAGTTAAGCGCAAGACTATGGGTAAGCACAAAATCGTCGTATCTACTATGATGGCCCAACCTACAGTAACAATTGATAGTATGTTGGCAAGAGCGGTTGGAGTCATTTCTAATGAGATCGTATTAGCTGAGTGCAGATTATTGCTGGACCTTGGTCTCCCTTCAAGGCAACTCAATGTGGAGAGTCTCTCCTTGGTTGATGGTGCTATTGGATGCTCTTCCTCTACCACTGCCCTGAGCCCCACCCCCTCAAACATTTGCCTGGTGGATAAAGGGATTATCATTGATGCACCTGATATTGATCCTAATCAACCTGGCATATTGAAAAGTCCACATAAAAGCTTTCCAGCATCTAAATGAAGAAAACCTGGTGGGGTGCGTAATGCAGTGAGTACAGCAACTAATTGTAATCATTCATCCCTACAAGGCTCACACCAGAGTCAGCTACTTTCCTGGGTAAAGCCACAATCTTTAACCCAGTCTACCCAAACACAACCAATTGTAACCGCTCAAGCACAGGATATGTTGAATATGACCGTCTTGAATGCTCTAATCTGTGAGATTCTGGATCAGAAACTGAGCCCTCTGATAACATGCTTAGTCCATTTAAAGGGCCTTATAACAGGCCTTTCTGAACAGTGCAAGGCCATTAACAAGGGGAGTGTTTTCTGCCCAACTGTACCGGCACAATCCATCCGCTATCATGCAAGGGGTGAAGCTGTCCGGCTCCTGCGAGTAACTCACAAGGTCTTCACGCGTGAGCTGGCAGATCTCCTATTAATAAAACTGCTGATGTGGAGGCTGCCTGTAGGCCTATTGCCAGGGATGCTACCATCTTGTCTACAGACACAACCACTCAGACGGATAGTTCTAATGCCCCCTTTAGATGCGAACAGTTGTCTAGCCGGTTACCCTGTAAAGATTTGCTGAACTTACCGGCTGCTGCATGTCCATTTGTATTGATACTAGCTGGTGTCCCTCCACTCAGACAAGGCCAAGACGAATCATAGCCCAAACTACAGTGCAAAATTACTCACTGGCTGAACAGTCAAACATTTTGATGTTAGAAATATGGATGAAATCATCATGGCAAGGAGGGTGGGCTGGTTGGGTCAAGGACGTAAGGACATTTTAGGCAGTGGCGGCTCCTCCACTAAAGCGGAGGAGCGTCACCCCACTGCCAGGAAGCAGCAAAAGAAAGGAAAAAATAAAATGATAATAACGGAATGTTATTATCATTGTATTTTGTCCTCCTGCTGTGGCAGTGAGTGAGGGGGCAGGGTGGACCTGCAGGGAAGGAGTGGTAGAAAACTCCTGTGCGCAATGACTGTTTGGTCGGCCCTCTCGGGCCGCTCAAAACAGTCATGCGCACTTTCCCCTAACTCCATGCAGGCTGCATTACAGCCTGCATGGAGAACATGCCCACCCCTACAGCCCCTGGCTGAGCGCCGTGACACAGTGCTCAGACCAATCACAACGCTGCATTGCAGCGTTGTGATTGGCTTAGGGGTGGGAGCCTGGCTGCCTGCTTCCTGTTCCGACCTGGAGTCATACACAGGCGAGCAGGAGAAAAGACGTGGGACGCGGCGGCGGCAAGGTAAGTGTTTTTTCTATTTTTTTCAATGCAGCCGCACGCCTGCGCCCCCCTCTCCCCCACCCGCGAGCCGTGCCGGCTGCCCCGGATTTTATGGGACTGCATAGTGGTACATTTTCGGGATCCTGCTTATGTTCGAAATATCTTGAGAGAGGAGGAACAAGTATTTGATGCCAGTCCTCAAATTGTGGTTCTCTCAATCGGATATTTTTACAAGCCAGTAGTTTTCTCACCTCGTACAGTTGCTCCCTTTTGGCAGGCTCCTATGCTCCCGTGTAGTAATCAGTATGAAGTACTGAGAAGTCTTGACGAGGTAGAATGACTTCAAGAAGCACTGTCCACTACTCAGTCCCTACCCTGCACGCCAACTTCCTTCTTTGCTAACTCTACTGTGCTCCCTCTACCCATTGAGAGCACCCCGTTAAGAGTAGTGAGCTGGAATGTGGCTGGGCTTTGGTCTAAGCTCTGTCTGCCCGATTGGCTGTTATTTATTAAAAACTGTGATATCATTATGCTGCAGGATACAAGGAATGTTGCTCCTTCTATAATTGATGGGTATCAAAGTCCTGTTGTGGTTGAGCTTCAGGTAGGCTAGCAATCTGGTTAAATACAGCGATAGGAGGACATGTCGAGCTGTTGGAGACGGCTAGTAACTGTTTCCAAGTGGTATTATGGCGGAATCATTTTAGTCTTTATCTTGTTAATTTTTGTAATAATGATTTTATTAACATACCGAACCCCACGTTTCTAAAGTATTTAGTTATTTTACAGAACTGGCAGATGAAGTTGCCAGCAAAGGACATGCAATGCCTTTATGCCTATTTTAACGCCCATTTTGTTGGCTGCCCTGTCACCTCAACCTGTCTTACAACCCCACTAGAACCGAGAAGTCAGGAGTTGCTGTCCTTACTATCTCCACTTGACTTAATAGATGTAGTGGAGATTAACGGTAGGGGTACCATTGCCCCTCATACATATAGAGGTAGAGGTGCTTCCTCAATGATAGATTATATATTTGATACAAAACGTTTAGAGGAAGTGCTCATTTATGGTTCTGTTGTCCAGTCTACCTTTGGTGATCATAATCCCCTTGAAATTGCCCTGTCAGTGGAGCCTAGGAAAAGCACTCTAAAGAGATAGGGGCGAGTGATCTCCAGATCACTTCAGACAATTTAGGGTTGATATGGAGAATGCGTGATCCTGCCAGAATATTTGAAATAATAATTATGGAGAATAGGGCGTTAGTGGAGACATGCCTGGTTGAGGAACACTCGAGCACCAGATTCTCGAGGCTTTTAATGGGTTATGTTTAAGTATTAAAAGAGCCCTTCTTAAATGTGTACGGCCAACAGATAAAATTCAACGTAGGTTTGATCATGATTGTACGGTGGCTAATTGGGACCTGAGGGTAGCCCTTGGGAAGAAACCGAGAGATCAAGCACTAGTTACCACCTTGCGGAAACAATATAAGGTTATCTCCTCTAAGAGATGACAACAGGTGTTATTTGATCAGTGGAATGCATTAGTACAGGCAGCCCTTCAGAAAGATAGTAATCAGTTCTGGGTGAATGTCTCTGAAATGAGACGTAATAACCAGCCAGTGTCTTCATTTTCCTGCCACATCACTAGCGAGGGTTGGGAAGCTCATTTTAGGAAAGTATATACCGCCCCACCGTTAGGGGATGATTTTGAAATTAGTAGTAGGATGTTGACAGATATTAAGCTGAGGTGGAAGAGGCTATTAACCAGAGTGCCAAGGGGAAGGCCCCCGTCCCTATTGATTTAATAAAACATATTGATTTCTGAGCCCCTCTTGACCAATGTGTTCAATAACCTTGTACACTCAGATCTGCCGACTTTGTGGCATACATCAATTTTTGTCCCCATATTTAAGAAAGGTACTAGGACAGACCCTAGTTGCTATAGGCCGCTATCTCTTATTGACACCTCTGTTAAGATATTGGGTGGTGTTATCTATAGCAGAATTAAAGAGTGGGTCCAAGCAGAAGGTATACTGCACTCATCACAGATTGGCTTTAGAAATAAGATTGGGACAATCGAGCAATGCATAAACTTGAATCTGTTGATAGGCAAATATACTCTCACAAAGCGAACCCCTCTTTATTTAGCATTTATGGACTTATCAGCCGCCTTTGATTGTGTTAGTCATCCCAAGCTATGGCTAATGTTGATACTAGAGGATTGGATGCAGCACTTGTGCACTTTCTTGCTTATTTGCACACTAATATGAGAGCCAGGGTTAGAATCAGTGAAAAGGGAGATGTGACAAAAGATATAAAGACCAAGAGGAGGGTGATACAAGTAAGTCTGGGCGGTGAACTCCGCTCGCGAAGTTTGCGGAGTTTTCCGCACTCTGTGTTACACAGAGCTCGATGAGTTCCGAAAAACGCCGCTTCGCGTTGCGGAGCTGAGTTTTTTTCCTCGGTCGCGTTTTTCAACGTCAAGTTGGCGAGCGAGGAAAATCCACCTCCCGGTGAGATTTTTGCTCGTTTACGATCGTCAACATCAAGTTGGCGAGCGCAAGCGTGGAAAATCAACCTCCCGGCGAGCTTTATCAACGCGGGCGGTCAGATTTCTCATTGCGAGTGATCGCGTATGCTCGCGACTGCTCGCGTTGAGACAACGTCCGTTCGCGTTGAGAAAGCTGCCGCTCGAGTAAAAATCTACTCAAGCGGCAGAAAGGAAGCAGCGCCCGCTTGCGCTGTGCATGGTGCTATTCGCGATGATTGCACAGTGCGGACAAGCACTTGGCACTGAAAATCACAGCGAGCAGCATTTATCTAACGCACTCCGCTGCTCGCGGAACTCCGCGTAGCGCGGCTGAGTTTTTTTCCGTAAACTACGCCCAGGCTTAGATACAAGGATGTGTGCTGCAGCCCCCCCCCTTTTATTCATTTTATATATTAATGATTTGCACCCGTTTTTAACAGGCATCACCAATGATGTCCCAAAAATTAAAGGTGCTCTTTTACCAACTCTTTTATATGCTGATGATGCTGTGCTTATGGCCCGCAACCCAAAAGCATTGCACATGTTAGTGCTTGCCTTTGTTGAGTTTATGGCCACTCGTGACTTGTGTACAAATTTTTAAAAGTCACATATCATGGCATGTTGGCCCTGTTGCAGTCAGCTTTCATCCCTGTTGGTGGGGGCTAATCAACTGACCAGTGTAAATAGTTTCCCTTATCTGGGAGTCACGTTTACTGCATCGGATGTGTGGACCCCGGTATCATTCATCGTAGAATACAGTTATCAAAAGCAATCGGTTCTCTTTTCAGTCTTCCACAATCTCTGAGGAGGACTGCTGGGGCCCCTGGGGAGGACTGCTGGGGCCCCTGTTACAGATATATTAATGCAAAAAGAACAATTGATGGACAGAATGCAGAACAATGTCATACATTCACCCCAGTACAGAGATCTGGGCCTAAATCCATCATTTTTTTTGCTCACCATGCCATTCCAGTTTGGACCCAGCCATATGCAAATCAGTCTTGACCCTACACCCAATGGGAACAGTCCAGCCTGAACTGCCAGGCCAGGTCCTCCCTGGACTGGAAACAAGCATCCTAGCACCGGCTTTAGGGTTTCACCCCTCATCAGCCAGGATAGCTTGACTCCAGTGGCATGGAGAGCACGGGACCCACGTCTGGGCATACCCGTCCCACTCGGGGTAACAAATGCAAAAAGAACAATTGATGGACATCATCTCCTTGTGTTTGCTTTGTTCGCCCTAAGTTGGCAGGGTATGCCCAGACGTGGGTCCCTTGCTCACTTTGCCACTGGATTCAAACTTGCCTGGCTGAAGAGGGGTGTTACCTCGAAACCGGTCCCAGGATGCTTGTTTCTGGTTCAGGGAAGACCTGGCTTGGCAGTTCGGGCTGGACTGTTCCCATGAGGCACAGGGTCAAGACTGATTTGCATATAGCTGGGTCTGAACTAAGGTGGCGAAGTGAGCTAAAGAACGATGATGGATTCAACCCAGATCTGTGACTGGGGGTGAGTGTCTGAAAAGTTTCAGCGCATCGTCCATCATCTCCTTGTGTTTGCAGATATATTAATCCCAATGTGTCCCTAAGGCAACATATGGTGCGGAACTTTGGGGTATTGCGAATTGTGAGGCCTTACAACTAGAAGAAAACAGGTTTTGTAGACAGCTCTTAGCAGCCCCTATCTCAACCTCTCACCTCATTTGTCATAAAGAACTTAACTTGCGTTATGTAACTGATTATATCAGAACCAGACCACTAATATTCTGGTTATCAATTTGGAAGAATGAGATGGCAGCTTAAACCAGAGATATTATTTTGGACTGTCTCTCTTGTGATAAGGGTCTTCAAATCCCGTGGCTGGCCTATGTTAAATTGGAACTGGGCAAAATTGGCTTACAGAGGGCTTGTGTAGAGCCTGAGACATTAATAAAAAAGAAGTTTTATAAACTTTTTATGATTGTGAGGTGGCACGCCGTATAAATAGAACAGAAGGGAAAGTGCAAATCATGGCATATCTCTCTCTTATAGTTACGTCTGGCCCCTCTCATTTTCTTTGGCAGCAGCAGGAGAGGTGGGGATGCTCTTGGTTGATTCTTTTGAGAGCGGACACAGTGAAATATTTGTTGTGTTTCCCTTTAGGTTTTAACCCCAATTTAGCTGCTATTCCAAGTCCATGTGATGGGAAAACAGGCCAAACAATGATACACTTTATGCATTTTTGTAAATTCTATGAGTTTTATACCAGGTGTTTCTTAATCCCACAAAAAGAAAAATGTTACAATATTAGGTATGCTAGAGTTGCATTCTCCTTTGCCCTGCTACTACCAGATGAAGAAGTTAGTTTACATGTTTGTGCTTCTTTAAGACATGCCGTCAGGGAGCAACGTACTATGCTGTAACATTTTATATTTTTAACTATGCTGCTTTGCTTTTTTATATATTTTGATAATCTGTGACATTTTAACTATTTTATGAAAGTTTTGATGTATTTATTACTTTTATGAGTGAATCTTTGCCCGAATAAAGTTTTTTTGATTTAAATCAAACCTTTTCCTGAGTACCAGCATAAACAACCTGATCATTTGCCTCTTCATAGTGCAATACATAAATCTTCCATGGAGAATGGCAGGAGGTGGACCATGTTGCTTATCCACACTTCCTTTCTCATTGTTATCCAGTGATCAATTTTCATGACAAGTTTCCTTAAATTGTCAAAGTGAACTCTTTAATGGCAGGACTGGCATCACAAGGCACCATAATTGCTGAAGCCTTAGCTCCTGATGCTGTTTCTAATCAGGTTGATGCTTCTAGTCTCTAATTTTGCAATCAGCGATAATACATAAGGCTGCCTATGTGATTCAGTCCTTGCTGCGAGATTTCCAACCCTTGGTTGAAGGCATGCAGCAAGGAGAGGACTGCTCGATTTGTCTGGGTTTGATGAAGCAGCAATTCAGAACTCTTTCTGACATTTCCTTAGAATGTATTTGCACAGCAGCAGCATGTAGGTCTTCTATGTCAGCCTGACGGCATATCTGGATGAGGTCCTGGAAAGTGGATACATCACAGAAGTATCTTTTGCCCCTTCTCCCGTTCACTGGAGCTACGTTCTTTGGGTCTCAGCTTGAGGAACTGATGACTCCTGTCCGTCCTTCCACTATAGGATGAGGTTTCGATTTTGTACAGCCTTGGTCAGCTTCTCCTCTTTCAGATCAGCCATTTTGAGACGGAGATTGTTGTAGGCAAGGCCCTTAAATCGTCAAAAAACAAAGGGATCCATCCTTATCGGAAAGTATAAAAGTGTTCCTCCAGACTACGTGTGTCTCCTACAAAGGTGGAAAGCACACAGCTTTGTTTAAATACCCCTCACCCACCAAAAGGACCCTTGGTGGCATGCTTCATCATCGGGGTCTTCCCGACCCCGCTGCGGGACGGGCGTGCTACGACCTACGACTACGTGGGAGCACTGGTTATGAAAAACAATACTATGTGTGGTGTAGGAGTGTGAGTGGAAGGGTCAGAAGTGAGTGAATGGTGAATGGTGAAAAATTAAAAAATACCTGGCTCAGTGGAAAAAATACATTTTAATGTTCCTTTGAGCTGGTATCGTTAAAAGTGGGGAATGAGATGGAGATACTATGCTTTAATGAGCAGTGTCTCCTGTGTCGACATGTTTCGAAGCCCTCCCCTGGCTTCTCATCAGGACCTAGAAGAGATCCCTTCTACACTCAAATCAAAACAACTGTGTATTTACATATAATCCTAACTAAGTGGTGCACATAAATTTAACACGCACAGTATACTATACCCCAGTAGGTATATTGCTGAATGGGTTTCTTATATCGCCCTGATAATGCCCCATGAGCCTTCAAAAATGGGAGGGAAGCGGTACCTATAGTCACACAAATATCAAGGTTACCTCCTCACCAGGACACTGCCTCGCCGTGGCTCCGTGGTTCCAGGGATTTTTTAATTTTTCACCATTCACCATTCACTCACTTCTGACCCTTCCACTCACACTCCTACACCACACATAGTATTGTTTTTCATAACCAGTGCTCCCACGTAGTCGTAGGTCGTAGCACGCCCCGTCCCGCAGCGGGGCGGGAAGACCCCGATGATGAAGCATGCCACCAAGGGTCATTTTGGTGGGTGAGGGGTATTTAAACAAAGCTGTGTGCTTTCCACCATTGTAGGAGACACACGTAGTCTGGAGGAACACTAATATACTTTCCGATAAGGGTGGATCCCTTTGTTTTTTGACAATATAACTTGAGGAGGACGTATCCACCTCTTCTGCTCTTTTGAGCATTACCTCTTCTCTCCCTTCTTGTGTTAATTTGAAGGCCCTTAAATCACCAACACCAGGAATCAGTCAATCGCCAGCTCTTCTGCAACTCGCTCTTCCAAGTCCCGGTTATGCCAGCCCAGAAGGAGGTCACCTTTTGAACTTTTATGATGTCTGAGTAACATCAATTTCAGACAACAAGATGGTGCATATCGTGGAGAAGGTGTACCTAATTCTCTATCTGGAAAATCCTGTAAATTGATTCAAAGCAAGTCTTGCCCCGCATTGGTTGCTGGCACCAGTGTCCTCTTTGGAGAATGAAGAATTGCCATTAAAAACTGCAATAGTTTCAGTTCAGGAAGCAAAATGGGATCAGGGATGTTACTCCTTCTGTCTGAAGTCTTCTGGAGAGTATCGTCCTGTTCCTGGACCTGAAAGGGGCTGATTCCTTCCTCCCACATCAGCCTGTCAAGACTTTCTTGTCTGTAGATTTGAGTTATATGCCTCCACATTTCCAGCCCTCCAGTCTCACAAAAATTCAAAGAATTCGGTATGGAGGGACTTTATTTTCAGATCCTCATTCTGCCTTTTGGAATTGTCAGTCCCAAACTGATGGCTTTACTGGCTGCTATTTTGCATTCTGGCAGGATTCTAGTCTTTCCATTTAGACAACTGGTTAACTTGTGCCTCTTATTTTTCAAAGCAAGCCAACTCTCTTTTAAAGGGGTGCAGACTTCTTCTGTCCCATGGTTTTATTCTGAACCTTCCTATGCCTCACTTGAGCCCATCTAAAATCTCCTGCTCATTGGTGCTGGTTTCGGGGCAGATTAACAGAAAAGAGACTGAATCTTCTATTTCAACTTTGGGCGTCTGCACACAATTGGTTCAGGGTGCAAAGTAATATGGTGGCCTGTCTTCTGCTTATTCCCTGGGCCCATCTTCACCTGCAACTGTTGATTTGGAACTTGCTGCAACATTGAAATCCGCCTTCTGTAGACTACAAGCCTTGAGCTCCAGTGACTATACAAACTCATCAAGATCTGCCATGGTGGCTGGTCCCTCCTCATGTCTTGAATGGTGGTCTCCTGGCTCTTCCCACTCCTGTTATCCTAAAAAAGATGCCAGCAAAAGGTGTTTGGTCAGTTTGCAAGCCAATAACTTCTTCCAACTAGAGAGCATTTGCAGCCATTAATCTGACTTTTCTTTCATTTGCTCCTCCCTCCAAGAATCATGCAGTGAGCATCCAGACAGACACCAGGATGTTTGGGCTTGCATACATTGTCAGTGAGGAAGAAGAGTGCCAGGATGGCAGCCCTGGCGCAATATTGATTGGTTCCTGGACAGAAAACAATCCTCATTTTCTTGCCTATGTGTATCTTCCAAGGAAGAAAAGTGGGTGTACAGATCAATTGAGCAACGTTTTTTCTTACTCTAGCTCCCCGTACCCATGTGCCCACCAGTTTCAAGCAATAATGGAGGGGTTTGGTCACTTCTGGCTTGACCATTTTGCTTCAGGACAGGACACTGTAATTCCTCACTTGTGCTCTCTTATTTTATCTCAGGAGGCTTGGGTTGTTGACTCAATATCAATAACATGGCCTAAAGGTCTTCCTTGTGCTTCCATTGCTTCTTTTAGCCAGGGTTGTGAGGAAGACCATGCAGAGGTTCTTCTGGTGGCTTCATGTTAGCCACAGAGAACGTGGTATTCTCTGCTTCTCCAACTATCTGCTTATCCACTGTGTTTGTTTCCTATTTTGTCATATCTCTCCATCCAACTCTTACCTCTAGCGGTCTGAAGCATGAGAAGTTAAACCATCAAGGTATATGATGTTAGGAGAAGTTGGCTATTTCAGTTCAGAAGTACAGGCATCTAGGTACTCTTAATGCCCATCATTGGAGACATTTTGAATCCTAGTGTTCATGAAAAAATGTGAGGCTTCTTCTTGTGAACCGGTTAGGCTTTCGGAAATTTATTAAGAATGAATTTATGCAGGTGGTAGCTGTTTCTCCTTCTGTAGTATATGGGCTTATAATTCAGGCTTTTCAGTGTGCTGATCCTCAATCAATTAAGCTTTTGGTTTCTCATATTTTGAGAAGCTTCTTTTTCAATCCTGCAGCCACCCTCACAACACTCCACACTCGCATGCATGCTCCTCAACACCCTCTCATTCACCAAAAATGTCAGAGAGATCTGGCACCTGATGCACAATAATTACCCTGACCTACTTTTACTCACAGAAACATGGCTGAACCCTGCATCTGCACCTGAAAACACCACAACCATTTGCCTGGCTACAAGGCTGCCAGGCAAGACAGATTTCACAAGCCCGGAGGCAGAATTGCAATCATCCACAATAACACCATCAGCTGCACCAAATCCACGGACACATCATCATGCCACATGGATGCTCCACATCACAGCCAACTTCACCCTAAGAGGCACTCTCAACTACAGGACACCCGGACCGCGCACTAACTTCACCAACGCCATCACAGACTTCATCACACTACCCATCCTCGATACTAGCAATTATATCCTACCCGTAGACCAAAACTTTCACCTGGAAGACAAAGCCAGTCCTCAATCAAGAGCCCTCATTGAAGACCTTGGTAGCCTGGGTGTCACCCTACGAGTAAAGGGACATGTCCACATTGCGGGACACCTCCTGGACCCTATTTTCACCAACTTTGGCAACATCCTAATCGACATGCCCACATCAGTTCCCTGGACAGACATGTACTCATCAAGTTCAGCATCTCCATCAAGGTCCACCGTGAGACCAGTTGATCGAAACTGGATCACCATCACTGACAAGGACTGGATCACTGTCTCAACACTCACCGACCCAAATAGAGCAACAGCCTCCCCAAAACCATCGTAAAAATATATTATTTTATGTTAAAAAAACATAGAAATTGACTGAAAAAAACAAAGGTTAAAGTGCAGTTATACATGAGTAAGTAACCCTGGGGTTAGATATGCCCTGTGTAGGAAATACAAATTGATCAGTTTTAACCGTGTGCTACGTTAGACCTGGGTATGGTAGCCATTATCTTAGTCCAAGTCGAGTCTGTAATCGGGGCGGGGCACATCCTCCTCCCACTGTTGCTTTAATTCCCCTAATGGCTTATTGATATCTGCCCTTAGCTTCTGGTACAGAAGGGCAATGGCCCTCCTCCTACCAGTTGTCGTACAGAGGACTCAGCTGCTTTGGTGACCTGGTGGTTCTGTCAGTCCACCCCGCCAATGTCCTCTAGTGGTCGCCGTCACCGCCCAGTACAACAAAAACAGACACTTCCCAATTATTAGTCAGTATCTTCATTTTCCAGCCATCCCTTCCATGTTTACTACTAAAATGTATACTTATGCATGCAGAGATCTCCACACTCACATATATATATAGTGTAGTTATGTAGTTATAGTTAGGACCATGTTTCCATAGGAAAAGCATGTTTTGGTTTGCTAATAATTTTGGCACCGTTTGATGAATATTCACAAAACTTTCCAAAAATAGTTTATTCACCTCAACTCCTTCGGGAAAGTTTTGGGGTGATCCGTCAATTGGACCGAGAAAAATGGTGGCTCCCAACACACTTTTTTCCCCACACATTTTCCATAGGACAAATTAGAGAAATAAAAAATTGGGGGGTGCCACAATCCACAGGAGTCTCGCAGGAGCCAGCTCAAGCCCTGTGTACTCCTGATGGTGTCCCAAGGGAACCAGTGAGACCCCCCTCGCCTCTGCAGGATATAGATCAGAAAACAATTTAAAAAAAGAGAAGAGTGTGGAGTGGAGGTACAAGGCTGGTTGTCTGCTAATTGGGGCTTGACCGCCTGCCAGGGGGTAGGGGATGGGCCTGGCCTCAAGCATAGGCTCTGCGGCCAACCATTCTGTTGTTCACAGCGGGGTGTTGATGGAAACATATCGTAAAAATATATTATTTTATGTTAAAAAAACATAGAAATTGACTGAAAAAATTAAAGGTTAAAGTGCAGTTATACATGAGTAAGATTTTAACTTACATTAAAAAAAAACATAGAAATTTACTGAAGAAGCACTGCCATTTAAAAACAAAAAAGCACTGATATTTGTCAGTTATATGTAACTGACAAAGGCATAACTTGCACCCCTGTGACGCACAGAGGGACGTTATAGTTAGTATGACATTTCACTCGTACAACACCGGAGAAATTCAGCCGTTATAGTTAGCTGAGCTAACTATAACTTGCGCCCCCGCAATGCACTGCTTATGACCTCACATATTACATCACTCATGACATGGCCAGTGATATCACTGATGACATCACTGATGACATCTCAAATGACATGAGTACAGTGGTGTAGAGTAGACTGGCAGTAGAGTGGGGTAGAGTGAAGTGGTGTAGAGTGAAGTGGGGTACAATGAAGTGGGGTAGAGTAGTGTAGAGTAGAGTGCCATAGAATAGAGTGGAGCAGAGTGAAGTTGTATAAAGTAGTGTGGCATAGAGAAGAGTGGCGTACAGAAGAGTGTCATAGAGTGAAGTGGGGTACAGTGAAGTGGGGTAGAGTTGTGTAGAGTAGAGTGACATACAGTAGAGTGAAGTAGGGTACAGCAGACTGGCGTAGAGTACTCTGGCATACAGTAGACTACAGTAGAGTAGACTCCAGTGGCATGGTGCACAGTAGAGTGGAGTAGAGTGGCATACAGTGGAGTGGAGTAGAGTAGCGTACAGTGGAGTGGAGTAGAGTAGAGTGGCGTAGAGTGGTGCAGAATGCAGTGGCATATAGTAGAGTGGCGTACAGTAGAGTGAAGTGGGGTAGAGTGAAGTGGGCTTGAGTAGAGTGGCGCAGAGTAGAGTGGCATAGAGTGCACTTGTGCAGAGTACAGTGCAGTGGCGTAGAGTAGAGTGGCACAGAGTAGAGTGGCATAGAGTGCAGTGGTGTACAGTGTAGTGGTATGATGTACAGTGCAGTGGATACAGTACAGTGGTGAAGAGTAGAGTGGTGGAGAGTAGAGTAAAGTGGCATAGAGTGCAGTAGGCCAGACTACAAAAGAGTGGCATACAGTGCAGTGGCATAGAATGCAGTGGTATACAGTGGTGTAAAGTGACATACACTGGAGTGAGGAGTGTGAAGTAGAGTGACGTACAGTGGAGTGGAGTAGAGTAGCTTGGAGTGGCATAGAATTTAGTGGCATAGAGTGGAGTAGAGTGGTGTAGAGCAAAATGGATTAGAGTAGAGTGGCCTACAGTAGAGTGGCCTACAGTAGAGTACAGTGGGGTAGAGTGAAGTGGGGTAGAGTGGCATACAGTAGAGTGACATGCAGTACAGTAGCATAAAGTGAAATGGTGTACAGTAGAGTTGTGCAGAGTAGACTACAGTAGAATAGACTGCAGTGGCTTAGAGTAGCATGGTGCACAGTAGAATGGAGTGGAGTGGCATACAGTGGAGTGGAGTGGAGTAGAGTGGCGTAGAGTGGTGCAGAATGCAGTGGCATAGAGTAGAGTGGTGTACAGTAGAGAGGAGTAGAGTGAAGTGGGGTAGAGAAAAGTGGACTTGAGCAGAGTGGCGTAGAGTAGAGTGGCATAGAGTGCACTTGTGCAGAGTAGAGTGCAGTGGGGTACAGTGAATTGGGCTAGAGTATAGTGGGGTACAGTAGCGTGGCATAGAGTAGAGTGCGTAGAATAGAGTGACATAGAGTGAAGTGTGGTACAGCGAAATGGGGTACAGTGAAGTGGGATAGAGCAGAGTGGCCTACAGTAAAGTGGCGTGGAGTGAAATGGGATAGAGTAGAGTGGTGCAGAGTAGAGAACAGGGGTGTAGAGTCTGGTGTCATAGAGTACAGTGGTGCATAGTAGATTAGAGTGCATAGAGTGAATTGGAGTAGAGTGGCTTTGAGTGTCGCAAAGTAGAGTGGCGTAGTGTACAGTTGTGTAGAGTGCAGTGGTGCAGAGCATAGTGTCATAGAGGAGAGTGGCGTAGAGTGAAGTGGGGTAGAGTGAAGTTTGGTAGAGTAGAGTGGCATAGAGTAGAGTGGCAAGGGTGGAGTGGCGTAGAAGGCTGTGGTTCAGAGTAGAGTGCAGTGGCATAGAGTGAAGCACAGTAGAGTGGAGAACAGTGGCGTAGAGTAGAGAAGAGTGGTGCAGAGTACAGTGGTGTAGAGTGCAGTGGCATACAGTAGAGTGGTGCAGAGTAGAGTAGAGAGGCGTACAGTAGAGTGGTGCAGATTAGAGTAGAGTGCTGTATAGTGTAGTGGTGTAGCGTGCAGTGGTGTAGAGTGGCATACAGCGGAGTAGAATACAGCAGAGTAGAGTGACAGAGTGGAGCAGAATAGCTTGGAGTGGCATAGCGTAGAGTGACGTGGAGTAAAGTGGCATAGAGTAGAGTGGTGTAGAGCGAAGTGGGATAGAGTGAAGTGGCATACAGTAGAGTGGCATACAGTGAAGTGGGGTACAATGAAGTGGGGTTGAGTGAAGTGGGGTAGAGTAGCGTAACATAGCGTAGAGTGGAGTAGAGTGAAGTGGGATAGAGTGAAGTGGCATAGAGTGGTGTGGAGTAGCGTGGAGTGGAGTAGAGTGGAGTAGAATTACGTACAGTGGAGTGTAGTATAGTGGCCTTGAAGTGGCGTATAGTACAATGGAGTATAGGGCAGCAGAGAAGAGTGCCATACAGTAGAGAGGCATTGTGTGGAGTGGGGTACAGTGGAGGGGAGTGGCACTGTGTGAGGTGGAGTGGCATAGCATATGGTACAGTGGCATACAGTGTAGTGGCATAGAGTGCAGTGGCCTAGAGTAGAGTGGTGCAAAGTAGAGTAGTGTGGCGTAGAGTGCAGAGGCGTGGACAAGAGTGCAGAGGCATAGAGTGCAGTGGCATAGGGGGTTGTGACATACAGTGCAGTGGTGTAGAGCGCAGAGGCGTGCAGTGCAGTGGCATAGAGTGCAGTGGTATGTTGCAGTGTCGGTTGAGTGAAATGGCATGTTGTACAGTGTCGCTTGTCAAACAATTTAAAAAATAATTTCCATGGGTACCACAGTGCTACCTAGATAGGGTCAAGGTTGTACTTCAGTATTCTGTAATGTTTTTTAAAAACATATTAAAGAATAAACATACTTTTCCCTAATTGTAGAGACTTTTGTAAAGTGCCTTTTAGTTTCCATACATTTTTCAAACAGTTGCAACCAATATTTCCTCCTGGAACAAATACATAGGGGCTGATTATGATTTCATTAGGAAAGGCTCCGGATGGGATTCGGTATTTGTGGGCGTGGGGACAGAAGGCTCTCAAGACTGTGTCGTTGCAAAGAGGGTTTTATTTTATACAGGCGCTTTCTTCTGAGAGAAGCCAGAGTTAAGACGCATGGCAATGCTTCTTGTCCGGGTCCGCTTCACTTTAGCTTCCTTCTAGGAATAGCTTCCTTCTAGGTCACAGGGACTGGTCGGGGTCTTTATCCGATGTCCTCGGCACATGAAAAGAGGAGAATGATATCAGTGTCCTGAACAGTCTTTCTTGAGGGAAGGGGAGTGAGGGAATCCCGCATGAGTGCTCGGTGCTATACAGGTAGGTGTCCGTGCACAAGGGAAGACGGGAGAAGCGGAGAGGGAGGATAGAGTGCAAGGAAACACCCCACTACCGGTCTGACTTCTCCCGTGATCCAACCCACCCGCAACCTTGCTTCGTACCTTTGTAAGCCATGCTTCTCCTGAAGCGTGGCGGGGCGCAGCGTGGGTACGGTGGCCTCCTGGCTGCTTCAGTTCGCTGGTTCTCTCTGTGGTTCGTGGTCCCGGCTCTCATACCGCCAGTGTGGTTCTTCGGTCTCTCGCTCCCGCGTCGGTCGGCTGCTCTCCTTTGCTCAATCCGGAAGCGAGCTTCTCCCCGGCTTTGTCGTCCTCACCCCTTATTGGCCAATGACTGCTGACGTCAGTGCGGGAGGCGGTCTGCCCATTGTCCGTGGCTTGTTTAAAGAGCCCGCTCTCCCATATCGAAGTGTCCGCTTTAGGCGTGGTGAAGGTGCCTGCGTTCCATTCCTCCTGCTGGGATATAAGAGGCATGGTAACGGAGGGCACAGACCACCACTCCGATTCAACACCTGGTTCACAGGGCGCATTGTGACATTCCTCCCCCCCTAAGATTCTCCCGTTTGGGGAGAGGGAATACTCGGGAGAGGAAATCAGCAGTACCATTGTCAGAGCCCTTCTGGTGTTTTACATGAAAGGAGAAGGGCTGTAAGGACAGAAACCACCTAAGCACCCGGGGGTTCTGGCTCATGTTCCATGCCATCCACTGGAGGGGAGCATGGTCTGTAAACAGTGTGAAGGGGCACCCCTCCAGGTAATAGCGTAATTTATCTATTGCCCACTTAATGGCGAGGCACTCTTTCTCCACGGTGGAGTATTTGATCTCACGAGAGAATAGTTTACGACTTATGAAGAGTACGGGGTGTTCTGAGCCATCAGAGGTTTCCTGGGATAACACGGCTCCAATGCCATAGTCTGAGGCATCAGTCTGCAGGGTGAATGGCTTGGTAAAGTCAGGAGAAATGAGTACCGGGCTGGTCGTGATGGCCTTTTTCAACTGGCGGAAGGCCTCAAGAACCCCCTCGCCTCGTTCTTACTGTCTTTGCGGAGCAAGTTTGTTAAGGGGGTCGCGATTTCCGAATAATGAGGGATGAATCGGCGATAATATCCCAAGAGCCCCAAAAAGGCCCTCAATTCCCTTTTGGAGCTGGGAAAGGGTGTTTCCGTGATGGCTTTTACTTTCTCGGACTGTGGAGCAATCACACCATGACCCAAGACGAAGCCTAGGTACTTGACACTTTGGAAGGCTGCCCTTGATTTTTTTGAATTGATATGGAGGCCGGCGTCCCTTAGGGAGGCCAGTACAGCTCGGAGATGTTCCATGTGCAACTCCCAAGTGGGGCTAAACACCACGATATCGTCCAAATAGGCCGATGCGAACGAGTGGTGTTTACTCAATACCAAGTTCATGAGGCATTGGAAGGTAGCAGGCGCCCCATGGAGGCCGAATGGAAGAACCGTAAATTTGTTGAGTCCCTCAGGGGTCACAAAGGCGTTTTTTTTCCTGTCGGATTCTCTAAGGGGGACCTGCCAATACCCCTTTGTGAGGTCGAATGTGGTAATGTATGAAGCATTGCCCAGTTTCTCTATTAGTTCATCTATTCACGGTATTGGGTAGGCATCAAACCACAAAATGGAATTCAGGGCCCGAAAATCCATACAAAAACGTGTGGACCCGTCAGGTTTCAGCACCATGACTATTGGCGAGGACCACTCGCTCCTAGACGGGCGTATGACCCCAAGTTCCAACATTTGTTCCACTTCTTTTTGTTGTGCCTCTCTTTTTGCTGCAGGTATTCTGTATGGCTTTTGTTTTATGATCTTCCCCGGGTCGGTTTCTATGATGTGTTCGGTCAACGGGGTTTTCCCTGGTAGGTCTGAAAATATGGGAGAGAAGGGTTTCAAGACCTCCATAAGGGAGTTCATCTGTTCTTCAGATAGGTCCGCGTTAATCACTAGTTGTTCCAATGTTTGTTCTGACTGTTGTAGGGAAGGCACCACTAAGTGGGCTGTTACCGGTAGTGGCCCCAGCCCTTTTTTTAGCAGATTGATGTGAAAGGTTTGGACTCTGGACTGTTTTATTTGCACTCGATAGCTTGTTCTTTCGACCGTATCAACAACCTTGTATGGACCGAGCCATTCGGACCTGAATTTGCAGGTCAAGGATGGCAACAGTACTAGAACCCAGTCATCTATACTTAATCTCCTCCATTTCTTTCCCTTATCGTATAGTGTTTTTTGTTTCTCTTGCTTCTTCTCTAGCTGAGAATACGCTAAGTCTCTGAGTTTCCCAATCTTGTTCTTCAGATTTTGTGTATACTCAAGAAACCCCTGAGTCTCCTCTGCCTCTTCTTTTTCCCAAGCCTCTTTGGTGATCTCTAAAAGTGACCTGGGTTGTCTCCCGTAGAGCATCTCGAATGAGGAACACCCTAATGAACTCTGTACCTGGCTCCGGATCACGTAGAGGGCAAGGGGAAGCAACTGGTCCCATTCCTTCCCGTCAGTCTGGAGCATTTTCCGAAGGACTGATTTTAATGTCCCGTTGTACCGCTCCACTAACCCATCGGTTTGTGGGTGGTACACAGACGTTCTCAGGTGTCTGATGTTGAGGGTTTTGCATACCTCTTTCATGAGCCGTGATACGGAAGGGGTCCCCTGATCCGTTAGGATCTCTTTGGGGAATCCTACTCGTGAAAACAGCTCAACTAGACGCTCTGCTATGCTGGATGAGGTGGGTGCTTTTAGGGGGAAGGTCTCAGGATATCTGGTGGCGTAGTCCACTAGGACCAATGCGTATTGGTGTCCTCTTTTGGTTTTTGGGAGGGGTCCTATGAGGTCCATGCCTACCCTTGAGAAAGGGGAACCTATAATCGGGAGTGGCTGTAGTGATATCGGAGGAGGGCGATGGGTGTTCCTTCTCTGACAGATATCGCACTCTTGGAAGTATCTTTTCACCTCCCCATAAGCCCCAAGCCAAAAAAAATACCGAAGCACGTTTTGGGACGTTTTTTCTGCTCCCACATGTCCTGCAGTGAGGTGGGAGTGCGGAAAAAAAGGATCTGCTCCCTAAAAGCCATAGGGACAAGGGATATTGGGGTTGTGGGATTGAGCGCTCTGCCAGGCATTCTGCAGAGTGGGGTCGTTGAGCTGGGCGAACCGGAAACTCCTATCCATGACCCAAGGGTCGGGAGATACCAAGGCGGGTCTCGTTTTACCCGTTTCCTTAACCTGTGGTGTGTGAACAGATTTGAGGAACAGTTCTAAAAACCCGGGATTGTCTGTTCCGATTATGAGATCCTCGGGTAGTTCCTCTAATACCCCAACTCTTACAGTGTAGGAGACCCCTTCCTCCGGGTGTAGGTCGACGTCTGCTACGGGTATTGTTTAACGTCGCCATGTACGCACCTAATGTGTACTACTGCATCAGGTAGGAAGTGTATGTGGTTTATCAGGGCACTTTGAATTACCGATTGCCTACACCCTGAATCTAGTAGGGCTTTTACGGTTCTTCCATTTACCATCACACTTACGTAAAAGGCACTTCCCAACTCCGCACGGTAGAGGACGGATCTTGGTAAATATCCCACTTCCATGGGTTCCTCAGATGGTCTTTTCTGGGGGCATGCCCGGGCAATGTGGCCCCACTCTCCGCATTCAAAGCACTGGGGCCCTTTAGGAGGAGGTCCATTGGTTTTCATGGGTCTGGTCATGTCAGGTGGAGGAGGTCGATAGGTTCTTCGCTTGGTTCTCTGCTGAGGGGGTTTATACGTTTTATCGGGTTCCGAAACTGCAGGTCGGGGTTGGGCACGCGCAAAAGTAGTGGCCATTTCGACCGCTTGTTCTGTTGTCAACCCGGGGTGTTGTCTCAGCCATTTCTGAGTGTTATAGGGCAAGGCCTCCAAGTATTGTTCTAAGTATATTCTGTCCATTATTTCTTCATTGGAGCTGTTTTGCGGTTTCAGCCACTTATCGGCTGCGGATTTTAGTCGAAAAAAAGAGTCTTGGGGTTTTCCCCGGTGCACCCTCTCTCTTCTGAACCATAGTCAGAATGCCTCCTCATCTAATCCCAGATGGTCCAGGATTATTTCCTTGATGGCCGGCTGTGTTCCCATCAGCGCTTGCCACCTGATAGGCAGCTTGTGCCTCCCCGGTTAGCAATGGCACAAGAAAGAACGGCCATTTCTCCACCGGCCACCCACAGGCCCGGGCGGCCCTCTCGAAGTTTAAAAGAAAAGCGTTGGGGTCGTCCCCTGGCTGGTACTTTTGTAGGGATACCCCCGAGGGTCCAGGGGGACGCCCCGCCGCCTGAGGAAGAGCAAGGTGGTCGGCCATAATCTTTTGTAGGTTCTCCAATTGGGAAGACATTGAGTCCGTAAAGACATTGCGGTCGGCCTGTGCCGAGGTCATCTGTCTTTCGACAGCCCATCCCAGCTTCTCCTGTCCTTGTATAAGCTGTTGTATCAGGTTCTCCATTATTGGGGTACTAATGGACGGTGTGCCTGCATTCTCCACCAGTTGTGGGCGTGGAGACAGAAGGCTCTCAAGACTGTGTCATTGCAAAGAGGGTTTTATTAAATACAGGCGCTTTCTTCTGAGAGAAGCCAGAGTTAAGACGCGTGGCAATGCTTCTTGTCCGGGTCAGCTTCACTTTAGCTTCCTTCTAGGCGTCACAGGGACTGGTCGGGGTCTTTATCCGATGTCCTCGGCACATGAAAAGAGGAGGAGAATGATATCAGTGTCCTGAACAGTCTTGAGGGAAGGGGAGTGAGGGAATCACGCGTGAGTGCTCGGTGCTATACAGGTAGGTGTCCGTGCACAAGGGAAGACGGGAGAAGCAGAGAGGGAGGATAGAGTGCAAGGAAACACCCCACTACAGGTCTGACTTCTCCCGTGATCCAATCCACCCCGCAATCTTGCTTCATACCTTTGTAAGCCACGCTTCTCCTGAAGCGTGGTGGGGCGCAGCGTGGGTACGGTGGCCTCCTGGCTGATTCAGTTCGCTGGTTCTCTCTGTGGTTCGTGGTCCCGGCTCTGATACCGCCAGCGTGGTTCTTCGGTCTCTCGCTCCCGCTTCGGTGGGCTGCTCTCCTTTGCTCAATCCGGAAGCGAGCTTCTCCCCGGCTTTGTCGTCCTCACCCCTTATTGGCCAATGACTGCTGACGTCAGTGCGGGAGGCGGTCTGCCCATTGTCCGCGGCTTGTTTAAAGAGCCCGCTCTCCCATATCGAAGTGTCCGCTTTAGGCGTGGTGAAGGTGCCTGCGTTCCATTCCTCCTGCTGGGATATAAGAGGCATGGTAACGGAGGGCACAGACCACCACTCCGATTCAACACCTGGTTCACAGGGCGCATTGTGACAGTATTGCAGAATCCTATTTGGAACCCTGGTTTCCCTACCGAATCTGACAGATTTCCCAACGACCGATTACGATGCCCAGAAACCATTCGAGCAGACCGAATCGGTTCCGAAAGGCATCCGGACAGCTCGAGTCTTTCAGAGCCGATTCGTACAGCTCTATGGACATGGTTTCCGGACGAGTGGTGAAGATGACAGATTCGGACAGCCGTTCCGATTCGGTTTGCCCGAGACGAAACAGCTGCCAGAATCTGTCATTTGGGGGCCCGTTGCGGGCCACCCTTCATGCTGAGACTTACGAATGTAGCCCGTGGGTGTACCCAAGGGACCCCTCTTCCCAACCATGCCCAATGTGGCAGGCGCTATGGGGTGCCTGCCACTGGGTGCAAGGTTTTTCCCCAACCACCCCTTTTTTCAATGGGAGCCTGTGTTCTTGTTCGGAACACAGGCTCCCATTGAAGTCAATGTGAGTCTTACCGAACGATGTTGGGAAGCATCGTAATCGGTCGTCCGGACTCACAGGACCCGACTAGTTTGGAAACTATTGCGGAACTGATTCATTCGGGACAGTTTCCTAACGACTTCATAATTAGCCCCATAGTGTGGTAAAAACAATATGGCTGCCTTTGTGTTTTGAAAAAGCCTGTCATTAACCACTGATATTGGGCCCAATTCAGAAAGGTAAACCTAAACGTTTGGTCTAAAGTTAGACCAAGGGTCTAAGTTTACAATTTTGTGACTTCACAAAGGGCATTTACGAGTACTATCTTTATGTCCGCACTCAGGGCGGAGATTCGCCCCAAGTGCGGACAGAAAGATAGTACTAGTAAATGCCCTTTGTGAATTCCTTAAGTCATAAACTTAGACGTTTGGTCTAACTTTAGACCAAATGTCTAAATTTTTACCTTTGTGAATCGGGCCCATTGTGTTTTATTATCACCATGTACCATGGCCTATTGCTAAATTACTGCGTTATACCACGGCCCAATATATCACTAAGTTTTTGTCCCTTGTTACTACAAAACGTCTGAATGAATTTTCATGAAATAGCAAAAAGGATACTTTTCACACCATAATCTATATTCCTGCCAAATTTCATGAAAATTTGTTCATCCGTTTTGCTGCTATCTATGATACAAAAGTCTACAGAAAATACATTGGGGTAAAGACATGTTTAGGGACCCCCCTTTTTTCTTTGCACTTCCTTAACGAATCACCACAGAACTTTGCATCGCAAGCCAATGTAGCAAAGCAATAGGTCTGCAAAGTTTACAAAATAGCTAATATTATATATATATATATATATATATATATATATATATATATATTGCGGAAAGCTTCCAGCACTGCCGCTCCCTTGCCAAGCGGGGTCAGTGCGACTTCCGGGTGCCGGAACCCGGTAAACAAGGTAGAAAATCCTGTATGATGGTGTACTCACACAAGAAAGAGTCGCACTCCAAAGATCACTTTAAGGGTCAAAGTGTATTATCACAGGCAAAGCGTTTCGACCGCAACGGTCTTCTTCACAAGCCTAGCAATTACCGGTTCCCGCCACCATTTGTAGTGCTCATAGAAAAACAAAAACATAAAGGTCGGACTGACGACACTGGTTTACAAGTATAGACACAGGCAACAGACTGAGTTCATACATCGTGGTGATTTTTGCAAAAACATAGTGACATCGGAAAAGTTTAAAATTGAAGAGCAAGTGCTCCGTGCAGTTTGCAACAGACATAATTTCATAAATTGTATTTACATATGACATGCCTCAAATTTGCGAGTTTTAAACAAAGAGCGTCAATAACAAAAATAGGTGGTTATCTTAATTCGATAAATGGCCTGTCTCATTTCTCATTATTCACACATTGTGCCATGATCATATTTCACAACGTATTCCTGCCCTTCATTCACTTTGCCAAGTGGCTACAACTCATTGTTCATTGCTAAATTTCATTTGCATGTTGCACCCCGTATAATAACCCCTGTTACATCACATTAATTTGCCCCATTAAAGTGATCTTTGGAGTGCGACTCTTTCTTGTGTGAGTACACCATCATACAGGATTTTCTACTATATATTATCTACTGGCGGTCGCCAGTAGATAGTTATAGTTAGGACCTATTTTCCATAGGAAATCCGCAACATTCTATTTGAAATAACTTTGGCGCCGGTTGACGAATCTTCGCAAAATTTTCAAAACTTGTGGGGCGCTCCGGTCCGCTCCTATCCTGAAAGTCTCGGGGTGATTCGTCAAGTGGGGGCCGAGAAAAAGGGGTCCCAAAACGTGTTTTCCCATGCAATTTTCCATAGGAACCTTTAGTCGCAGCTACAGCCCGAACTCCTGAACGGAATTACACCAAATTTGGCAAAAAGGTAGCCCTTGGTTCAGAGTCGTGCCTTTTGCTTAAATGGTGTAAATCCGTTCAGTAGTTCCTGAGAAAATCAAAAGTAAAATCACATATATATCTATGGCCGCGTAGGGTCCGCGCACCCTCCCGATCACGAGCTGCATGCTAATTGGCTGGCAAGTGGCTGTCGTCACTCCAAATCAGGAAGTGTTGGCAGCCATGAACCGAGGCACAGAAACAAAATGCAAAAAGGGGGCAGGGTAGAAACACCCTGACCCCCTAGGTCTGCTCAGGGGGTCCCACAAGGACCCCCTGGGCAGAAAAAAAGCTTTTTTTTATTTTTTTTTAATCGGCGGGATGCGCTTAGGGTGCGCGGATCCCACCGTGATTAAAAAAAAATCGATGCGCGGTCTCCCGCGCTTCGAGTCTATTTTGCCCCCGGGTGGGCCAAGTCCCTGGGGCATGCGGGGGTAGGTTTATATGTTAGGGGGGCCTCGAAGGCCCCCCAAGCCCCGGGGACCGCCACCCCCCGGGGCTTTAAAAAAAAATGGTGCGGGAGGGCTCTCCGCCCTCCCGCAGTCCCGGGGACCGCCACCCCCCGGGGCTTCTTTTTTAAAATTAGAATGACCTGTGTGGGGGGGACCGCCACCTCCCCGGGGCACTAACAAAAGAAATGTGGGGGTCCGTTTCGGACCCCCGAAGCCCCATGGACCACCACCTCCCAGGGGCTGTGCAATTGAAGGGAGGGGGCCGCGCGGCCCCCCTCCTGGAGCCTGTGGTGGCCCTGGGGACCACCACCCACCAGGGCCAGCTCCTGCAGTGTCCCGGGGTGCCTACCCCCGGGACACTGCTGTTTGCAATGGCAGGACAGGAGTCTCGCGGCTCCCGCCCTGTCATTGCAAACTGCTTTGCTTCATTGAAGCGAGAGCAGGGAAACCTGCTCTCGCTTCAATGAAGCAAAGCAGATTGCTTTCCATAAGGGGAGCTGCATGTCAGCAGCTCCCTTATGGAAAAGCAATGCCGGCTCCCGCAGGACGCGGGAGCCGGCGGGACCGTGCGGGGATTGGGGACCCCCCCACGGTCCCCAACGAGTGGCCAGGCCCCAGGGGATGGGGTCCCCGGGGCCATTAGTGGCCTGGGAGGGGGGCACGCAGCCCACCTCCCCAAAAATATATATATATTTTTTTTTAAACGTAAAGGCCGGCCCCGGGGGATGGGGTTCCCCGGGGCCTTAAATGGCCTGAGGAGGGGTGGCTGCGTGTTTAAAAAAAAAAAAAGAGAGCATGCCCCGGGGATGGGGTCCCCGGGGCCAATAGAGGCCCAGGAAAGGGGGGCCACGCGGCCCCCTTCCCGTTTTAAAAAAAAAGAAAAAAAGAAAATCCTCAGGCCCCGGGGGATGGGGTCCCCGGGGCCAAAAGTGGCCGAGGAAGGGGGCCACGCAGCCCCCTACCATACAAAAAAAGAAACAAAAAAAAGACCGGCATCGTGCCGGGAGGCCCTGCCCCTCCCTGAAGCAGTCTGCAAACGCGCCCCCTGGCGCGTTTTAAGAAGGGAAGTAATTCCCCTTGAATACTGGGGGTCCCTGGGGGCCAACTAGCCCACCAGGAACCTCCAGTATGCGCCAGGGAGCTGCGTTGCAGAGAGGTGTACAGAGGCCACGCCCTTTTACACCTCTCTGCAACGCAGCTCTGTGGCGCTTTGGAGGTACATGGTGGGCTAGTTGGACTCCAGGGACCCTCAGGATTCAAGGGGACTTAATCCCCCAACTTAAAACGCACCACGGGGCGCGTTTGCACAGTGGTGAAGGGAGGGGCGGGGCTTCAGGTGACATGTGTGCAAACAGGCCCGTGGCGCATTTTAAGATGGGGAATTAAATCCCCTTCAATCCTGAGGGTCCCTGGGAGCCAACTAGCCCACCAGGTACGTCCAGAAAGCGCCACAGAGCTGCATTGCAGAGAGGAGTAAAGGGGCGTGGCCTCTGAACACCTCTCTGCAACGCAGCTCCCTGGCGCATACTGGAGGTACAGGGTGGGGTAGTTGGACCCCAGGGACCCTCATGATTCAAGGGGACTTAATCCCCCAACTTAAAACACGCCACGGGGCGCATTTGCACAGTGGTGAAGGGAGGGGGCGGGGCTTGAGGTGACATGTGTGCAAACAGGCCCCGTGGCTTGTTTTAAGTTGGGAGATTAAGTCCCCTTCAATCCTGAGGGTCCCTGGAGTCCATCTAGCCCACCAGGTACCTTCAGTAAGCACAGCAGAGTTGCGTTGCAGAGAGGTGAAAAAAGGTGCGTGGCCTCGGAACGCCTCTCTGCAACTCAGCTCTGTGGTCCTAACTGTAGGTACCTGGGGGGCTAGTTGGGCCCCAGGGACACTCAGGATTCAAGGGGACTTAATCCCGCAACTTAAAACGTGCCACGGGGCGCGTTTGCACACATGTCACCTCAGGCCCCCCCTCCCTTCAACACTGTGCAAACGCGCCCTGTAGCGCGTTTTAAGAGGTAGTTTTAATCTCCCTGCCCTATTATGTACTAGGGACTTACCGAGGAGGTCATGCTAATCACAGGGGTACCCCAACGCATAGTGTTCCCTAGAGTATGTAGGTGTTTTAACTGTATTCTAAGTGTGTTTTAGCATAGCACTGGCTCTGGTTAGTCAGAGTCAGTTACCACCAGTACACGTCGGAAAAAGTTGTGGGCACAGGATGATTTTGGAACAAGGCCTCTTTCTGCTACTCTGTTGGTTCTTTCTGCACATCTTTTGCTTCTTCCTGCACTTTTCTTCATTTTTGTGGACTTCTGTTGCTTCTTTCTGCATTTCTTTTGCTTCTTTCTGTGCGTTTTTTCTTCACATGTCCTACCTCTGTAGGCATAGTTACAAACTAGCATTTAAAAACCTTTGAAATTCACTTAAAAAACCATAGGTTTCAGGCACGTTATAGTTAGAAATTAGCATTTAAAAACCTTTGAAATTCACTGAAAAAACCATAGGTTTCAGACACGTTATAGTTAGAAATTAGCATTTAAAAAACCTTTGAAATTCACTGAAAAAACCATAGGTTTTAGGGACAGTTATAGTTAGTTGGACATTTCACTCGTACAAAACCCGTGAAATTCCCCCGTTATAGTTAGTTCAGCTAACTAGAACTCGCGCCCCCGCAATGCACTGCTGATGACGTCACATATTACATCATTCATGACATGGTCAGTGACATCACTGATGACATCTCAAATGACATCACTGATGACATCACTGATGACATCCTCCAGTGACTGTGTGTTTCTATAAAGTTTAAATATGTTTAATATATATGCCAAGGTGTATTGAAGAATGAGTGGGTGTATAAGTGTCTGGCTGGATGATTTAGTAGGTGCGTGACTGACTGTATAAGTGAGTGATTAAATGTGTCTTACTGAATGCATGGGTTAGTGACTGATACAGACATTCACACAGTTTAGTTTGTCAGTTGGTGTGTAAGCTGTTGCATGGGTTGGTGAGTAGCTAAATGAGGATCTATATGGCTTATTGATTGGTTGTCTGAGTATCTGTATGGGTGCCTGAGTGTCTGTGTGGGTGGGTGGGGGTGTGTGACTCTGTGCATAGATGTGTGAGTGGATGATTCACTGGGTGTATGGGTTCAAGAGTGCATCTGTGAAGGGCTGTATGGGTGGGTGAGTGTGTGTATGGGTGTGTTGGTGAGTGAATGGATGCCTCAGTGGTACATGTGTGAGTAACTGCATATGTGAAAGGCAGTATATGTGAGTGATGGAGTGTATAAATGATTATATGTGGCTGTATGGATCAGTGTGTGCTTGTATTAGTTATTGTATAAGAGTGTAAGTATGTGTTAGTATTTGTTTGAATAAGTGAGGTGGTGTGTGTATAACTGTATAGGTGAGTAAATGGGAGTGTGATTGATTCTTTGCATGACTTACTACGTGTGTGAGTAACTCTATGGATGAGTGGCGGTGTGTGAGTGTCTGTAAAGATATGTGAGTGCATATGATAATGCTGTATTGATGGTTGACTGCATGTATGAGTGACTGTATGGGTGAATGAGTGGATGTGTGTGTAGACCTAGGAATTAGTGAGTGGGTATGTACTAACTGGTATTGGTGTGTATATGGTTTTGAAAATGGTAGTCTGTATTTTAGAGTGGGTGTATTAAAGGTTAGATTAGGGTACGAGGAGGTGCATCAGATTTTCACGTGGATGATGTCATCAGTGATGTCATCAGTGATGTCACTGACCATGTCATGAATGATGTAATATGTGACGTCATCAGCAGTGCATTGCGGGGTCGCGAGTTATAGTTAGCTGAACTAACTATAACGGCAGAATTTCTCTGGTTTTGTATGAGTGAAATGTCCAACTAACTATAACGTCCCTGAAACCTGTGGTTTTTTCAGTGAATTTCAAAGGTTTTTTAAATGCTAATTTCGAACTATAACGTCCCTGAAACCTATGGTTTTCTCAGTGAATATATATATATATATATTCTTCAAGTCTTCAAGGTACACAGTTGTGGAGTTAAGAATACTTTGTGCTAGATATTGTTAAGTCAATCCATCTGGGGACTAGAAGCCTAACATTCCATGCAGAATGATGCATGGTGAAAGCTTTGACTAGATTTCTAAAATGCTGGCTGTTCAGGTTACGGAATTTATTGTGTGCAATAAGTAGCAGTAATAGAGAATAACATGCAGATTTTGGTTCTTACTGCATCAAAATCTGCAAGCCTAGTGTTGACATGGCCTTTTTCGTCCATTAAGTTTGGCTAGTTTAATATACCGGGGATGTGGACTTCATTGCACCCAATAATTATCGGGTGTGATAAAGTTTGCACAACTCATAATTCCAACTTTTGAATAACTGGATTTGCACAGAATTTGGATTTTTTTGGCGTTGTCGTAAAAGAGTGCAACCTCCAAAGTGTTCAGTGGGAGAAACATGGGCATAGCTGCCATTGGTGCAGCAGGTACAGTGGCTCCGGGGCAGAAAGTCCTGAGGGGCCAATTGGACCCTGATAATTGCTGTATTTTAGTACCACAACAGCAGTCAAAGGGGCCATTTTCCTTGTCTGCACCACGGCCCATGGCATCCTGTAAACACTACCGGGGAAAAACAGTCCCCCAAGAAGCATCGCTGGCCTGCTATGATGCCGATAGACTGGCCTTCAGGAGTGAGAATAAGGGCATAATGTGGACTTTGACAAGTAGGCTGCTATGCTGCACGAGCAGCCTTCTAGCAAACCTACAAGCCCTTTGCCAAATCTAGAGCTGACCACTGGGTCAGCAGCCTCTTTTGCTAAAACTGCTTCCACCAGCAAGTCTATGGCCATTTGAACAAAAGCAAGCAACGCCGGCTGATCAGCGGTGCGATGGCGGCTTGGTGGTCTGGTCGCCATTGTTTTCTGAAGACAAACTTCAAATCAGAAGTTTGATTTTAGAAAACAAAAAACAATGTCCCTGACAGTTTTCTCCTAATGCATGGGTGGACATTGTTTTTACCTGTCCAGTCTCAGAGCATGTCAGTTGTGTACAGGAAAAACGGCTGACATGGCATCAGAGAGTATGTCCTGTGTAGGGTGGGCCTTAAAATACCATACTTGCTGGAGGATGACCAGAGTTCGGATGTTTCAGGCCACAGATGCTCCACCATCAGACATGCAGCTCTTTCTCCACCTTCAAATGGGGGCAGGGAGCCAAGGAATGGGCGGACAGGACAACTGCCAGTCAGTTGCCACCCAACTTTAAATGACCCCTAGGTTAACTTTGTGAAAAATCAGACTGTGTCATCCCTGGTTGGCCCGGGTGCTTAACTAAAACTCCATGTCATCGGGGACACCATGTTTCAGTCCTAAGCATTCAGTTAAAAACCCAATGCATTCTGGGATTCCAGTCCTTGTAAACCTCAGTTGAACCAATTATACCAAAGTTAGATTACAATACTTTGTAATAGAAAACAACTAGATGACATGGGGTCATCCGGTAACCTTCCGCTTCACCTTTTGGGTGCCTCAGTTAACACTTCTTTCCTTGTAAACATCACCAACCATTTGCTATTTTACTCAATGTCATGGTCGAGGACTGAGGTGCTCTGCGCACTGAGTGGGTCTGTATGTCCCTCTGGAGTGAGGTGCCCTGTGCACTGAGCTGTCCTGCGGTTTGTCTAGGACTGAGGTACCTTGACTACTGAGAGGCCCTTGTGTCCATGAGGACTGAGGTGCCCCACGCACGGAGTGGTCCTTAATGTCTTTGAAGACTGAGGTGCCCTGTGTATTGAGAGGTCCTGTGTGTCCTTGAGGACTGAGGTGCCTTGAGTACTGAGAGGTCCTTATGCTCCCTGAGGTCTGAGGTGCCCCACGCACGGAGTGGTCCTAAATTTACTTGAGGACTGAGGTGCCCTGAGCATTGAGAGGTCCTTTGTGTCCTTGAGGACTCAGGTGCCTTGTGCACTGAGAGGCCCTGTGGTTTCTTGAGGACTGAGGTGCCCTGAGTATTGAGAGATCCTGTGTGTCCTTGAGGACTGAGGTGCCTTGTGCACTGAGTGATTCTGCATGTCCTTGAGGACTGAGGTGCCCTGTGAATTGAGAGGTCCTATGTGTCCTTGAGGACTCAGGTGCCTTGTGCACTGAGAGGCCCTGTGGTTGCTTGAGGACTAAGGTGCCCTTAGCACTACATGGTCCTGAATGCCCTTGAGGACTGAAGTAGCCTGACCCCTGAGTGGTTCTGTATGTTGTTGAGGAATGAGGCTTTGAGATTGCATTCAGGGCACGTGCACTGAGAGGCCTTTACATTGCTCTCCGATTTTCTCCATGTACCTACTTTCCCCTTTTCTACCCTTTCATCTTGGTTTTCCCTCTCCTCTCCTACACCTCCTTCCCCCTTTTTCCTTCACCGTCAGCTATCCTCGTCTGCCTCACTCTCCTCTGCTTCACTCCCACCCTTCCCCTTTCAACTTTATCCTTTTCCCTCATCTGATCTTCTCTCTTCCCCTTTTTTCTCCTTTATACTTGTAATCCCCTTTCCTTGGGCTGCTGCAGCACCCCAAGATCTGGAGGCATTCAGGTAATGGAAAACAGTGAGGCCTTTCAAAGTTGTGGTTTCATGCAGCATTAGGTTTGTTCAAATGTAGTGAAAGGTCAAGGGTAACTCAGAGAGTCCAAAGGACCGCTTTTAACAAACCACTGCACGTGTGTTTGTTCATGTATATCTAAGTTTACTTTAAGTGGCTTCGAAGAGTTAGCATTTGCTAACATACTTTTAACACTGTTCTGATCGAATCAATGGAAGATGAAAGACTATGTGAAAGGGCCCAATCTAAAAAACAGCTTTTTATAATATACAGATATTAAAAGATGGGGGGGGGGGCGCTAGGTGGCACACGAGCAAGATGGCCGAACTGATGTGAGGCTCCTGCTGCTCGGTTAACAAATCCGTTCATTAATCCTGCTAGACTGCATTTTTGACGCTCCAAACCACAAGCCATACGGAGGAAGAAGCATTTGGTACCCTCGCTGCGAGTTTGGAACGCGGGGGCCTCACTGAGCCGACGCTGTGCCCACTTCTCGACTGGACCGCCGCATTTGTAACTGCCGCCTGGAGCCGTAGCTCGGCGGTAGTACCAAGCGAGACCGAGGCGCCCACGAGGCACGTGGGCCGACTCGAGAAAAACACCGAGTGACGGGAGGTGAGATCACCGCGCCGCCTCCCCTGTACCGCATAGGCATTAGCAAACACCGGAACCCCGATAGGCTGGCTGCTATAATTAGACACGGGCGGACTGCCCAGCAGACCATAAAGGAGAGTAGGCACACAAGATGCCATACGCCCACACGGCGCTGCTGAAACCTGGCCTGCCGCACCATTATAACGAGTGGTGGCGCTGATCCACTACACCGCAAACACAACCCGAACTGAGTATCCACCGCGCGGGAGGGTAACGCTCCCTGTCGAGACACTGCCAAATCCAACGGCCGCCATTGCACACAGCGGATTTATACAGCGCAAGCCAACAGAAGCACAGGCGATGTGGCATGTTCCCAAAACCAGTCTGCCGATATATTCATAACGGATGGTGAGGAGCTGCGGCACGACGAGGGACGGCGGGCAGGTGACATTCACCTTCCAGGAGCTGCAGGGAACTGATAAGGTGAGAGGATCCCCAGGCCGAGCACGAAGTGGGCCTCTCACTGTTTGCTTCCATTAGCTAATAACTTTCACTAAATCACCCTCACAGTGACAGCGCGCCAAGCACTGCGCAGCCAAACCGGCACAACATCCCACGACACCTGCAGTTCGGATGGGCCGATCTCTTGTTCCTCATATGGGCATACATCAATTAAAAGAGAAAAACGAACATTAAGCAGTGTTCAGTACCGTCGCAGGAGACGCTTGCTACTTACTGCACACTCATCGCGACCCAGGTGGCCATTGCACACTGTAGCGCCTGGAGTGCCACGACCATTACCCAAATGGGGAAACCAGATGCCCGTCAGCCACGGCTGACCTTCGAAAATAAAAAAAGTGCCAGGTTACAACAAGAGAGACACAACATGACTGGAAATGAGGCCAGGCCTGGTATCACTCGAGACTCCAATGACACACCCGAAGAGGATATGAGGACCATCCTGCGGGAGGTCCGTCAGGGCATAACCACCATAGCAGACAAAATGGATGCCATGACGACGCGCATGGATGCTATCGTCCATAAACTGGACAGGCATGAAGAGCGACTCACGGAAGCCGAACGCCGCATTTCCGACACAGAAGACACAGCCTCCCAGACGCAGCTTCAAGTGACAAAGATGGACAAACTTTTGAAGTTAATAGCAGCCAAAAATGAAGACATGGAAGCACGCAGCAGGCGTAATAATATCCGTGTGCTAGGGGTCCCGGAAAGTACGAACACCGGGAAGATGGAAGACTACATTGAGAAACTGCTGGTGTCAGTAATCGGCGCTGACTCACTCTCTAAGCAATTCATTGTAGAAAGAGCTCACCGCTCCTTGGGCCCCCGTCCTCCACCAGGAAGCACACCGCGGCCCATTATCGCACGCCTCCTGAATTATAGAGACCGCGATATTGCTCTCAAAGTTGCCCGGGAAAAACGCCAACTGAGCTTTGATGGAGTCACGTTCTCCATCTACCCTGACTTTACAGCAACGGTACAGGAAGAGAGAAGGAAATTCCTGCCAGCCAAGCAGAAACTCAGGCAGGCCCAAATAGATTACGCGCTTTTGTATCCGGCGCGATTGCGGGTCACGCACCAGGGAAAGCAGTTCTTCTTCACCCAACCCCAACAAGTGGAAGACTTCCTGAAACGCCTGAAGCACAACAACGCATCCACGGACTTGAATGATACAGCCTCGAGATCACCATCCCCTCTCAAGAGGGCTGACTCCTACTAAATGCACTTAGACCCCATTTGTTGGCCTCGGACACTGGAGGCGATGAGATAGTACTCTGACGTGGCTTGACTGGAACTATTTAGCTCCCTGGGCCGCGGCTGTTACAAACCAGATAAGTGACTTTTAGAGATTTTCCCTAATTTTGCTTCCCTCCGTATTGAACCCTTGCATACAGTATGGTTGTAATATGTAAACTGAGCACCCCCCGCCCTTTCCCCTGGGCCGATAACACCTACTTTCGGGGCATTAAGGGCTAGGGGACTGAGTGCATACACCTAGGGGTTCCCCCCCATGGGCATTCCCCCAACGGAGTTCCGCTGCGCAATCGTAGCAGCATGAGTTCATTGTACATGGGTGTTTGGGTGGGGGGTGGGTATCGGGACACTGGCATGATTGGGATGCTACAGTAGGAGGGGGAGGGGGGGTTGGGATGGTTTTCTCTTGTAATTAACATAATATTGGCACAGTACGTAGTTTTGAACTGCTTCTGCATTTCTGTCTCAGCTATTGATTTGAAGCCACAGGGCTTAGCTCCATGGAATAGGCGGTATTATGGCTGATACACAATCACATGCAGAACTACAGATTATCACGTGGAATGTTAGAGGACTGGGAGACCCACGAAAACGACGCCAGATATTGGCTTATTTTGATAGACACCAAGTCCATATAGCTATGTTGCAGGAAACACACATTAACCCCAGACACAATAATACCTTTGCGCATCGGTGGGTTACCTACAGAATCTTTTCTTCGTACTCCTCTTATGCCAGGGGCACGGCTATGCTCATTAAAAAGGGTACCCCTTTTGCCTTGGCAGGCGCCACTTGGGATGAACAGGGAAGATATTGCCTGGCATGGGGAGGCTGGGATCTGACTCGGTCACGCTAGCTTGCTGCTACGGCCCCAATGTCGATAACCCCAATTTTTACACTTTGCTATGGGGTAAGATAGCGGAAATAGGTTCGAATCACATAATATGGGGGGGGCGATTTTAATGTAGCCTGTAACCCCACTATGGACAGATCGCACCCTGCCGCTCATCACTATACTAAAACACGCACAGTCATCCAGGATATAGTAGAAGCCCACCAACTAATTGACGCTTGGCGCCACTTGCGCCCTCATAAACGAGAAGGTACACACTTCACTGCGCAAGCGGCATCTTGGGCACGGTTAGATTATTGGCTATTATCACGGGGATTAGGGCCTGCCATTTCCAAAGTCACACATTTGGCAAGAATGTACTCTGACCACGCCCCGGTACGGCTCTCCATTACCTCGTCCGGATACGGCCCTCCCCCCCGCAGCGCGTGGAAACTGCAACCATCTGCCCTACTAGATCCGGTCTTTCATGCTGAGCTGGGGGAGGAAATTCTAGATTTTTTTCAAAGGAACAAGAACTTGGTGGACAGTGTAGAAACCATCTGGGAGGCATTCAAAGTTACATTAAGGGGATTGTGCATATCGAAGAGCTTCGGAGTGCTTAAAGATATACTTCAAACACTGCGAAAATTAGAAGGAGAGCTTAAAGCATTAGAAACACAGCTGTCATCGGGACCCAACAACGACACCCAACAAAAGCTACGCACAAAACTCACAGAGTATACGAACACTGCGGCTCGCGAAGCACGTTTTAGGGGGAAATATTGGGTAGCTCGACGTTACGGCGAAGGCGAACGGCCGGGGAAAGCGCTAGCTGACACCATTCGGAAACCACGATTCTCCAATTATGTCTTGGAGCTGTCTGGTCCAGGGGAAATACTCTACCGTGATACCGCTAACATACTAAACGCTTTCACTACCCACTACTCCCAACTATACACATCCAGTAGGACCAATCAGTTAGATCTTGATGATTATTTAGGAGATGTGGCGCTAGGCTGGCTGAGAGACTCCCAGAGAGAGTTTTTTATGTGCCCCCTTCGAACTGGATGAGGTCAGAGAGGCAATGATGTACATGCATTCTGGGAAAGCCGCAGGTATGGACGGTATACCCATAGAGTTCTATAAAACATATATAGATCAAATGGCACCTAGTCTCCGAGAGGTGTATGAGGAATCGCTGGAAGCGGGCAAACTTCCCTCATCCATGAGAGAGGCGCTTATTACCTCCCTTCTTAAGCCCGGGAAACCCCCCCTTCATTGCGATTCATATAGACCATTATCCCTCCTTAACTGTGACACCAAGATTCTGGCCAAATTAATAGCTAATCGTCTCAGCCTCCTGATGGACAAACTGATCCTTCCCGATCAATCAGGTTTTGTACCAGGAAGAGCTACATCCCACAATTTACAAACCCTGTTTTCAATACTCAATAATGTTGCACCCGAGTTGCCTTTGGCGGCCATTTTTTTGGATGCCACTAAGGCGTTTGACTCTGTTGAATGGGACTATATATTCGGGGCGATGCGGCGCATGGGCTTTCCACCTCTATTTTTATCCTGGATTCAACTTTTGTATCAAATGCCCACTGCCAAGATCCTCATAAACGGTCATCTCTCCCAGGCCACCTCGACCACCAGGGGGACTATGCAGGGATGTCCGTTGTCCCCCCTCCTTTTTGCCCTGGCGGTCGAGCCATTGGCGGCTAGGCTGAGGCAGCGCCACCAAGATAAAGCATTCCGCTGCAACCAACGCTAGATCCTCGTATCATTATACGCGGACGATATTACGCTATATATCCGTGACCCACAACAGAACTTGAACCCGGTTCTCAGAGAGTTTATCGTATTTGGGAAACTGTCAGGAGTTCAGATTAACTGGGGGAAATCCCACTTTTTTCCTCTGACGGCAGCGACACCGTGCTTCCCACTAGGCTATCCGCTGGAGTGGTGCGACTCTGACCTACGATACCTGGGAATTCGCATCTCCAGAGACAGGGAGGAACTGATGCGCCTTAATTATGGAACTGCCTTGGAACGCATCACTGGGTACATCACTCGCTGGATCTCCTTGCCACTCTCGCTTGCGGGTAGAGCATCCTTAATTAAGATGGTAATACTCCCACAATTGCTGTATCTATTTTTAAATATCCCATTCTCCCCGGGGGGAATTTTTTTAAGACCCTCCGGACCGAGATGATACGATTGGTGTGGGGGGGAAAACAGCCACGACTGCAGTGGAATGTACTAACCCGGCCTTATTCGCAAGGGGGTTTCGGCATCCCCAATTTTGAACTATATTACTTCAGTGCCCAAGCTCACTATGCCCACTATTGGGTGCACCCACCACGATATATGCCACAGGTTGCGGCCGAGCATTGGTTGGCTGCCCCCTTACCTATTGACGGCATGCTTTGCGCTGAGAGTAACCCCAGAGACATAAGCCCTACCACAGTCACATGTACCATAAACGCCTGGCACCGTCTTTGTCATATGCTGCAATGCCCTAGGTTGTACTCACCGTTGCTCCCACTCTCCTACCACCCCAAAATGCCCCTTCTCCAGGAAACAACGTTCCACAAATTTAAAGAAAAGACCAAGATCACCACATGGGGGGATCTATACCACAATGGACAATTCAAAACATCTGCACAACTATTCCAGGGGCTTCACCCATCTCCCTTAGATGTGTTTTTATACATACGACTCCGACAGGGAGTTCGAGCGATTACCTTGGAGTTTCCTTCAGAGCCGCCCACTCTCGCACCACTACACCTGTTGCTCAGAGCCACATCACCGGGACACCTAGTTTCAACAATTTACCACACAGTGCACACACAAAGGATAGAACCTATGCCCAGCTCACGCACACACTGGAACTCCGAATTGGGCTATGAATTGTCGGATGACCAATGGGAATACTGCTGTTCCCAAACTGAACGCATCTCTGCCAGCAGCAGATTGCGCATCACACATTACAAATACCTCCACCGGTTATATTATACCCCAGTCAAGATGCACAAATATAAACTCAGGGACTCGGATAGATGTGACCGATGCAAAGCCCCGGGGGCGGATTTCCTACAGTTAGCTTGGTACTGCCCAGAAATTCAAGACTACTGGAACCAAGTCCTTGACGCCATAGTATTTATGATGTCACCAGATATAGAGCGCACCCCGCTGCTGGCGCTGCTGGGCTATACCAAGTTGCTCCCCGCGTTACATCGACGTTTTGTGGCCGTCGCGCTTTTGATGTCCAAGCGTCGTGTGGCGTGCCGATGGGGGAGGGGGAGGGCACCCAAATTTAAGGATTGGCTCAATGATTTGGTGTTCTGCCAAGAACAACTTACCACATGCGCAGAACTACTCCCACGCACTTCCCAACCCCGGGACATTTGGGGACCCCTTACAAGTTATCTCATTGCACAATCACAGGACATCCCAGACACCGAACCTGCGACAGCCAATCTGTAAGGTCGCATCTTTAAGGGTGCGAGACTACACATAGACATTAGACATAAGCCTCACAGAAGAAGTACACCCCCACCAGACCGCGCTCTATGTAGGACACTAACGCAACTTAAGGTCCCTCGCAGGACATATTGAATAGAACATACTACACTATTAGTCTGGTCTCTGAAGTAAGCCTGGGCGTAGTTCGCGTAGTAGCGCTACGCGAAGCTACGCAAAGTGCAGTTCGCACTACGCGAGCTACGCGTAGCACTACGCGAACTGAGTAGTGCACTGTTCGCAATGATTGCACAGTGCCGGATGCTTGTCCGCACTGTGCAATCATTGAAAACGGCATCTTGCACAGTGCGAGCTGTCTTTTACTGCCGCTCGAGTAGATTTTTACTCGAGCGGCAGCTTTCTCAACGCGGACTGGTAGTTTCTCATCGCGAGCGGTCGCGAGCATACGCGACCACTCGCAATGAGAAACCTGACCTCCCGCGTTGAGAATCTCGCCGGGAGGTTTATTTTCCACGCTCACGATCGGCAACTTGATGTTGCTGATCGCGAACGAGGAAAAAGTCTCGCCGGGATGTCATTTTGCTTGCTCGCGGTCGCCAACTTGACGTTGAGGACCGCGAGCAAGCAAAAAATGACCGCTGCACTACGCTACGCTACGCTTCGCGTGTTTGCACTGTGCTACGTGCAATTCGCGTTGTGCGAAGTAGCGCAAACTTCGCAAACTACGCGAGCGTAGCGTAGTGCTTTGCCCAGGGTTACTCTGAAGCATGTTATATGTCTGGTAATGAATATACATTATTATGCAGAATCCGTAGTGGTTTGCTGACACCGACGACACTACAGGAAAATGTTAGACTGTGGCGCCATCCTCTGATATTGCGCATTTGTGATACGTGTACTACAATTGTAACCTAATGTCTGAGTACTGTGCCTAATCATAAACTGAGTTTTTTTTATTAATGTACTGTTACATTAAAACTCAATAAAGAAAAGTTAAAAAAAAAAAAAAAAAAAGATATTAAAAGATGAGGTCAATTGGGCCTTTTAAAATGTGGCATGCTGGCAAGTTTGTGAAAACAAACCAATACATATTTATTTTATACACATCGCTAAAACCGATCTGACTCGTTGTTTATTATTTACTTAAGAACCTATTGCTTTTTTAATAAAAATGTGACACTACTTATCCGTATATTTAAATAATGTGTCATAATTGATTACTGAACCACAATTACACAAAAAAGTTATGGACTACCATTTTATCCACACTCTGGTCTCTCATAAGCACAAGCTTTTTCCAGTTGATGTTTTTTGCTCATTTGCTGTCCTCGCTCATTCATTAACACTCTGATTTTTTTTTAGAACCCCTATAATTTTGTGAGCAGATCCCTCTGGCCAGCACCTCAGTCAGAAAACTGTTCCAGTACCTCTGAACTTTCCTTCTCTGCTCTCCTCCCACCTCCTTGTGTATTTCTTCGGTCATCCGTTCCCCTTTTTTGCAACTCTCCCTACATGTCTGCTTATCCAGCGTTTCCCCCATTCCTCACTACTTTCCTTCTCTAACCTTGGGCCAGCTTTCCCTACTACCCTCTTCCTTTCCCTCCGTGCTCTTCGCCTTCCCTCGCTCTCATCCCCTCTTCTCTGCCACTCTTTTCGCTTTTGTTCTCTCCCCTTTCGCCTCCTCGTCTCGCTTCTCATGTTTTGTCCTACCCCCTCCAGTCCCTTTCCATCTTTTCCCATCTTCTTGACTCCCCTCTTCAACTTGTTCTTCTATTCTCCTCTTCCCCTCCTCTCCTCTCTCTTCCTTCCCTCTCCTTTCCTCCTTGCCCTTCTCCTTTCTTCTCTTCCTCACCCCCCTCTTTTCTCCTGTCATCCTCCCTCATCATATCATGTCAACCAGTTTAACACCACAGCCTCTGTAGATAAAAATGAAACTAATGTGAGCTGTCATTGTCGTGGTTAAGCAGCCCTGGAAGAAGAGGAATGAATCCTTGAAACGCGTCGGCAAAATGAATTAAAGCAGGAGCAGGGAGACAAGCTGCATTGTAACGCCGCAGGCTGAGCGCTGTCGAGTGCCTTCTCATTGCTTTCGGGCACTTTTGGATTATAAAATTGCACACGGCGGCACCGACCGTGGAGAAAGAGCACCATCTTTATCTACAGAGGCTGTGGTGTTAAACTGGTTGACACCTTTTCAGCACAGCGCTCGATATGCTAAATTGGCCTGTCCTCGAGCTCCAAGAACCTACTATAGGATAACAAAATGCTTTTACAAGAAACCTCACATTGAACTTACGATAAGGTGAACATTATTGCCCACATTAAGGGACTCCATGTCCCATCAGGCATTGGGGAAGAGCGCACTGAGCAAAACGCCCACTGGGGGCAAGTATTGTATAAATAAAGCCGGAAATGAAACTAATGTGAGCTGTCATTGTGGTGGTTAAGCAGCCCTGGAAGAAGAGGAATGAATCCTTGAAACGCGTCGGCAAAATGAATTAAAGCAGGAGCAGGGAGACAAGCTGCATTGTAACGCCGCAGGCTGAGCGCTGTCGAGTGCCTTCTCATTGCTTTCGGGCACTTTTGGATTATAAAATTGCACACGGCGGCACCGACAGTGGAGAAAGAGCACCATCTTTATCTACAGAGGCTGTGGTGTTAAACTGGTTGACACCTTTTCAGCACAGCGCTCGATATGCTAAATTGGCCTGTCCTCGAGCTCCAAGAACCTACTATAGGATAACAAAATGCTTTTACAAAAAACCTCACATTGAACTTACGATAAGGTGAACATTATTGCCCACATTAAGGGACTCCATGTCCCATCAGGCATTGGGGAAGAGCGCAGTGAGCAAAACGCCCACTGGGGGCAAGTATTGTATAAATAAAGCCGGAAATGAAACTAATGTGAGCTGTCATTGTGGTGGTTAAGCAGCCCTGGAAGAAGAGGAATGAATCCTTGAAACGCGTCGGCAAAATGAATTAAAGCAGGAGCAGGGAGACAAGCTGCATTGTAACGCCGCAGGCTGAGCGCTGTCGAGTGCCTTCTCATTGCTTTCGGGCACTTTTGGATTATAATTTATTTATATATATATATATATTTATCAGGCTGTGAGCAGTGTGGAATATGTATTGTTTGATGTAAAAGAGATGGCATTTTCAGGTTCCCCCCTGTATTGACAATGTATACTTTCTTAATTAATCTTTTGTGTGTAAGGGGGCTGGCAGTAATAGGATGTCTCAGTTTTCCCAAAATACGGGTTCTATGTACATTTTTACAAGCCACCAATATGGCACTGTCACTTCCATTCTCATTGCTAAGGGGTTAGTCCTCAAGACCACATACTTCCCCATGTACAAGTGACGACTGATTACGTGGGAGTGCAGTCTTGTTGTGAAGTGAATGCATAATGTTCCCCTTTTTTGCTAGTTGGTATCTGAACATGTTTACAACCTGTGCACATTACGTTATTGGAAGGTATAAGACAGACGGCTTACATAGTTGGGTGGCAGTCGGGCTCATGTTTGTAAAACCTGTTAAAACATGGCTGAAATGTATTCTCTTACTGGGGATTTGTTTCACAGTCCATTTTCAATGTTTCCAACACTGTGATGTTGAGCACTATGATTGATTTAAACACGTTTGGTTTCAATGTCTCCTGACCTGTGTGACCAAGGAGACTAGATCTCCGAAACGTGTCAGGATTGTATTTTGCCATTTCTTTGTTAATAAACCTTCGCTGGTTACCTTAATTGGATTGCGGCCCATTTTTTCTAAGCCCTCGAACCTTGTGGGACCTTACTGAAGAATCGGAGTTTGGATATATATATATATATATATATATTCACTGAAAAAACCAGAGGTTTCATGGACGTTATAGTTAGGAATTAGCAGTTAAAAAACGTTTGAAATTTACTGAAAAAACAGAGGTTTCAGGGACATTATAGTTAGAAATTAGCATTATAGTTAGTTGGACATTTCACTTGTACAAAACCAGAGAAATTCGTCCGTTATAGTTAGTTGAGCTAACTATAACTCGCGCCCCCGCAATGCACTGCTGATGACGTCACATATTACATCACTCATGACATGGTCAGTGACATCAGGATGACATCACTCATGACATCTCAAATGACATCACTGATGACATCATCCAGTGACTGTGTGTTTCTGTAAAGTTTAAATATGTTTTTTATATATATATATATATATATGCCAAGGTGTATTGAAGAATGAGTGGGTGTATGAGTGTCTGAATGGATGATTTAGTAGGTGCGTGACTGACTGTATAAGTGAGTAATTATACGTGTCTTACTGAATGCATGGGTTAGTGACTAAACTGTGTGAATGTCTGTATCAGTCTGTCAGTTGGTGTGTAAGCGGCTGCATGGGTTGGTGAGTAGCTACATGAGTGTCTACATAGGTTATTGATTGGTTGTCTGAGTCTCTGTGTGGGTGGTTGGGGGGTGTGTGACTGTGCATAGATGTGTGAGTGGGTAATTCACTGGGTGTACGGGTTCAAGAGTGCATCTGTGAAGGGCTGTATGGGTGGGTGAGTGTGTGTATGGGTGTGTTGGTGAGTGAATGGATGTCTCAGTAGTACATGTGTGAGTAACTACATATGTGAAAGGCAGTATATGTGAGTGTTAGACTATATAAATGACTATATGTGAGAGTGAGTGATTGTGAGAGTGGCTTGATGGATGAGTGTGCGCTTGTGTCAGTGATTGTATAAGAGAGTAAGTATGTGTTAGTATCTGTATGAATAAGTGAGGTGGTGTGTGTATAACTGTATAGGTGAGTAAATGGGAGTGTGATTGATTCTTTGTATGACTGACTAGGTGTGTGAGTAACTCTATGGTTAGTGGTGTTGTGTGAGTATCTGTATAGGTGTATGAGTGCATATTTCAGTGGCTATAGTGATGAGTGACTGCGTGTATGAGTGACTGTATGGGTGAGTGGATGAGTGTGTAGACCTATGAATCAGTGAGTGGGTATGTACTAACTGGTATTGGTGTGTCTATGGTTTCGAGAATGGTAGTCTGTATTTTAGAGGGGGTGTATCAAAGGTTATATTAGGGTGTGAGGAGGTGCATCAGATGATCACGTGGATGATGTCATCAGTGATGTCAGTTGAGATGTCATCAGTGATGTCACTGACCATGTCATGAGTGATGTAATATGCAACATCATCAGCAGTGCATTGCGGGGGCGCGAGTTATAGTTAGCTCAACTAACTATAACGGACGAATTTCTCTGGTTTTGTACAAGTGAAATGTCCAACTAACTATAATGTCCCTCAAACCTGTGGTTTTTTCAGTGAATTTCTGAGGTTTTTTAAATGCTAATTTCTAACTATAACGTCCATGAAACCTCTGTTTTTTTCAGTGAATTTGTAAGGTTTTTTAAATGCTCATTTCTAAATATGCCTACATAGGTAGGACATGTGCAGAAAGATGAAGAAAGGCGCAGAAAGAAGCAAGAGAAGTGCAGAAAGAGGCAACAGAAGTCCAGAAAGAGGAAGAAAGGTGCAGAAGAACCAAGAGATGTGCAGAAAGAACCAACAGAGGTGCAGAAAGAGGCCTACTTTGACTGTACCTTACAACAGACTCATACAAAGTACCCTAATCACTAATCCTTCTCCGAAGATGTCTTAAACCTCACTTTTCTCTTGAAGGTTCCCTATTAATCGACTGCTCAGAATATTAGGCCTACCAAATATAAAACAGCAATCCTAAGCATATCACTGTTGTAAGTCTGACCAAGTTTGTGAAGGTATGCATGCGTGTCTATGCTTTTACCGAGTGACATGTTAAATTAAAATAAACATGCAAACACTTAAATACCTGTGTTTCAAACGGCATACTCTGTAAATTTGTGTAAAAGAAGGTGTATGCATTTCTTTCTGCTCACAATACAGGGCACATGGGTATTCAATAGTATATTTGAGCGGCTCTATAACACATGTATGGTCATGGTCATGGTCAAACAGCTTTATTCGACTGAATGAGTCATAAAAGCATTTAGCAAATACAGATAGAAAAGAATAAAACATTTACCACAATGCAATACATAGCCTGAATGAAACAACATACAAAAGTAGCCTTAAAAAAAAAAAAAATTTACAAATGTCTTTAAAATCGATTATGTTAAAACCTACTTTTAAGCATGATAAATTTTACAATTCTCAATGTGTTACCAATCAAGTTACACTCTTGGTTCAATCTTACATCTACCGGAGTAACTCAAGTAAGTACCTCACTTTTCTTAGGCTTGTCCCAGGGAATTGGAGCTTGGTACCCACGACCACCCTAAATATTTAGCCAATGCTATAACGATGGTTACTGTTGTATCAGTGCGCAGAATTCTTTCGGCATCACAAGCCCTTCTAGTCCCTAAGAGCTTGCAAATCGGTAACAGCCAGACACGACGTGGAACATCATATCCAGCACAAACAAATAATAAATGTGCCAATGATTCTAAGCTATCCTTGCATATCGGACACGCTTTATCACTAAGTGCGTTCCAACTAGCAGTAAATGCTCTCAATGGCAGTGTACCTACCCTAAACTGGAAATACAATTTCCGATCAAGCGGCTTAGTGATTTGATCCCAGTATGACTCCAACTTCGGGATAACTTTGAATTCCAAAAAATGGCCAGTTAGCGAGGAAGGCTCACTAGTTCTGTATGCGTTATACTGGACCCATTTCCAATACTTATCTTTCAAAACCTTCTTAGTTGGGAAGGCAGAGTTTCTCGGGTCATTCCACAATAAAATCAGGCCAATGTTGGATAAAATGTCTCTGACCGCCCATAACCATTTTATGCGGTGAGAGGTATCGGCCCTGATTATATCCTGAAACCCTGCTGCATATCCTGCAAGTTCAGGTGTAGTCCATATTCTCTGCCAATTCAAAAGGGGACGTAGTTTGGCTATTGCCGCAATAGGTTTCCTCCCTAGATCATACAGTAGAGGGCACATTGGGGTACTTTGGGGTAGCCTGGTAATTTTCCTCAAGAACCTGTTTTCTGAGGATGTAAGGACAGATATGTTCTCACACCCACAGAGTTCTGATCCGTATAAGGCTGAACTAATAACTTTCATATTATAGATCTCTAATGCTGGGCTAATGGGTTTCGTAGAAGAGATGTTATATTCTGTGTGTAACCCTTCCGACAATTGCCTGTGTTTGAGAGATGCTAATACAACCTGATGGTTCCATTTCAGGTTATCCTGAATATTAACCCCTAAATAGGTGAACTCTTTAACTTGTTCAAGCGGCCTTCCATTCATTTGGAATCACCCCTTTAAGGCCCTTTGTGTATTAAATGCCATTAATCTTGTTTTCGCCACATTGACCTCCAAACCTTGCTGTAAGCAGAACTCCTCAACAAATGTTAGGGCCTTCCGTAGTCCGCTTGGGGTCTTGGAGATGATCAATGTATCGTCCGCAAATAGCAGTATGGGGATTTTTCTCCTGCTAATTTTGGAGCGTCCACGTGGTTAGAGCTCATCCAATTCACTATTCCATTAATATATAATGAGAATAGCGTCGGAGCCATCACACATCCTTGTCTCGCCCCTCTTTCTACGGGGAACGCTTCAGTAACTTCACCCTGACTCCCCCATCTAATTTTGGCATTGTTATCCTCATGTAATCTAATGATGAGTGTCAGTAATTCAGTCGGCATCCCTAGCTCTTGTAAGACATTCCAAAGTTTGACTCGCGGAACAAGATCAAATGCCGACTTAAGGTCAACAAAAGCGGCATACAAACTGCCCTTACCCAAAGTCACAGTCTTCCAATAGAGCAGGACAAACCTAAACACCTGATCTATAGTGCTAGTAAAAGCCCGGAACCCTGCTTGCAAAGGAGATAAGACCTTAAACTCATCGATCCATTCCTGCACTTTATTCAATACCAATCTCCCCATTACCTTTTGCATACAGTCAATTAAACTAATTGGCCTGTAATTCCCTGGGCATGACTTGTCCCCTTTCTTAAAAACAGATATAATTTCTGCTCCTTTCCAGGAGTCTGGAATTGGGGCTCCCTGGGCAATGGCATAAGTCAACAAAAGGATATAGCGGCACCATTTATCTTTATCATAAAGGAAGACATCTCCAGGCATGCCGTCTGGTCCTGGTGCCTTTCCAACCATAATCGATCTAAGTGCCGTTTCGACCTCGGCCCTGCAAAAGGCCTCATCTTGATACAGTACTCTACTAAGGTCCCCCTCCACTACACCTGCTTTTAGGGCATATTGGGGTTTAAAATAATTCACCCAGTCCTTCTGAGATACATGGTTTTGGGGCTGCTGGGCCTGCCCTCCTCTGTCCCATTTATATACATTCCAAAATAGTTTGGGATTTTTCGAGGCACAAGCCTCCCTTAAATCTTGCCATCTTTTATCATCCCAATTTCTTTTTGCTATTTTCTGGGTGTTCCTATAGATACATCTTGCTTTTCGAACTGCTATAGGGTTACCCACTTTGATGGCTATACGTGCCTCTCGACATTCTTTATTGAACCAACGCTCAACTTTTTGGCATGATGCCCTTCTATTTCTACCCTGCTTATAAAAGTAAGTGCGCAGATGAGTAAAAAATTGATTGTGGGTAATCGTTATTTGATCTAATGCCATTTGATTTGCCACCTTGTCTTCGAGCTCCTTAATAGCGCTATACATATCCTTATTTATACAGTCTAGCAGATCTGGCATTTCAATAATTTTTACCCATTTAAGACGTCTCATGTCATTAGATGGAATGACGTCATTTAAGAAATGACCAGTTGTTTGATCGGTGTGTACCTTGTGCCCCCCTAAATCAATAGTCATGCACAAGGGGTTGTGATCACTTTCCAGCCTTTCTTTAACTTGCATGTCACTAAGAGCTTGCCATAGTACCAGGCTCAAAAGTACATAATCTATCCTGCTAGTACTATGTCCATTATTAAAAGTGTTTGCCCCAAATCTATCAGAGTGTGTACACCCGTAATCGCCCTGAGACCCTTTTCCATGCAGATAGCATTAATTTGAATAACCACAACGGACCATTTCCTTATAGGATCTAATTCCAGCTTCGGAATGCCCCAATAATTATCCTCTTCCTCCGTAAATTGACTTCCCTCCTGAGAAAGGGGCTCAAACGTCGTGTTAAAGTCCCCTGCAACTTTAATATACGAAGCTTCCTGTTGTGAGTCAAGGAGGACATCGAGATCCGCCAAAACTCCCGACTTCTTCCCTCTAGTACCTCTCACATAGACATTATAAATGTCTATGATCCGGTGATCTCTCGTTTTCAATCTAACTGCCTGAATATCTTTACTCTGGGATGAGAGTACCTGTATATTTAATTGTAAATCTTGTCGTACCCAAATGGTCAGACCCCCTGATGGCCTCCCCTTTTTTCCCCTACTCGCCGGAATGTGGTAATTTAAATACCCTTCACAAAAAAGAGGAACCTCTGCCCAGGTCTCTTGAAAGAGGCAGATGTCATATTCCTTAAATGCGTGCCATTCAGGAGAAACCATCCTCGTGCTCAATCCTGCAATATTCCACAACAGTATAGTATTCGTGGATAGTTTTGTGCACGAGGACGGAGACCCGATAAGTGGAGGCGAAGAAAAACTACCCACCTCCTGCACGCTCTCTGTCCGAGCAGTAAGGACCATGTCGGTCCTAATGGATTGTGCCGTATCTGCGGTAATATCCTTAGGGCACACAAGTCTGTTCCTAATGGTAGGGCTAGCAATAATACATTCTTGTTGATCTATGGGAAGAACTTTACACAGTCAATCATTACCATCTAGGGTGGAGCTTTCATGCATACTGTAAAGCCTATGACTGGGCAAATGATCACTGCTGCTGCTCGGGAGGAAACGTCTGAATTGTATTGCGGAGTGTCCTGGTGGAGTGGTACGGAATTCCAATGTGAAAAGATTTTCCACCAAATCTGCATTTTTCATAAAAAGCTCAATACAATCAAAATGGTGATTTGGTGAAGATAGCCTTCGGGCTGCTACTATATCTTCTCTTATCACCGAACGACAACCCCTCACGTGCCTTATCCAGTGGATAGCCTTATTGGTTAGGGAGTCCCCGTTCTCTATGCCTCTACGAGCATCATATTTTGGTACATTTGCCATAATGATTCTATTGGGGCTAGGTGTATTAGGTATATTAGATATGTTATTTTCACCAGATCCAGGCAGGCAAAAACCAGGCCGAGATCCTCTCTGCACCTGCTCCGCATAACTTAAGGTTTTTCTACCAGATGGTGATTGAGCCCTCCTTTCAGCTACCTTGTTATCATTGGAACAAGTACTTGCTGCAGAATGGGATATGTGCTTAGTCATCAACGGAGGTCCCTTGGTTGGCTTTGCCTTATCTGAAGTGGATGATACCTTACTTATAGTGGCATTACAGGCTAATATTGGGGCGGACCAAGTACCTGTTTCAATAGCTGGAGAAATACCTTGCGAGCATACTATGTGATTATTATCATTTACACTTCCATTCCTTCCTCGAGTTGTATCTAGTACTAGTGACTTAACCATTAAGGTTAGCTCCTCTATCATGCCTCTCATAGAACCCACTTCTGCTCTTAGTGCAATAACCAATTGGGACATGTTCTGCCGTTCTAAATCGGGTCCAGACACCATAGCTTGATTTTGGGTGGCTACCATCGATGAAGTCTGGTCCTTCACTAACCTTTCGCCCCCACCAGAATCTTTTTTATCTTGGACCATCAGGGGCTGGAATCTATTTGTACAGATGACTACGGGGTCGACATAGACAGCATTAGGCTGCGGTTCAGCCGGACTAATGTTTAGATCAGATACTCACACGTTGTCACATTCCCCATCATTACCGTTTGTTGTCGCTCTTGTTTTTTTTGGTTTAAGGAACATATCCGGAATAGCCAATTTAGAGTGTTGGCTCGGCCTGGGGATATTTTTCTTACAGTTTGTTGATTTCATCAATGTGGGCTCTAAAATGTCCTCGCACTCACTTATTAGACTATCTATACGGTCCATCACACAATTACTACCTACTGTTTTTTTTTATTTCTTAGCCCTTTTTCCCCTATTGCCCCGACTTACTCTTGCCCCTCCAGCCTCCCCTCCCTCCCCACAATCTTCCAAAATCTTTCTTTTCCCCATTAGCCCAGAGTATACTGTCAGGCCCTAATATGCACTGGGCCTATCGATTCAAATATTAGGGCTTAGCTTAACTACACAATCTACTATAACGATCATGCACCTAAACAATTAAACAAAATCTCAGAAGCTAACAAAAACGTTTTACAACCAGTAGGTCAAAGCAATGATGGATTGTTCGTGCTTGAAATCTCGGAAAGGGTCAGACGGTGACACAGTACCTTTAGATTCCATCAAAGAGCAGTTCTACTACCAGGCCGCATACGTCAGAGAGGTTGCCCTGCCCTGCCACTTCCTGGCGAAGACGGGTGCAGGACGGGCGCGCCCTTGGCCCGGGTTTTGCCCGGGCGCGTCCTGCGCCGCGGGAGATTTCGCGCTCTTTTCAGCGCTGCTGGCAGGCAAGGCTTGATGAAGCTCCTCCCTCCTGGGAGAGCAGGATTCTGGGCAACGTGGTCCTGATGGTCGGCAGCAGCAATGGTGCACCCGCGCCACGGGAGATTTCGCGCTCTTTTCAGCGCTGCTGGCAGACAAGGCTTGATGAAGCTCCTCCCTCCTGGGAGAGCAGGATTCTGGGCAACGTGGTCCTGCTGGTTGGTAGCAGCAATGGAGCACCACACCTCTATTCTATCACCATGTGACTGGAGTGCGAATGCAGTTTGACGTGAAAGCAGTCATAGTATACTAAACCACAAGTCCCAGAAAGCAACAGGATGGTGGAGAAAGACACTTCCTTCAACTGCCCTATCGACAACCAGAGAAATGTAAGCTACGCCCCTGGGATTGTCCAATGCTTGACAATCCAGTTTGGAGTAGTTCCTTCCAACATTTGGCAAACTGCTAGTTCCTGTATGCCTTGTTGAGCTTACCACGTTTCTGCTAGCAATTCCTCTTTCATCGTCAGGAATTCCAAGGACGTGCCCCAGGAGGGGAGTGCATTCTTCGTTGTTGTATTATTTCCAGGACGCTCCACAGAAGGGGTGCGCATTCAAATTTGCTGGTTGCCCTTCCAGGACGAGCCCCAGGAGAGGCGCATCAATCACATGTATACCTAAGACATGTCTGCCTGTGCAACCGAATGACAGAGCAGAGCAGAAATGAGAAGATTCGACCACCTATTGGAGAAGTTACCCGCTTTTTAAGCTACCATCTTCAGATGCATAAAACATGTAAGAATACATATACAAGTAGACATATACCTCAGTCACGAGAGCACACAGACCTTTAGACTTGACAGCTTGCACTTCCCATTTGAGTACAGAAGGAGGCAAGAGAAGTACAGAAACAGGCAAAAGAGATGCAGAAAGAAGCAAGAGCAGTGCAGAAAGAACCAACAGAGGTGCAGAAGGAGGCAAGAGGGGTGCCGAAATTTGTAAGAGAGGTGCAGAAAGAAGCAACAGAGGTGCAGAAGGAGACAAGAGAACTGCAGATAGAGGGAAGAGTTGCAGAAACAGGCAAAAGGGGTACAGAAACAGGGCACAGGTGGGCAGACTGAGGCAAGAGAGGTACAGGAAGAGGGGTGCAGAAAGCGGCAAGAGGGATCCAGAAATTTGGAACAGAGGTGCAGAAAGAAGCAAGAGCAGTGCAGAAAGAACCAACAGAGGTGCAAAAAGAGGCAAGAGGGGTGCAGAAAGGGGTAGGAGAGGTACACAAAGAGGCAAGAGGGGTACAGAAAGAGGCAGGTGGGGTGCAGAATGAAGGAAGAGAAGTGCAGAAAGAAGCAACACAGGTGCTGAAAGAGGCACGAAGGGTGCAGAAAGAGGCAAGAGAAGTGCAGAAAGAAGAAACTGAGGTACAGAAAGAGGCAAGAGTGGTGCAGAAAGAGGGAAGATAGGTGTAGAAAGAGGCAAGAGAGTTGCACAAAGAGGAAAGAGGGGTGCAGAAAAAGGCAAGAGGGGTGCATAAAGAAGCAAGTGAGGTGCAGAAAGAGGTAGGAGAGGTACAAAAAGAGGCAAGAGAGGTGCAAAAACAGGCAAGAGAAGTGCAAAAAGAGGCAAGAGAATTGCTGAAAGAAGCAACAGAGGTGTAGAAAGAAGCAAGAGAAGTGCAGAAAGAGGAAAGTGAGGTGCAGAAAGAGGCAAGAGAGGTGCAGAAAGAGGGAAGACGAGTGCAGAAAGAGACAACAGGGGTGCAGAAAGAAGCAAGACAGGTGCAGAAAGAAGCATGAGAATTGCAGAATGAAGCAATGAAGCAATGGGGGTGCAGAAAGAGGCAAGAGAAGGGCAGAAAGAAGGAACAGAGGTGCAGAAGGAGGCAAGAGAACTGCAGAAAGAGGCAAGAGACTTGCAGAAACAGGCAAAAGAGGTACAGAAAGAGGGAACAGGGGTGCAGATAGAGGCAAGAGAGGTGCAGAAAGAGGTAAGAGGGATGCAGAAAGAGGTAAGACGGGTGCAGAAATTGCAAGAGAGGTGCAGAAAGAAGCAAGAGCAGTGCAAAAGAACCAACAGAGGTGCAGAAAGAGGCAAATGGGGTGCAGAAGGGGGCAAGAGAACTGCAGGAAGAGGCAAGAGAGTTGCAGAAATAGGCAAAAGGGGTACAGAAAGAGGGAACATGTGGGCAGACTGAGGCAAGAGAGGTGCAGAAAGAGGGAAGAGAGGTGCAGAAAGAGGCAAGAGGGATGCAGAAATTTGGGACAGAGGTACAGAAAGAAGCAAGAGCAGTGCAGAAAGAACCAACAGAGGTGCAGAAAGAGGCAAGAGGGGGACAGAAAGAGGCAAGTGAAGTGCAGAACGAAGTAAAAGAGGTGCAGAAGGAGGCAAGAGAACTGCATGAAAAGGAAAGAGAGGTGCAGAATGAGTCAGGAGAGGTGCACAAAGAGGCAAGAGGGGTACAGAAAGAGGCAAGAGGGGTGCAGAAAGAAGCAACAGAGGTGCTGAAAGAGGCAAGAGGTGTGCAGAAAGAGGCAAGAGAAGTGCAGAAAGAAGCAACAGAGGTGCAGAAAGAGTCAAGACAAGTGCAGAAGCAGGCAAGAAAGGTGCAGAAAGAGGGAACAGGGGTGCAGGGGTGCAGAAAGAGGCAAGAGGGATACAGAAATTTGCAAGAGAAGTGCAGAAAGAAGCAAGAGCAGTGCAGAAAGAAGCAAGAGAAGTGCAGAAAGAAGCAAGAGAGGTGGACAAAAAGGGAAGAGGGGTGCAGAAATAGGCAAGAGGGATGCAGAAATTTGCAAAAGAGGTGAAGTGCAGAAAGAACCAACAGAGGTGCAAAAAGAGGCTTATGACATATTGATCCAAGCAGTACCATTTGCTTCTCTAGAATCTTAGGGTCCACCACTGGCGTGGTTGCTGCAGGGAGTGGAGAGGTACGCTGTGTGGGCACATATGCGCTGTGATACGCCGGTCTGTCTTCAGGTCCCTCTGACCCATGACGTGAGCCTTGTAAACCATTGCAGAAGCCTGTCCTGCTGTACTGTCACTTGCTAAGCATCTACATGCATCGTACCAAAGAGCTCGGGGACAAGATGGCATGACTTCACAAATGTTTAGAGTTAGGTACAAAACAAGCGGGAGAATTAGAAAAAAAATATATATATAATGAGAATAAAACAGGAACATATAGAATAGGCAAGGTGGCGTGAGGAGGCTGACAATTGGAGAGTTCGAAAAAAGGCAAGTAAAGTAGAAAACAGAGAAGATGCACACATAGAAAATGGGAAAAGATGGGCAGAGGGGCAGGAGGGGAAAAGAGACAGGGTGGTCAACTGTCACAAAACGCAGGCAGAAAAGATTAAGATAGATAGAAAATGAGACAAGACAGACAGAAACAAAGGTAACAAGGGAAACAAGCAGATAAAAAAAATTAAAATCACAACAAAGAGACAGTTACGGTGAGCTATGGCTAAAGCGGAGGCAGGCAGATAGAAAAAAAGGCAAAGGGATGAACGAATATTCATACGGACAGGTGCCACGCAGCAAACAGACACAGGAAGGCAGATAAAAGGCGGAGAGAAGCTAGCTATGGAAAAAGTAAAAGCAAACAGAGAATGACAACAAGGCAGGCAGACAGTTAAAGAAGGGATACACACAAGTAAACCAAGAGGGGAAAATGAAGAAAGGCAGGATAAGGGACAGATACAATAATATAAAAAAACAGGCAGTTAAAAAAATGCCAAAAAATAGGTTTAACCAGGCAGACAGACGAATAAAAAAATGACGAAAGACAGACTGAAAAGTAGAACAACGATTAAGCAGTAGGACAGAGAATGAGCAAACGGCACACAGACACAAAAGGGTAAAAAAGAAATCGGCAAAAGACAAATGGAATGACAAGCGTATGGGAACTCAGACAGAAAATGGCAACCACACATTCGGGCAGCCATGCACAGCTTGAACATAGGAGAGTCGGGCAGACAGAGAGAAAACAAGAAAAGCAGATAGAAAATGTCGAAAAGACAAGCGCTACTGATGTGCAGCGGATGATAAAAGGGGGAAGATAGGTCGGTTGAAAGACTTGAAAAGCAGAAGACAAGCTTCTACATAGAGGGGAGGGCAAATAGAAAAATACATAGATTGAAAAACATTTGCAGCTGGTGGATGGCAGAAGGACAGATACTAGCATAAAAGGGAAATGGAGTGAAACCAGACTGAGATGATAACAGAAAGACCGGTGGGAAGCGAATAACAAAAAACACTCTTAGAAATAAAGAAAAAGACAGGCAGAAGGACAAACAACCAAAAGCTAGAAGAAACACAAGTACATTTTGCAAAGAATGAACGAGTTGTGTGTAAAACACCAAATGCACACCCTCCCAATTCACAATGGAGGCAGAAATTTAGAATACAAAACTTTATCGAAAATAATTAAAAGCCCCTGTTGAAAATAATGTTCTACGGCAAAAAGTGTGGGTGTTTTTTTTGCCTTCAGCTTCTTTGATGCAGGCATGGTGTGCCTTCTGTTCCCCTACACATGCTGACCATGAGATATTTTTTTTGCTTCAGCCACGAAAAGAATGCAGCAGTTCTTAATGTGCGTAATATCTATATAGTTATACATATATGTAGGCCATGGTTTCTTCGAAATGATTAACAATCTTAGCATAAGAAGGGGTTCTATGGAACTGTATGGTATACTAGTAGATGTAATGTCCCTCCGAGCAGCTGCTAGTGTGCGGCGTGAGGCGATGCGCCGATAATGCAGGTGTATTGCCATGTGACACGTATCACACGTGCGTGCCAACGAAGGGGACAGCTCGCGGAAAATCAGTGAGTTTAGGTGCGGTCGAAACTACCGCGAGTTTGGGGGAAAAAAAAACAACATCCACAGAATAGTGAAAGCAGTATCCACAGAGTAGTACAAGGGGTCAGAAATTCAGGGGAAATAAAAATTGGATAGCTGCTCTGTAAGTTAAAGAGGGAGTTTGTGCCTAACATGTCAATAAATGATTGCGCAAAACATGGGGTAGAGTCGACTTCATCATCGCATATAACATTTAGCTAAACCATGGGCTGTCTTCATTTAATATTTAAATTTTTAATGTATTGAGCCATAAAAGGGGCATTCTATATATAATAAATGCCCTTTAAGGCTTAGTGTGTGACATAATTTTTTTTTTTTTTTTTAAAAGAAGAAAAGAGGAGGCAACCCGGCTAGTTCCCAAGTTTCAGATGAAGAGCAGTATATATATATATATATATATATATATATATATATATATATATATATATATATATATATTCGTGGAATACTTATATGAGCACATGCCTTATGGAAACAGGAAACAAAAGCACCGCCCACTGGAGGGAATTAAAGTAACATTGCAGGTTGGACCACATGCCCCAGAATGCAAGCATAAAAGTTATCCATTGGAGGATCAAGATTTAAATTAGGACATTAGGCTGTGGAAACCAGCGATGTGTATGGTGCAGGTTTACCTTTGATAAAGGTCTTTGGAGACCGAAACGCGTCAGGACAGCCATGCTGCTTCACCAATCAAGAAATAAAGATCTATAAACAGCAAGTTACGAGTGCACCTCACCTTCTTTCCATCAAGGGAGAATATATATATATATCTCACGCCCCCGCAATGCACTGCTGATGACGTCACGTATTACATTACTCATGACATGATCAGTGACATCATTGATGACATCACTCATGACATCTCAAATGCGAAATGCGATCCACGCGTTTCGGCTCGTCCGAACCTTGATAACGATACAAGATGTCATTGTAGCTTCCTTATTTAAATGTACAAATGCCTCCAGTTGCCAACATTAACAAAGGACTACATATTACTTTAATCCAAAAAGCTGGTGGCCATATTGGCCTGGTCACGATGTGAAAATTCAGGAATTGATACAATAAAGAAAAGAAAACAAGTGTTAATATGCACACAATGTCATTTCAGCATATCTTGCCCCGTGGCCGCCGTACCTGTATGTTCGTCAACGTGACTTGCTCATAATAAACATACTTAGGATTGCAAACATCAACATAAACAATGGACTACACATTACTTTAAAGTGAAAGGCTAACGGCCATATTGATCTGGGCACGTTGCGTATTATAATGGTTCTTACACGAAAGAAAAAAAAAAGGGGTGTTAATATACACACACTATCCATAAATAAAGTTCTAGCGATTATAGTTCCATTCCATTCACAGCTCATTTGAGATGTCATGAGTGATGTCATGAGTGATGTCACTGACCATGTCATGAATGATGTAATGTCTGAGGTCATAAGCAGTGCATTGCGGGGGTGTAAGTTATAGTTAGCTCAGGCAACTATAACTGCTGAATTTCACTGGTTTTGTACGAGTGAAATCTGAGTCTAACTATAACGTCCCTGTAATCTTTGTTTTTTTCAGCGAATTTCTAGGTTTTTTTAACGTTAAGTAAGATGCCTATCACAATGGATGGTGGGGGGTTGGAAGCAGGGCCTGGCCTGGCATTGTGCTGCCCCCACCCAAGCTTGCTGCTCCTGCCTCCCCTCCTCCTTGCCATCCATTGTCCAAGTCCATGCCCCTGCTCCCTCATTACAGCCCTGTGTGGCCGTTGTTCTGCCACTGGCCTTCCCGCCTTCTCTGAACAGTTAGCTTGCTGCCCCATCCACCTCCTCCCTATCCTCGGTTATCTGAATCCATGCACTAGCCTTCTCCTCCTGCCATGCATGGTCTGATGTGCTGCCACTGCCCTCCATTTACCATGATGTCCCAGTCCACTCCTCCTGCCCTCCATTGCCCAATTAATTCTATGCCCCATCATTGACCTCCTGCTTAGCCTCTGTGCTTAGCTTGCTGCCCCAACTCTCCTTCCCCCTGCCCTCCGATGTCTGTGTGCAAGCCCCTGCTCCATCCTTTTTGCCCACCATGTTCCATGGACCTGCCCCTCCTATCTACTCTGAGTGTTCTGTTGAGCTGCCACTCCCCTCCCACCTGCCTAGCATTGTCAGATGACTGCAACCTGTCCCTGCCACCTCCACCCTGCCTGTCCACGTTCCATGCCCCTATCCCCTTCCTCCTGTCCTCCATGGTCCATTTTACTGCCACACCCTTCTGCCCTCCCTGGTCTGTTGTGCTGCAACTGCTCCTCCTGCCTGCCCCGCGTGGTCTGTTGTGAGGCCCCTTCCCCTGAACTCTCTTGTCTGTGCCCAGCTCCTACCCCTCCCTTCTATCCTCCATGGTCCTTTCTGCATGCACCTGCCCCCTCCTTCTCGCCCATCATGGCCATTGTGCTGCCACTAACCCTCCCGCTTGCCATGCATGGTCTTCTGTGCTGCCACGGCCCCTCCCATCTTCCCTGTGTGGTCAGCTAGCTGCCCCTGACCCCCTCCCACCTTTCCTCCATGGTCTGTGTGTATGCCATTATAGTCTCACTGTTGCTCTCCATGGTTTGTCTTGCTTCTAGTGCCCATCCTGCCTGACCTCCATTGTCAGCTTGCTGCTCCTGCCCTGCCCCCTTGGCCCCTGCCCTCTGTTTTCCATGTGCAGACTCCTATTCCCTCCCTCCTGGCTTGTCTGTTCCATTGTAATGCCCCTGATCCCTACCTCCTGCCCTTTATGGTCCGTTATGCTGCAGCTTTCTCTCCTGTCTGTCCATTATGGTCAGCTAGCTGCCATTGCCTCTTTCCCCTCTGTTCTCTGTTGTCCATGTGCATGGTCCTGTCCCCTCCCTATTGCTATCCATGGATTGTTGTGCTGCACTCCCGTCCCGCATGCCCTGTGTGGTGTATTGTGCTGCTGCAAACCCTGATGCCTGCCCTGTAAGGTCAGTTTGGTGCACCTGTCCATGTCCCTCCTGTCCTCTGTTATCCGAGTCCATGTCCCTACCCCAATTCCTCCTGCCTTCCATGATCCAATGTACCATACTTGCTAACATTTTGAACTTGGTAAGAGGGAGAGTTTGAAAAAAAACTGGGGTATTGATTTTCCCCATTGATTTACATTGAAAAAGAGGAGATTGTAGACAGGAGACAGATCAAATAAAGCCCATTTGGGCTTAAAAACATTGGGCGTTTCCTGGCTGAATCGGGTCTGTTGGCATGTATGGTTGTACTACCACTGCCTCTTCCTTCTGCCCACAATGGTCTATTATATTGCCACAGACTCTCTTGCCTGTCCTGCATTGTTGGTTTGTTGCCCCTGCCCCCCTTTCCACTGCCCTCCATAGTCTGTTGTGCTGCCACTGCCCTTCCTGCCTGCCCAGTGTGGTCAAATTGTTGCCTCTGCACCCTCCTACCTGCCTTCAATTTTCTGAGTCCGTGCCCCTGGCCTCTGCCTCTCAACAGTATCCTAATGAACAACTAGATTGCTAACATTCTATATTTATTACAAAAGTGTGGCACGCCTGACGTCATCTTGATGTAATCAAAACTGTAATACCTAGAGCATTTCCTTTAGAAATTAGAGGGTCTTATTTGCATCGAAATTATGGTTAGTGCTCTAAAAAACTAAAATGAGGACATATTTTCTGAGTTTTCAAATAGCGACAAAGCACTTTTTAATTATTTGCTATTTTAATGTTTTTTTATCCAGTTGACCACTTGATTAAATGTTGCACTTAGGGGAGAGGATGTGGTATTACTTCCAGAGCTGCAGACTTTGCAACTGGGGAACCAGGTTGGTGTTTCTGCTTCAGCTCGACATTCTGTGATTCTGGTCAAATCACTTAATCTCCCCATGTCTACAACCAACATGAATTTGTCCTTGTGTGATGTAACCAATGCTCATGTAAAGCACTCCAATACCTGACCAGTCTGCACTATATAAAACTGCAAAAAAAAACAAAAATAACAAGTGTTTTGCACACTTCTGTCATTGGGCTATACGTGGGCTACATTTGGGTGATATTTGTGCTACATTTGGGCTTTTTTGTCTCTGGTGGCAATCTTGGGACATTTATTTGTTACGAAGTTTCCTAATTTCCTCATTTACTGCAGTCTCCTCAGTAGGAAATGATTTCAGTTTTTTACTTTGATTCAATCAAGAAGGCATTCAGATGTGTCACACATTCACCATAAATTCTGAATGTTAGCACTCTAGTTGCTCATTAGATCAGTGTAGTAAAGCTACTGCTCACTAGGGAAGTCTGCTGCTGGTATTGAAAGTGCATGTTTCAGTCTGCATGTCAGAATGTTTTAATGAAATAGAAGAGGATTTGAGAAGTCACTCAAAATGTACCCTAATTTTTCTTTCTTCAGCACTAATCATAATTTCTATGGCAAAATGAACCCCCTCAGTTTGTTCCTTTTTAAATTAAATGTTTTAAGTGTTAACAGTTTATTCCAATCAAGATGGCTTCAGTTGTGCCATACTTTTGTCATAAGTAAGACTGTTAGCGCTCTAGTTGTTCTTTAGAACACTCTGGGACATTCTGTCATTGGGCTATACGTGGGCTACATCTGGGTGATATTTGTGCTACATTTGGGCTCTTTTGACTCTGGTGGTCATCTTGGGAGACTTATTTGTTATGAAGTTTCCGAATTTCCTCATTAACTGCAGTCTCCTCAGTAGTAAATACTTTCAGTTTTTTACTTTGATTCCATCAAGAAGGCATTCAGATGTGTCACACATTTGCCATAAATTCAGAATGTTAGCACTCTAGTTGCTCATTAGATCACTGTAGTAAAGCTACTGCTCACCAGGGAAGTCTGCTGCTGGTATTGAAAGTGCATGTTTCAGTCTGCATGTCAGAATTTTTTAATGAAATAGAAGAGAATTTGAGAAGTCACTCAAAATGTGCCATAATTTTTCTTTCTGCAGCACTAATCATAATTTCTATGGCAAAATGAACCCCCTCATTTTGTTCCTTTTTAAATTAAATGTTTTAAGTGTTACCACTTTATTCCAATCAAGATGGCTTCAGGTGTGCCATACTTTTGTCATAAGTAAGACGGTTAGCGCTCTAGTTGTTCTTTAGAACACTCTGGGAAGCTGCAGTAGAACACAAAGGAATCAACTGACAGTCTCTGCCCTTGTTGGATGTACATGTTTTACTGAGAATGTCAAACTTCATTCTCACATGACTGAGAAAGATAATGTGAATTTACAGAAAATATGCTCTCATGTTAGCTTCTAGATCACCTTCCAAACCTCTATGGGAAAAGTATGAGAAAATAGTTTTCTCTCAAACAGGATTCATGATATCCCAGCAGAAGGCTTTTTCACAGGGTAAAATCACCTTAGAACACACCACAATTCCTAAAATTAGTATGGTACCATCAACAAATGATTTATAATGTAACTAAAGTCTTATCACCCTTTATACTTTCTCCTTTTGGTGACCCTCAAAACCTTCCATTCACTACAATGCATTTTAATGGAGTGTTAGCATGTATATTGGTCCCAAGATGGCTGCCAACACTTCTTGGATGAAGTGCTGATAGCCAATCAGATCTCACGATGAGATGTGTGGTTATGCTCCGCCCAGATATATAAATTTCTTTTTCCTTTAATATTTAAGAAACTACTGAACGGATTTACACCATTTATAAAAAAATTGCGCTTTCTGAACCAAGAGCTACCTTTTTGCCAAATTTGGTGTAATTCCGTTCAGCAGTTCGGGCTGTAGCCTTGTCTAAAGTTTCCTATGGAAATTAACATGTGGAAAATGCGTTTTGGGAACCCCCTTTTTTCTCGGCCCCCGCTTGACGAATCACCCCGAAACGTTCAAGACAGGAGCTGACCGGAGCGCCCCATTAGTTTTGAAAATTTTGCGAAGATTCGTCAAATGGCACCAAAGATATTGGCAAAAGAAAAAACGCTTTTTGAATAGAAACAAGGTCCTATATTTATTCGTTTGCTGCTAGCTGTTTTTTGCACTGAATTCAGGCACTATAAATGCACATTTTGCACAAAATTATATTATTTTAGACTTGCACATAGGGAATGGAGGTATGTTTTTGCACTGACCACTTTATTTTAGAAATAGCAATATAATGGACGGTATATTTGCTAGGATACAAACAAATAGTGGTAAACAGTGGTAAACAGTAAATTTTATGTATTTAAACATGTATTTTACTCTGTATTTTAGCCATTACGAATCTTATATTGTTTTATCCTAGTATTTAATGAATGCCGATATTATATCTGGCACAAATGCATTTAAGCAGGTATTGTTGAAAACACTGATGTATGTTTTCCATGTCTATTGCTGATAAAAATTTACACAGTCACTTTAAAAGGGAATCTCCCCCTAAGGCGCTGACATGTGATCAAGGCCGTCGATCGGCCGAAACGCGTCATGGCGACATGGTGATTATTGAATAAAGAAAATCGGCACAAGAATTGGGTCTACTCTCGTCTTTTCGTATGCACGAAGCGTCGGACGAGCTTTTTGTAATATATATATATATATATATATATTTTTTTTTTTTTATTTTTTTTTTGCAGAAGAACAAACACAGCGAAAAACAGGAACTCAAAACTTGGATTTAAAAAATCACTTTTGACATGTAGCCTGAAGGGTGAGTACCATGTTTCATCTTGTCATGGGACTTTGTTCAACTACGGTAAGAAGTTACCCACACATCATACAGTATATTTCTATGGTGGCAAATGAGGGATCCTGCCACTTGAGTGGTCAGACAGGTCTACACTCAGTGAGAAGTAGATCTAAAATGACTGTCAACAAGGAGGAACTACTTCAAGGTTTAAGAATACAGTGATAATTTACTTTATTAAAAGGCATAGGTATCTGGGTTCCATTTCTAGTTATCACTGTACCAAAAACCATTGAAATTTTCCTAAAACCTACAAGAGATCTCGATATTTGTGCCTGTGAGGCAACCAATAGGCTCATACCTAAAATAAAATGATCCCTTCATAGTAAACACAACTTTTTGTAAACCTTACAGGCCCCTCAGGAGGCCCGCACCATGTGGAAAAGGAAGCAAAGGTACCGCTGGAGTGACACAGCACTCTTTCATCATTGGTGCTGTGGGTCCCACAGGAGTACTGCAGTGCCTATGGTACATAAAAAACGTTAAAGGGGCCATTTGATTGGCCACTCAGGGACCACTACTCCCAAACAGCCTCAAATTATTTTTCTCTCCATAAGTACCGGATTAGTGTTTTAGAGAGATAGTCCATCATGGCCTCAGACAAAACTGGACACCAGGAGACCCAAAGCACACCATCCTGCAGGCCTATCATACATCCACCACCAAAAGATGATGACATTATTGTCATTTCGTCAACTTCTGCAGCATAAGGCCTGAAAAAAACATTTTTTTTTACTTCCAGCTGGCCAAAAAAAAATAGTGCGCAGGAGGTTACATACACTTTGTGTGACCAGGTACTCCAAAGAGGAAAAGCTGGGCAATATTTCATGTGAACCAGTGAGATGTGGAAGTACCTAAAGGCTTCACATCCCAACAACATAGCTCATTCTGAAATGCAGAAGAGTTAAGTGGCCAAAGGACAATAGACTGCTCCACAGGAAGTGTTGCATCAACATCAGGAGGAAAGTGATTAAAAGATAAAGTATTTTGCAAAATACTGCAGGCACTGCCTCAAAATAACAGCCTCTGGGGAAACTAATAAAGGAATAATTTCAAAAGCCATGGAAGACCATATCCACCCAGGACACAAAGGCTTATAAAAAACGCATTAAATAAATGTTATGTTAAAAAGAAAGTTTAAAAAGTTAAACAACGTTAAAAAGGGTAATTCTAAACTGTAAAACAAAATACAAAAAAAACACAAAGGGGTCGATTCTGATTCGGGCCGGAAATTTCTCCGACCGAGCCGGACCCGGAGAGATTTCCGACCGAATCGGACCCGTGCAGTCCGACCGAACGAGTACGATGCGCACGTATGCCATCGGACACGAGTCGGTCGGACTCCCATTGAAGTCAATGGGAGCCTGTCGTACAACGCGTACGCGGGCTCCCATTGACTCAATGGGTGCGATGCGGACAAGTGCGCCCCCTACAGCGGGTGCGCGGCAAGCGATTCGCGCCGTACACGCACAGGTAGGGGGGACCCATGGGTCCCCCCTGTGTGCGACTCGCGCGGCTACGCGTACAGGGGGTCCGACACGGACCCCCAAAGTACGGCTCCGACAGCTCTTTCGAGCCGGAGTGCGCGGCTCGGTCGGACTGCTCGCGGCGCGCATCGTACTCACCCGGCCGGGAAACGTCTCCATTGCGCGGTGCGAGTCGAGTCCGGCGAGTCGGTCGGTGCGGTTCGATCCGGGAACGAGTCGGTCGGAGCGGTCGGGATGCCCGGACGAGTCGGTCGGCGATTTCGCATCGTACTCGCTCGTCCGGACGCGCGTACGGATCGGTCGGGAAACAGGGCTCCGAATCGGATCCGGTAAAGCCGAATCCGATTCGGAGCCCTACCGGCCGAGATCGGAATCGGCCCCCTAATGTGAAAAACAACACACACAAAAAACTCCAAAATCAAAGTATGCATCCAACTCTTCTACAAACAACTTGAGGTTGTGTCTAGACAGGTTCAGGCTGGATGACTTCACAGAGTTGGGGACAACATCTGGCTAGAGACCAGGCCTTCTGCTCTATCCTGTAATGCCTATGGCTGTGGACCATCTATCTGCAGCGGTTTTCCTCACCCATCCTGAATGCAGACTACGGTTGAAAAAAACGAATTCACTGAAAAAACAAAGGTTAAAACTAATGCCATAGTTAGGTGGCGAAATCACACAAGATCTAACGTTTAAAAAGCAAACAAACACTGAAATTCACAATTTCTCATTTACTGAGCTGACTATATTTTGTGCCCTGCCATGCAGTACTTTTGACATGATAAGTGACATAATTGATTACAACACTGATGACATCTCAAATGACATAATTGATGACATCACTGGTGACATCATCCAGTCATTGTATCAGCATTCTATAGGGTTGATGGACTTGAAGTAATTCAACATGCGGCTAAACTTGTGGTCAATTTTCTATCACCAGCGATGTGATAATGGACATAACATTTGAGCACATGCCTGATAAATAGCATATCTGTTAAGTCACCCATATTTGGTGGATATTCCTCTGTTTTTACTGTTATTTATCCAGCTGGTAAACAAAAGGCCTCCCCACACTTTAAACGGGTCAGCCCCTATTTAAATTTTGAACACCCTCCAAAAAAGAGTTTGTACTCTATGCACTATGACAGGGTCACTTCTTAAGGATTTGATATGACCTGCAATTTTAAGTCAAGAGGTTGACAGGTATGCATTGGCCACTTACAAGACATCTTTTGCCAGGCCTTATGGACAACCATCCATAGTTTACTAAAATACACTACACACATTCCTGAGATGAGCACAATTACATACAACATTAGAGTAATACTTACAACTAAAGTTTGAATTAAACCACCTGCAAGTGGCTCACCTTCACATTCTACATTATTCAACAATCTGCAGTGCCTCAAAAATCCTCAGTGAATTTATAAAAAAAAGCATCCACCCCTTATAAACATCATTGTTCCATAGAATTTGTCTATAGCATTGCAATACAACTATTTTACATGGGCACATGCCCTGACATCCCCTGATGGATACTCTATTGTCGACACAAAATTTGGATTTCCTCAAAGATTTTTTGCATCAGGCTTTGGCTTTAAGCCACACTCTACTTTGAAACATACCTTTGTAATCCACATCATATGCGCTCAGCTTTTATCTTGTTTAACATGGAGTACTACTTGCAACCCAAACTTTACTGAATTGTAAACATTGCACCATATAACTTTCAACATGCACAACCACACTTGCCTCCAGGGTTTACGCTATTTCCATTGTATGCATCTACACATATACACACTCTGCTGTATGTGACTATGATGTTATCAGACATGTCATCAATTATATCATTTGAGATATCAGTATTGATGTCATCAATGGTTTCATTTCACATGTCATAAGTGATGTAATAAGTGGGGTCATAAGTAGTGGTGGGGCGCAAGTTATACTTCTGTCAGTAAACTGTACCTGGCGAATTTCTGTGTTTTTTAGCTTTTTAAACATTAGGTCTTCAGTTACTTTTTCACTTAAGTATAACATCACTGTAAGCTTTTAAGTGGATGTGCATATATATATATATAATATATATTCACTGAAAAAAACAAAGGTTAAAGTATTGTTAGAGTTAGGTGAAATGTTCAGTAACAACATAACGTTTTAAACTCTAAAAACCACAACAATTGACCAGTTATAGTTGTAGTTATCTCAAGTAACTATAACTTGTGTCCTAAGGTAACTATAACTCACGTCCCCACCATGCACAGTATTGTAAGCAATAATTTAATTGCAAATCTTGCAGTGATATTATCAATGATGTCATAGAAGATGTCATGAGTGATGTAATATGTGAGGAAATTAGCAGTGCATTGCTTGATATATACTAGTTTTTCAAACCTTAATTTCTTCACAACTCCGAAGTGGATTTACACTAAAACACAAAGGGCACTCTTTCTGGACCAAGATCTAGCTTTCTGCCAAATTTGGTGTAAATCTCAGCAGTTTGGGCTGTAGCTGTGTCTAAAGGTCTATGGAAAAATGAATGGGGAAAATGCATTTTAAGACCCCTTATGTATCGGCCCTTGATTGACGGATCACTCCGAAACTTTCCATGCGCAAACTAGTCAAAACGTAGCACCTTTTTGCAAAGAATCGTGGAGATTTGTCAAATGGTGCCAAAGTTATTAGCAACACAAAAAAAGGCATTTCCTATGGAAACACGATCCTAACTATAACTATGCCGTGGCAGCTGCCACTGGGTAATAGCATATTCCTCCCAAACCCCTCCTTAAATTTCCACTAATTCTACTGAATTTTGAGTAAGCATTCTCCTCTTCTCTACCACTCCCTCTTCTCCCTCCCACATTTATTTCAAAGTAGTATACTTACATGTGGTGAGACAAATGCCACAGTGGAGGGGATCTCTGAACAGAAAACATAGGAGAGGCGTCTCCGTTCTTAGGTTTGTGAATTGCATGTTGCCGTAAGAAAGTAGTACTATTATAGTCCTACTTTACCTAATACAATCTATAGTTTGTGAATCAGGCCCATTAACTTTAAAAAGGGCATAGTCTACTTACCACTAGATATCCTGAGAGAGGCTCAGGAAACAGACGTGCTGCCCGCGGGGGCCCGACGCGCGGGTGAATGCCCAGACAAATGCTGCTATGCTCCAGGTGGAGCGGATACGGGGGAGACTGCTCTGAGGCCCACATTCAGTGCTACTCTGCCTGGTGAGGCCGGGGGACACATCTATTTGCCAAGTAAATTGCGGACGCACCCGTTTGCACGGTTTACCCGCGAGTGCATCGGAACTGCGGAGTTGGTCCGCTTCTGCACAGCAGCGCGTGTGGTGTGCTAGCTCATAGACTAATGGGCAGCCCTAGACCCCTGCGAGACGTTCCATGGTGTTTGTGTGGGCAGGGGCTCCTACTGCAGAACCGTGAGCCTTCTTACAATGCGGACCTACGTTGGGTGCGGAGCGCTGGGAATGCAGGCGACACCTCACAATACTGATGGTATGCGTGTCGGCAGCGGTGCATGACGCACTTTCAGCACAGTGATGGTGGATTATGGGGAGTGCCTGTGGACCCCACTAATGCATAACCAATTGCATCTGCACCTTCCAAATTGTGGCATTGAAACAGGGGAGAGCACCTCTCTGCAGAAGACTCACACTAACTCTTCGCACACTGCTTGGTAACGCCCTGCGAACCTTGTGGACTACAGTGTATGATTTGCGCTCCCATGAGTCCCATGATTGCTTATGAGGGGAAGACGCGTGGCACCACATAGACCCTGGTGCAGAGAGCACAATCGTTCCTTTACTGCCTACCTGTGACTCCTTGCAATCTTGTCCTTGTTGCTACTGGAGGCGATCACTGTTTGCTACGTGGGACCTAGATCGAGCCTACAGGAGGGAGAAGAACAATGGGCCGCACTGACGGTAAGCAGCCGAAACTGCAATTCTCAGCGCGGAAACAGCCCCCCAGCGAAGATGCTGAAGCGCAACTTGTTTAAAATCATTGGGACTGCCTCACCCCAAGATGACTGCCACAGTGTTCCCTACCACGTCGTGCTACTCCTCTGAGAAAAAACCGGACTTCGTCCAGACCTCGAACACATCCCCCATCCGGCCTACCCTTCAGTATACCGAATCTGTGAACCTGCCTCTGACCGTGGAGACCTAGCTTTTTGGCCGATGCCCGGTGGAGCTACTTGATAGCTATAGAGGAGATGGGCTGTGGGCTACCCCTTAGGCCGTCACCTACCCAGCAGGACATTGGGCAGACCTTACTTCGTCTCTCCGTCGTACTCTCCCTCATACCCCTTTACTCCACCCACTTTCTTCTTTATGCTCCATTTATCCCTCCTCTTTGCTCTCTAATTGTTTTCTCATTGAGACCTAGCCGCTTGACTGATGCCCGGTGGAGCTACCTGATAGCTAAAGAGGACGTGGGCTGTGGACTTCCCCCTCGGCCGTCACCTACCCAGCCGGACTTTGGGCAGACTCTCCTTCGTCTCTCCATCCATCCTATCTCCACCCTTTCTCCCTCCTACACCTTACCCCACCTCCTTACCCTTCTAAGCTCCATTTATTACATCTTCCGACGCTCTTGAAATGTTTTCTTGTAACTGATGTAACTTGTAACTGATGTAATTTTGTAATTTTGTGGAACCTTATGTAAAGCGCTCTGATAACTCCGGGTCTAGCCAGCGCTATATAAAACTCAAATAAATAAATAAATATCCATAACATGCATAAACCATTTTAAAACAAATTATTAATTTGAAGCACATATTGTGAGTTTATTTCGTTTCTTGAAGACAATACGTTTAACCGTTTTAGTACACTCGAAGGGTTCGGTAAAGTATTTAGATTTATAGTATGGGCATTCTAACTTTAGTTTAAATCTTTTTGAGTAGAAGGCACCAAAGGAGACCATAAATTAAGAATGGTGCAAAGCAATATCCTTTGTGAGCTTTGATTTTGGATTGCAAGATGGATCAGTGAGTTAAACGTTTGCTAAATTGCTACTAATAACTGTGTTGCAGATGACAGGCAGGTCAAGGGGCCAAGCCCTGGTAACGATTCGATATCCTTCTGAGAAAAATAAAACTGCGGCAGAAGTGCTATGGAAAACAAGTTATTGGCAATATTTTTTCCTATTCCTCACTTGAGCAACTAAGACGCTAGCGCATTGCAGTTCTTGGGGCCATAGGGAGCCTGCAAACTCGTGGCTAAACGGAGGGTTTCTGTTCAGCACATCGAGTATACGCCTACTCAGAAACAAGAACACGACCTAAAGCTGAACCAGTGCCGTTGGTTGAAGTAGCTCTTAGTGCTCTCGGCCTCGAGTGAGCTGAGTGCGATAGTGCGACTAAAGGCGATGAGATATCGCCGCGCTCATTGTCGCATAAAATATACCCTATTCCTTCATGTAAACAGCCCATTTATAAGCCATATTCTTTAACACAATTCCTCGTTTACCAACGTTCTGAAAATCCCTTTTAAACTGACTTCTCTTGCTATTGAAATATATTCTTTTCAGTGAACAATAATGACATTTTCAGGAGCGTAACGTGCATAATTCGCTATAGTGCTGCAGTGCCTTGCTGTGAATTTGATTTGAAAGTACAAATGTAAAACAATCGGATAATGCCTGCGATGGCTGTACCGTAATGGCTCAGCACCCCTGCAGACGGGACATTATCATCCCATCATGCCCTGGCAGCCCCTTTGCAGCGCTTTTTGTAGGGATATACAATTACTCCTTCCGGGCAGGGTCTTGGTGTATTGGTTAAGCGATGTACAGCGACAAATTGACAGACTTTCACATGGCCTAAAATATCGTTCTGGGGTCAGCGGGAGGCAACTGTTTTAGTGTTCCCCAGTAAGAATAGAGATATATCATGCAGGATAAATCAGCATATTATTAGGTGTAATATTAAAATTTGAACTGCGTTATCATTTGAGCTGGCCAGGGCTGTTGAAGGCCCTTCAAAGAGGCACAGCAGGAACACTTGCAAGGTTTTGTTTTTGGAAAAAAAATACCATGAAGAACGTAAATAACAATAAACTATGCACACAAAATAAAGAGATTTAATAATGACTAGAACATACAAATCTAACATAAAAGATATGTGACCAGCATATAACAAAGGGCCCAATTTATATGTTGGTGGAAAGGGTACTCCGTCACAACAGCGACGGACCACCCCTCCCGCCAACATAATGATCCATCCGCCAGACTTAAAGGCGAGCGAACCTTTGGTGTAACTGCTTTGTGTCTGCTGTGGTTAGACCCCCCGCGGCCCGACGGAGTAACCTGTATGTCCGTCCACCTAATTTAGATGGGTGGACATACAGGTCAGTTTGACTGCTCATCCCCGCCAGGAAAACCCTTGCAGTAAGGGGCAGTAAATACTGCAAAATGGCCCCCATGGCGAGGGAGACCTTGTATTTTATTTTTATTTTCAAAAACAAAATTCGCTTTGGGGTTTTGTTTGTGAAAATAAAAAAAATAGTGTAACTTTGCTGTATGGCTCTGTCATGTTTGACGGAGCCATACAGCAAAGTTTCAATCCATTGATAGGAACCGCCTTGTTGGTGCTTCTTGTCAATGCAATAAATGCCCGCGGGCCAGACAGACATTTATAAATCGGGCAGTCGGGACCTCCACCAGGGCAGCAGAGTAAAATACTCTGTCGCCCTGTTGGAGGATGGCCTGACCACCAATATATAAATTGGGTCCTAAGTGTCAAGGCAATACATTTATGTTTTTGCTAGTAAAATTAAATAAATGGGATTCTCAAAGAGAGAAGAAATAAATATCACTGCTTATGCTGTGGAAATCTTCTTACTTTCTAAAATCATTAGTTGTACAATTATCTAAAATGCATTGGCAAAGCCAATAGATCACCCCATGCGAGTTCTATTGGCTTTGTCAATTTTTACATATGTTGTACAGCAGCAGAACTTCTGTGCAGCATGCCTAAAAGTTAAAAAAAAATGTTCTGACGCTGTCAACGTGTGCTGTGCTATAGTGCAATGGCACAGCTAGCACTGGCAGCATCATAGAGTTTTTTTTCTGGCTGAGGAAGGGGCAAACAACAGAGGGGCAAGGGAGGGTCAGAGAGACGGGCAAGCAATACCGATGGGGCAACAATGTGGGAGGGGGAGGGAGAAGCATCGATGAGGGAGAGGGGTACATTAGGTTAAAAATTAGAAAAAAAGGTACAAGTTAGTAAAAAAGTGCTATGACGCTGCAGAAAGGGCAAGCAACAGTGGGGGGAGGGCATCAGGAGAAGGGCAGGGTATGGTGCAGGGAGGGGGGAATTGGTCAAGTAACAGCATGGTAGAGGGGAGTGGAGGGCGGCGGCTCAAGCAACAATGACGTGGCAATTCCCAGGAGAACCGGAGATATTACCCCCACTACATAGACTGTTACAATCGACTTCTCCCAAACACGTGGTGTCATTTTTATACCATAGCACACACATCTCAATGGAAGGTGGACAACTCAGCGCTCGTACAAAATGGGAGGAAGAGCTAGGCGCAACCTTGACTGATGAACAATGGGGGTATTGCTGCCAACAAACTGGTCAAATAACGTCTAGCAGTCGGTTGTGCATCATACATTATAAATTCTTACATCGATTATACTACACTCCAGCCAAAATGCATCGGCTCCAGATGCGAGACAACGATCATTGTGCCCGGTGTGGTTGTCCATCTGCCGACTTTCTGCACTTGGCCTGGGATTGTGGAGCAGTCCGCACGTATTGGCAACAGGTCTTTAGTGCATTGTCAAAAATGACAGAGACTCCCATGCAAGCAGACCCCATAATGGCCCTACTGGGGTATACAGCAAACATAACACTGGAATTTAGGAAATATACGGACTTGGTGTTACTCCTAGCCAAACGCAGGGTGGCGTGTAGGTGGGGACGGGGACGGGCCCCGAAGTTTAAGGAATGGGTCCGGGATCTACTATTCTGGCAGGAGCAGTCACTAACATATGCCGAATTATTGCCTCCAGACCTAGGGATATCTGGGACCTCCTACGCACCTACTTCGCAGATACTGAGCCTGGGGATATGTGAAGTTGAACGGTGAACAATACATGATATTAGGAAGGGAGTGGGAAGCGAAAAAGGACCAGACCCCTTTATGGCCAATGAAATGCAAAATTTGTAATGTGTTGCCCAAAGCTGCAAAAGATAGGACACTGCGTTTGGAGACTGTAGGATATAAAGTTTATGCTTGATTTTTTTGTACTTGTTGATACAGAATACATACCAATGTAAACGATGATTCATTATCACTGTAGATGTACATACGGTAAGATGTGTTTGACTAACTTCCCGAAATGTACTGTAAAAGAGCAGAGATGTGGGACTCATTTATGCAATGCTTGTGCTCCTGTTGATGCTATAATTGATGTTTTATGAAAGCTTAATACATTTTATTTTTAAACAATGACGTGGCAACAACGTGGGAGGTGGAAGGGAGCAGAGAGACCGGGCAAACAATGAAAGATGGTGGGGGGAACGGGGAAGCAATGTGAGGGGCAAGGGAAATGGGTCAAGCAATAGCAAAGGAGTGGGAAGGGGATGTGGCTGAAACATAGGAGGGGGAAATGAGATGGGGCAAGCAGCAATGCAGAGCAGGGCGGGGATGGAGAGGAGATGTCCTGGAAACACATGCACTCCTAGTGAGTGCAGAAAGTTGAGGAAAAAGGGCCCAGAAAGTGTGAGCAGTGGAAGGACACTCACAAAGAAAGAAAGGTCCAGTATTTAGGCAATGCTCAAGGGGAGGGGGAAACACATGAAGAGGAAATGAAACTGGTTTGCACTGACCAAACAGGAGCCAGCAAATAACAGTGACGATGAAGCCAACCAAATAGTAAGCAATGGGTGGAACCTAAGCACCCTTTAAACTAACAAAATACCTCACAAGCAACAGCACATAGGCTGTTTCAGGGAAGACATAAAAAGAGAGTCATAAATGAACTGCTGTTCACCCATGCCTAACTTTGGAGTGCAATGTCAACTTTTTGGAATACTAAAGGCCCGATTAAGAGTCTGGAAATCTGAGGACAGCCAGACTTGCGGGACCGCTGCGGTCCTGCCTAGCATATTACGAGTTTCCTCTCCTCTGGTGGTGTCATGGAGGTTCCTCCTCCATGTAAAATGTGACGGAGAGGAAACAAAGAGGGCCCTACAGGGCCCCCTGTGCCTCCTCCACATGTGGATGCACACAAGGGGGCATAACATGTGCCCCCGTGTGCATGCACACCAGGAAAGTCCTTGAAAGTCCAATCCGTACAGGAACCTTGTTGTGCGGTCCCATTGTTTGCCTTTTTTAAAGGCACTGCCACCTTCGAAAGAGGCACCACAGCGGGATCGCCATGCTGCCTGCCTGCTAGACCACTTAAAAGTTGTAATCTGGGGGCGGGCGGCAGCGAGTCTCGGTAGTGCAGGGGCACAGCAGTGGCGTACCGCCCGAAACTCATAATCGGCCCCAAACAGAATTGCAGGAGCGCTACTTGGAACTTGCACCAGTCGCAGTTTCCCTCGAGTACCTTTAAAATTGTTATGTGAATACCATGTGACTCCCTTTCACTACGTGTGTCCGCAGAAGTGTACATTCATGTATATGTAAATGTTCCACTCAAGTGCAACTGCCTTTGTAAACTTTTTGCCCACTTGAAAATTATTTTTCCATTTGGCAAACTTCTTTTCCTGCATCCACACTTATTTTGACGTTTTTTCCTCCCTATTACTACACAACATAGAGATTTAGGCCCATACTACGAGTACAGCTGTACTCACGGTCGTGGTCTGACTACCTGCAGTACTTCGAGTGTGGCAGTCGGACCGCCACAGGACCGCCACGTCCACCGGGATACAGGATCCTGAGGGTGCATGTGGGGGGGGGGACATGTTGCACCCCCTGGAATTGCACACCCATTCCTGCACTGTGAGGCATGCACGAAAAGGTGCATCCCGCTGTCACGGCGGCGGTCTGCTGTTAAGGCTCTCTTATGAGCCTTACACAGTCACGGCCATGAGACTGCTGCAGCACCCCCACCCTAGATTATACTCATAATCAGGCAGGCGCACCACAGGTTTGGTGGTCCTCCTCCAATCTACCAGTGGTGGTGCTGCAGGAGGACTGCCAAACTCATAATAAGACCCTTAGTCAAGCCCTTCCCAAGAAAAAAATCTCCTGCCATATCCATGGTTTGTGAATGGCCAACTGCCGAGTCAGGTAAATTTGAGGCAGGTAAATTTGCTCACATCTAGTAATACAGCATATTGGTCTAACACTAGGTATGAGCAAATCCATTTAGAAGTTTCAATTATACATAAGTGTGTGTGTCTGTGTGTATATATGCTTGTGTGTATATGTCTAAGCAATTATATAATATATATATATATTGATTATTATTTTTTTTGTAGTATTTGCACAACTGATGTTAACTTAAGTTTACAAATGCTTTGGTCCTGGTAAAAGAGAATCTTAGGAAGCAATGAAAACCTTGCAAATGCATAACAAAACTATTACAGTTATCCCTTGACCCAACATCATAAGAGTGACTTTCAGCCAGTCTTGATCTTTCATCCAACTTCACTAAGCTTGAGTAGACCTGCAGTTTAACTTTCCCCACTTATAATAAATATGGGCCTGAAAGTCCCAAGCTGCAAGCTAAGCGAGTTTCACTCAACAAAGACTGACTGAAAGTGTCCCTAATTATGTTTTATTACTCCTCCAGAGTGATCAATCAGAGGGCTTTACATACAGACTGCTACCTTCATGACTGAGGCATGGAAAAAGGAAGAGAGGAACTCCAAGGCCCCTGCATCACAAGAGGCCTCAACAGAAGAATCAAGTAGGTCCTGTAAATCCCTGTCAAGGGACATCATTAGCAGCTTAATTATAAAAGATTTCCACTTCATAAACTGCTCACATGAAATGGTCTCTTGTAATTTTATGATTCTCAGACCTAAACCTCTTACCTTGCATCTTGAGCACTTTGACCGTACTGTTGCCAGGTTTTGTTTTTAACACTGTGCCTGTGTACTCATCACAGTTGTTTTAAAATTAAAAGATGTTTGAACAAAAAAATACCATAGGTGGACACTGATGTTATACAGGTAATGGGATTTAAATGGAAAAACGAGTACATATATATTAGACCATTACTGCATAGTTTGACTTACAAAAACAATTCTGGTCAAAGTGTAGGCCACTCACAGATGGACATTGACCCAGGAGGAGTAAAAGAGTCAACAGATAAAGCTGTGGACCCACATTACTCTATCAGGTTTATTCACCAAAGTATTTTTGAGCAGTAAAGAAGTACTCATGTAGAACATAGCAAGAATTGTTTTTTTTTGTGAGGCCGGACAGACCACCACTACACGCACCACCCTCAGCAGTTTCATAGCATGGCTGAATATTAGTTGCTGCGTTTCCAGCAAGACTGTTTGGGTCAACCTCAATCGGGGTTCGCTCTTATGCTGTTACACGACCTAGTTGTTGCTTATTGGTTTTTCCCCTATTCAGATTCGGCATTCGCACATGAACCGCTGCAGCTTCCCACACTCTTGTATCCCGCGGCAATCGGGAGAAGCCACAAAGATAACTATAGATCACCCACATGACGAGAGTTAACATCGTCACCTGGAATGTGAGAGGGATTCACTCCCCCTCACGTAGGTATTCCATATATGCATATCTGGAGCGAAGAGCTGCTGGTATCGCCCTACTACAGGCGACACATCTTACTCAGCTGGAAGCTGCCAGATTACGGCGGAGATGGAGAGGTTGAGTATACAGCACAAACTTCTCTTCCATGGCAAGAGATGCATTGATTTGGGTGAGGGCAGGAGTCCCCTGGGAGGAGGAAGAGGTTGTGACAGATACAGGCGGGAGATATGTGCTCTTTAGGGGCAAGCTGAATGGGTATCCTGTTTTGCTGGGATCCATATACGCCCCTAACGTAGACCAAAATGCTTTCCTGAGCAACTTATCCAGGGTCTTGTCTCGTTGAAGCAGCGTTCCCTGGCTCTTAGGAGGCGACTTCAATGCAGAGCTAGATGTCTCCTTAGACCGCTCCTTCCCGCCCCTAATGCGCACAACATCACCGTCCAATGCACAAGTCTTGTGTAAATGGCTGGAGTATTGGTCCCTGTCCGACGTTTGGCGGGCGCATAATCCCGACACATGTATATATTCATTCTACTCGCCAGTTCACAACCTGCACGTGCGGTTAGACCGCATCCTGGCCTCCCCCTCATTGCTTCCCCTGGCCCAAGAAACTGAGTACCTAGGGCGCACCCACTTAGATCACAACCCCCCGTACATGACAGTTAGCTGGGAGGGTGCCCCCAGTCCCCGCATGGAAGCTGCAACCGGCTGCTCTAGAGGACCCGGCATTCCGTAGCTCATTAGGAGCATCACTACTGGATTACTTCAAGCGCAATGTGGGCACCACAGATTCCCCATTCACCGAATGGGAGGTCTTCAAGGTGGTGACACGGGGGCGCTGTCTGGGCCTGATGTGGAGCTCCCATAGCAGGGCGAGAAGAGATGCCATATCAGGACGTAGGTAATTCAGCCAGGTTCCAAACAAGACGAGCTCATAAAGGTGGCACAAAGTTAAGATGTGATGTAACAGTATACAATTTATTTCACCATAATGTATTTCTGTGAGATCCTGCTATGCAGATTACAATTTCTTTATTTTTCTTATGTACTGTAAATGGAGAAAAATGAATAAAATTTGTAAAAAAAAAACAAAACAGCTTGACAGCTCCCTGGGCACCCTTGAGAATAAACTCCTTCGGGAGAATCCCTATCAGCCACACACCCTGAGGCTAAAGCGAAATTGAAACCATGCAAGCCGAGTGACTCACTCTTTTGGAACGGCTGAGATGTCATAACTTCTCAGCTCATCCTGCGCGTGCACATGCCACTGTGGTTAAGGCAGGTAGGCTGCTGGCTTATCTCATATGCCAGGAACACCCCCACAGTCCAATCCACGCCATGCGGAATGATATGGGACTCATGCATACCACACAGTATGACATTCACACAGCCATGACTCGCCACTATGCTTCTCTCTATGCTTGCCAAACACACGGGTCTTCCCAGCAAATCAACACTTTCTTAGAGGCGATTGACATGCCCACGTTGGCTCTCGACCAGCGCCTCATATTAGATTCTCCTATCACAGTAGACGAGGTGCGAGAAGCATTGTCGTCCCTAGCGTCCAGGAAGACACTGGGGCCAGACGGATTCCCAGCTGAGTTCTTTAAAACATATGCTGATACAGTCATACCCCACCTTCATGCCCTCTTTATCTCCACAATTGACCACTCCAAGCTTCCACCGTCTTTATGCGCAGCAAATGTGGTCTCTCTGTTGAAACCGGGGGAAGAGCCCACGTCCCTGAACTCCTATAGGCCCCTTGCAATCTTAAATACTGATTATAAACTCCTAGCAAAAATTCTGGCCAACAGGCTAGTGCCTTGCATCCCCGCCCTGGTCCACACTGATCAAAACGCGTTCATTCCAGCCCGCAGCACTTCTCTCAACCTCCGTCGCTATTTTAGAGTGGCAGAATATGCCCCATTGGAGTGGCTGTGCTCGGACTGCCTAGTATTAGACCTGGAGAGAGCATTTGATTTCTTGAATGGGATTACCTATTTGCCACTTTGTCTAAATTTGGCATTGGGCCCTTTTACATAGGGCTGATCCGAATGTTATATAGGCGCCCAATCATCCGAGCCAAGACTGGCCTATATATCTCAGAGGCCATAGCAGTGGGACCAGACGGGGATGCCCCCTGTCTCCCTTGCTCTTTTCTTTAGCGGTAGAACCTCTGGTGGCATGTGTCCGAACGCGAGTGGATACTGGGATTCCTCTTGGGGACGGCACGCATACAATTTCATTGTATGCTGATGACAGACTACTATATATCAGAGACCTCCACGCTATCCCCCCATCAATGGATCTGACATAGACAACATTTGCTGATGTATCAGGCTTGCGGGTTAATGCCATGAAGTCTATTCTGCTTCCTTTCACGGAGAGCACCCCCGATCCTGTATATTCGCTAAGTGGCGAGCTAGTGACATGGTGTGCCTGCACTTTTCGATACCTGGGTATTCGCATCTATCGTCAAAAAGCAGATCTGCTAGACGGTAATATTACAAGAACCGTGGGGGCTATCCAATCTCCGATCTCCTTCAATCAATCAATCAGGGGGTTTTGAGCGCGCTACTCACCCGTGAGGGTCTCAAGGCGCTGGGGGGTTGAGCAGCTCCGGGTCAGCCGAAGAGCCAGGTCTTGAGGCTCTTCCTGAAGGTGTGCAGGGTAGGGGAGCGTCTGATGTTGACTTGGAGTTCGTTCCTTCTGAGGGACATTGCCGTTATCCATCCCTGGCAGAATTGCCCTCGCTAAGATGGTGATCCTGCCCCGGCTCCTCTACCATTTTACAAACCTGCCCCTTTACTTGGCTCCAGCCTTTTTCAACAAGCTAGAAAGAACAGTCATAGATTTTTTCTGGGGGGCCTCCAGGCACAGAGTCTCTATTAATAAGCTCTACCTACCCGTCGGGCAGGGCGGCCTGGCCGCTCCCAATCTTGAGCACTATTATCTAGCTGCCCAGGTACAGTGGTTTTTCAGATGGCTGGCCTCCCACCCTCTAGTGGACACGGCCACTACTCTCCCCCCTATTTCGCACTCTGCCCTTCTGCACTTATTCCATCCATGTGCGCGACCCAATTGCGTGGGCCCCCTGCTACTTGCAGTAGCTTAAAAATGCTTTCGTAGATGCTTGTTCATTACCCGCGCCACAAAACCCTATGCCCCTGATATTCCCCTGCTGGGTACTCCCAGGGGGCAGCAAACCACCTCAGCAGAGGAACTGAGAGACTGGGACACAGCTGGCATTTAAGATATTGGAGATCTGTTCTGAGATGGGTCCCTGATTCCACATGCAGAGCTGGTGGAGGGGGAGGGTCTCCCCTTGGGGAGCTTCCTCCTACACCTATCACTTATAGTCTCTCTATCTTCCAAATGGGGCTGCCTAACCACAGAGCCTCCTTTACACCACACAATTCAATACCTGCATGTCATGGGAGAAGGGGACCACCTGGTTCAATGGTTCGCAGCATCACTCCGGCAGCAAACTGCAATCTTGTTAAGCTCTTTGCGGTCACACTGGGAGGGGGATCTGGGTCGGGTACTCTGCGAAGCAGAATGGGTGGCTGCCCTGGAGGGACCCTCTCGTGTTCCCCATAACCAACGGTTTCGGCAGATACAGTTTTTTATACTCCACCAGGCCAAAATAAATAAATATTTTCATTGTGCGGGCTCTGTTTGCCCCAGGTGTCACTTAACCGATGCAGACATTCTGCATATACTATGGCGGTGCCCAGAGCTCACTGCATATTGGCGCATGGGTCCGCTGCGTTATCACATTGCACGGGCGAGACGTACCTTTTAGTTGGGAGGTCCATATCCTTCACCTGTTTAAAAGAGGGAGGAAATACAGGGTCACTTCCCGCTTCCTGGACTTGGGCCTAGCTGTAGCCAAACGCCTAATCAAAATCAAAAAGCATTGGAAGGCGCCGGGCGCCCCACACAGAACAGCATTGTGCCGCTCCCTACTCAACTGGGCCAAGGCGGAGAGCGTTGCCCTACACAGAGAGGACCTGTTGGGACTCCACAAATTCCCGTTGGCCATAGAATGGGAGACCGTATTATCAGAGTTGCGAGGGACAGACGAGTCCATGGGGAGCTCCTCATTGGAGATAGAGGACACCACTAAGACAGGGGTATAGATGGGAGGATTACTCTGACAACTATCCATAAGGGGTGCAGCTGCGATAACTCCTTACTTAGATCACCAGCTGGGCAGATGTGCACATAAGAAGGTTTCATTACACACAGCTCGCACATGTGGACCGAAGCACATAGGAAAGGGAACATGAGTGTTTCACACACAGTTATCCCTTCCCTCCTTTGTTTTGTTTTGTCCTCATCTGGTTGATACCCGCTCTCATAGTTCATGATTGTAGCATAGCCATTGCAGAGAATGTGAAAGCCTGTGGGGCACTTCACATGACAAGAAATATTATAGTCGCAGGAGCGTCATGTTGAGTGATGCCCCTCATAATATATGTGCTTATACTTCATACAGTAATAATTTGTTTTAGCACTTGATATGCACTGAAATGTATGATGCAACTGTAGTGCATGCACTGGCGACACTCAATTGAGAAGCAAATGTAAAACTATTAAAAATGTTAATAAACAGATTTAAACAAAAAAAGAATTGCGTTTTTTTGTGGAACAAGTGCCCTGATCTGTTTTTACTCTTACTATTTACATATACAGATACTTAAGAAGTTGGGATTGCATGGTTTTAAACAGATTTCTTTAACACAAAAATATACATACAAAATATGCTAATGCAGTTTAAAATGTGAAACAGGTGAAAAAAAGTTATTCACAACACTTTCATGTAAATGTATTCGCGACCATTTCAGTCACAGTTTCATTATTGGTATTTTACGACATCACAGCCACTTCATATCGGCAATCATTATTCAGATTGTACAAAACTTAGGGCCTCAGGACCACCATACTCGCTGTGGCAGTCTGACCATCACCAGCCCCATGCGGGTCCGCCCGCAGTATTCTGAGTGTGGCGGTCGGACTGCCACAGGATCACCTGCTCCTCCGGGATCAAGGATCCCACTGCGCCGGCGGTCTGCAACCAGCCTCAATATGCTGCCGGTGCCGATGCCGGCAGTGCTGAGCATATTACGACCTACATATCCACTGCCCTTTTCATGGCGATGAGCTCGCCATGAAAAGGGTGGCAGAGCCAGAAAGGGGGCCCTAACAAGGCCCCTGGCCGGATCTGGGCCTGGGTGTGCATGCGGGTGGGGCACATGTTGTGCCCCCCTGGAATTGCACTCCGTTCCTGCACGGTGTGGCATGCACAACATGGTACATGTCACACCGTGCAGGAACATGCTGCAGGTGCTGTCCCGGCGGCGGTCTGCTGTTAAGGGTCTCCTATGAGCCTTACACAGCCGCCGCATGAGATCTCCGCAGCACCGCCCACCTGCCCGCCCTGCATTACACGCATAATCTGGTGGCGCACAGTGGGCTTGGTGGTCCTCCTGTCGGCACAGTGGTGGCGGGCCGCCAGGAGGACCGCCAAACTTGTAATAAGGACCTTAGTCTTTCCTTGCCATAATATGACGTGCTTCATGGAATGCTTTTGGTTCATGAAAGCAACAGTGTTTTATGTAGTTCTCAACAAAATCAAAACCAGCAGGATCTGCCATCCATACCTTCACATCAGCACTTACAATATGCCAAGGCCAATTTTAAGTTTAACCTATAGGATAACCAGACCAGCATATGAAACCATAAAACCTCTTGTAGTTGGTCAATTATGTGATCAATTAAATGGGAATTCTTTAAGTGTCATCACTTCCATGATAAGGCATTACAGACAATATTCAGATGCACAGTACTGTCATCACACTCTTTACAGAAAGCCTTTCTGTAAAGAGTCTGGTGGCACTACTCTGATTCTGATTAATGCTAGATTAGCTCTATTACTCCTGTAGTGCTGCTTCAGGTATTCACAAATGCAAGTCACAAAGATACAGGTGGTGATCCCCGCCTATGCCTGTCCTGTTTCTTACAAAGGGAGTGCTCCACAGCAAGTGTGGAAAATCGACATGTGTAGGTATGTTTTTGGTGTAAATGTCAGAGTGGCAAAGGGGAGTGATTGGAAAAATGGGAATATCTATTATACAAAAGGTGGAAGAAAGGAACATTTAAGATTGGCATAGGAAGGAACATGCAAATATAAAAAACATCCCTATGAAAGGGTTAGGCAATTGCTATTCACCAAAGTAACACCCATCTCAACTCCATTAGTACTGCAGTCCAAAGATACTCTCATCTACTCCCGTCAAACTTTGGAATAAGTCACACACCACACATCACTAATCACAAGGTACTCTAAAAGAATCACATACAAAGCAATGGAGGCAGGGAACAACTCTACCGGCAAAAAGGGACCCATTAAAACATATAAAAGCAGTTACCAAATACAGCTCATTCATTACATTTAAACAACTACAGAAGTAGCAACATCTTTTTTAGAAACTCTACAGACACACAAGCATGAAACAAAAAACAGACATTTTTAATTCAGACTGAGGGTAATACACATATGTATGGATAAAATATCCACTTTAAAATTTTTGTGATCCCAGAATATCATCACAAGAATATTGTGATGTGGAAAATATTGTCAATACGAATTTCACAGGTAAGAATATCGATTTTTAGTGTTGCTTTTAATATCGATATTAAAACTATTGTTGTAAACATATCATCGTAAGTAATAACATTTTTTAAATGTTTTTGTACTGTTTGTATTTGTTTCAGTGTAACTTTATTTGTATTGTATTTTTTATTTTTAGTAGTTTATTTTTTATAGAACATTTTCATTAACTGTTTAATGTTTTCATTATACAAATAATCATTACAGTTCTTATGGAAATTTAAATGCGAAAATCTGAAAAAGTAATATTTTAAATTTATATTTTCTAAATTTATTTAGATGATTTTGTAAATTTTGATTGTGTGTACATTTTGTATTGTATTTAGCTGTTTATATAGTATATATGTATGTTTACATTGGAATTATTATTATTATTTTTATTTAATAAATTTATATTAATTTTATTATGTATCTAAATAATTTAATGATGGTTATTAATTGTGTACTTTAATATCTCAAGACATATAGGATTTTATTTAAAACAAATGAATATAAAATTATCATTTTTATTGTAATTTGTTTAATATCAATTGTTCTTTAATTTAGATTTTTGAATTTCTTTTACATCTGCATTGTATAATTATTTATTATTTAATGTATGTATCTGTTTTTATTTACAATTTTTGTGTTTTTTGGGCGTGTATTGTTTGTTGGGTACAAAATTTTAAGAAAATGAGTTTTACTTTTTAGTTTTAATAATGCCTGTAATTTTTATTGTGTGTGTGTGTGTGTATATATATATATATATATATACATATATATATATTATCTACTGGCGGTCGCCAGTAGATAGTTATAGTTAAAACCTATTATCCATAGGAAATCCGCGACATTCTATTTGAAATAACGTTGGCGCCGGTTGACGAATCTTCGCGAAAGTTTCCAACTTGTTGGGGCGCTCCGGTCCGCTCCTATCCTGAAAGTCTCGGGGTGATACGTCAAGCGGGGGCCGAGAAAAAGGGGGTCCCAAAACGCGTTTTCCCCATTCATTTTTCCATAGGAACCTTTAGTCGCAGCTACAGCCCGAACTGCTGAACGGAATTACACCAAATTTGGCAAAGAGGTAGCCCTTGGTTCAGTGTCGTGCCTTTTGCTTAAATGGTGTAAATCCGTTCAGTAGTTCCTGAGAAAATCAAAAGTAAAGTCACATATATATCTGGGCGGAGCCTAACCACACATGTCATCGTGAGATCTGATTGGCTGTCAGCACTTCATCCTGGAATTGCTGGCAGCCATCTTGGGACCAATATAAATGATAGTACCTCATTGAAATGCATTGTAGTGAATAGAAGATTTTGAGGGTCACCAAAAGGAGAACTATAAAGGGTGATAACAGACTTTAGTTACATTAGAATTCATTTGTTGATGGTACCATACTAATTTTAGGAATTGTGGTGTATTCTAAGGTGATTTTACCATGTGAAAAACCTTCTGCTGGGATATCATGAATCATGTTTGAGAGATCACTATTTTCTCATGCTTGTCCCATGGAGGTTTGGAAGGTGCTCCAGAAGCTAAAATGAGAGCATATTTTCTGTAAATTCACATTATCTTTCTCACTCATGTGAGAATGAAGTCTGACATTCTCAGTAAAACATGTACATCCAACAAGGGCAGAGACTGTCAGTTGATTCCTTTGTGTTCTACTGCAGCTTCCCAGAGTGTTCTAAAGAACAACTAGAGTGCTAACAGCCTTACTTATGACAAAAGTATGGCACACCTGAAGCCATCTTGATTGGAATAAACTGGTAACACTTAAACAATTTAATTTAAAAAGGAACAAAATGATGGGTTTCATTTTGTCATAGAAATTATGGTTAGTGCTGTAGAAAGAAAAATTAGGACATGTTTCAAGTGTGATCTCAAATATCTTCCTGTTATATTTCAACAGGAGCAGCCTGCCAGTTGATGCCTTTGTGTTCTACTGCAGCTTCCCAGAGTGTTCTAAAGAACAACTAGAGTGCTAACAGCCTTACTTATGACAAAAGTATGGCACACCTGAAGCCATCTTGATTGGAATAAACTGGTAACACTTAAAACATTTAATTTAAAAAGGAACAAAATGAGGGGGTTCATTTTGTCATAGAAATTATGGTTAGTGCTGTAGAAAGAAAAATTAGGACATATTTCAAGTGTGATCTCAAATATCTTCCTGTTATATTTCAACAGGAGCAGCCTGCCAGTTGATGCCTTTGTGTTCTACTGCAGCTTCCCAGAGTGTTCTAAAGAACAACTAGAGCGCTAACAGCCTTACTTATGACAAAAGTATGGCACACCTGAAGCCATCTTGATTGGAATAAACCGGTAACACTTAAAACATTTAATTTAAAAAGGAACAAAATGAGGGGTTCTTTTTGAAATAGAAATTATGGTTAGTGCTGCAGAAAGAAAAATTAGGGCATGTTTTAAGTGAGATCTCATATCCTCTTCTATTTCATTAGAAAATTCTGGCATGCAGACTGAAACAATCACTTTCAATACCAGCAGCAGACTACCAGTTAACTCCTGGTGAGCAGTAGCTTTACTCCAGTGATCTAATGAGCAACTAGAGTGCTAACATTCTGAATTTATGGCTGATGTGAGACACATCTGAATGCCTTCTTGATGGAATCAAAGTAAAAAACTGAAAGCATTTCCTACTGAGAAGACTGCAGTAAATGAAGAAATTAGGAAACTTCATAACAAAGAAGTCTTCCAAGATGGCCACCAGTGAAAAAAGAGCCCAAATGTAGCACAAATATTACCCAGATGTAGCCCACATATAGCCCAATGACAAAAGTGTGCAAAACACTTTTTATTTTGAGTTTTTTTGCAGTTTTATGTAGTGCAGACTGGTCAGGTATTGGAGCATTGCATCTTAAAACATGACCCCCCTACACTACAAAAACACCACTGCACTACCTTAAACCCTAAAACACTACCCCCAGCACGCCCCCCTACACTACACAAGCACCACTGCACTATCCTAAACCCTAAAACACTACCCCCAGCACGACCCCCTACACTACCCAAACACCACTGCACTAACCTAAATCCTAAAACACTACCACCAGCACGACCCCCTACACTCCCCAGACACCACTACACTACCCTAAAACATGACCCCCTACACTACACAAACACCACTGCACTACCCTAAACCCTAAAACACTACCCCCAGCACGACCCCCTACACTACACAAGCACCACTGCACTACCCTAAACCCTAAAACACTACCCCCAGCACGACCCCCTACACTGCCCGAACACCACTGCACTGCCCTAAACCCTGAAACACCACCCCCAGCATGACCCCCTACACTGCCCGAACACCACTGCACTGCCCTAAAGCCTGAAACACTACCCCCAGCAAGACCACCTACACTGCCCGAACACCACTGCACTGCCCTAAACCCTGAAACATCACCCCCAGCAAGACCCCCTACACTGCCCGAACACCACTGACCTAAACCCTGAAACACCACCCTCAGCACGACCCCCTACACTGCCCGAACACCACTGCACTGCCCTAAACCCTGAAACACTACCCCCAGCATGACCCCCTACACTGCCCGAATACCACTGCACTGCCCTAAACCTTGAAACACCAGCCCCTGCACGACCCCCTACACTGCCCGAACACCACTGCACTACCCTAAACCCTGAAACATCACCCCCAGCACGACCCCCTACACTGCCCGAGCACCACTGCACTGCCCTAAACCCTGAAACACCAGCCCCAGCACGACCCCCTACACTGCCCGAACACCACTGCACTGCCCTAAACCCTGAAACACCAGCCCCAGCACGACCGCCTACACTGCCCGAACACCACTGCACTGCCCTAAACCCTGAAACACCAGCCCCAGCACGACCCCCTACACTGCCCGAACACCACTGCACTGCCCTAAACCGTGAAACACCAGCCTCAGCACGACCCCCTACACTGCCTGAACACCACTGCACTGCCCTGAACCCTGAAACACCAGCCCCAGCACAACACCCTACACTGCCCGAACACCACTGCACTGCCCTAAACCCTGAAACACCACCCCGTGCATGACCCCCTACACTGCCCGAACACCACTGCACTGCCCTAAACCCTGAAACACCACCCCCAGCGCGACCCCCTACACTGCCCGAACACCACTGCACTGCCCTAAACCCTGAAACACCACCCCGTGCACAACCCCCTACACTGCTCGAACACTACTGCACTGCCCTAAACCCAGAAACACCATCCCCAGCACGACCCCCTATACTGCACGAACACCACTGCCCTAAACCCTGAAACATCACCCCCAGCAAGACCCCCTACACTGCCCAAACACCACTGTACTGCCCTAAACCCTGAAACCCCACCCCCAGCATGACCCCCTACACTGCCAGAACACCACTGCACTGCCCTAAACCCTGAAACACCACCCCTGCACGACATCCTACACTGCCCGAACACTACTGCACTGCCCTAAACCCTGAAACACCACCCCCAGCACGACCCCCTACACTGCACGAACACCACTGCACCGCCCTAAACCCTGAAACACTACCCCCAGCAAGACCCCCTACACTGCCCAAACACCACTGCCCTAAACCCTGAAACACCACCCCCAGCAAGACCCCCTACACTGCCCGAACACCACTGCACTGCCCTAAATCCTGAAACACCGCCCCCAGCAAGACCCCCTACACTGCCCGAACACCACTGCACTGCTCTAAACCCTGAAACACCACCCCCAGCACGACCCCCTACACTGCCCGAACACCACTGCTCTGCCCAAAACCCTGAAACACCAGCCCCAGCACGACCCCCTACACTGCCCGAACACTACTGCACTGCCCTAAACCCTGAAACACCAGCCCCAGCACGACCCCCT